>JAWNKS010000010.1:1421576-2132365 GCA_035771495.1 Cladosporium oxysporum
ATTTTGATACACCTTCCACCTTGGTGCCGCTTCTTCTGCTTCCGATGCAGGACGCGCTGCAACAGAGTTCACTGTGGCAGGTCATTATGACAAAGAGAAAGAGAGATAAGCAGTGAGCCGTGTTGGCTAATGGCATATGTAAAGTATTATCATACCCTTTGTCACTTGTGGACTAGCTATCAGTAACATCGCTTTTATTGTCTATAAATCTTCCAACATTACTGTCGCTTTTTCGCCACTAGTGCCCGATACAACATGATACCTATGCAACTGAGCACGCAGAACGCAACGGCCACTTTATACCCATACTTGTAATTCGGCGCTTCCTTCGCGGGCCAAAGGGCGAGCGGCATGCTGGCGTTGCCCACGAAGAGCAGCGAGACTGTCCAAGCCACGATGATCGCGCGCTCAGTGGGATACTTCTTGAAGACGTCACCCATCCAGCTCATGAGAAGCGTCTCGTTGATCACGGTCGTGAACGTGACAAGGAAGGCGGCCATTTTGAGGCCATCGCTCGCGGGCCATGCAGCCAGGATGGATGTGCAGATCAGTTGGATGACGTTGATGAAGATCGCGAGCTGCCAGCGCATTTGCAACCGGTCCGAGAGGGAACCGAAGAAGAGTGCAGACGCGATGCTAATGCTGTAGGCGCCAATGGGGATCGACGTCACCTGTGAAACCGAATAGCGCTTGCTGCCGTCGGCATTCTTTAGGCTGTCGAGGAAGAGGTTGAAGTAGAAGTTCGCCCATTGCGCCCAGCCCCAGGGAGCGTAAGCGAGGAAAAGCAAAGCGAACTCCAGACTGAACATGATCTTGCCGGCGTGCAGTAGCAGAGGAATGACTGGCTGGGGGGTGAGTGACTGTGTGCGCTTTCCGACATTTTGCAGTCGGGTTTTGGCCACCTGGCGCTCGTCGGGGCGCAGGTAGTGTGCGCGTGTCGAGTTTGGGTAATCGGGAATGGTGTAGAATGAAATGCAGGCGCTGACTACGGTCATGATGCCGTTGATGATGAACAGCCAACGCCAGCCGGGAAGGCCCCCACGATTGTTGAGCGTCGAGTGAATCGCCGATTGCATTGCGAACGTGAACATGCTTCCGGTGTAAGACGCAGCCATGTAAATCGCTTGCCTCGTCGCAATCTCCTTTGGCGTGTACCACGAGAGGAGAAGGACGGTCGTACCCGGCCAGGCACTGGCTTCGCAGACGCCAATGAAGAAGCGAATGGCATACATGGGCGCGGGTGTGTTGGCGATGGCCATGCAGCCCGTCAGGATGCCCCAGACAAGTTCGAGAGACGGTAACCAGATCGAGGGACGCACCCTCATCATGATCAAGACTGACGGAACCATGAAGATCGCGAACGAGATGGTAAAGTAGATATCTAACCAGTTGAGGACATTGGTTCCAGCGAGGTTCAAGTCGTCGCGCATGCCGGCAGTATAGGCGGCCTTGTAATTGGTTTGATCAATCTTCTTCATCAGGATTGATATACACGCGCTGGGCAGAAAGATGAAGTCGAGCTTTCGAACAAGTCGCTTTTCTGCTGCTGCTTGGGCGGCATCATCCAGGCTCTCTATGTCGTCCAGAGTGGGAGAAACCTGTCGGTCCGGAGAGCTCTGGGCGCCATTCAGCTTATCGTCTGTGTTCTCGGGCGAGTATCCGTTCCTCTTGTGAGCAGCCGCTGGGTCATCGATCTCCCGAATGTCAGTGACTGGGCCGGTTGCGATATCGCCATTGGCTTTTCCAGCTTTGCCAATATGGAATCGGCCCATGGTTGGTATGTGAAGATGTCACGGAATGAAGATATAGATTTTCATAGATAAAGGTCGACGGAGAGGGCGCAGAATAATATGCATGTTCAGCATTGGCAAGGTGGGTCAAGCGTCTTAGCGTGCAGACACCCTCGTACATTGCCGGCGAACTCATCAAGGTCGTTAATGTGCTCAAATGATTTATTCTGCAAGGATGCCGCCGACGTTGACTTTTTTATTTAATTGAAGCCAAGGCGACCTCATCCTTCTGAGCTCTCCGACATACGCCGGGTGCAAGTTGTAGAAAGAAAAGCCATAGCAGTCTAGGTTTTTATGGTTGAGCATCACATTGACGATGAGCCCGTACCAAGCCCAGCCAGCCAGCCATCAAGGTCCTTTGAGCTTCCCCCACCACTAGAAATTCGCCGAATTGTCAGAACTGACCAGGGTTAGGGTCTGCGCGGCCATGTGAATCTTGCAGATGTCCAAACCAATCATGTAATGGATATTCCCCCATCAACGTCTATAACGAAAATGGAAACAACGCCCGCAGTCCTCCTGCTCAACCTGCCTCCTGCTGCGCTCGCCGGTATCGATCTCCTTTCCTTCACAACGACACCTCGCTTTCGTGGCGTCAAAGACTTGCCCGATGGCTGGCATTTTGCCTTTACCGGCACCAGCACCGCATTTTCCATCCGACACGGCATCTGGTTTCGCGTGCAAGACCACCACCAACTGACTATCACAAGCTGGCATCAACAAAATGAGCAATTGGTGATTGTCACAGACGAAGCAGAGCAGTTGAGGTGGCGTGCAAATATCGGAGAAGTTTGGGAGAAAGGTTTAACACCTTACCGGCAATCTTCCTCATCCAACGATGAAACCCATGATCTGAGCGGAGACTGGCTGCAATTAACGAGCTACATCTCGGATGCACTACTGCGACGCATCACACAAGGGGATGCCGAGAGCCTGCATTTGACTTCCGCCTCCTCTGGTGCCCAGGATCTGGACGACATCCCCGGCCTTTCCTCTTCGGAAAGCAAGACACATCCCGAGAAGGAACTTCGCTTTTTGCCAATAGATCTCAAACGCACATGGAGGGCTGATGCCACGGGTCGAGAGCGGACTGACGCTGCACAAGATCGCTCATGGGCTCTCACAAACCTCATGTCTGAGCTCGGAAACAGGGACGGAGACGAGATCATCGGCGAACTACAATTCTGTTTCCTGATGCTATTGACGCTGAACAATTGGTCTTGCCTCGAGCAATGGAAGCGAATCTTGACACTAATCTTTACTTCCAAGACTGCCGTACCCTCACATCCAGATTTGTTCATCCACGCAATTGCCACTCTACGCTTGCAGCTCATGCATTGCAAAGATGCCGAGGGAGGTCTCATCGATCTCGCTGACGAAGGCGGATCGCTTCTGAAGTCACTTCTTACCCGCTTCCGCAAGGGCCTCAACTCTCTGCCTCGGGTTGAGGAAGTGCAAGACGTTTTGGATGAACTCGACGATTTGGAAGCTTACCTGAGAGACGAGCACGGGTGGCAGTTTGGGGGTTCGTTTGCTAAATCGGGTGTCCTGGAACTCGAAGATGGAGAACAGGTGCGGATGGATACCACTGCTTACGACGAAGATGATGAGACGGGAGAATGGGCACCGCAGATCGTCGACCTCACACCAGAGCAGGCTCGATTACTTGGCGTCGAGGATGCAGTAGACCTGAGGGCAAAGATGAGAGAGACCAGTTTACATGCCCGAAACGGTGGCGACAATCTTGAGAGCGCGGCCCAGGAAGTCTCAAGCAGGCGGTCTGTTGAGGAGGAAGATGAAGACGAGGATGAGGAAATGGGTGATTTGGACGACATGGATGCAAGATACTAGACTAAGCGGGCCTACTGCCAGACTCAAGCTGAACATGATAGGAGCTGGTCGTTGGGCTTCGCAAAAGATGGCGCCGTGCGAATACGCTCACACCCGTATTCCAATTTTACGTCGATCATGTCATGTTCGCTTGTGGGCAGATTGCAGTAAAATGGCGGCTCGCGCAGGGACGAAGCGTGAATAATGGAGAGGGACAACGCGAGACTCCAGGCTGGAGCAGGGCAAGGTTTGATCCTTCTTCTTCTTGCTGTGGGGAAAAGTGGGCTGACGTGAATGTGCCGAAGGGTCCGAGGCACACACGTCAGACTTCACTCTTTCCTTCAGCCTTCGTTCCGCCTTCGCATTTATTGAACCTCGCATTGCGCGCCTAACTTCTGTATTTAATCTTCTAATTCGAACTGCAACAATCATGGTCGCCACTCGCAATCATCCCAGGGATTTCCCTCCACCAGTCGAATCGCCCACGAAGCTCACGAAACGAACCACGCGCTCTGCAGAACCGACGTCAACAACACCGTCCAAATCGCCTTCTAGCTCTAAGCCTGCTCTTGAACCAACAACAATAACCCCATCAGCGCCCTCCACCGGTTCCAAATCTTTCTCGAAACCAGAAAACACAACATCGTCGCCTGACCGGACCCGTACAATGTCGTACATAACCTCCCCCAAATCACGACGTGATGCGCCCAGATGGAGCCACATCCCTCCACCAATTGCTTTCCCTTGGCTAGCCTTAAGCCTTCCGCTCGTGGTTTGGGACACGATTTACATCATGGGGAGGCCGCATACATTTGCTGGTGGTGCGATCGCTTGGCCGCTGTACGTCCCGTATGAGCTCTACGGTCGCGTAGATCCTGTGTACAGCATCGAGGCTTATTATAGCGGTCTTGGATGGACGGGAGCGCAAGGATTAGGGAACGTCTTCGAAACGCTAGCATATGTGGCCTATGCGTACATTGTGGTCGCGTATGGTCGCGATGAGGGAAGAGCTGAGGGCATTTTAGGCTCGTTGGGTGCCGTTGGCAGGAGGCGCAGGGTTGATGGGGTTTGGGGTGCTGTCGCCAGTCTGTTGGGATACACTACTTTCATGGTGACAGTCGCAAAGAGCGTTCTTTACTGTGAGTACGTTTCAGGCCTTATAGTGCGTGCAAGAATACTGACAACTCTAGGGTACAACGATGCTTTCATGGGTTTCCCGATATTCAAGCTTAACAACTGGTTCAACTTCATCTTCGTTTTCGCAATTCCTAAGTATGATCTAACGAGCCCAATCATCATGACAAGACTCCATCAAGCTAATACACTCGATCTGGCAGTTTCGCGTGGATACTGGTACCATCCTACCTCTGCTACATTCTCATCATCGAGATTTTCGAAGGTCTTTCTCTGGCGGCAGAGAGTGGAGGGAAATCAAGGTAGATTTGATACAGCAACGACTTACGATTCAAGGAATTGTCCATGAATACCTATTGTGGGTTGCGGTTCAACCTCTGATGTCAATGACAAGCTTCGGTCAGTCTATCTCGAGGGCTTGTGAGTAGTTGACATTCCAAGAGCGAACGCTTTGGAGCATGTTGTAGATGTCTCCATTGAGATACAAGTCGCTTCGGAAGGCCATCTCAATGGCCGGCATGGCATTGTTGGTACAACAATGCTGCTGATCGCAGCACGCATGCTTCAGAGACTCGAGTGGCCCAGTCAACTGATCTCAGCGGCAAGGACTCATTGTTATTGCGTCTAACAATACTGATAGCAGCGTAAGATGTAGCCTTTCATTGAGATTGCCACTGAAGTAAAGCCAGGTATAGTACCATTCACTTTCACCCCTTTCACCCCTCGCCACCCCTCCTTCGCACAGCGTTTGACCCCGCCGTCACATGCCAGATTTCGCAAGTGAATTGCAACATGAATGACGAATAGGGACCGGCCGCCGAGTGTGCGTCGCAAACCCCCACCGCGATCAAAAACAATCCGCTTGCCACAAACTTTTCCTTCCCTCACCACGCGACTACCAACCACCACCACCACACCACACCACACCACCATGGAGTCGCTTTCCCTCCTCCTCCTCCTCCTCCTCCTCATCATCATCATCATCCCCCTGGCCGCGTGCGTATATTGCACGCTGGCATCAGCTCAAAAACGGACTGCCGAAGAAGAGCAGCTCCGCAAGTCCTGCCAGGCCAAGGCCGCAGAGCAGGCAAAAGCAGACCGGGCGCAGATCAAAGCGCTCCAAACCAAGCACGACTCGGAGGTGAGAGCCCATGGCTCTCTCATGCGCGAGATGCGCAAACTTGAGAGCATACATGAGGCGCACATCATTAAAGCCCACAGTCAGAAACGTGAGAGCGACCGTGGTCTAAATGATCTCAGAGACAAGTTGCGCGAAGCGGCCTTCGACACCAGCACCGTCGAGAACGCCGCCTATGTCAAGCAGCAGTGGATCTCGATCAGTGGCACCCTTGCCAAAGCTGGTTTCGTCGCAAAGACTCCGGAAGACTTGGCTCGCTCCATTGAGAAGCTGCTGGAGCTTCAAAGCTCGGCTACGGCATTATACAACCAGGCGACACTCGACAAGCAAGAGCTCGCCAACGAGAAGGCTGCCAAAGAAGCAGCCCTGGCAGAGGCCGAAGCCTTGAGCAACAGTCTCGAGAAGGTGAAGATCGATGCAAAAATCCTGAAAATCGATCTCGAGGGCATGAAAGCCACTGCAGAGGCGAACTTGGAGTTCAACAGCCATCACCATGAACAACTCGGCAATGAAGCCGCACGAAAGCTCAAAAAGCAGCTTAAGAAAGCCCATGAGGCTACCACAGAGGCAGACGGCAAGCTCCGCGAGGCGGAAAACACAATCCGCCAGAAGGATTGTCAAATCGCGGCACTGAATGAGCAGAAGGATGCCGAGATCGCAGCTCTTCGCGCCGAACTCGAGAAAGCGCCCAAGACGAATGAAGCGACCGCGTCCACCACCCTTCAGCAGGAGCTTTCGCAAACAAAGACCGAATTGGCCACTGCGAATAAAACAATCGAATATCTAGGAAACGAAGGTCACGCTTTGTTGGTAGAAGGCCAAACTCTGGCGGAAAAGTACAACGTGCTTTCTGCCGACTTCAACGCCTTGATACAGACTGCACGCGAGCATGAGGAGTACGCAAATGGCGCCAAGATGCATATGCGAAGAATGCTTGCGTCGTTCAGAAAGAAGTCAAAGACCCGGCTATCGGCGCATCAGCTGAGGCTCAAAGGGCAGAAAGGCAAGATTGCACAACTGAAGAAGAAGGCCGCCGAGCATGACCAACATTTCACCAGACTGCCGAGTGACCTCGCAAATGCGACAAAAGAGATCGCCGACCGTGACCAGAAAATCACCGAGTTGTCGAGTGACCTCGCAAATGCGACAAAAGAGATCGCCGACCGTGACCAGAACATCACCGAGTTGTCGAGTGACCTTGCAAATGCGACAAAAGAGATCGCCGATCGTGACCAGAACATCACCGAGTTCTCGAGTAAGCTCGCAAGCGCGAACGAAGCGATCGCCAAACGCGATGAACAAGTCACCAGGTTGTCAAGTGACCTCGTAGATGCGAATAAGCAGCTCCTCAGCGCTTGGGACGCATCCAACACTGGATTCCCCGATTCGAATCACAATAGCGGAACATACGACAGCGGCAACGGCATGGCCAACGGGTTCGACTTCGACCCGCAATCTTCTCTCTCCGCCCAAACTTCGTATGGTAATGATATGACCATTCAAGACACTTCCTACGACTTCACCACACGCGGTCCACAGGCTGGTACTGATTTCATCTTTGACGATGGCCTTTTTGACGGCTCGATCGACAACGGAGGCTTGGCCAACAGTATGGACTTGGACAACGCCAATACTTCCGGCGGCTCGAACAACGACGGAGGCTCCGGCTCAATCCCAACTTTGAGCGGCGCGAACAACGATGGAAGCTTGAGCGACCCAACGAACGACTGGGACTGGAGCAAACTCGTACACTGGGACGGTCCTAATGCTCAAAGCGGCTCGAATAACGACGAAGTCCTGCATGACTTTTCATAAATCTTTGTTTCAAAGCGTGGAGCCCAATGGTTGCTGGCTCTTGCGGTCTAACACCAGGCGCGATTGGTTTTTGATTTGGAGCACGGAGTTCAAGGATTGCTAGATAGACAAGGTGAATGAGGGGATGTCTCGTTGATTGTAGGACCGTACATGGAAGGTCCTCGGACGTCCATGTACAATATGGTCCGGCGCCGAGCATCCCCGGATCCCTTGGTCTTAGAAAATGACACAAAAAAATTGTAAAACATGATCGTCTCATTCTCAAATGCATTCAGTCTTCCTTGTGAATCATGAAGATGTTTTCCGTAATTTCAATGCTGCTCTTGGTCAGTTTCCAGACTCCGAGTGGTAAGCTCCCCATCATCATAGACCGATATTATGAGGCATGTACTGGGAACCATTGAGAATCGCAACGATCGCTGGGAGCCTCTCGATGGCAAGTATTTCTATTCCCATTGGCGACACTCCAAAATAAATGCTCAAAGATGCTTCACATTTTGAGTATAGCCAGGGATGTTCCAACAGCAAACATTTTCATTGCTTTTCGATTAGGGTAAAGTAGATCCATCACGTTAAAGTCATTACCTCCACTTGTAATCGTTCAACTCGTCCATTGGTACACGTCACCGCTTAAGCTCTGAATCCAAGTCCGAGAACAGAACCGGTAGATGAGGGCATGGCGGTGGAAGACGGAAGTGCTACGTAAGGCTCGGTGTGAGTTGCATTGGCGTTGCCAGTGGTCTCATATTCAGCTGTGACCTTCTCAAGTCCAGTGGCAATATCGACGTGCTCCAGAGTCCGGTTGAACAAAGCGAGCGAGGCCTTGGGCTGGTAGTATGGCACTTCATGGCCGGCCTCGTACATACGGAGGAAGCTGACTGTGAACGTGTAAGTGTCTCGATCATACCAAAGCGTTACTACAAGGGAACATACAGTTGCCATACTGTCTGACTTCGCCGTATTCGGTTCCGTCGACAACGAAGGGCTCGTAGCCAGCGGCTGCGAATTGCTCTGCGTGCGTGTAGTTGACCTGGAGGGACACAGCCTGGCCACCAAACCAGTTGCCTGAAAGACTGTCAGCACATCTTCGACCTCTTCTTTTTCTTTTTCCTTCTTACAGATGTAATCAGCATCTCCATATGTGAGTGCTACTCGCACTCCCTGGTTAAGCAGATACTCGAGATCCTGGCGGAAGTTAGGGAAGATGAAGTCGCCCGTGTTCTGGAACTGGTAGTAGATGTCGCTGTTAGAAGTCGTGTAGTTGAGGTTGACACCAATGGCATTCTGTACGTGTGCCTGATTGAGGTAAGGAGTCAGGTACGGAGGAGGCGTAGGGTCATCGCTTGGGTGACGGATATCGTAGGTGCCACGACCGGAGAAGCTTGAGAGTGATCAGTATGAGTCGTCACAGCTACAATCAGGAACATGAGTACTTACGAGTAGTAGACACCCTCAACGTTGTCACGGCACATTGACTGCGCCTCACTGCAGATGGTGAAGACGGCCGGGTCGGACTCGGAAGAGATAGGCGTAGAATAGTTGTATTCACCGTTGGCGGCAGCAGCACGGCACGACTCGATCTGAGCGAGGCAGCCATTGGGCATGGTGTTGGCGAAGTTCGCGTAGTTGTATACTGTGTCGTTGTAGGCCTTGATTCCATAGGTGTTGTTGACCGCGAATTCTAATAGTCTTGATCAGCTTTGCTTCGTAGTTGGTCTCATGACCGACCGGTGTCGATCGCATGACAATTTATGGAACAAAGGGCGTCAAAGAGCGTACCTGGATAGTAGGTAGACTGAATGGCTTCGTCAATGATACCATTAATGATGGTCAGAGTGTTAAAGTTGAGAGCCACTCCTGGGATGGTGCCGTTGCGGACCTGCTCGTTGTTCTGATAGAATCGGTCAAAGAATGCAGGGCCGTAGTGCTAAAAACTGTCAGAACACGATGACGAGGTTCGCGGTGAGTATGTACATACGCCTCCGTAGCTCTCTGTGGCCAAGTTGAATTCTTTCTCTTTGCAGTCTGCTCCAACGCCCACTTCCGGATCAAGCTGTGGCAGAGCGCTGAGGAAGCCTTGTAGAATCTCCCATGCCGCGACAGCTGCGAGATCTGTTGTGTCGACTTCTCCCCGGTTGATAGGATCGAGGATCGGGTAGCGGCCATCAGGAGGCGCTTGAGTTGCGTTGAGGAAGCCACCTGTATAGCCAAAACTTCCAATGGCTTCTTCTTGGTATGAGAAGCCTACACCGACAGGCTGCGAGAGGAAGAGCATGTTGCTAACCTCACTCCAGGAGTTCTCATTGACGTAACTGGTGAGGTTCTCCGAAAGCATGCAAGGGCCCAGCTCTTCGAAAAGACCAATGAGACTGTCGCTTCCAGGGCCGCCATTGAGCCAGAGAGTGATAGGGTCATTCTTGGGATCCCTACGCGATTCGAAGAACCAGAAGAAAGCGTGAACATTGGGAGCTAGATCGATGTATCCACTGTAGCTGTTCACACCGGGTGTGGTCTCACAGACACCTTCCTTGCCGGGCTCTTTGTACCTAATGGTAACATTGGTGGGCGAAGTAAGACTCTTGACACCTTCTGCATCCGCTGGGTAGTATTGCCTCTTCAAAAGCGGTGCTGATCTGCCAGTACGAGTCGACTTCGAGAAAGTGGCTGAGGCAGATCCAGTGAGAGAAAGCAAGCCTGTGGCCGTTGCCAAAAAGGATTTGGACAGCATCTTGGATAGTATCAATCCAACTAAGGAGAAAAAAGTACTCGAGAGATTCTTACAACAGAGACGCGCAAGGCCTTAACTACTGCCGCTGCAAACAAACCTAGCCATCAATGTGGCCTTTGATACAGCATATGACCTTCCATATTCTGTTAGAACAAACCCAACCTCTTCCAGGGTAATGTGCGCTGGACCCGGCCGCGGGAACGCTATCACAGCGATACTACGAGTCAATGGGCCTGGCGAGCCGGCATCCGTAAACAAACAAGCTCTCTAAAGTGCGATGGTATCACGGCTTAGCAAGCTTCTCCGCCGAATAAGCTCTCGTAAGGTGCGGTGAGGCAGGGCTCCGGCCACTCGAATCCTTCGCCACGCTTTAGCGGGCACGATAGCGCCAACTCATGACGACTGCAGCCGTGATAGGAAGGTCGGCAAGGTACGACGTTGCATCCCACCTCTGCCCGCGTAGCAATCATGCAAACTGACGGGTGGACGATCTCGCTTGGCAAAAATGACGATGACACCTCTTCACACGAGGCAATTGCTATACTCAGGCTGCAGCTGGTGCAGCACACCTGCATGAGAAAATACATTGAGTGGGCTACGCCGCCGACGATTAAGAATACCTCAGCCGATGCGAGCTTCGATGCCTTTTGATGCGTGTAATTAATGGACGAGGCGAGAGCTTCGATTTCCATGAATTCCGAGCAACACTACGGAGCGAGGTTCAGTGGGCAGAAGGAAGGCACTTCAATCTAATGCATGACGACAGGCGAAGCTGAACTCGTATATCAGAGCTGTACCAAAGCGGAGGGGGCACCGATGTATTATGTACTCCACGGCTGCAGCATCGAATAACTCTTGGAGCAAACCATTACCCGTCTTGGAGGAAACCATCTGATCCAAATTGTGCACCATGTCGTAACTTCGCATCTCTTCGGCTTACACAAGACCTCACGCGTTGATGCACATATGCGCGCGATGATTGGTAGTCTGACTTGCATGGAGGGAGTGATGTACAGTCTTGTCATGCAGTCAGTCTGCGCGGATTTGTGCTGTACAGATCTTTCATGCTACTACTCTAAATATAGGATAGCTTCCTCACGGAAAGCAGCTTGTAGGGGAGGACGGCAACCCTGAGATGCCTGCACGCGACTGTCCGTTGACCTAATTGCATCTCAATGGCATCCGCGATTCATTGGTATCTAGGTTCTAACGGCAGTGCAGGGTTAGCTAGTGAAATTCATCCGTATAGTTCTCAATGCTTCGACGGTAGGCATATGTTGGTAGTTCACGGTACTGCTACGATCGGCTAATAGAGTGTTCAGGTATCCGTCTTGGGATCTCTGCGGAGAGTTCAATAGTTCGGTACTTGTAGCTGAGTGTAATCGCATGTGAGCTTCTTGAGGATTAAGGTATCTCTTTAGTGCTAAAGGCGATGCCTAGCTCGATCCAAAGTCGATGTAGATATTGTCAGATTGAGGATCACAGATCTATGGGCAAGTCCATGGTCGGAGGAAATGGCAAGCTCTTGTGCCGTGTGACTCGGCTCTGCTTGCGACCTGGCTTCCTTCCGAAGTAGCGTGACGACGGCAGGTGCAACAGTCCCGAATATAAAGTCGATAGCTCCGAAGAACTTCAAAGAGATGCATGCTCGTGCATTCTGCAACAGTTCGAGGTAAAGTCAGTGAAACAAACATGAAGGTTGGTGCTGTTCATCACTACACTCCTAGGACGACGGTATTCGTGGTACTCAACGCAGGCCCTGCGTGAAGGCTATAAGCCCATCGGATGTGAAGACGGCAAGGTCCAATGCCGTGTGCACCCACTCGTTGATCCTTGAATCTTGAGCTCTTCCGTCAAGTTCCACACTGTAGCAAACAAACATAGTGTCGTCCGAAACAACCTCGCATTGCTTTGCTACATAGGAGACAGCCTTCCAAAGACATCCTTTTCAGTCTTGGTTTTTTTCCCTGCAGCTTCTCGAATAATCACATTCATGTACAAACTCCTAGCATCTTCTCCCTTGCATTTCTGCACTTAGTCCTTCCTGGGTCCAGACCTGTAGAGACGCAGGGTGGAGTCGTGGGTGAACTTGCGGATGAGACTGTAGGCGGCGGCGCCGAGGGCGACGGCGAGGACGAGACCAATGGGGAGCAGCTCGACGGGGATCTTCTTGAGAGAGCGAATGCGCTGGGAGATGGTGTGCGCTGCAAGGCATTGTCAGTTCCAGCGGCTTCATAGGCGCACTGCGGGAGTATTAATCACTGACCAGAGTGCTCCTCCTTCTGTGACGGCATTAGCATTGTATACAGGCAGGCAGTGTCGGTACATGTATGCATACGGGAACGGGCGACCTCATCTTGGGAGAGGCCTGGAGGCGCAGGCCCCTCACGGGCTGCTGGGGGCGGAAAGCAGGCATGGCGCGCTGCCTGAGCATGTTGAAGGCACGAGTAGACTGCATTGTGGGTGGAGTGGGGAGGGGTGGAAGAGGTCTGGGGGATCAATGGTATAGCATGCGCCTGTCCTGCTCTGTTGGAGTCGCAGGTCGCCAGCGAAGCTTGGCCTGGCACGTGCGCTGCGGCTTCCGGCGAGGCGGCTTCCTCCTTCGTCGACGACCTCGAGCGCCCGATCGCATACTCAAGCAAGCAAGCAGACCACTCCGCCGCCCACTCCACCCTCACCACCGCCACCGCCCAAACCAACAACCCCCCGAAAAATACCGCAAACATGTCTGACGATGAGGAGCGCGTGACCATGCCCTTCAAGTTCGTGACTGGTGCGTCCCACGAGCCCGCTTCCGCGACAGCTTGAGAGCAGAGATACTGACAGCTTCCCAGCCGGTACGCCTACACCCACGCCACCCTCGCAAACCCCGATTCTACGGATATACTGAACAGGCATTGGCCGCCTCTGGAATACATTGAGCTAACTCTCGGTCCCACCAGGCTTCGACGCCCGCTTCCCGAACCAGAACCAGACCAAGCACTGCTGGCAGAACTACGTCGACTACCACAAGTGCATCAACGCCAAGGGCGAGGACTTCAAGCCCTGCCGCCAGGTATGCGCCGCTTGCTAGGAGCTGGACAGGCTGCTTGCGATAGAACGCTCTCTAACATACGCACAGTTCCTCCTCGCTTACCGCTCGCTTTGCCCGTCCGGCTGGGCCAACCGCTGGGACGACCAGAGGGAGGCTGGCACTTTCCCCGCCAGGCTCGACGATTAGATGTACAACCGGGGCTTGTAAGAGCTAGTTGGGAGAAATGCGGCCAAAAGCCGAGGCGCAGATTGTATGGCTTTGTATATAAGTCAAGGATTGAGAAGTTTGTTTGACATCTATACCGCGTCGCCTAAGCACCGTGTCCACTGCCTCCTACTCGCTGAATTCTTGTTTTTTGGGATCCGATTGCACCCTGACCGCAATTGATATGTTTGGACGAAGTTGGGTCGAGCCAATGGCTTCGATGATGCTGACCCACGGCAAGCTCCGACGTCACGTGAGACGACAAATTATCGAACCAAATATTTGACGATCGCACCACACGGGATTCTATCATGGGTGTCTATGTTTCCGATCGCTTAATTTACTCATTTTTGGCCTGAATATCGCCATTATCGCACGAATGAGCATTTCAAGGGCTAACATATTTGCACCCAAGCTACATCCGCAAACAGTCATAAACGTTTCCCGGAGATACACCAACTTTTGGTTTCTCACTGTAGGGTCGATCATAGCTAAGATGAAACTATTGTTGGGCACTCTGCATTATCGTGAAGTCCAGTATTTACCTTCGAAAGACTATGTGAAAACCACTACGAAATAAGATCATGCCCTCGCTCAGACTCTGTACAGACAGTCAAGGAATCCTTCGGCCAGGCTACCCACTATGCTCTTGTCAGGTAGCGCTCCGGCAACACCATAAAGAGCAGCGGCATCGCCCTTCTTGTCGCTGTCAACCTTTCCCTTGACATTGCTTACAACCTCCTCGAGATCTCTGATCAAGTCGTCCACAGCTGCCACAATCGGGAGCGTTACGGCCACGTGGATGGCAGCTGGGTCTTGCAGAGCGTTCAGGTGCCAGCCCTTTGCAGACATGCCGTCCGCGACACTGTAGATGTCCACGAGATTCTCATCATTCTTCGCGTCAACCGGCGCGCGGAAAGCCACAACAGAGACCATGGGCTTGCCAACAACTCGCAGCGAATTCCTGAGCTTTGGTGATTCGCGAATAGCGTCTTCGATACGCTTTGCAGCGCCGACAATCTTGTGGCAGGTGTCGATGTAACCGTTCTCGCCCATGTTCATGAGCGAAGCCCAGCATCCGGCAATGAGCGCACCGGGACGGGAGCCAGCGATGTTGGGTGAAGCGTAGACGCCACCAGACCAGTCAGGGCAGATGTAGTATTGGTATTTGCGCAAAGCAGCAGAGCGGTAGATGACACAGCTGTTGCCCTTGGGCGCGAAACCGTACTTGTGCGTATCGACAGAAATGCTGGTAACGCCAGGAACACGGAAATCGAAATCGGGAGTTTCGAATCCAGCACGAGCCAGGAATGGAATGACGAACGAGCCAAGACAGCAGTCGACGTGCAGAGGAAGTTTCTTTGCTACCGCAATACGAGAGAGCGCTGGGATGTCGTCTACGATGCCATGAGGGAAGTTTGGTGCGGAGCCGACGAGAAGAATGGTGTTTCTGTTGATCAAGCGGGAGACCTGGGCTGTTGAGACGCGGTATGAAGGGTGAGGGCAAGGGACCAGGTGGAGTTTGATCTTGAAGTACTCTCCAGCCTTGCGGAAGGCAGTGTGTGCAGTCTCAGGAAGGATCATCTCAGGCTCACGGATGCCGCGTTCATGGTAGGCCTTTTGCCTCGCAGATAGGACCGCCATGAGGATTGACTCAGTACCGCCGCTCGTGGTTACTCCAGCGCCAGTATCAGGTGCGTTGAAAAGCGACAAGGTCATGGCTACAACTTCAGCTTCCATCTTTCTGACGGCAGGGAAGACATCCGGATGAATCGGATTGCTCACGCCAAACTTCCTGAAGGCCTCGCTTTGCAGGTCGGACAGCTCGTCGCCTCCGTGATATACTGCGCCGCTCACACGTCCATCTTCCCAGCGCGTGTGCTTCATTTCTCCCAGCTTCTTCAACTCTTCGCGCACTTGGTCTGCGCTCCATCCAGAAGCCGGTAGCGCTGTGTACTTTGTCACGCCCGGCCCCGAAGGCACCAATTTGGTCTCGAGCTCCATGATCGCTTTGTCCACATCTGCTCTGACCTTTGCTTGCACAAATGGTAGCTTGAGGAAGAGCCCATACAAGCGCTTATATACAGCCTTGTAGAGCTGCTGGAAGGAGCCGATGAGTCCATAGCCACGGAGGTGGATCCATGTCTTCTTAGTGTATCGTAGTAGAAAAAGTACGAGAAGCAGATTACGAATAATGTCCAGTCCTTGGTTTACGAGTTGCTGCCGTGAGGTAGGTCGATTGAAGGCATATTGCTTGCCAAAGCTAGGCAAGCTCACGGCGAGTCGTGAAGAGCCCGGCATGCTGGCGGTGTTGTTTGTGGGCCTCGATAATGCACAATTGTCGAGATAGATGTGAGAAGAATGTCGGATAGGAAGATGGGCGGCTGTGGACAAGAAATAATATCTCTGGAGTCGCTCACCTAGGCGAGCCCTAGTTGGCGTTCACGAGCCAAAGCGGAACGAACGTTTGGGGCCTCGGTGTCTCGCTTCCACGTCACAGGAACGAATGAGCCAATGAGATGACAACGTGAAGCTGTTTGGGGATTGTACGAACTCGCACTCGTACGACACGCCGCGTCTTGCACCAATTTTTCGAGTGGCGATGTAAGCAATTGCAATCCAAATGTGCTTTTAAGTATTGTATCAGGGACGACTGAAAGGTCACCGCCTACGTCCGACCTCAGAGCATCTTGTGGTATTGAAAAAAGTTGCAAGCATCGCAATACCTCTGTCTCTGATGAACGGTATTTGTGTCGAGTATGTACATTCTGTTTCTTGTTACTACTCTTCTCAGTGCTATACACAAAGCTACTCTGCAAATCCAGGCAATTCGGATAAACCAAAAACTTTCGTCTAGCCTTAGGTCAATTTAGACCCATCATTACTCATATCATGATATATTCCCCATCGACCCGGTCCATGGCCCTCCGCCAGCGGAACGCCTGTCTGCCCTTGCAGCCCATTGGAACCTCACTGTCCCTTCGCCTTGCGATGACTTCGTAGTCTTGTCCTGCGCCGACTTCGCCATCCATCCACACTCGCTCCAAGACCTCCAGGCAGGAGATGTTGTTGTAGAAGCCGCTCTCTCGTTGGATCTCGAGACATCGCTGTCTGATGAGATCACGGTGGCTTGAATCGACAGCCTCTGTGCCAGCAAGGAAGAGGGGCCACAGAAGGAACTTGTTGACGCAGGATGTGATCGGCAGCGCTGTGATGTGATACAGCACAAGGTTCACCGTGGACTGGAATTCTGGTGCTGACGAGGGCAGGAATGGATGTGCAAGTCGTGTCACATACAGTAAGGCCGAGAAACGGAACGACTCGGAGATGTGCAACAGGTCTCGCTGTTCTGCGGCAAGGCGTGCAGGGTCTTCGTGACTGTCGGCCGCCGATGGCATGGTCGAGAAGTCCATCTGCCATTGCGTAAGGCGAATGCGGATGTCGTGCCACTCGGCCCAGAACTCTCGACGGTCGTCGAATGCAGGTCTCGAAGGATCCTCCACGAAGTAGTCATCGTCGTCTTCGATGATAGGTGTCCCCCACCCATTGCCGTCTATGAACTCGTAATCTAACGCTGTAAGCGATCGATCGGCCTTGCCTGTAGCTGTCGGCCACTTTGCATCTTGGTTCTGACTGCCTCGGGGTGTCCTGTTGCCTCGTGGCGTTACTGGTCGCCCCTGGCTCAAAAGATTCAATCGTCCCAGACGAGCTATCAGTTTGAACAGCCGTCCGTCGCAGCCAGAGAACTGTTCCAATGCTCCTAGGTTGGAGCTGTAGTTTAGCATGTCCATGCTATCGCCCTGAACTTGGGCTTCGCGATCGTTGACCGCCGATGTCATGACATCGAACCATGAAAAGAACATTTCGACCCAGTTAGTGAAGTTGCTCTTGGTGTTCGGGTTTCGCATAGACATTAATTTCTGCACTCCTGCGAGCTGGGTCTTGAACTTGCTGAATCCTGTGTCACAGACATGGAAAAGACAGAGAACTAGCAAAGTCGCCAGAACAGAGTCATCTTGGGCAGCGCGGGGATCGGCAAGTTGGATGTTAAGCTGCTCAATGGACACTTGCTTGTAACAACTCTCCTCGGCTGTCGGCTGCGTGGTGTCTTGGACGTCAAAAGCACTTGTGATCTCAGCCGCAAGTCCAATTTTTCGGCTACCGATTTGGCGCATCCGCATGTTGTTTGTTGACAGTGCTGCAATTGCATGCTGTAATCCTTCGTTCTGGGCTGCAAGATGGATGATGTGCATGCGGTAAGGATTGTCAGGACCATCGAACGCCACCAAATATGGACAGATGTGTTGATCATAATATGTGATCAGAGACTGCAATCTAGGCGACACGAAGAAGAATGGATGGTCAAAGTTAGAGTTGATGAGGGAGACTTCATCGTTCCGGCTGCTCTCCTCCTGCTGCTGGAGCTCAGCATCCAGAAAGTCCTCACTGAATAGAGCGTTGCTGAACGATTGGATATCTGCAGGCTCCGCGCTTCCGAAATGACGAGCAGATCCTATACTCTGCAGAGAATCGATGCTAGAGCTCAGGGAATGAGGATATGATTCATTCGCAGAGTTGTAGGATGATGGGTCCATATATGATTCTAGTGAATGATGTTGCTCAGTGAAGATGGTCGAGGCCGGTGTTTGCGGGTATTCGGATGGTGAATTCCATTCGTCAGTATATGAACTCATGGACATAGCAGACATGGGATATGCATCGTGCTCGAAATGAGGAGTGATGGCAGTGTGCAATTGGCCGGGTGGTAGTTGATTCGACGCCAGTAGTCGATGGTTTAGGAAGCCGGGAACGTTCCATCCACCTTGGAGTTGAGGTGCTGGGATTGGGATACTGAGCGAAGGATATGGTGCTTCACTATTTGGAGGTGATGAGTTGGTCGGCGATGCGTGGTTTGTGGCGGTTGGTGTTGGAGTCTGTGAAGGCTCGAGCGCGGCTCCAAGCAGTGAGCTCTTCCTGCGCTTAGCCACGCCTCTGCTCGTTGCTGAATCACTTCCGTTCGGCTTCCTGCTCTCTACAGGGCTGGAGAGGCCTCTAAGCTTGCCTCGACTTGCAACACCGACACCCCACGTCAACGTTGTCTTGTACCCGGAACAGTCCTTTCCAATCGATATGCACGGCGTGCAATAAGGGCGTTTTCTGTCACAACCTACTGCTCGCTTTTGGCAAGTAAAGCAGTCATCCTGAGCACCGCCAGCGCCGGTCCTTCTTCTCCGTTTCTTTGCTGGAGCAGCAGTAGGTGCCGCATCGTGGACATGCTCTTCTTTGGGCGGCACCGTCATGTCGTAATTGCTATCCGCACGGATAGTACGTCAAGGTGATCCAGTATTTGAGTATATGTTGGAAAAGTTGACGGTAGCACAGTGATTTGCAAACGAAAGGGTCAATGGGTAAGAATAACGAAGTTGGTAGGGTCAGGAACAAATGGGAGGGCGATCCAGAGTAAAGAGCTCTAGATCGACTGTGGCCCAATCCCTAGCCAAAAGCAAGCTGCAATCGTCGAGTAGTGACAGGGACCGCGGCTCCATAGCCTTAGCGTGCACGTTATATGCAGACTACGCAGGAGAAGGGACCTGGTCAGTGTCGCGTGCGGGCGCAGGCCTGAAGTACAGTCGACGGTCCTGCTATCTCGCTGCGCACTCCCAAAGAACACCGGTCACCGCGCAAATAATATCGCAGCATTGCCTTTGTCTAGCGCGCCTTGTGCCGGGGGCAGCCAGCGGCTTAAGGTACAATGCACGTCTTGCGTATGATAGAAGGGTTGGATCGTTCGATAGGCCTTCCGCCACCCTGCCGTCGCATCTCACCGACGGCCATATACAGCTGAGCAAGCACGGCAAGCCAGCGGCCAACGGGCAACGGGCCAGCGTGCAGATGCAGGTGCAGATCTGCCAGGCTACCAGTCGCGCGCCGCTCCAAGTATACAGTAGTGCCCGGCCTGTGCCTCTTCATCCCAGCAGCCAGCGGCCTCCCCACCGCGAACGAGCCATGCACGGCGGTGCGGTTAGCGTGGGGTCGCTCGGGTCCCTGTGCGCAGCAGCGTAGTAGTTGCAGGCCCGGCTGATATCCGAGAAACAATCTCGCGCCAGCGTGTTCGCCTGCGAGATTGGTAGGGTAGGGTATGGATGGGCCTATGGTACCTAGATTGCAGCGCCACCGCCCTCCGGCAAATTGCACGCGCCGGCGCGGCTCGAAGCCCACCAATACATGCCTCGCTCTCATATACAGCAGACGTCAGGTCCTGCGCTCAACAAGACATTCTACCGAGGCTGCAAGGAAGGCCTCGCTTACTATCGCGCCTTGATGGCGTTATCTGTCGTGTGAGTAATGTGATAAGCAAGCGAAGCGTTCCCCGATTTCTAGAACCCGCCCAGCGCGCATAAGGCGGCCAGCGGCATGAACAGCAGATGCCACTACCAGCGCGCAGTACCAAACACCAAAGCATACCGTAGCAACCAGCGCCAGTAGCCTCTCCAAACTCCTGCAGCAAGCGCGCTGCCTCGCCCGCCCGGAGCCTGCGGGGCCTCAGCGACTGGCTCGAGTGGCTGTGAGGATTCGGGAGGACCGTCTCCCCCTCCTCATCCTGCGGCCCCGATCGCACAAAAACAGCCAGTCGACCGAGGAGGTTTGCTGCTAAGGCAAGTAAGGCTTTCTGGCGCAGCCACACCCACCATAGCGCGCACTCGCCGGAGTTTGGTATTGTCAGCGTGGATAATCGTCATCAGCGAGAAGCGAGAAGTCGCCGGCTCCTGCAATCCTAATAGTCACAGAAACGCGCCTTCGTATCACGAGACATGCTCGAGAGGCGGCGGCTCGTGCATCCTTTGAAACCTTCCCCTTCTTTGGCAGCATACCATGACACCGCGAATCTCGAAAAAAGGCGCCCCTTGTCGCCCGTTGCCCACTTTGCACCCCGCAACCCCGCGATGCCTGCATCCATCGCTGCGAAAGCGTAGGGCAGGCCGTTTGCGCAGGCGGAAAGTGGTGTAACAATTGTGCACGAGGGACAACGTGCACCGAGGACTGACTTTTTGCCCAGCCTACCGGATGTCGAACGGAACGAACAATGAGATGTCGACTTGGCTTCTGGTAGAGCAACGCGTCAACGGAGGGCGGAATAATGTAGGTCCGAGCCAAAAACCTGTCGTGCCTCTATCTTCAGGATACGACTTCAACGAGCTGAACTTTCCGCCTTACAATAGAAGTACAGTACCAATGGACCCGGAGCTCCGTGCGCGTGGTAAATGCATGACAGGTGACCGCTACGGTGTGGTTGTGCAAATTCGTAGAAGCTGTTATCGCCATTATGTGGAGCCGGCGCTTGTAGTTGCGAGAGATAGCCTGAATCTCTTGGGACTGAGGCACGGTTGCACAGGAGATGTCAACGTGAAGTTCAACTCACAGTTTTGACGCCACGCTGATGATCTTCATACTTTTCGACGGCCAGGCGCAGTTCGCACGGTAGGTTTGCACTGTGTAACCTAATTTTCCAATCACAAGGACTCTTTTCGCAACAGCGCAAATATGGCTCAATTACTGTAATAGATCTCCACTCCGACTTTGCCCTTCGCTGAGCCTTTCTCCGAGTCCGTAGGACACGGCTCGTAGCCACCTTGGCAAGAGATACCGTACTCGCGGCAAGTAGTGGGTGTGTCAACGTACTCTCGATCTTGGCCCTTATCAACGGGAAACGGGTTGCACAGTACGTTGTGCTAGCACACGTGGTCATAATGATCGACTGCTCGCGACAGCACAGCACAGCATTCAACCGTGCCGTGGGCAGCCGTTGTTTCTCGTTCTCCCGGAAGGCAAACCCTCCATAATGGTGGGGAGTTGATCTACAACGATCAGATATTATTATCATTCCGTAGCGTGCTCTGCGACGTTCTCGACGGGCCAGGTACGCCTGACTCTTCTCGCAGCTGATCACGCAGCCCTAGCGACCGTTGCACATCATAGACATACCGTAGCATTTCCGATGCGAGTAAGGGTCACGACGTGTGATATAGAGCGATCTCCTAAACAAGGAGCCGTCGTATTCCACAACATAACGCTTGGCATGAAGGCAGCGGCTCAACTACATCCTCCGATACAAGCTGGTACGACTAGTGTTGATGATGATCATTCTGTCCAGCTCATGTTCTCAAGCTAGTGACTAGTGATCTAGTAATGACGCTACTGCAATGCAGCGGCAGTGACACTGCAGGTGGTGTGCAGACGAAGGAAGTCGATAGAACGTCTCTTGCATTATTGCGCTATCAAATGTGTATGCCGCTGCGAGCCTATCGAAAGTTCGTGCCATCTCTGCCCAAGCAATATTGACGCCTTTAGACATGCATACAGCCATGTGCGCCACTGAAACATGCAGAAGGAATTGGAGAGTGGAGAGCAGTGGAGCGGTGCTCGAGCTATCGCGACAAGCTCACTTGCAGTAGCAGCCGCTATCGTGCGCAGCTACGCATACTAGCAACGACGGACTTGCATGCGATCCTAGTGATATTCGCGCAAATGCTTAGATTGAGTAAGGTAGATTGCTGGTCTTGTTCCTCGATACGAGCGCACAAGATGGTCCAGATCATGCCTCTGCATACTCAGCCCTATGCACCAACGTAACCCCACGACGTTGGCGCCTGCACTCTTCACTGTCATTCCATCTTGAAACTGGTTGTTTTGGCTTGATCGGACCTCCAGACACCGAATCCCTCGACATCACGAGACGGGATGTGATCCGCCCAACCTGACCACATTTCACGCGACATTGGCTATGTTTGACCGTCAAAGTGTCGGAGCGAGTGCTTAATGACAGTATTGATGATGCTGCAGGAATCTGTACTAGTCGTAATGCACGTCGGGGGTCACGGTGGACAGAGTGTCTATGAGGCTTGCTGAAGCTCGATGGTGGGCAGTGACAAAGTCTGGATGCTTTCGTATACATAATTATGCATATCACCTTCTTCCTCTTTTGCTTCTTTACCACAATTTGTGATGTCAAGATCGTGTACATTGATTCGTTGATTGAACTGTTAAGCCAACTCGCAATGATATGTCTTTGATGTAATCAATGCCTCGTGGAGCGACAGTTGAGTTGCTCACGGAAAGATTGAAGTAACAATATAGATCGCTATAGCGACAGCAACCATACGTGAAGAACCAAAAACCATTACGCGTCTGCTCGCGCATGTAATTGAGTGTCGAATTGTCAGAAGTATAGTCATTGCGTGTCAGATCTATTTCAAAGGCCAGGACCATCGTTTTAGAAGCAGTGTCCCACTGCAGCAATCTAGTTGCTGCCGGTGTATTTGGTACATCCTTAATATTAGTACATTGGTGAAATCTGTTCCGATATACGAGGATATGGGCATCAGATCTTCACAAATGTGTGTATATTAGTTGGCAAGTGCATATGGTGATGTGGTTTCTCGAGTCTCATGGCTGTTTCGCTCGAGTCGCGTTGCGTTGCCAGGGAGAGAGTCTTCTAGAGCTATTGTATATTAGTTACGCTTGGACCAGCGGCGTGTTCGCCATTGATTCCATCCCTTCTCTCTTCACACACCCAACGTGCGCAATCATCAGACCCTGCTTCTGCTTGTACTCGTATCACCCTTCTTCATCACCGTAAGTCGATTCGTCTTCCGCCTGCAGGTGCAGCAAGCTCTCTATACTGACCAGCGATATAGCTCCTTCAAGCTTTGCGTCATTTGAGCCCTCGCGCCAGTTGTCCCTCCCGGCATCCATTCATCACCACCACCACAGTCGCGACGACACATCCTCGCACTCCACAACACACATAATAATACAATATGCGCGCCTCTTCCGTGCTTCTCGCCCTGCCGGCGCTCTCCGTCGCGCAGCAGGTTCCTCTTCTCGACAACGTCGTCGGCCAAGTCAAGGGCTGGTTCGCACAGGCTTCTGAGACTGCCTCTTCTGCCATTCCCGCCGCGCCCTCGTCCGTACCCAACCCGGTCGAGGCCGCCACTGCTAAGATCGCCGACATCCAGGTGCCTGCCCTGACTCTTGCCAACCACAAGGAGCTCATCAAGCCCGGTGCTGCCTCAACCAGCTCTGGCAGTGAGGATTGGATGGTCTTCGTGACTGGCGGCAACACTACATGCTTTGGCTTGTGCAAGCGCCCTGAGGAGGCCTTCAATGGCAGTGTCGCTCTGCTCTCCGCCACCCCCAACCCTCCCAACCTTGCCTACTTGAACTGCGAGCAGGACGGTGTCCTCTGCAGCGCCTGGGGTGTTAGCCCTCCTCGCGTTCTGCACATTCAGCTCCCCCAGCCGCTCGCCGACCAGAGCACTCCTGCTACCACTGTCCGCATCCTGTCTTTCAACCGCACTACCGTCTCTGCCTCCGAGATTGCCGCTGTCCACCTTGACGAGACCTACAAGAAGACCGAACCCTACGAGGGCTTCTTCCACCCCTTCAACGGCCCTCTCGCCGAGTACGGCCTCAACATTCCTGTTGGCTACGCCATCTGGGGCTTCTCCAAAATCCCCAGCTGGGCTTTCATGATCGGCGTCTCTTTCGTCAGCCGCAACATCATGTACGTATCGGAGTGGATATTTGCGAGTGATATCATGCAAGTACTAACAATTTTCACAGGGGAAGACAAACCGCCCGCCGCACTGCTCCTGCCGCTCCCGCAGCCCAGCAGTAGACTCATCCCGTATGTTCAGCCGATAAGACGACAGACAATTCACCGCACATACCGCGACTTCATCACTATCTATAGTCTATCTATAGCGGGGCCCGCCGCAAGGCAAGATGTCCAATTGCCCGATCCTGAGGCAGTCGTTCAAAGAAACAACACATTTGTAGATCACAACACAATATTGGATTCG
Source organism: Cladosporium oxysporum (assembly GCA_035771495.1). Classification (NCBI taxonomy): domain Eukaryota; kingdom Fungi; phylum Ascomycota; class Dothideomycetes; order Cladosporiales; family Cladosporiaceae; genus Cladosporium; species Cladosporium oxysporum. The sequence goes on from JAWNKS010000010.1 coordinate 1,446,112, forward strand.
GGAATACCATGGAACGATTATTTATTGAAGTTGAATGAAAAGTTTGTAATCTACCAAGTGGACTGCATTACCATTTGTTCACACTGCCTGAGGGTGACGTTCACTCAATGCAGTGATCGTGTGCATTGTTATCGTGCCAGGTATCACTCTTGATCTGCCAGCAATGGCACACTTGCGACCTCTGTGTACTCCTCACCTACAACCTCGCCATTCTCGATTCGCTTCTTAGCGCCCATTTCACAAATAGCGATCCTGTCAAGCACTACATCTTTGGCCCACACGAAGTCTGCGTACTTGTCCAAGAGAGCACGCGCATCAATCTTCATAGGTGCATTAGCTTTCGAGCCGTGGCCTTGTGACTTTCTGCCTTTAGCATAGATGGTGTTGACAAGCGTTGCGTGCAATTTGAGCTCCCGGTCATCAGGAACGAGGATGCCTTCTCTCTTGAAGATGTCCTGCAAAGCCAGACAAAAAGGGTACAATCGCTCCGAGGAGTCGCAAGGCTCGATGTAGACGATTGACGTCTTCTCAGGGACGTGCATCGAAACCAGCCCTTTGAGATCAATCGTCAAAGGATCGCTAGTTGCTCGCGATGCACGTTCCGCAGGTGGTGAGACCGGTCGCCGCAGAGAAACGGGTCGTTGGTCTTTAGTCGAAGGTTCCTTCGGCGTTATTTCTTGCGGATCGACGGTGGTCCCGGGCGGCGTGTCAGCCGCAATGGAGAGTAGTAATTGCGTGATGTCGAGGCTTTGGAGTAATTTGATTGCCTTGTCTAAGCGGTCTTGATCCAAGCTCATCACACCGAGAGTGCAGTGCATTGCACCGACGGGACGAATGGCTTTGGGATGTATACTGGTGACGCCATTTTCGCTAGCCGTTTCTTGAGGTTGTTCCGAAGCGACACTTTCTCGAAAAACCCCTATGCTCGCTTCCAGTTGGGGTTTCGAGGTTCTGGTTACTAATGGAAGACACAGGAAATGTGTCAGAGGTGGTTTCTTTGCGGCTGGTGGTTTTCGAGAACCCTTGTGTTTTGGCATCCTTTCTCGATGCTTGGTGACGGTGGAATTTCAACGTCAGGCTGGACCAGTCTTTTGATGATGTTCCCGATAATTTGAAATAGACCCGTCCTAGTGATGGTATTGGAAGAGTTGTAGTGCCGACACGAGGGCACGATATTTCAAGATTCAACTCATAAGGTTGCTATGTCAACTTTCAGGTCAGATGTAATCATGATGGCTCATATTGCAGAGATGTCAACACATACTGCCATTCGACTGGAATATCAATGAAAGCCACAACGAGCTGCAAGTTCAGTAAGAGTAAGTAGATTTGGGCCAGATCGGATCCATTCTGCTCATTTGTTTGGAGACTAAGGTCAATTGTCAATGTAATGCTAACCCCAAGGACTGTTCAGTAGGGTTACGACCCTAATAAATGTAGCATGACCTCACAGTCATGCATCCCACTTTCCACTTGCGACCAAGTAGGCGTCAATACAGAAAGTTACGTGTACTAAATACACACCGTGGGAAATCACTTTGCAGCAAACAAACATGGCAGACACCGCCACAACCACCAGCAGCGATGCTCCCGAGCATGAGACCCCGAACCAGCGAACAGCACGCCTTCGCCGTGAGAAGCGCAACGCCAAAATGGCAGCAACTGGCGAAGACCGCCTGGCCAGGATCAAAGGATTGAACGGCGGTATAGCACCTCCCGACGAGGCACTCGGAGGCCCGGTCGTTGCTCCTACTGCAAGTGCCCCAAAGGCAGCCACCGTCCACGACGATCCTGAAGAAGTCGACATCTCGGACCACCCATACATCTCCAAAAACGTGTCTCAGGCAGGCACACCCAGAGGAGGCGGTGCGGCGCAGGAGAATCCACTCCAGCAAGCTATGATGCAGATGCAGGCTCAGCAGGCTCAGCAAGCCCAGGGCGGCGAAGAAGAGGATCCCATGATGAAGATGATGCAGCAACTCATGGGCATGCAGGGTGGACAGGATCCAAACGATCCGAACGCCATGGGCCAGGATCTTCCGCAAATGGCACAAATGCTGAACACAATGATGGGAGGCGGAGGAATGGGAGGAGCTGATCAGCAACAACCGTCCACTGGATCGGCGTACCTTTGGCGTATCGTGCACGCCATCTCTGCCCTGATCATCGCTGTCTACATTGCTCTCACCACCACTTTCAGCGGATCCAGACTCTCCAGAACTGAGAACGCATTCATCCAGGATGTCAACTACGGTCTTGGGGCTAAGCCTTTCTACATCTTCGCAACAGCCGAGCTGGTGCTGCAGAGCTCTAGGTACTTTGTCGAAAAGGGTCAGCTACAAGGAGGAGGCATTCTTGCAACAATCGCCAACAGTGGCTTCGTTCCCGAACCGTACGCACAGCTGATCAAGACTATTGGGAGATACTCGACCATCTACACGACGATTGTGAGCGATGCCATGGTCGTTGTCTTCGTGCTGGGAGCAATTGCTTGGTGGAAGGGCCTGGCAGCATCATAGAAGTTGCATCATTTGATGTTGTTTTCTTGCAGGTTGAGCGTTTGCTAGTCGAAATGGCACGGATGCATCATAGTTTCTAGTACAGATCAAAAAAATCATAATGTACAGCCATCATGGTTACATGAAGTTCCCCAAACCCAATTTTTCCCTCAAAACGCCATGCTATGCTCCTTCAACAATGTCACATCCCTAACCTTAGGCGTTCTGTGAAGCGGCAATGTCACCACGAGCCTGCTCGAGCAGCTCCTTCTCTCTCTTCTGCCTTGCGCGGACCTCAGCACTCAGCTTCGATGCGGCAGCGCTCCTCACTCTCTGCTCCTCAAGCGAGGCCAACTCCTCCTTCTCCGCTGCAGTGGGCTCGACGGGGTAGGCCTTCGTTAACCGCACGAAAGCCTCGAGGATCTCTGTGTTGTTGGAGTGTGTCATGTTGATCGTCTCTACCCTTTCGGTGGAGCTAGCATCTGAAGGTGTGGTGTTCTTGGTCGTGCTGTCGCGTGCGGCAGGCGCAGAAGTGGCGGATGAAGACGATTGTGCGGCATCAGAGTTGGTGTAGTGGACGCTGAGCAGGGCTGGGTCGGTTTGGGCGGCGGTTCGGTCGATGGTCATGGGGATGGCCGGGTTGTGGAACTTTAGACGGACGAGCTCGTGGCGCCAGAACATCCTTGATCGGTGGTTAGAACATGCAGTACAAGATGCGAGCGCTTCCAAGCCTACCTGGGTCCCATGTGGCCGCCATTGATCTTGGGCGCGAAGCGAAGGTGGATTCTCTTGATGTCCTTGGGCAGGACAAATGCGCCGGAGCCGAGGCGGATGGAGAGCAGCTTGGTCTGCAGCTTGCGCATACGCTGGGAGAGAGAGTTGGCCACCATGACTGCGGAGGGTTGAATGAAGAATAGAGTGCTGCTTGTCGCCTATAGCCCGTGGCAGTGAGGTGGTAGCACCCTGTTCAGACTGCACTGGCGGCGCGAGTCATGTACCACTGCCTCTCTTTTTGCGGAGGAGCCACTTCACCTCCGCGCCTGCAACTGGCAAGGCAGGAAGCGCATTGAGAGCACAGCGCTGCACACTCGCCCGCCTGATCGTACGCTTCGGCACTCTTCGACTCGCCTGCCAGCATCGACTGCGGCTGCATACACCGCACTGCACACATCTGGCCACAATGGCCTCCCTACTCCGCCGCTCCTGCTCGCTGGTCCCTGCGAGAAGGGCGTTCTCGACTTCCACTCCCCGCCTCGCCAGTCTGCAGTGGGACAGGAACAACAAAGAGGTCCTCGCAGATACCGTTCCGGAATACCCCTATGGATCTCCCACACTCTACAAGCAGTCTCGCCGCGGTCTCTATGGCGAGCAGCGCATTCGCTTCGGAAACAACGTCTCAACCAAGGGCAAGAACAAGAGCAGACGAGCATGGCGCCCCAACATCTTGAACAAGAGGCTGTTCTCAAAAGCCCTCAACAGACATGTGCAGATCAGGGTCAGCTCGAGAGTGCTAAGGACGATTGACAAGCTTGGCGGTCTGGACGAATATCTTCTCGGAGAGAAGGAGACCAGGATCCGGGAGCTGGGAGAGAGTGGTTGGTGGCTCCGATGGGCCATCATGCAGACCAACGCAGTCAAGAACAGATTTGCTGCAGAGCGTGTTGCGCTGGGCCTGCCTGCCGATTCGGAGGAGCTGCGCGTCGAGGAAGAAGACGCAGAGGCTGTCCTTGCCGCTTCCATTCCCGACGCCGAGATCGCGGAACTCACACTCGAGGAGCATGCCGACCCCGAGCTCGAGCCCGAGTCTTTCGTCTCAGAAGCCCTGGCCGAAGACGATGTTTTCCAGGTGGAGCAGTCCGAGAACACTCGGCCGCTTAGGTTCCGCGTCGCCCGAAACAAGTACATCATGTTGACGCAGAATGGCTGGCGAAGCTTGACGCCCTCTCCAGTGGCGCTGGCGGAGCAGGAACGGGCTGCAAAGAACAAGATCAGACAAGACCTGTCACAACACCGGGCCTCGCTACTCAACGCCCAGGTTGAGAAGCTCAGGAGACAGCTGAAGAAGCACAAAGTGGAATACACAGTGGAGGTCGCGGCGGATGGCGCAGAGGCTACAAGTGAGGATGGTTCATCAGAAACCAAGCCATCTCTTGAGACTAGGACACGGCTGATGACCGAAGAGGAGATTGAAACCATGATTGCTGAGGCAAAGCCAATCTTCAGAAGCGAAGCGAATGATCGAATTGAACGCTTGGTGCGGGCGAAATATGAATACCCTATCCGCAAGCTGCAGGAGATGAAGGAGCAGAAAAGAATCGCGAAGCGTGAGAAGCGCGAGCAGAAGCTGGAAGACACGCTTGTCGAAGTCGAACCTGTTGTTGTTTAGATGGGTCGTACCAAATAGCATGGCCATATTGTATTGAGACGCCAGAATCGCATGTAAAACTGTATATTAGACAACAGAAATCTGTATATGATGGACCAGGAATGGAGTGTAACATTGTCGCCAATGTGGCCGAGCAAGTCCTCGACAATCATTTCAATCGTGCCTATCCTTGTATTCCCGCGGGTCCGTAGAGCCCATGGCGTTGACACACACGTGCATGGTCTGTGGTATATAGACCGTCTCGTGTGTTTGTGATATCACTATCATTTGTTTGCGATCTTCGATGTTCGATCTGTTTTCCAGTGATGGCACAAATCCCCCAGCACGAGCAAGCGCGGGACGCGTGCCTGAAGTGAACGTCCCAGCAGCTGCCATTCGACTACCTCTTCTTCTCGCACGCCGCCGTTCGAGTTTCTCGTTTCCCTGCGATCTAGAGTCGCTAAAATTGTCTGGCCTATAATACGATGAGGGAAAGATGGAAAAGAGAAAGATCCCACCTCGCAAAGAAAATCGCCTGATTGTGCATTTCGTATGTACGCGCATTTCGCCAAAACGGTAATACGTCCCGCTAATGATACCTCGCCACGCAGGACTATGACTGCTTCTATGCGGCTGTCTTCGAAGCCAAAAACCCAGCTTTAAAGGCTCTGCCCTTCGCCGTCCAGCAGAAGCAGATCATAGTGACCTGCAACTACACGGCGCGAAGTCGCGGCCTCCACAAGCTGCAGCTCATTCGTGACGCGAAGCGAATATGCCCAGATGTCATTATCGAGCTCGGAGAGGACATCAGCCGTTTCAGAGATGCGAGCAAAGAGCTTTACAAGTTCATTGAAGCCTACACATGGAACGGTAAGGTGGAGCGTTTAGGCTTCGACGAGGTGTTCATGGATGTCACCGACATGATCGATTACAACATGGAAGTGCTAAACAAGAACGCTTTGGATCAATCCTTCTTCCAGACATCCAAAGAGGATCCCACGCTTGGGTTTGCTTTTGACGCTTCTACTGTGGCGGGTCATGTCTATCCCAAAGACTACAAATACCCAGTAGAAGAGATGGTGGACGAGCAAACACTCCGACTTCGCCTTGGGAGTCACCTAGCGATGTATATGCGCCATGAGCTCGAACAGCATAAAGGATACAGCGCCACCGTCGGGATCGCGACCAACAAACTCCTAGCCAAGCTGGTTGGCAACCTCCACAAGCCGAAAGATCAGACTACCCTGATGCCCGATGTCGGGGATGCAGTGGGTGACAACGCCATGACATTCGTTGGCGAACATGAACTTGGCAAAATCCCAGGAATCGGATTTAAACTTGCCCAGAAAATCAGGGAGTTTGTGCTCAATCGCCCGGCGGAAATCGACCAAGGGCTTGTCTACGGCGGCACAAAGGAGCATCTCACTGCCAAGATGGCGAGAGAGTGCCCCGAGATGGACCCAGAGTTGCTCGAGAAGCTGCTGGCTGGCCCAGGATCACAGCGTGGCATAGGCCAGAAAATTTGGTGTCTCTTGCACGCTATTGACGACACTGAAGTCAGTCAGATGCGGACTGTACCTCGCCAGATCAGCATTGAAGACAGTTATATACGACTGGACACTCTGCCGGAAGTGCTCAAAGAGCTCAATGTGCTAGCAAAGAGTCTTCTTACTCGAATGCGAGTCGACCTTCTTGGCAGTGAAGACGATGTGGACTTGGTGTCTCCGCAAGTTGATGAGGAGGAAGACACCAAGGTAGCAACTACTGAAGGCAAAAAATGGCTTGCTCACCCGAAGACGCTGCGATTGACGACGCGGCCCAGGCAAGCACTACTCCCGGATGGCACTCGTCCACGGTCTTTCAAGCGGATATCTCATTCTGCCCCATTACCAAACTTTGTCTTTGGCCTGAGTGAAAGTGTGGACAGCCTAGCAGACAAGCTTGTGAAAGAATCTCTGATAGGCATGTTCCGCAAGCTGCATCCTGAAAGGGCTGGGTGGAACTTGAGTCTGGTCAATCTTGCTGTGACAAACATGGCGGAGACTGCCGGCAATAGCAAGACCGCCAACGGAAGAGATATTGGGAATATGTTCAAGAGGCAAGAGGATGTGCTCAGGGACTTTAGAGTGACGGACTTTGATGAGGTTGCAGAAGAGAATGTCTGGGACGCAAGCAACGAGTGGACAGAAGCAGCGCAGGAAATAAAGGAAGATACAGATACTCAGGGCGACTGGGAAGACGAAGAACGAGACGAGGATGGGGACGTTTGTGAAGATTGTGGCATGAGACTACCATCCTTCGCCATGGTGGCTCATCGCCGCTTCCACGTTGCTGCATGAACGTACTACCTGAATAACTAGGATAGACCGCGCTCACATAAATGAACGATGCGTCCTCACTACAGTCAGGCTGGGATCCCAGATGGCCCGCTCGCCCTAACTCTCGACCTCACAAACGAGGCCATGGCAACAATGGCAGTCTTGTTGACCTCACTGTAGGCATAGCCGTAGCTGCAGTGCCAAGAATTTTGTGTTAGGTATTGTGGTTGGAGTTTCTTCCACTTCAGCCTCGCCGATGATCTCAACCTGGCCTTTGCTCAGTGGCCAGCGACAGCCTGCTTGAATGTTGTCTTCGCCTGCCAGTCTCGTCTTGTTGACCTGTTTAATATTGTAGCGCCAGCAGTACTTGCACTGGTTGCTAACTTATTGCAGCAATGTCTTCTCCTTCATGCGGCCTGCCTCAAGCCTGGCAATCGTGCTCGTGGGGAGTTTCCGTCCGGCTGCGGCTTGACTTGTAGACGCAATCTTTGCTGTCTTAGCTACAGGCATCAGAACAAGCGTTTCACTGTTCACTTCGCCTAGTGTGCAGACAACCGCCACTATCAACGACGTACAGACTTAAGGCGGGAATTTTCTGCTGATCCAAGCAGCAAACATGGATTGTTTCAGATGCAAGGCGGACAAAGGGACGATCTGTCTTGAGTAGCAAACCAATAAACAAGATCTTGCCTATATTAGCTATTACAAGTACTTTCACCGAAAGGCTCACCATCACAACATCCGCCCACCTCAGCCAACAACAATCAACAATGGAAACCATCCCAGCTCGCAAGAGCGCGCCTGAAACCTCCGCCGAAGACCCCTCCGATAATGCCCAGTACACCAGTCTCAAAGACCACCTGACGGACCCGCAGTATCCACTCGACGACATCCGCACCCGTCTGAACGACGACCGACTCACCGACGCAGAAGCCCGCAACCTCTTCGGCAGCATCCGCAAATCCGTCCTGGACATCATCCTGCAGCACAAAGAACTCGAGGCCTGGATCTTCCGCTGCACCAGAATGGGCAGCGCGTACGCACAGGCGATGACACAGGAGGGCGGCGCTGGAGCTGATGCTGTCCGCATTGACTTTTACGGCCATCAGGACTTCCACCTGGAGATGAGCGGCGGGGCGAGGGACGAGGTTGTTGCGATGATCTTGCAGCACGTGGGAGTTTACCGAGAAGCTGTGCAGGGTGTGGAAAGGCTCCAAGGCGAGAAGGAGAGCATGCTGGTTGATGAGAGGCGAGGAAGCGATTCGGCAGGAGTTTGAGCGGCGAGAAGGCCACGATACGTGCTGATGAGTCTGTGCAAGTTGCCTCCATGATCGTATATCCTGATGAGAGAGCACCACTTCGGGTGTTGTTGCATCCGTATGTCACCAGCATCGTCTTGATAATCCCATTCATGTTCGGGATAGTGGTCTGTACAAGTTCTTCTATTCAAGCAAAAAGCTGGAATTCTATCAATCGTGTTGAATTCTCGATTATTGTCAGAGATAGAGAGTTGGGGGAACGCCCGCTGAGGACTCTCCACTCTATCTCGATAGTACACTTACTGTGTCCCAGTTTTCATACCAATAATGACGTTCATGTATCCCAACGGCCATGTGTGCAAGGTACGGCGGTTAGTGAACACCCAATCTCCACGCTGCACGGTTACCAAAGGTCCCGACGCCTTACTCTGGTGTTTTATGCCCAGCGAATCGTCAAGCAGCTCCACGAACTCCTCGAACGTGCGTGTCCTCAGACAGCTGACTAGCCCATCGAATGAATGCAAGGCCGGTAGAACGGGCACGAGATAAGTGAGAGCCAGGTAGAACCAGTCATCCGTGAACCAAAAAATAGCCATCATGTACACAAGGAACGGCTCCAGCAGCATCAGCAACAAGCTCCCCGCACGCCGCTCCTGCAGTTCGAAAATGACAACGGCGTCGCTGGTGTTCATGGTGCTCTTAATCACGCGCTTCGCACCCTCATCGTCAAAGTGATGGAACGCAAGACTGAACAAGCGGAGGACTTTGCAACCATCGTGTTCATAGCCACGCTCTCGCGCAGCCGCTTTGTCGCCAGGCGTGCTCGAGCTGATGGCAGCAAACGGAGGGTTCGTGGCATCGACCGGGTCCGGGATGAACGAGAGGTTCGCAGAGCGCGAGGCGTGCGCGACGTAGGCATCAAGGTTGGGCGAGATGTCCGAGAGATAGAACGCGACGGGGCTGCGGCCAGCTTTCGCACGCTGGCGCTGCAGATGCTTCTCGATGTGAGGCGTAGGGCCGCCTGAGCCAGAGCAGAAATCGATAACTTTCCATTGATCGGCGCCTTCGATGGTGGCGAAGACCTCATTGATCACATCTGCCGCCAGCTCGGCAGGTGCTCGCTTCTGCAAGAAAGGGATGCGCTGCGTCCAGTGCTTCTCCAGCGTATTTTGCGCACATTGTTTGATGAGGAAAGGCACGCTAGCAATCAGTTAGAGGAACGATCTCAATCTATTGAAAGCCCACTTATTGCACAGGGGTTCTCTTTACGCTTGGAGATCGCAGAATTCGAAGAGCTGCAATCGAACCGGGATCGCAAAGTTGAAGATGTCGACGAGTCGCGCGGCTCGTCGGAGATTGCTTTCGGAGGACATGCTTGAAGGTATCGATAGCTATGCACTGACTTGCTTCCGGGTCCCCATCGATGGTGGTTGGGGTTGACGGACACGACAAAGTCTTTTCAGCCAGAAAGGAATATGGGAGGGAAATGGCTGTCGGAACTGGTTATACGCAAGGCATATATCTGCAGATTGCTGGCAGCTGGCATGTGTCAGTGACGCAACCACTTCCCAGTGGCCGACATTCAAGTTGGGGCGATCCGAGCATAGTGCATATATAGAAACTTGTGCCAACAAGCAGATAGCTATTAATCTCGAGTGAAGCAGGAATGTAATTACAGTCGAACATTTATAGGTAAATTGTAAGTATGCTATTTGGGTATCATATGTAAGGGCGTCTCGGCTACCATCAACGCCGCCAAACGCCCATGCAACATCAGGTCATTTCACATCGAGTCTATATCATGAGTTCTCCTCTCGCCTATGTAGCTTCATCTTTCTCCGCGCCAATCCCATAAACTTCTGTATGCTGCTTGTCAGAAGGATTTGACGCTGTCTCTACAGGACCCAACGTCCACACCCACTCTCTGGAGCGCTTCCTCCGTCCTGCTACTGGCGTCGCTGGGCATGTGTCGCTGTCATCCTCATCTGACGATTCGCGCTTCTCGCCAGTCTGTGGTGATCTAGCCTTCTTTCCTTTTGACTTTGTATTGATTTTGTGGGCGTCGCCTTCGCTCAATTCCCCCGGCTTCTCAGTATCTGGTGGCGACAGCTCTAGCGTCGAGATGGTCGAGATGGATGATTCGATATCGGAATGTCGCATAGTGTACTTTTCGGTAGTGATGTCCTCGGTAAGCGGGGCGCGGAATGCCACCTTCTTCGCTGTTGGAAACATCGGTCGCGATTGTGCAAAGTTCCGTCTCTGGGCGCCGACTTTGGGTAGAGGGCTGTTTGTCAAGATCGAAGTTACGTTGTAAGCAAGCTTGTATGGGACCGATGCCGACAGAGATCCGATGGTCGATACTGAATCAGCAGAACTTGCTGTGTGTATTGTCGTATCGGAGTGTTCCGAGGCAGATGGCGATGATGATCTTGTATCGTTCGCATTAATGCTTGACGTTGCGAGAGTTGATAATGTTGGACGTTTAGGTCGGAAACCGGGAGTTTTCACGCTTGGTTCGTCCTCGTGCGCATTGCTGAAAGTATTTCGGACTGTAGGTGAGGTTGCGGAAAGCGTTTCTAGCCGAAGACTTGTTGCTTTCTTGCCGAATGTAGATGGTAAGATAGTAGTGTTGAGTGATAGTTTGGGACGCTTGGATGGCGTTGGCGCAGACAGCAGAGGTGGTTGATTATAAGTGGCAGGCGACGAGGGTAGTATGGCAAGCGACATGGTGCTCGTGGTCGTGGGGGTTGTGTGGTGGGTTGACAAAGTGTGTGGTGACTGGGGCATAAAGGCTGCTAGCATGATCTTGTGAATCGGATCGCGTGTACAAAAGGCCTGCCGGCGTGATGAACAATTCCCCAGGTTCCGAGATGGAGTGCGGCCAGAGCACGGGATCAAAGAGCTGACTAGGCCGCGTGAGGCGGGAGGGTAGAGCGACTGATGTTGTTGGATGTCAAGGCCTATACCTCTGATGTAAGAGGGGAGCCGTGCGCAGCTGCGCGAGACCGAACTGACGGACTGGTTTCAGGCCGTATTTGTGCAGGAAGAGGCGTAGGCGGACCTGAGAGCAGAATCCTGATCCGTCCGCGCACCCAGCAGGGAAGGCGAGTAGTCGTGTGAAGGTCAGCTGGACGCTGTGACCTGGATTGGGAAGATGACACGGGCGGCAAAAGAGTGCAGCTCGTGAGGTGGGACGCGCAGAGGCGGGAGGGGCTATTAGAAGGGCGCGTAGGAGAAGAGTTTGGTCGAACAACGGGGGAATTGGGAGTGGTCGAAAAGAGGAGCAGACGAAACTCAACTGGAGGGAGAGGGTGGCCTTTTCCAGACGGCGAGGCGTCTTCATGGGGATGTAATGATCGCCATCCAATAGCACGGGCAGGTCGCGCCTCATCAGCGGCGAGGCCCACGCACGGAAATAGAGCAAGAAAGCAGCAAATGGAGACTCGTGAGAGCGACGGGCATCACGAGCGTCGAGGGGAGCAGGGCATGCGCGAGTGGCAGGGTTCGGGCGCCACGCACGTCCGCGACGTCCAATCGTGTCGGATGGCAGAACCCAAAAACTATTTATTGCTATTTCCAGCGCTTCCCGCAGCGTTTGGCGTCAGGCTAATCCTTCCGTGCCCGTGAGCCAACGGGCGCGCGAAGCCCTGTCAAGCTGCGGATTCCTGTGAGAGCGCGATCGCTGCAGGGAAGGATTGGCCGATGGCAGCCCACTCAGCAGTCCCGTCCCGTTTTATTGAGACACTATCTATCCTGCCTTTCGACAGAGGGACGCCTGCCCGAGGTCTGGACCGATGGCATACCGTCTCATCGCTGCTTGCTTGTGCGACCGTCGAGGGCGAGATCGTTTGTTACATACAAACATGCATGCATACATCTATCTGCATCATCACCATTTCTTTGTTCTTGCGAAAGCCATATTATGTATATTGATAGCCTGCTGACTGCGCCGGAACGCTCAGGCCAGCAGTGGAGGATGGAGGACGTGGCGGCGGCGAATCATCACTTAATCATGCTGCGTGCGTGCATGCGTCCGTGAGCCGCAGAAGAGCCAAAGGCGTCCACGAGAGAGCCTTGCGAGCTACCGGCCAGTACAACTCGCAGTTTCAGAGTACAGTACTTGCATGCAGCATTCTGTAATGCACCCCCAACGGCTCATGCATGCAGACTACTCTCATGCATGGGAAGCTCGCCCTCGCTGCTGTGTAACCAACCACCTTTGCAGCTCTTCTTGTGATCGGCAGTTGACAAAGCGGCTTGCTTGAGCATATCCCACGCGTGCAAAACACCTCACTGACACTGCTACTGCCACTGTTACACTATACATTACGCTGCATCGTCGGCGGAATATCGCCGCCATATGACCATGACCATGACCAACCCCGCAGCGTGTATTATTATTATCATTATCATCGTATAGCTGGTCACTACTACTGACTCCTACCTCGTCCACGCAAGCACTCGCCACCAGCATCTGACCAGACTCAGACCAAGTGGGCGCGCGCACTCGTCACGCCGCTGACGGAGTCTTCGCCACTGCCCAGCTCGCTACGTACGCCAGACGTCGCAATCTGCTGCCGCGCGCAGCCTGCAGACGTATGTATGTATATTGAAGATGACGCAGGTCAAGCAGCATTCATCTACTTGACGTGCATGCTTGATGCTGGCGGACTAGGGACGCCTGAGCCCTCAACCTTTTGCCAGGTCCGTAACTTCACGACCATGTAGCTTTCTCGTGCCTTGCAGTGCCGGCCGGTGCGGTAGCTGAAGTGGCATCAAAAAGCGCCACCCCCATGTGCGCCTCGGTACGATCACAAGACCCCTGCTCACTCTATAACCACCAGCAAGGCAGATCTTGCAAGTCGTGCCGTGACGCTTCGAAGGATTACCGACAAAAGCCAGCATGTTGCTCTCTCGTACAGATGCTAATTTCTCTGACTGATGATGTAAGTGCCCCGCCAGGGCCTCCTACATTACATACTACGTATATTTCTCTATGGTAATTAGGCTTTTCAAAAACTAGGGTGTGGCTTATTGATGAGCCCACCGTGCTTATCCCGAAAGCACGATTACCGCGATCAAGTGTGCCAGAAAGGCCACTTTCAAACGTTGCCACTTAATCTTGGCTTTCATCAATTAGTCGGTACCGACAGCCACGCTCGTATTTGCCGTCACTGGGTTAGGTGGCTTGCGCAACGTGAAAAATCGCGTTTGTATATCGTATCGCATCTACCTTACCTCCGGCGATCGGTTTTGCTCGGGAAGGCGATTGTCGTTTCCGATCTACACACGTGGCACAGAGTTCACTTCACATTGGAGCCAGGTCGTGACGATCGTGTCGGGCGAGAATGCGATAAGAGGTATTGTCACCAGTTTAGCCTCTTTATCAGTCTGCAGGTGGGCCGTCTCTCGCTGTATGTTTTCTGTTTTCATACCACCGGAGTTACTATATTATACGTCCGGCTTTGACTACATCCTAGTCACAAATTACGTCAGTTGACTGTGATGACAGATTCAAAGTGCGCACAGATCTTTGAGCACTTCGCTAAAGCACATAGATGAAGGTCAAAGCCTCATGATCGCATATGCTGTGCTTGACCTTAAGGTTGCTTCTCCCGGGTCGTTCGGCGTCCATGCATGACCGTAATCCTGGCGGCAAGTCTCGTTTGACGATTTGAGTATCTAGCGTGTCGAACGCTAGGTGGTTGACATGTTGCCGACCATAAACTACACCCTAGACATCTTCTGTCTGGCCGAGGTATCTATAGACGAAGGCGGTAACATCACAAGCGCCGGAGTCAAGGAGCACCGTCCTGGGACTTGAATGCATGAATTCCGCTTGCACCTTCGATGTCATCGCTATCTTCCTGACGGCACCAAGGAGCTACTTCGTTGGCACATAAGATAGCACGAATCCAAAAATGAATACCAAACATATTCTGACTATAAAGTGTGTATAGCCTCAATCTGACGGTATCCGAACTAAGTGCTCTTCACAACAACACCAACAACAACAGCGATCGCTAGCGCCCAGAGGAACAGAAACATCACACCATCGCAACAGCCCGTAGTGTTCCAATCCTTCTCACGTCTTTCCACTGCCTGTCGTGCTTCTTCGACGAGACCGGACCAGTCGTAGACCGTGCCACACGCTCCGGCAGATTCATCGACGATGAACCAGTGGGTTGAGGCATCGTGACCGCGATCTTGACCTGCACTCCCTTCGTGCCGTGAGACTGCAGCACCCTTCTTGGATAATCTTCCGTGAACTCTGCACCTGTCCCGTTTTACCGCTGTGCAATGATCGCCAGCGCCATACACATGCTGCCATCTCTCCTTCTGGTGTTGGCGACGTTCTAACTGGGCGTCCCTTCCATGCAGGTAGCTTGCGAGCAGGGGACGGTCGAGTCGAGGATTTTGCAACAGGCTGTGGGGATGTTGGGGTCTGTCAATGCTGGCCTCTTGTTCGACATTGGGCTTCTGCTCATTACCAGTCTCCTGATCAACACCAGGCTCCTCCTCAGAATCGGGTACTCGGCCTTTGTTTCTGCCAGCATGTAGTACGACCTCGCCGGAGAGGAACCGAGGATGGCCGAAAGTGCGACTCGGCTGATTCGATGCGGTGCCTATCGATTGAAATGTTCTTTCGACCCCTCCGGACGATGACACGCTCGGGGTGTCGAAGGTGGCGTAGCCGTTGATCGCGTGGCTTGACGCATAGTGTTGTGTAGGAGAGGGTTCAGAGCAAAGAGAAACCGAAGCCTCGCTATCGCGGCGGAGTCGACTGACCGAGTCGTAAAAGTTGACGGTAGAAGACCCTGTCAGACCAGTCTGGCCCGAGTGGCAGTGGTAAAGATCGTGTCTTGTAAGTTGATCTGCATTCGATAGCGTGTTGGTCTCGCCGTGCAGCTCTCGCGAAGGTCGCGCAGGCTGGCTGTATCCGCGGTCTGCTAGTTCGATATTATCTTCTTTCTCCTCTAAAGAAGACATAGTCTTCGAAGTCTTTGAGTATCACCACAATCACCCACTGCCCTTCTGTAGTGTCTCAGATCTGCGTGGTGTCTGATCATGGTGTTTTGCGGCGCGAGAGAGCGAGCATTCAGCGCGTGAAAGCAGGTGGCGGGCCTCACGTGTAAGTGAATGGAACGATCCTGAGTGTTGGAGTCAAAGAGGCAACCATGGTACGAAAAAGATTGCAAGATCTGTCAAGTGAATGCAGTCGAGTTTAGAGAGCTTCAGATGCCACCTGTAAGTGTATCGCATCTAGAAGGCTCTTTTCTGTCACCTACTTCGTAGACAGGTATTCGTCTTGGAGTACCTTGTGTATCGATTAACAATTTGGCAGCTCTCGAACAGCCTCTCAAGCCAATCATTGCAGTCTGTCTGGGTCAATCTCGTTAAAAGCCGCTCGCTGAGCGTGAATCACCTTGTAGAACAAGTAATCATCAATGCGGTGTAACATGTGCGTCTTGAAGTCTATGTGAATTCTTGGGTTCAACCTTGCTGTACTCAATCGAAAGCTTCGTGAGTGAAGCCAAAACAGCATAAGTCAGTACCCAACAGCGAAGTACAATGGGATAAAACTCTTCGTCCAAGATGATAGTCAAGGCTATACCTTGTGTATCGCACTGAGGCTTGCCCCTTTCCATAGAATGACCGGGGATGTTTTGTTCGTTGCAGCGTAGCACTTGTGCATATGTTTTCGCACGGCTTTGCGATGATGGTAGTCGTATGTCCAGGGCCTAACGGTTCTATGTATTGCCTGTTCTCAAAACTACCAGCAGAACACTCAGCGAGTAGAAATGAGAGCTCGAGCATCGTCTCACTGGCGACCACTTCAGACCGGCTGAATATGTCTGGATTCTTATGATCTGCTATGTGGCTTGGGTGCTTGGAAGTGACCAACAACTTCGAGTGCTCCCATGGTCAACCGAGTCGACCGAGTCCACAAAAATGGACATTATCGAGACCGATCATATTGATCTCCACGTGTTATCAATTGCGCGTCGCAACATGCAGGATGCCAATCCAAATGTACCTTGACCACTTCAGGCAATTGCCCGTGGTATCTCCAGCAGTCACTGCCACACACCGTCTCGCGCCAGCGGACGCAGATCTCCGTATCCAACAGCGCAAGTCTCCGCAGACCTCTATTTCCAAGGTGAAGGATGCGGGCATGAATCGAGATACGAGCATGTTATCAGCACCAGCGTCCATGGCTGAGTATCCAAGGAATTGCAAAGTCCACTATTTTGACGAGGCTCAGCTGGGCGGCGTCGCCGTGGTATTTCAAGAGAGAGCTGAGCTGTGAGACGCGCTCCGAGATGGCTGGCCGTGCGGCTCCTCCACACACCGTTTGCTGTGGACCCTTCTATTTGCGCTCGGGAATTGCGTAGCATGTGATGGGTGGAAGGCGTCGGCGGTGGTTAGAGATTGATTGAGGTGCAGGTAGCGGGCATGCACAAGAGTTGGTATAGGCTTTGTGACACCTTTGGACATGATCATAGTCGATATAGGGACCAACACATAACATGACTTGACCAGATCTCGCGCGGGCTGTGCTATAGACACGATAGACTCTGACGTCGAATGCTTATTTACGGCTCGACCGTGCGCAGGCGTCCCCTGGCAAAGTCAGTCGGGCAACAGCAACAGTAGCCTGTCTCAGGGCGGTGTTGACACGAGCAACCAGCAGTAGGGCTGACGGCATGCAATGGCAATGCCTGTTTGCGCTGTCGACGGGCCTCGTCCACACCATCTTCCACTGTTGTAGGCGTGCTGTGAGTGTATGCACCGCTGTGACTTTGCTCCTCCGCTTCTAGATTCGCATTCAGGCCAGCCTCGATCTCGCTCGCTCGCGTGAGCTTTACCTGACCCATGGCAAGAAACGCCGAGATCCCTGCACCTGCAGCAGCTCCAGCACCACCACAACCGCAGTCCGAGATCAACACTACTACTGACCTGCAGCCCGCCGCCTCGACCTCGACTTCTTCTTCGCCCACGCTCAGCGATGTTTCTAGCCTGAGCTCGCCCGACCCTTCGCTGTCCTTGTCGCACAATTTCCCCGCTGAGCAGCGTAACCAGGCACCTGGTATCCCCGATCGCAGGAAGAGTGTTCGGCCCAGCAGTCGTTCCCAGAGCCGTCACCGAAGTCGAGATATAAGGAAAAGCAAGGCCTCTCCACTCAGCATCAGCATGGCGAACATGGGCAATGCCATGAAGCTGCGAGACGACGACGAAGATGTAACTCCGGGCGAGAAGTCGGTATGTTCTCCAATCGCAATGAGCGGTGTCTGCAAAATTGTACTAGACTGACCACTTGTCTTTAGGACTCCTTCGAAGACGCCGTGGACACGCCTCGAGCGCCAGCCAACGAGAACGAGAACACGCCACCTAAGCAAGACACCGAGACCACAGGTCTGGGAATACAGGGCGCCAGCACCAGCTCCCCACGGTCTTCTGGAGAGGAGACAAAGAAGGATGACGTCCCACAACACACAGCAGCAGCAGCAGGCACAGCAATGGCAGAACCACAGGAAGCGATTGCTTCGCAAGATACACACAATATCGAAGTAGAGCCACCCACGCCCACAAATGTAAAGGCTGCTGCCCCCGAAGCCGACGCACCAGGCGCATTCCCAGCAGAGCCGGCTTCGCCTACCAAGGCACCACCATCACAGAGGAATTCCATGAGCGCACCTCCAAAGCCTTTCCACGGCCGACAGAGGAGTGTTTCACCAAGGTTCCCAGTCAATGTCAGCCAACCCAGCATCAGCGAGACAATGGCTGTACCAGTAGAAATACCATCAGGCCGCCAATCACCTACCAAAGACTTGCCCGCAGATGTTAACGGATCAGCGCCAACGTCTCCCAGAAAGAATTCCTCCGGCAACATGTCACCTCCTCCAGTGCCTGGAAACCTGGCGCGCAAAGCATCGAGTGGTTTCGGAGCACTTTTCGGGAGAATGGGAAGTATACGCAAGACCAAATCGCCAGTTCCTGCCAGAGAACGCAGGCTCACCGGCGGCTCAGCATCTTCTACTGACGGGACCAAATTGTCGGCTATCGTGGATGGACCCGAAGGCGACTCGTACATGAAACCAAGTTTGCAAGACAGATTTGCGACACTGAGAGCACAAGAAGAGCATGGCAACGAAGAAGCCTTGGAGGATGGAGAAGGTGATGTATCAAAAGCCAACGAGGCCGTTACCAGCCCTACCAAGGAGTCGCCGGAAACCAGAACAAGGAGAGCATCGTCAGCACTCAAGTCACCACCTATTGATCGCAAACTGCCCCCTGGTACGGCATCGGGCATGGCGGCTGGACCCGCGGCAGAGGCTGGCCCTGTCGATTGGGATCTGTGGCAGTCACTGGTCCAAGAGGGTCCATCTGCAGTACAACGCACTGGGGGAGCAGAGATTAGTAAGGCGATTGCTAGTGGCATCCCGCCTGCGATTCGCGGTGTTGTCTGGCAGGTCCTTGCAGACAGCAAAAGCGAAGATCTTGAATCCTTGTACAAGACACTAAAAGCCAGAGGAACCGAAGCGGAACAGAGACCGGCTTTGTCACGGGGCAACTCCAGCTACATTGGCTACGGCGCCTCCGAAAAGGACAAGGATTCGACTGGGTCATCACGCTCGAGTGTTCATTCGGACCTGTCGACTCCAGCGACTTCCAACCTGACATCACGTCCGCAATCAGTTGACGGTAGCACTTCAGAATTGAAGATGAAGCTTCTTGCAGAAAAGCAAAAGCGGGACGCAGCAGCATTGATCAAGCTCGAGAAGGCCATAAAACGCGACCTCGGTGCGAGAACTTCATTCAGCAAATACGCTCAGTCCGCTGGGCTTCAAGACGGTCTCTTTGGACTGTGCAAAGCCTACGCTCTCTTTGACGAAGCAGTCGGCTATGCACAAGGCATCAATTTCATTGCAATGCCTTTGCTTTTTAACATGAGCGAGGAAGAGGCTTTCACACTGCTGGTCCGTTTAATGCACAAGTACAACCTCCGCTCGCTTTTTGAGCCCGAGATGCCTGGACTACATCTCTACCTGTACAAGTTCGAACGTTTGCTCGAAGATCTGGAGCCTGCCTTATACGTTCACCTGAAGAGGAGACATGTTGGTCCACAACTCTACGCCACCCAATGGTTCCTCACTCTCTTCGCCTACCGCTTCCCACTTCAATTGGTCCTACGCGTCTACGATCTCCTGTTCTCCGAGGGCATGACTGCCATCTTGAAATTCGGCATCGTGCTTATGCAACGCAACAAGGAAGCTCTTCTTGGAATGAGAGACATGGCTCAAATTACGACCTTCCTCAAGGAGAAGCTATTTGATGTCTACATAGACAAGTCACCTTCCGCTTCATCGTTGCTGGACTCTGGCTTCTTCGGTTCCGTGTCTGGCGGTGCAGACAAGGAGTTGTACCGCGCGGACGAAATGGTCCGGGATGCAACGGCTATTATCATCGCCGATGAAACTCTTGCAGAGTACACGGCTGAATGGGAGGAGTCACAACGACTTGCCAAGGAGGCAGAGCAAGAACTCGAGACTCTTCGATCGGGCCATGCACACCTTACCTCATATGTTCGCACTCTGGAGGAGCGTGCTCAGCAGCACGATGTTGAGCATGTCAATATGGCCTCGGACATGGTGCGCTTGAAGATGGACAACGACACGCTGGCTGACGACAATGAGGGCTTGAAGTTCCAGGTTGTCGAACTGCAAAAGATGATTGACACGCAGCCTGAAGAGGTTGAGGCGAAGCTGAAGGCTGAGATGGATCGAATCATGCAGCGAAACATTGAAGTTCAGAACGAGAACCGGGCTTTGAAAGAAGAGATGGACGAGATGGAGAGGGAGTTGGTCAATGCCAAGATGAGCCATGCGCAGGTCAGTGACTACCCTTTCAACCGCATCTACCCTGTTCTACTGCTAACATGATTCAACAGACACTCTCCGACCATGACTCACTGAAGCAGCGCCTGGCAAGCGTACAAGCGATGCTGAACAGCAATAAATAGTCGAAAGATCGTTTGATACGATAACGCGATTGTTCGTTTGATACCATCGGGCTTGGGATAACACAGCTTACCTACGGATCTTTATACCTATCTATACCGGCGTTCACTTGGGAGGCGGCTGGCCGCAAGGAATTCGTTTGGAGCTAAATTCTGGTAAAGAGGCTGGGCCGGGGATAGAGCACAAGCCTAAGGCTGTTTGTTGTACAGTGCATATAAGCCATCGTTTATGGCCAGTGGGCTTGAGAGAGCGCAACAGATATCTAATGTGACATCAATGATTACGCATTGCAAAATGCAGTTTGAGCCAACTGGTTCCCTCGTAATGTGCATAGTCAGTCATCTGAGAAGCGTTTGTTTTATTTTTCCCTTCCAGTAGGTTCAGTGTCACCATAGTTCAAATTAAGGTAGTTGACTGTTGCGATCATGATGCATCTCATCAGAGCCGACCTCGGTCTTTGAGAAAGCTAAAATGACGTGCTGAGCTAAAGGTCCCGCACTCGTAAGCGGGCACTTCTCGACTGGAGACTCGAACGCATTTTGTTTATACCATGCCGCCGTTGACTCAATTCGCTCGTGCCGCCACTAGAATACGCCCTCACTCACTACTCGGCAACTCGAGAAACTCATCCTCAGGTTTGATAGCATTTACCGCTTCAGCCATGGTCCAAGACCCTTTCAAGCCCGCCGCAAGAGTGGCGGGCCAGAGGCAAGATGTTTGGTGAGCCATACCTTACTGCCAGCGACGGCAAATCGTTGTCGCGAATGCTGACAGATGTCAAGGTCGATTGTCAATGAAGCTGCGCAGGCATCACCTGTTCAACCCATTGTGAATATGGGCCAGGGCTTCTTCGGCTACAACCCTCCTCAATTCGTACTTGATGCCGCTCATGATGCTCTGGGTAAGGTGGAATGCAACCAGTACTCGCCAACAAAGGTATGACACCACAGACGCCTGCTCTATATCCCGGCAATCACAAACTAATGACACCTAGTAGGGTCGCCCGCGCCTGAAGAAAGCAATCGCAGAAGCCTACTCGCCTTCATTCAATCGCACTCTCAACCCAGAGACCGAAGTGACCATCACCACTGGCGCCAATGAGGGCATGCTCTCCGCCTTTATGGGATTCCTCGAGCCTGGCGACGAGGTCATCGTATTCGAGCCCTTCTTCGACCAATACATTTCAAACATTGAGATGCCCGGCGGCAAGGTCGTTTACGTGCCACTGCACCCTCCCACCGACGGCTCATCAAAGACCACCTCTGCTGGCGAATGGACATTTGACCTGAAAGAGTTGGAGAGCAAGATCACAGAGCGCACACGCATGATTGTTATCAACACACCGCACAACCCTGTTGGCAAGGTCTTCAGCCGTGACGAGCTGCAAGCCATCGGTGACCTCTGCGTCAAGCACAACATCCTCATCCTGTCCGACGAAGTATACGACAAGCTCTACTACGTGCCATTCACACGCATCGCGACGCTGAGCCCGGAGATCGCGGCCCTCACATTGACCGTCGGCAGCGCGGGCAAGCTCTTCTACGCTACCGGCTGGAGAGTTGGCTACTTGATCGGACCGGAGCATCTGATCAAATATGTTGCGGCAGCACACACGCGCATCTGTTTCTCCAGTGTCAGCCCTCTCCAAGAAGCGACTGCGGTCGCATTCGAGCAGGCGGAGGGCAGAGGCTTCTGGGAGGAGAGCAAGGCCGAGATGAAGGGAAAGCTGGATCGTTTCAACCAGGTTTGGGACGAACTGGGACTGCCTGTGAGTTACAAGAGCCCGAGGTCTGCTCGTATTGAAAGACTAACTAACATCTCCCATAGTACTCCGAGCCTGAAGGCGGCTACTTCGTCCTCGTCAACCTTGCTAAGGTGGAGCTTCCCGCCGACTACCCCTTCCCGCCTCACGTCGCTAGCAGGCCCCGCGACTTCAAGCTTTCATGGTTCTGCATCAAGGAGCTCGGCGTAGCAGCTATTCCACCAACAGAGTTCTTCACCGACGACAATGCTCACCTCGCCGAGGACTGGCTGCGTTTCGCTGTCTGTAAGCCGGATGATGTGCTAGAACAGGCGAAGGATAGGCTAAGGGGATTAAAGAAGTATATTAAGGAGTAGAGGCAAATCAAGTCTATAGATAAGAATACAATACTCTTTTAAGTCGTACTAAGTTTATCCTTCCGCTTATTCTAAGGATAACTATACTTATATTAGTCCTCTTAATGTACTAGTAACGTTAGGGGAAGTACGCTTCTTCTAGAAGTACGCTACTTTTAAGAGTTTATTTTTGAAAATTAAGTATAAGCTCCTAATTAGGCCCTATTCCTTTTTCCTTAACGTGCTAGTAGGGGAAGCGCGCTACTCCTAGACTTACGCTACTTTTCGGAATATTAATTGTAACTCCTAAGAAAAGGATATAAGTTAAAGAAGCTAGTTTTTAAGATTTAGAGAAATTTAGCCTTAGATAAAGAGTTATAGTAATTTCGTTATAACTCTTAACTTACCTAAGCTAGATAGTAACTTATAATTTTTTATACGAGTTTAAGAATTACCTAAATATTACTAATTAATCTTAACTTAGGCTAATTAAATTAGAAATATAAAATTATAGGTAAAAGTAATTAAATAAAGGGCTCTAATTTCCTACCTATTTTAGATTATACCTAGTATATTCTAAAAAGTACTTATAATAGTTAAGTTAAAGTTAAGGGAATTCTAGCTTCGACTTTTTAAAAAGCTAATAATTCTTTATTTTACTATAATTTTAATAAAGTTAATAAGCTAAAATAGGCTAAAATAGCTTAAGATTATAAGTAGCTAAGCTAAAAGTTATTTGAAAATTATCTAGTAGAGATATAGCTAATTTAGAAGTAGTAATATTAGTCGATTCTTAGAAAAAAAAATTAAATTTAAATCTAAGGCCTTATATATAAGCTAATTAGCTTAAACTTAATATATAAAAATTTAAGTCTCTAAGGTTTAATTCAGCTTCTTAGGATTTTCTAAAAAAAAATAGAGCCTAATTAGTATATAATTCTTATCTTAAAAAGAAAGCTTAAAAGTTGCGTACTTCTAGATATAGTATACTTCCTCTACTAGCATATTAAGTTAAATATTTGAAAGAATTCTATCTTATATAACATACTAATAAGTTAGGAGAAGTAAGCTATACCTAGAAGTAGGCTACTATTTCAAATATTAAGTATAAAGTTATAATTAGGCCGACTTTCCGAAATCCTAATAGACAAAATTTAAGAATAGAGTATAAAGAAGCTAATTTTCAAGATTTCGAGTAATACTAACTTACTAGAATAAGGGAGATATAGTAATCTCAAAATTAACTATCAATTAGGCCTAACTTTAAAATTCTTAAGAAGCTAAGCTTAAAACTAGGGTATAAAGATACTAAATCCTAGGTTTTAAGTAGGTTTAGCTTAAGATAAAAAAGTTATAGTAATTTTAAAATTACCTCTTAATTAGTAGTAATTTTAAAATTACTATAACTCTTAATCTAGGCTAGATAATAACTTCAAATTTTAAGAACTAAATAGAGAATTAGCTCTATATTACTATTAAGCCGTAATTAGGGCTAATTAGGCTAACAATATATAGTTATAAGTAAAATTAGTCGAAAAAAAGCTCTAATTTCTACCTATTCTAGAATATACCTAGAGTATTCTAAAAAGTACTTTAATAACTCTTAATTTAGCTCTGGTTTTACGAAGACTAATAAGCTAAATTCGGCTCTATTAGCGTAAGATTCCAAATCTTAAATTCGTTTCAGAATCTATTTAGTAGTTCTTACAACATTCTAATTTTACAATTAGGTATTAGGTTTTAAAAATAAAAAGGGTATTCTAAGATTATTATTACTTAAGTTAGCTAAAATATAAGCTAATTAGCTTAACTTTAAATAAAGATAAACTTGAGCTCCTAAATTTAAGTTTAGCTTCTTAGGATTGAAGAAATCGGGCCTAATTAGGGTATTATTGTAATTCTTAGAAAGAAAAAAGCTTAGAAGTAGCCTACTTCTAGGTATAGCCTACTTCCCCTACTAGTTTGTTACTAGGAGCTAATTCTTAAATTTTAGAAATAACATTATAGCAAATTAGTAAAGTTTTCCTTAGAAGATCCTAAGTGCTCTAAAAGATAAAATAATTAAACTTAGCTAATATTCTACTAGTATTCTTTAACTTACTTACCTAGAAAGTTACTTAAGTTAATAATTAGTATTAGTAAGTTAATAGATAGTAATGCTACTAAATATTATCTAATTAAGCCTTAATATTCGAAGTATCTCTAGCTAATATTAACTAAATATTAGATTTTTATCTAATACCTAAAATTTGTTTTTAGATTTGTTTCTAGAATTGAATCTATTAATACTATTAGTTATTTACTATAGGATTATATTAATAAGTTAAAATCTTCTTCTATAATTTTATCTTTTATTTTAGGATCTCTAGTTTAGCTCTTTCTTCTAAGCCTAAAAAGCTAATAAGTAGCTTAAGCCTAGTATAATAAATCTATTATAATTAATTTATATTCTTTAAAACTTAAATAAATAAAATTATTAACTTAGTTTAGATTTAGGACTTACTTTTTAAATTTTCCTAATATACTAGTAGAGAAAGTAAACTACTCTTAGAAGTAAGCCACTTTTAAGCCTTTTTTTATATTAAACTAGTATTATACGCTAATTAGGCACTATTTTAAAATTTCTAAAAAGCTAAATTAAAATTTAGGAATTTAACTTTATATATATCTAATTCTAAGCTAATTAATAAATCTTAAATTAAAAAAGATGTTTTTTTTCTAAAAATTAACTACTACTTTTAAATTAGCTATATCTCTATTAAGTAAATTTTAAATTACTTATAATCTAGTTACTAATAGTCTTAAGGTATTTTAGCCTAGTTTAGCTTTATAGCCTTTTTTTATATATAGCCTTAATAAAGAGTAATAAAAATATTAAAAAGTCGAAGCTAAAATTCCTTTAACTTTCTCCTAAGTATTTTTTAGAATACACTAGGTTTATTATAGATTAGGTAGGATATTAGACTGTTTTTTCGACTACTTTCCCTTATATCTAGCTTATTTAAGGAGTTATAGTAATTTTAAAATTAGGACTAATTAATAGGTAATGTTAAAATTACTATAGCTCCCTTATATTAAATGATATAACTATAAAACTTATAGATCAGCTTCTTTATACCCTATTCTTAAGCTTTGCTTATTTAGAAATTTGAAAATAAACCTAATTAAGATACTATATATAATATTCTAAAAAGTAGCTTACTTCTAAAAGTAGCTTATTTCCCCTATTAGCACGTTACTATAGTATCCTCTATAGGTTTAAATATAAGTTATATAGCTAAGGAAGAAAAACTTTAAAGAGAAGGGAGGGAATACTATAAAGTTAGAGTATTAGCTAAGTTTAATTATTTTATATTTAAGAGCTCTTAGGACTCTATAAGAGAAACTTTACTAATATACTATATTTTCGAACTTTAGAGTAGATTTAAATATTATAAGATATAAGGATTCTAAATATTTAACTAATTTTAAAATCTTTCTATTATTTCTTAAGATATCTATTATTAATATTTTAAAATTAGAAGTCGAATTTTAAAAATAAAACCTAATATTGAATCTAAAAACTAAAGTTAGGTGTTTTAAAAGTATACTGATTAGTTAGGACTTAGTATAACTTATATGAACTGAAGTTCCTAAATCTAAATTCAGCTTAGGATTTTAGAATTAGGCCTAATTAGTATATAACGTACTAGTAGAGGAAGTAAGCTACTTCTAGAAGTAAGCTACTTTTTAGTAATTTTTTTTAGAAATTAAGATTATAAGCTAATTAGGCCTAATTCTTAAAATCCTAAGAGGCTAAATTAAAATTTAGGATCTTAAGTTTATATATACTAAGTCTTAAGCTAATTAGTATATATTTAAGATATATAATCTAAATTTTAAAATTTAGTTTTTATTCTTAAAATTTAATACTTTATTTTTTAGTAGGCTATATCTTACTAATAAATAAGTATAAAGATATAATCTTTATACAACTAATAGAATAGACTATAGAGATTTATCTCCTACTTTTAAAATTCACTATTTCTCTAAGATATATAAGTAATTAAAAATAGTAGCAAGGTAAATTAAAATTAGATGTTTTCTATAAAAGAACTTATTATATATACTTAAATTAAAATACCTATAAAGTTTATTTATTAACTAAATCCTCCTCTTCTTCCTCCTCTTTACTTAAAATCTTAATTATATATTTTTTACTTTCACCTCTTATTTTTCCTATTTTTTTCTCTTCTTTCTAAAGCTTCTTTATCGATTCTCTTAACTTCCTTAATAATAGACTCCTATATATAGTACTAGTAGTTAAGTTTGTAAATAATATACTTATCTTACTAAAATCAAGGTACTTTAAAAATTACTTAAAAATCGAATAAAATAGCTATAACTATAAAACACTCTAGAATAAGACTTTATCTTCCTACCTAAAATACTATCTCTTTAGAATTTCGATATAAAATTTATATTATAAAATATAGAGGTGTAAATAATTACTACTATAAATAAAGTTATAGGATACTAGAATTTAGGTAGGGAAATAGGATATCTTAAATATTAATATTTTAATCGATTCTATCTACTAAATAAATTAGTAAAATAAGAAAAAATTGCGTATATACTTATAGTAGCTATATATAAGTATCTATACTTCGAGTTTAAGATTATTCTATTTATTATATAGTATGTAATTAAATTTCTAGAATCGCGATTTTAGTAGGAATATATACTTATCTATAAACTTACCTATACCTACTATAATAATAATCTAACTTAATAAAATAATCCTCTTACCTTTTTTATATATTCTATATATATTAAGTAGCTTATCCTTCTCTCTTAGCTCTTCCTAAAAGAGTACAACTTTTATATCCTTCTCTTTAGTAAAGTTAATAATATCTCTTATAAAGAACTAATATAGTAAAGTAATATTAGCTTCTATAATAAGTCTTTTAGTAAGCTATCTTAGGAGTAGGATTAGAAGGGTAATAAGCCTAGATTAGCTTAACTTACTAGAAAGTTAGATAGCTTATCTAGATCTAGCTTAATCTTAATCTAAAGTAGTAGAGTTACTTTAAGAGTAAGAAGGGTAGATAGGATAATATCTAGGTTTAATAAATAAATACTTATATTTTTAAACTTAGATTTAATATATAAGGGCTTAAAGTATCTTACTCTAGTTCTAATATATATATAAGTTTATTTAATCCTTTATAATTATAAGATTAAATACTAAAAGATCTAATTAATCTTAATAGTTATTATTATTTTTAGAAGTCTAAAATAAGTAATATTAAGAAGCTATATAATATAAGAGGTATATAATAGTAGTAGAGCTATACTAATATCCTTAGTAATATAGAATTAAAGGAATTAAGCTATTAGATATAAAGAGTATCTATAATTAAAAGTTAGTATTTCTTATCTATTTAATATATAAAAAGCTTAAAATATATTAAAATCTACTTAAATCTAATTTTATTTAAAGTCTAGCTTTTATTAGAGCTAATAAAAGACTAACTTACTCTAAAAGTATCTTATCTAGAATCTAGCTAGAATTTAAATTTTAATCCTTAAAGATTAAAGTTAGAAGTAGGATTACTCCTAGTATTAATATACTTAATTACTATAATCTATTCTTATTAGCTAAGTTAGCCTACTTCTTTCTATAATATTTAAAGGTTAAATCTACTAATATAGTTATATCTCTAGTAGATCTAATAGAGAAACTAGTCTTATTAGTATTATAGATCCTAGAAGGATAATTAACTTCTAAAGTATAGCTAAGAGAGAATTAAAATAGTACTTAATAGATATATAACTCATACTATTAGTATACTATAAGTAAATAGAATAAGTAAATATAGCTTAAATTATTAAGTACTAATCTCTAATATATTCTATCTATTATTAAGAAATAAGTTATAAGAAAGTAAAATATCTAGGATTAAGATATTAAGATTTATAGATTTTAATTACTAATTCTATTAGAATAGGAAGAGTAATTAAGTTTCTTAAAGCTAAAGCCTAAGAAATATAAATAGTAAGTTAATCCTCTTTAATAAGAGATAGGATTTATTAAAATATATAGCTTTCCTTCTAAATTTTAGAATCCTAAAATTAATATCTTAAAGTATGTTAAGAGATTCTAAAATTAAAGCTACTTTTTAGATTAATAAAGTTAGATGGATATATATAGTAGCTTTAATAGCTACTATAGTATCCTCTATAGGTTTAGATATAAGTAGTATAGCTAAGGAAGAAGGAATTTAAAGAGAAGGGAAGGAATACTAGTAAGGTATTAGCTAAGTTAAGTTATTTTATATTTTAGAGCTCTTAAGAGTCTATAAGGGAAACTTTATTAATTTATTATATTTTTTAAAATTTTAAAGTTAGATCCTAATATATAAGATATAAGAATTCTAAATATTTAACTAATTTTAAAACCTATCTATTAGTTCTTAAGATATTTAAATTTTAAAATTAGAAGTCGTTTTTAAAAATAAAAGCTAAATTTTAAAATTTAGATTACGTATCCTAAATATATACTAATTAGCCTAGGACTTAGTATAATAAAAAAATTACTAAGAAGTAGCTTACTTCTAGGAGTAGCTTACTTCCCCTACTAGTATATTAACTTTTATTTTTTAAAAAAGTTAAGTTACTTAAAAGTAGCTTACTCCTAAGTATAGCTTACTTCCTCTACTAGTATATTATATATAAGCTTAAATCTCTAAATTTGAATTTAGCTTCTTAGGATTTTGTTAAAAATAAGGCCTAATTAGTAACTTATAAAGTCGAAATTAGAATTTCTCTAACTTTCCTCTAACTTAAGTAATTTTTAGAATATACTAGATATATTATAGAATAAGTAAGAAATTAGAGCTTTTCTTCGATTACTTTTACTTATAACTCTAGATTCTTAGCCTAATAAGCCCTAATTAGGGCTAACTAGTAATATATAGGTAATTATTTAACTACTACTGAAAGTTTTAGGTTATTACCTAGCTTAATTAAGAAGTTATAGTAATTTTAAAATTAAGCCTAATTAAAAGGTAGTTTTAAAATTACTATATCTCCTTTAGCTTATTTTAAGTAACTTAGTATAACCCTAAATCCTATAATTTAGCCTCTTTATACCTTAATCTTAAACTTTACTTATTAGGAACTTTAAAATTTAGCCTAATTAAGGAGTTATAATCGATATTATAAAAAGTAGCGCACTTCTAGAAGTAGTGCGCTTCCCCTACTAGCACGTTAATATTAGCTTACTTCTAGGTATAGCTTACTTCTCCTACTAGTATAACTAACGTTATTACTATATACTAGCGAGCCTAGAAGCTAGTAACTTACGTAGGTAGTAGTAGCTATTCCTAGAAGTAGGCTATAAGGAATAGTTAATATTAAATAAGTAATATAAATTATATTACCTTAATAATGTTAAGTTAGTAATAATTATCTAAAGAGAGGAAGGAAGAAGAGTAGTAAATCTATAAGCATTTAGGGAATAGGTAACTTATACTAAGTACCTACTTCGTACGCGATTAGTATGCGTACCGTATAGGTTCTTCCCTATAGGCCTTAGGCACCTATTCCTAGTATAGGCAGGTGAGGACTTTATTATAGCTCTTCTCTCAAATGTTCTGGCTCTAAGCCTCGCTGCCACCAACTCCAGATGTTGAGGCCGACTTTCACACCCTTCGTCACTGGTAGGCTAGCATGGATTGTTTCCTTCAATCCTCTGCCCTCCTCGTCGAAGTTCAGCCAAAACACGGCTGCTCCTTTCCTAGGCTTGAAAGCAACGCCCTCCCTACCATTATCGCAATCTACAAACTCACACCACCTGCCGTCTGTCTTCGAGTCGAGCATAGGGAACTCTGTCCCGCCACCCTCGCACGCATCGCTAACGTAGACCATGAACGTCGAGCTGCGTCTCGCGTCGCGGCTCGCAGAGCTCCAGTCGTAGTGCTGCGCGTAGTGGCCGGACACGTTATAGCGTTGAGTCCAGAGTCGCTCGATGAATGTATTGCTCGGCCATCCTTGGAATGCGAGAGCACGGGATTCGATGCATTGTACAAGCGGCGAACGAGGGATGAGCGCTTTATCGGATTTGCGAACTTTGTCGTCGGACGTCTCAATGCCGCCATGAAAGACAGTGCTCGGCTGCCATTTGTCTTCGCTGATTTCATTTCGTTAGCTGGGTTGCATTGTGAATCAGTGGCAAACGGGCTCAGTCACCTCAGCTCAATCAGCGCATCTGCTTCTTCTCCGGTAAGAAAGCCATCAATGTATATCACTAATGGCTTTGCTGAGAAGACATGCACTTCGTAATTGTGTTGCGCGCACTCCAAGTCGAGATCTGGGTAGACCAGCGAGTTTGGCTTCAGCTGGACCTTAGGCGCGACCACAACATCTTTTTGTCCAGAGGTGAGATTGCCGCTTAGTCCTGGAGCACCAAGGAAGAAATATACCACAGAGCCAATGACCGTAAGCTCAAGTATTGTTCGCCAGCGGAAAGCCGGCTGGTTGGAGGTCATGTTGTGTGATGTGAGCTGCTGTAGTGAGAAGCGAATTCGAGCAAGGAAGCTCAGAAGCAAGGGTCAAACAGCTTCAACCTCAGCCCCAAACCCACCTGTCGCTGTGGGCCATCCTCGACCCGCTATACTCCAACGATACGCCACTACTTCACCAAAGTAAATCGCGAACGGAGCAGCTACTACGTGCTGAAGCATGGCAGATTCTCTCGTAGCATTTTACACATCGCACCAGCGTGTGGATAAACTACGACAAACAACACTGCTGGACACGTGAGATTGAGAGCTTGATGAGCGAGTGTAACGTGAATCAAAAAGGAAAAAGACACATGAATTCGGGGTATAACACCATACGCTCAACTACGACCATGCGGACTCGCTTTTGATCCTTCAAATGGAAGTCGAGTACTACGCAGGCCACCTAATTACAACACAAAGAAACACTGCAATTGACACACGAAAAGCGCTGTTGCAGAAATCCACCACCTGTTGACTCGGAACACCATGATATCCTGTTCGCCAACGTAGCTGAACAGAAGTCCGAGTCCACAATTAATCCTGCGCTAGAAAAAAAAAGTCTTGCACGGTCATTGGTTCCGAGTTATTCTCTATACTACTCGCTTACATGAAGAGAGCAGCGATGGCACCGAAGCTGACGAAAAGACCAGCGACGGAAAGAGAGCTGGCAGCACCCTCGAACTCCTGGGTACCACCGACGGAGCCGGTACCAGTGGGCATGGCAGCACCAGCAGTACCAGATGCAGCAGCCTTACCGGGAGTGACAGGAGAAGCCTCGTTGCCGGACTGGGGGTAGGGAGCTGCAGTAGGGGCGGCGCCAGGCGCAATGGTGGAGCCGTATTGAGCAGGCATCTCGGGGCTGGACTCGGTGCCCTCAGCAGGCATGCTAGCCTCAGGCGACTTGGGGACAGCCGAGCTGGCAGCGTAGCCGGCAGGGGCGGACTCGACGGGCATGGACTGGTAGCCAGCGGGAGCGGACTCAGTCTCCTTGGGAGACATGGGAGAGACCTCGGTGGAAGAGGCAACATCGGCGGGCTTCGACATGTAGCCAGCGGGGGTCTCAGCAGGCATCTCGGGTGAGGACTCGCTGGAGGAGGCGGCGGGTGCGCTCATGGCGGGCTTGCTGGCGTATCCAGCAGGAGTCTCGGCAGGCTTGCCGGGACTGACCTCAGAGGAAGAGGCAACGTTGGTCTGCATGGCGGGAACGCTCTCCTCCTCGGACTTGGAAGGAACGCCGTAGCCGGGAGCAGAGGACTCAACAACCTGAGATTGGGCGGCAGGGGTGGTGTAAGGGACAACGTTCTCAGCCTCGTCGGTGCAGGTGGAGCTGGGAAGAGCAGCGGCGGCAGTGGTAGGCTTGTTGCTGACCTCAGTGCCGTAAACGTTCTCAGAGCCGTAGGAGTCGGGAGCGTTGTATGCGGCAGGAGCCTCGCCGTAAGAAGCCGGGACGGCGGGCATGGCGACGACGGCGCCAATAAGGGCGGCGGCAATCAAAGTGTATCTCATTTTTGCGGTTGGTGTTTGTTGGTTGGTAATAAAGGTTGGTTCGAAGAAGGCGAAAGGTTGAAAGAATGAGTGAGCGGTTGTTTGTGGTTTGTTGGTAATGAAAGGACGACCGAGGTCAAAATTAAAAGATGGTAGAAGAGGTTGTGTAGGTAGTTGGTGAAGAGGGAAAGAAAAGCATGTCGTGAAACGCAGTGGCAGCGCTTATGTATAATCGGCGTCTTGAGTTGGAACTCAGTCTGGAGCCATACCCCTGGTCACTAGTGCGTCCACAATCGGAAACCCTGGCTGGGTGGAGGCTCTCCAGTGGCCGTGCGAGCATCCAGTCGTGCGAGGCTAACGAAACCGCCGCAATTTCCGCTGGCCTAAAGCTGGCCTAAAGTCCCCGTGCGGCTGGCCGTTTGCTGTCCTGCTCGTCACATGCGAACGTCCGCGAGGTGTGATCGCACGTGTGATGCGCTTTCATTCGTCGCAATGCCCGCGCTACGGCGTCAGAGTCAGAGACATTTGCTTCTCAACACCTCGTCGCACGCATCGCACATCTCCATTTCTCTCCGGCCCCACGAGACTTCACTCAAACGCGCTGCGGGTGCATCCTGAAACGCGATGTTCAGGAACAGGCATAGACTAGAGCGCTAGCGCCTGCACATCCGCTGCACGCTTGAAGGGCTCGCCAGCCATTCGTGCTCGTCCGTTCTGCGACACAACGCTGCGGTGAAGAGTAGCCGACGTCAGGGCTGGACGCGCGTTCGTAGATCGATATGAGAGCTGCTGGTTCAGCGGAAGAATTGGGGCGGTGCATCCATAGGGGGCATAGCACGTTCCCGCTCGTTCATGCTCACCTACGCCTGGATCTCTCTCGGTGACGCGCCATGAGGTCGCCTACACACTGCTACATGAGCGGATATGGCTGTGCTCCACCTGAGATATCCTCCCAGCGACCTGGGTGCCGTTGCAGCCGCCATAACCATCGATATGTGCCTGGCATCAAGCAAGACATGATATGCAGTGCTTCATCCTCATCCAGTCACACTGATAATTGAGCTCTTCAACATCGCCCACGAACATATGGTCAGCATTATCACACTGCGCCTCACAGTTAAGCCTTCCAAGAGCCTTGTCTTTCCGATAGTTCACATCAACACTATATTACTGCAAATCATACTGCTAAAATTGTGAGATGCAATCTCCGCCGATAACTTCTCCAAATCGGGTTGACACTCGCGTCTGCTTATAGACAAGAGTCGTCTTCAAGACATCAAGCCACGCAAGCCACCAAGCTCGTCATCCAATAGTCTTGTCAGCATCGATATCCCTTTTTGGCATGCAAGGCCTATCACCATCCGCCTTGAAGAGAACTCACGCGTCTTGTCTCATTACTCGCAGGTTCACGCGCGTAATTTGTCTCTCTTTGCCGCGCTGCCGAGAGCTTCTGGCCTCCCTGTCGCTGTGAGAGTCTGCTCCCCAGATCGATCGCCGTCCAGGATCTCAATAGAGGATTCGACAAGAACGTGCTCATCCAGGGATATCTCGTCAATCCTTCAAGATCTGCGCTTACGGCGGACTGACCGATCAGTGTTCTACGCATTCAGGCTTCTACGGAGTGTAGACTTGCAAGACATGGGAATGTTCAAACAACTCAGTCTTCCTCTGTGATGGTTGTCGTCTTTTAGCAATGCATCGTTGGGTATGTCGAATCAGTTGGTGGCTTGCCAGTAAAGAGTTCTATTGTAGGACGCTGTTGGTTCGCTGAGGTACAGGTAGCCATGTCTGCTGCTGGTCAGTGAATGTACGGGTGCCGCTTGCGACGACTCACAATAATAGAAAGTTTCGTCATCGACTTCCTGTCGCATTTGGAGGGAATTCCAGTACACAGTATTGATTTGTGTTTTTTCAAAAAATACCTCAATACCTCACATGCAAGCTTACGCGAGGAAAGTCACCATGTCTTTCGTTCTTTCTCTATGCACTCGCAGTAACACATGAAAGAAAGCCAATCACTTCTCTTTCAAGGCCTGTCAACTGCCTTATTACACATCGTCGAACGATTGCTTCCAAGATCTATCCGCTGGAGTTTCGGTTCATCTCATTTCTTGTAGGTATTTCTTTGGTACGATGATATTGTTAGTGTCAGCGACCTCCGGAGAGGCAGAGAAAAGGACAAAGGTGACTTTGAAAGGCTTAGAGCTGCGCAAGAACAACGCCGTGGTCTTTCTTTGAGTGGCGAATAATTACGTTGATGTGGCCCTCGTCGAGGTGTTGCTCGGTCGTTCTGGCGCCCGGCACCGTCAAAGGACAATATCGATACGGGCATCCTCTCAAGGGCCGACAGTATAGTGCCGAGCCTCACCAAGAAGTCGTTTTTTAGACTCTGGGCCGTGGCAATCGCGCCATGGTGGTGGCTTGGAATCTTCTTGCCTGGACATAGATGCATGTAAAAGTAGTGATTAGAGCCACCCTTGCGGGTCCCTAGCAATGGTTGCGGTCGATGTTGTCTTTGTCGGTATCCCAAAAGACGCAGAACATACCTTCCAATGTTACGTCAGTACCACCAAGACAACCATGACTGCTTGAAGATATCTGCAGTAAATCCAACCCGATTGTAACAGCATACTAGATGGTGGGATACGAACGAAACTCCAGTGGTATCTCAGTGGTAGTAATAGCTGTTTTGAGAACGTTACTTGTCACTACTGTCCTTATAGCTGATGAGATCGCTGCATGTAGACTTGTGCGCAGAGGCTCGTAGCTACTTTTGAAACATTGATTGGAATAAACAACAATGGCTGCGTATGATCATACTTCATGTCTCCATTGAAGTCTTCGTTTCGCATCATCTGTGAATCTTCGTATAAGAGGGCGGCAGGCTGTGGATAGTCGTTGTAATGTCGCTCTTACCTGCCAATGAGGTACGATCAAGAGGCTGTACACTCATTCATGTGCGAGAACTGTACCTCAACCCTCACCCTACAAGCTCACGCAATATGTCACATGACCGTGACCCCCAAACCCCGCTATTCCCGCTTCTCCATCGCCAAGTAAGCACGGCTGCTGAGCTGAGCAGAACGATCACTAATCACGACAGCCGTGAGAGGAGACCACTTCGGCGCTCTGTCAGGACTGCATACATGTAACCATTCTCCTCAACCTGGATTAATCACCCTCTGCTGACAACACTGACTTGGCGCATTAGCGTGACGTGACGCCTGTGCTAGCGCGGTGTACCTGGAGCTATAGATACTATTCAACGAGCAGACTTGCTTGTTCTTACTGTAAACTCAAAGCAGCTGTTTCACGAAAACCCAAACAGTTTCTCTCTATCACGGTTGGTAGTGGCTGTTCTCGACGTAGCAGCTACATACTTTACGCTTCTCTACATACGATGGACCGCAATCCAACACCGACGAAGGCCTCGCGCAAGCGAAAGCGTGCCGGCGACTCTTTATCAGAAAACAGTGATGACGATCTCAAAAAACGAGGGCGACCAAGAACAGAAAAGCCTGATGCATCGGCTGCTGATGTAAGTTTGGCCACTGCTTGTGTGGTAGCACACGAAAGACATGTGGGTATTGACGGCATCTCCAGCGCCGACGTACACAAATCCGCATGGCTCAGCGCGCGTACAGGCAGAGAAAAGAAAGCACACTTGACGAATTGAGAAAGCGAGTGTCCGACCTTACCACCACTCTCGAATGTATGAACCAAGCTTTCGACAGTTGTCGAGATCGCTTGGTCATGGCTGGGCTGTCTGAAGGCCAGCTCGACGAACTCTCGGAGACCGCTTTGCGATTTGCATCTTACATGAGTAACGCACGCAATCCTGGTGAACCACATGTTGATAACCTACCGG
Source organism: Cladosporium oxysporum (assembly GCA_035771495.1). Classification (NCBI taxonomy): domain Eukaryota; kingdom Fungi; phylum Ascomycota; class Dothideomycetes; order Cladosporiales; family Cladosporiaceae; genus Cladosporium; species Cladosporium oxysporum. The sequence continues at coordinate 1,482,571 of JAWNKS010000010.1, forward strand.
AACCAGCTGTCCCCATCTCCACCACAGCGAACAAGAGCTCCGCCACGAAACCCTTGGAAGAGATGTCCCTTGTGCCCAAGAACGTACCTTCTTGGATCGACGAAGCTACTTTGGGACAAACTGGCAGACGAAGCCAGCGTCCCGACATTGGCATGGGCTATACGATGTATATGCCTGAAACCTTCGACCAAATGGTGGAAAATTTCAGCATACCCACAATGGCTCAAGCAATGCAGCCTCGGCCTTTCGATATACCAACCAACAATACCCCTCAGCCCAATGAAATCACTCCTCCTCAACGCTCGCTTTCCATCAACAGCGAACTGGATTTACCCAAGACTTACAGTTTCCATGAAACCACTTTGGGTCGCCGCCTTCACCGTGCGTGTCTCGAAGCGGCCTATCACTTGCTTCTTGATCCTGTCCGAAAGCCGCATACTTACGAACGCGTGTTCAAACTCTCGTTGCTCAGCCGCGACCGCGTACGCATGGCAGCCGCACTCAAAAAGGTTTTGGCCAGAGGATTAGACGACCCGCTGGATTTCTGGGAAGCTCCTCTCCTTCACATCGGCGGTGCAGGAACGCACTACCCCACGAGAGGGCGCCCATTTAGTGCAAACAAGAACAGATCCAAGTTCCACCTTGGCATGATAGGCCCACAGATGCTTAATCTTCTGGAAGATGTCGTGCAAGCCCGCCCAGCGACAGATATCAGTGTAGAAGTGGAAGGCTTCGAAGGGACTTGGTTCGATCCCTACGATGTCGAGGGCTACTTGGAGTCTAAGGGCGTCACCATTGATCCAAGTGTGTCATTTGTGGAAGCAGAAATCACAGAGCCTTCGGCAGAGTCGAGCACTGTCTCATCTCGGTCGTCTGCGCGCACGTCGAGCGCCAACCAGAGCAAGACGAACACGCCACTCTGGGATCCAGAGCAGTGGTCAGAGATGCAGAGGTTGGATGCCGACATGGTACAATGGCAGGATATGGACAACGTGCAGTTAAATGGGCTTGGTAATGTCGGTTACTCGGATGTGAACACCGGTTCCTGGATGAATTTCCAGTCTGTCGACCCCAACCAGCAGAAATCGGCGTCCACAGCCGCCTCTTTCGACCCTCTGGGCATGCACGGGTTCGACCCGCTCGTTCCAAGATACGAACAGGCTGCAGTGCCGCAGAAGAAGGTGGTCATAATCGACGTTGCGAAATTCGTCAAGGGTAAGTGGAGATCTACATGTTAGAATCTATTGGAGATACACTGACACAATACTTAGTACTGACTGTGACTGGTGTGTGCCTCGGTCGTACGCCTGGATTTAAGCAAAAGGACGTTGATCGGGCGCTTGCAATCTCCTCTTTCGATGCGTTTTGAGGATTGCGCCATATCCGATCGGCGCAGGATTGCTGCAGGTGTGGCAAGTTCGCGCTGAAATCCGCGGCTGAAATCTCCTTTCCGTTTACTCGAGACGGCCGAAATGGATAGGGGACGGGAAGCATTATCAAAGTATGGCAGTATTCGTTGTAAACGCTGCTATATTGAACGACGATGTTCCAGGCCTACTGAACTGGCTCCACAGAACAGTTTTCTTTCCAATGAAAAAGATATTTTACGTGTAGAAGCTAGCAGTCTGCGATCTTCACGTTGACCAATCAGGCCCCCAATGAGACGGTTCATAGTAATGAATTCACTGCAGCTTCGAGCAGTCCGTGATGAGTGGTTAGTCATGGTTCATTGGTCTAAAGATAGGGTGGAGTGATGTCGCTCGTGCTGTTCACGTGGATGCTCACGTCCATCGAGAGGCTGCACCAACTCGTGGCCAGATTGCTTATCCCTTTATGGCACTTTCTGAAGCAGCTCTCGGCGCTTATGATGATAACAACGCTAGCTATGCCACTGGGAGCATCGAAGCTGAGGTCCGTGATCACTCGATATTCTTGCCGTCCGCTAGTCACATCCCGCCGCAATCGCCGCAGCAATCCCTTGAGGCTCCGAGGGAAGAAGTCTGCGATCAGCACCAGCAAGCATACCGTATCAGTAGACGAAGTGAAGCGTGCGATCTAGGCCGTAGTCAGTCTAAACATTTCATTCAGTGAGCCCGTGTAAAGTAAGGAAACATGGAGGCTTTATGGTGAGTGTACTTGAGACTGTGATGCACGTCTCTCATTCGTCCGGTATCAAAAAGGGTAAAGAAATTCTTGCGGTATTGGTGAGCGACCCAAAAGTCACTGCACCGCACCGGGCTCGATTTATGGAAAAGGACAAAATCAAAAAGCAGCCCTCACTATCCATGCGCTGCTCGCTCGCTTCTCTCCACTTGTGTCGTATCAAGCAAGACCGCTCGCTGCCTTCGTCATATGATATATTCAGCCGCTTCGCTTTCTAATGCTAATTTTGGGTGGGTTTGCCATTCTCGTGCCCAACTGCCTCGCGGCGGTGGTGGGTGTGGTCGTATCACTGCCTTTCTGGTGGGGCCGGCAGTGCTTGATCATGAGAGGGATGTGACGAGTAATCTACAAGTCGGCATCGTCCTCATCGGGAAGAGGCATCTGGGCGGCAGCCTCCATCTCCTTCTGGTAGGACTCCATGGCGGCCTGGTCGACCTGGACCTCTGGGGGAGCGAGAGCAGGGGCGGCAACGAACTCCTATGAGGTTGTTAGTTGATCTGTCGCGTGAGCAGAATATCAGGTTTGCATGCTTACCAGAGTCTGGTTACCGACGAGCTTCCTTGCGAGCCACAGGAAGGGCTTCTCGAAGTTGTAGTTGGACTTGGCGGAGATGTCGTAGTACTGGAGGTTCTTCTTGCGGTGGAAGGTGATGGTCTTGGCCTTGACCTTGCGCTCCTTGACATCGACCTTGTTGCCGGTCAGGACAATGGGGATGTTCTCGCAAACGCGGACCAGGTCACGGTGCCAGTTGGGGACGTTCTTGTAGGTGATGCGCGAGGTGACGTCGAACATGATGATACCGCACTGGCCGTTGATGTAGTAGCCATCGCGAAGACCACCGAACTTCTCCTGTCCAGCGGTGTCCCAGACATCGAACTGGATCTGACCAAGGTTCTGGGGCATGTGTTAGTCGCTGTCTGAATGCGCATCGTGCGTCTTGCGGGATGGAAGGTGTGCGTACGGTAGAGAAGCCGAGAGGGTGGACCTCGACACCGAGAGTAGCGATGTACTTCTTCTCGAACTCACCAGTCAAGTGACGCTTGACGAAGGTGGTCTGTGACGGTCGTGGTCAGTTTTCGCTCCTTTCAAATAATTTCTACAGTACGGCGTTTCGTCGTGGGCTGCCAGTGCGATGAGGTCCTTACCTTGCCAGTGCCACCGTCACCGACGAGGACGAGCTTGAAGGTAGGGGTGTTCTCGGCCATGTTGGAGTGGTGTGTGTGCGGAGAGCGCGGATGCGAGTTGTGAGGCGGTTGGTGAGTTTGGTGGGAGTGTCGGGGTGTGTTGCTACGACTAGGTTCAGTGTAGCGCGTGTGGTGTTGTGGTTGTGTTTGATGTGGATGTGGGAAAACTTGCTGCTGATGAGGGGACGAAAATGTTAGCCTTAGGCGCGCCCTCCCACTCGCTGCCAGCCTTCCGTGCCTGCTCACTAGCGCTGCTGCACACTCACCCCACCAAATTCTGTCGCCCCTCTCCTGTGACCGCTGTTTCGTTCGCTGCAGTCACTCTTCCCACCAAACCTGCGCGGGTACGTCACTTCTATGCTACTAACACCTTGGAGCCTTAATATTGCTCTCTTGCTCTAAGACCACCGTTGTCTTTGCATTCACTCTTCGACCTCGTTTTGGGCGTTTATCTGCATGTGGCTTCCCGTATCTGTGGCGCTTGACCATAGCAACCGTACGTCACAGGGCTGACCACCTGAACATTGGGCACCAGCACATTTGTAAGCCCGGACATCAAGATCTGGCGCCTTACAATTGGATTTAGAAATTCACACGGCTGCCTTCATGTCTACCTTGAGCGTCTGACTGCCTGCTGCAGCCTAAGAACATGTCCAAGCGGCCTTTTCAACATTGACATGTGATCAAAGCACAAGGTCTTTTCACGCCATCGGCTTTGCACGATTTCATTCATCTTGAATATCTGATCACTTGACGCTTCCAATACTGCTTCACTTTGGAGCCTTGACATTCAACAAGTCCTCAGCATTCTTGTAGGCAATCAGCTCCAGCTGCTCCCTTGTCACCATCCCGCTCGCCTCCAACTTCTCGATCCAGTCCAAGCCATCCTCATTCTTCGCGAACGGGTAATCCACACTATAGAGAACATGCTCTATCGGAGTATTCATCAAAATCGTCGCCATAGGCGCAAGTCCCCAAACGCCGCTGGTGGTGATCCACAAGTTTTCCTTGTAAACTGCGGCAAAGTCACGCTTGATGTCACCCCATCTCCGGCTGAGCACGCCGATTCGTTCAAACATAAACGGAAGCATTTCTCCAAAGTGGCCAACGATGACTTTCAGCTTGGTCATCTCATCAAAAAGACCGCTCGCAAACAAGCGCAGGAAATGCAAGCCAGTGTCTGTATGCCAACCCCAGCCAGATGCCGACAGAGAGCGAAACGCTCCGTCAGTGAAGTTGCCAGAGTATCGAGGGGCCATGTCGTCCGAGGGCCATGTTGGATGGATGTAGATGGCAACATCGAGATCATGAGCTTTCTGCCAGAAAGTCCGGTACTCAGGTCCGTCGTAGTACTTGCCCAAGACGTGATTGTCAATAAGAGCGCCCACGAATCCATGCTTCTTGACGCAACGTTCAAGCTCTTGAGCTGACTCTTCAGGGTGTGCCATGGGCAAGACTGCAAAGCCTGCGAATCGTGTCTTGTGGTTGGCGACGGCAGCCGCGAGCTCGTCGTTCGCTTCAACACACTGCTGAGGGCTAGGCGCACCCGGCGTAGGGCCATGCGAGATAACTTGGAACGAGACTTTTCCAGCGTCCATGTCACGAAGGCGGAGATCAGAGAGATTCTTCAGCTTTGACTCCAGTCCTGGAACATGTTTGAACTGCTCGACATAGGCTTTGTTTGTATTCGGGTTAGAGCCGACTGAAGTTGAGAAGAAATGCTCCTCGAGTGTTATCAAAGGTGGCGGCGCCATGGTAACTGCAATCAAACCGAGATTAACGAGTTGTACTATATTCAGAATATCTAGCAACGAGATGTGCGGTCACTTCTCGATGGTCAATACGCTTGTAGCAATAGGCGTGAACAAACGCTGAAGTGTACGAAATGGTGAATTGTGCGAACAAGGTCCAAGTATCTTGCAAGTACTAAGCTTATAGGGCTAGGTATTGAGAGGAAAGCACTTACCCTTTCCGATATAGTCGTCCGTGTATTCTGGTCGTTCAACTTGGAAGGGTGAAAGTGCTAAACAGTGCTACTAGCTGCGGGTCGAGACGAGCAAGACGGAGCGACTGCTTCTGCTTCGATTTAAAGACTCACGCATGGGTAGAGTAAGTGCTTTTGAGCTCTTATTACATTGCAGCTATGATTGCGGCAAAGGTCTCCACTTTTCAGCGTCTAATAGCACGTCGGGCGGAGCATTCGGTTCCCCAACCTCCACTATCACAACCAAAGCCCATCGACGACTTGTTCGTGGCTAGTTATAGCAGGGAATATGTTCATTGGGCTAGGACGGCACAATTTTCTTGATTGCGCAAGTCAGAAAGGACCATAATCGGCTTCCCAAGCGAGGTACAGCAAACATGACCGCTTTCCTGAACGGCGTGCCGAGGTAGAGCAACAACGACATGACCATCTCCTCACCTCACACGGGTTTGCAATGATCGACAGACGTCTTTGACAATACAAAGTTATATTTTACTTTTCAATCTCATGATCTTGCTGTGCAAAGCCTGTGCTATAGTCTCGACTACATCTACCTGATCATCTCAACATTGATTGATCACACAAAATGTCCTCCATCCCAGACCAAATCCCCCTTCCGGGCTCTTACAACGACCTGCCATTCACACAGATAAAACTCTCACACATTCCTGAGAACTCACCCTCGCCCACGCCCATAATCCTCGTAACGCTCCACCGCCCTGGGAAACACAATGCCTTCACCGACACCATGATGACTGAGCTCGTCCACGCCTTCACCCTCATTGACGTTGATCATCGCGTGAAGTGCGCGATCGTCACAGGCCATGGCCGCATCTTCTGCGCAGGAGCAGATCTCGAGACCGCATTCAAGGGTGGCGAAGAAAATGTGCGTGAGCACAGAGATGGCGGCGGCAGAGTGACGCTGGCCATACAGAATTGCCGCAAGCCCACTATCGCAGCTTTGCAGGGCAGCGCAGTGGGTGTTGGGATTACCATGACCCTGCCAATGAATATTCGCATTGCCTATGAAGGTGCTAAGATCGGCTTCGTGTTTGCACGACGAGGACTTGTTATGGAAGCTTGCTCGTCCTACTACTTGCCCAGGCTGATTGGGTATGTGATGATCCCTCGCGCTCACTTACTCACGACAGAACTGACAGGATGACAGGATGTCCAAAGCCATGCACCTCACGACAACGGGCAGCACTTACCCGGCGTCACACCCGCTGCTTAATTCGCTGTTCAGCGAGACGTTGTCTTCTCCGGACAAGGTTCTGCCGCGTGCGATTGAACTCGCCCACGAAATTGTGCAGAACACTTCACCAATCTCGACATACTTGATGCGTGAGATGATGTATCGTGACGCGGGTTCTCCAGAAGGCCAGCATTTACTTGATTCGCGAGTGATCTATGAGATGTTCAGCAGCAAAGACAACAAGGAGGGCGTCAAAGCGTTCCTGGAAAAGAGAGCAGTCAAGTTCGAAGGCACTATGCAGGACGACGCTCCGGCCGCATATCCGTGGTGGGAACCAGTGAGCACGACGAACCGGCCAGTACCCGAAGGCTATGTGTACAAGTCTAAGTCTAGACTTTGATGAGATTTACAATCACAATGACAAGTGAGGAGAAGTTTTGTGGTTTCAGAACATTTTTTGTGGTACCTAACGTACTGTATTCCATATGCGAAAGGCATCCATATTCTGCGAACCCAGCCACTTGGCGTACCGAAGCAGCGTATTCTTCAACATCTTGCCCGCGTGACGAGACATCTAGAAGAAGGTGGCAGGGCGAACGGCGGAGAAGACCTTCTTGCCCTTCGGGGGGTTGCGGTGGGGCAGGGGGAACTTGAGGTCCTTGGCCAAAAGCTGCTTGATGTAGGGGCGGCGGATGTCCTCGGTCTTCTCAACCTCAACGACCTTGAGGACGTGGATCGACCTGAAGCGGGCGCGGTGACGGGCGGCCATGTCCTGGTAGAGGGACTCGACGGCGTCGGCACGGGACATCTCACGGTACTCACGGTACATGTTGTGGGTACCGGAGCGGGAGTCGTAGCGGATCCAGATGCCAATGTTCTTGACCTTGAGAGGGTGCTTCTCGTGGATCTGCGGCTGTCAGTTGCGCTCTTGTGCATGGCTGAGCAGAAGACATGAAACATTTTCATGGCACTCCACAGATTTGTACTGACCTCGTTAAGGCTGACGATCTCACCGTTGGCCTTCTTGATCTTCCTCAGGCGGGAGAGGAAGTACCAGAAACGGCTCTTAGCAACAACCGTGTTGGGCGCAAAGATGCGCATACGGTAGAGCTTGGGGGTAGGCTGAGCCTCGGTGGGCAGATGGCGGCCAATGACCTGGTATTCCTGCAGGCGACCTGTTGGGCAACAGTATCAGCGCTGTCTGACGGACAGTATGTGCGAAGGCATGTATTCCGATTCCATGTGGTGAGAGACCATCATTACAGTTCTGAGCGCAAGCATGATGCTCGATATGCTCCTGTTCAGATCTTGCTCGGAAATTTCCACCTCTTTCAGCCCATTGCGAAAAGTCGGTGCAGGAGCGCGCTCGCTGCAGATCCGGCACGGAGAGAGTGCTTACCCATCTGCGCAATATGTTAGTATGCAATGCGACGGTGCAGCATTCGCAGATAGACTCACTTTGATGTGTTTGGCGGCGTCGGTAGTCGGTAGTCGCTGGTCGCTGGAGAAGGAAGAGCGTCTGCAGAGCAAAGTGCGAAATGTCAATATCGAAGCCAGGCGCCGTGTGGGGATGCAGGTGCGGCTACTTCGGCTGCTCCCTTCCGCTCGCTGCAAGCCGATGATAGCCCGGGACGGAAGCCTCAGGCGCACGAGCTTCACCACTTGACAACTCGAGCAACATCAGCCAACCCGAAGCTTTGCTTGCCCACTCTCACGCCGAGAGTATACGAGAGGGAGCCATGGATCTCTTTGACGAGTTCGCAGCGGCCAATGCTACCGAGCAAGGCTACGCCCTCGCCGCCACCATCTCACCTGAGCCACCCAAGGATGACCCGGCGCGCCTCTACAACTTCTATCGCAGCATCAATGCACACTCTGTGATCAACGATCTGAAATACAAGCTGCAATACAACCCAAAACTCCACTTGTCCAAAGAGGAGGTCACGGGATGGCTTGAAGTGTTCGCCGCATTCCACAAGTTCACAGGCATTCTGCTCGGCGCCGAAGAAGCCCAAAATACAGGTCGCGAAGCTGAGGCAAGATGGGGTGATGTATACGAGGCTTGGAAGGACGTCGTGAATGCGCTGGTCAAGGGATACCTCAGTACTGCCTTCTATGCCTGGACGATCCCATGTCTATACGTTGCAGGTAAGTATCTTCGCGTCTTCGCGATCAAGGCCGACGACAGCGCTGCACTTCAAACCGGCAATGGCTTTGCGTACGGCGGTGGCATCCAAGAGGAAGATGCGTTCGGCACCGGCGGCAAGCATGAAAAGCTTGAGGATGCAGCCAGACAGATCAACAAGATCTTTGGCCTTTGTGTCAGTGACCGGTACGTAGAAAGTACTCTTCACACCCGACAGCCATATAGTATGACTTGGCTAAGGTAGGTCTGTCTTTCGTATAGTGCACCTCTCGAAGACTCGCGCAAGTGGGCTCTATACAATATCACGAACCTTCTCTTCAAAACGTACTTCCGCCTGAACAGCATATCGCTCTGCAAGATTGTGCTGCGTGCACTCGCAGCCACTTCGAACGACATGCCACCCCTTGAAAACTTCCCGAAAGCGCACCAAGTAGCTTACAAGTACTACCGCGGTGTGATCTATTTCCTGGAAGAGGATTATGCACATGCTGAGGAAGAACTCGAGCGGGCGTATGCGATGTGCACGACCAGCGAAAGCAAAAACAGACAGCTCATTCTCACCTACCTTATCCCAACAAAGATGATCACCAAACACCAGCTTCCTTCGCGAGCCCTTCTGGAGGCTCACCCAGTACTTGCAACTTTGTTTGCTCCTATTTGCTCGGCTGTGCGGACTGGTAACCTCAAAGCACTGGATGAAGCCCTCGCAAATGGCGAAGCCGAATTCGTGAAAAGAAGGGTTTACCTCACACTGGAGAGAAGCCGAGATGTCACCATCCGCAACTTGTTCCGCAAGGTCTTCCTTGCGGGTGGCTACATACCGCTCAAGGAGGGCGAAACGACACCAGTGAGACGTACACGCATCCCCATTGCCGAGTTTGCGACTGCTCTATCGGTGTCTGGCGCCGAGGTGAGCGATGGCGAAGGTGGAATAGACAGGGACGAAGTGGAGTGCGCAATCGCAAACATGATCTACAAGGTAAGCACTTTGTGTACGTGATCGCTTGGCTTGTCCCTAATGTTTCCAGGTCTTAATGAAGGGCTACATCGCCCGTGACCACGGCATGGTCGTTCTCAGCAAGGCAGGCGCGTTTCCAGGTACTGGCGTGTGAGTTCGGCCAGGTGGAGCACAAAGCCGGTTCACACTCATCCGCTCGAAAGAGCTCACTCAAACAGCCGATTTAATGAACACAGTTGGCGCTCAACGATGCTACGTTCAAGGTTAAGAGCGCATCCTGCAAACCTGTGCCTTTCAAGCGCTCGGAGTATGGTGATACTTCCGCTACGACAGGGCAGTACTACAACGCTCACAGAACAATTGTACCGCCCAGCTCAAGCGCATCCGATCATCCTGGCTGGCGGACTGCGGCTTGTCGAATCTTGCCGGTCAGATATTATGCTACCGACCTGGCAGGGGGTAAGCTGGAGCATAGTGAAGCGGCACATTCTATCATGTATATACCACTACCAAAAAATTCATTGACCTCTTTTTTCTGACCTAAAGATGCCCCCGGATACTTCAAATTTCTCAATACGACTCTTGAATTTGAATTCGTCCAGCAATAGCAAAGTGCATTGTCGCATGTGTCGTCAACGCTCACTGCCAAACACATGCCATTGAGAGATCGAAATACTATTAGACTCGGTTCCGTACCCGATTGTCTAGAATGCCAGTCATATCAGAATCAAAATATCAAACTAGCCGGCTGTGCTTGCCAACAAATCACAGCCAACTAAAACAATTGGAGCTGCACACGACCTTGCGCATAAGCACTGCAGGCCGTCTCGACGCATCTGCCTTCGACTATGTCTCTGCGGCCGGCTTAACGACAATGAAGTTCTCAATCTCAGCGGTGCCATCCGTAATGGCGGCGATCTGCGATGTCGTTAGCATGTCGTTCGGATCAGGATCTCACTAGTCCTCCTGCTCATAGCTCTGCGTGTGAACGCCACGTTACGCAGACCATTGGGATGGTACAGAGCTCGGGAAGGATCACTTACCTGGTTCTTTGCACACGTGGTTGCGATATCGTACATGTAGCATATCACCGGTGGTGAGTTCGGGAGCTGCTCTTTCCAGCCATAAGCACTCAGTGGGCCATTGGTGGACCACTTTGCCGCATGCCTGTTGCGGTTGAGAGTCTTCCGGCCAGTAGGAATGTCGCGTCCGAAGATCGCGCGGTTGAAGATCTGGAAGCTAGTCTCTGGCTGGTACCACGAAACATCATGGCCGGCTTGAAAGACGCGCGAGAAGGATAGCAAGCCGTGCTGCTTCGCAACGCCACCAATGTAGCTGCTGTTGACGTGGATCTCTTCGTAGCCGGCTTTGCGGTACGCTGCTGCTCCGGTCCAGTTAGCCTGAATACTTAGCTTTTCAGCACCGACCCATGGGCAGCGGTAATCGCGATCGCCGTAGATCAGAGCGACTCTGATGCCTCTGGAGAGCAGGTATTCGACGTCCTTGAGACCGGCACGACGAGAGATGTCGCCCATCAATACGGCTTGACTCACGAGACTATTTTCCGTGAATGAGACTCGAGCGCCCAATTCCTGCTGGACCCAGGCTTTGTTGGCCCAACCAGTAGCATAGGATGGAGGGTATGGGTTCGGTAGTTTGCTAGCCATGTCAAAAGCACTGCGACCACTGGCATCGTACGCGCTGAGAACGTTCGAGTAGCAGTATCTTGTCGCCGTTGCGCAGAGATCATTGACCGTCTCGTTCAAGCCCATCTCATCGGGATCTGAGAGCTCACCCAGCTCACGGCATTGCTGAATGAGATCACGGCAACCACCAGGCTTGTTGTAGTTGTCCATCGCCTCGACGTACTGGTCTTCGGTGATTGCCTCGAACGAATACGTGTTGTTGTGTGCCATCAATGGGTAGGTCTCTGTTTGGTAGAGAAAGTCGATTTCGCCATTGGTGATGACGGCAGTGCCTAATTTCAAGCAACGTCCTTTGAGATGACCGGCTTCGATCTTGACGTTCTGGCGCTCAAAGTGGGCCATCGATGTCGAGACCCAGTAGCCTCCGTATGAGTTGCCCGCAAGGTTGAGTTGATCGTTTCCAGTGTGACGCTCTGGGAAGCGGTCAAAGAAGAGCTGGGTAAAATGCCACAGTGCGCGAGCAGCGATTACCGAGGTATTTGCCGTGAATGCCGGGTCTTGGTCAGGGAATGTACCATAAAACAAAGTGGAGTTCTCCGCAGGAACAGAGCCATTGTAAGCTTCGAACGGTGTAACAGGAGTCGGAGTGCCGTCAGATCCATCCCACAGAAGGTTCCACGTGGAGTTGATGGCCTTTGAGTAGCTGAAGCCTGCCGTCACCGGCTGGTCAACATACAACATATTGCTATGCTCGTTCCAAGACCACGGGTTGCTCTCGGTGCTGTTGGAGTCGTTGAGCACGTAGCAAGGTCCGCCGTCATTGGTAGCGCCATAAATTGAACTCTCTCCAGGCCCACCTGCAAGGTAGATGGTTGTTGGTGCCTTCTCCGGCGAATGTCGAGCATCGAAGTACCAGAAAAAGTAAGAAATATTGTAATTTCCTACATCAACGAGGTAGTCGGCAGGCATGTTGAGGTATCCAGCATAGGCTTTAGCCTTGGTCTCGCAGATATGCGTTTCCTTGTACGTTATCGAAGCTCCTGGGACATCCTTGATATGCTTGGTAATAGTATCTTTTGGTAAGGGTGGGAAAGATGCTGCGGCGAAAGAAGCCAATGAAAGACAGGATATAATGCCTGGCAACCTCATGTTGACGGTGAGTGGTTGTTGGGACTGGCTAGAGCGATACAGGTATCGAAAAAAGGTCGGTACAGCAACTATTGTGAATAAAGCGACGATTGGGCGACAATAAACTCGACATTCCTGCGTTGCTTACAAGCCATCTTATACCTGGTCTCAGCGAGCGCTCGCCAAAATATCGACTTTGCTGCACGGATTTGGCTGCGACCCGCAGTGGCGTACTGGCGAAAGGGATTCTGTACACACATGTTCTATTCTCTTTCAGACCATGTCTTACGTGCAGGGCGGAGAACACCGATAGTCTCCGTGACAGCACAGCCGAGAAGAGTTCAATTGTAGATCAGGAGCGTATAACGAGGGATTACCGTAAATGATGGCCAGAAATAAACAATAAACCGTCGGGCAAAAGGCGTCTCGGTCGTGTGTTTGCGGCAAGACATGAGCAAGTGGCTTGTTCTCAAGCAAGGGTGATGTCGCAGTGGACGTGTACTGGGGCTGAGCGAAGCTGGAAGGATCAGGGACCCCACCAGGCGAAGAAGAATAGCGAGCCAGCCATAGACGATTAAGCTGCGCTAATCCAGGCATCTGGGCTACCATTAGCAACGTTGCTGCGGTGAGCGGAGATCGCATTCGCATCTGCTGAATACTCAACTCCATCTGTAGACTTCCAAACAATCGTTGAAGACAATCTTGCCAGGTACGTGCTAGCCACTAGCCATTTGAGATCATGCTTCGTCTGGGACGGAAGTGCAGTGAAGCATTATTGTTTTGACGCTGCAAGGTAGTTGTTGCGCAGGGTTTCACCCAATGCATGATTGGGGACAACAGGCATCCGCATTCGCAATCAATTACGCAGTCATCCGAGGTCTTACTCGCATCATGCGCCCTTCTCGGTTGGTAGCTGTCCACAAACCGAATGGAAAACAGAACATTCGACATCTTTGTGTACACTGGCTCGAATCAGCAAAGCCAACACACTAGCAACTACGCTTGTGGCTCAGTATAATTGAAATGCACTTTCTGTGCATGTACATTTGGCCGTAACTAATGGTCACCGACCCGACTATGTGAAGTTTGCCCATCTCGTCGTCCATGGGGCACATCCCACTATCTCGATCACTTTTGAATTGACTGGCGCGGCATCGACGTAGCCAGTTCTCTGAACGCCGTTCCACAAGTCTTTGAATTTCAGCGTGTTCCAGGCGGTATCTCTCGTTCCATTTGGAAACAGCGAGTACCTCATCTGTCCTTCTTGGGGACGCTGTCCTTGGTGCTGACCTGGTCACCGAGTCTGTTGTACTCGTCGGAAAGACCCTGACTCTGCTTCTTCATGGCCTCAAGCTCGCGGTCCTTCTTCCTCAAAGCCTCCTTGAGCTGCGAAATCTCGCCAAGCTGACCAGCATCGCCGAGACCAGACTTGCCCTTCTCGCTCTTGGAGTCACCGGTAGTGAGGCGCTTGTTCTCCTCTTCAAGGCGCAGAACTTCAAGAATCATGGTATAGGTGCGGTTGAGGATGAGGGAAAGGAAGAGGGTGAAGCCGCACAGGTACATGTTGCGCTGGGAGTAGAACTTGCGGGCTTGGACCTCCATGCGTTCGCTGCCGGCGACGGCGCTGTAATCTTGTCAGTGGACTGCTATGCCATTTTTTGTAAGAGTCAGAACTTACCCAGCGGCACCGCCCTGCTGCTTGGCCATGGTGAGCTCGACCTGGACCCTGTAGACGCGGTTGACGCTGTCAACGAACAGGATGAGGATGAAGATAAATGTGATCTGCACTATGTCAGCGCCGGAATATTTAACGCGTGACCTCCTGCCATACCTTCATTCCATATTGAAGCTTTGCAACCAGAGGGTTGCTGGAAATGAACTCAAAAAGTCCACGCTTCATCCTGAAGGGCATGGGCACAATCAAGGAGCAGAAGAGGAGCATCTCGAAGACGAGAAGTCCGAAGACCTGTGCAGAGGACAGTCAGTAAGGTGTTTGGGAGCTTCCAATGGCAATGTCTGCGGACCGGTGCGTAGATCAAACTCATGGTAGCTAGATGGTAGCCTTGGAGGGTGTGTTCTGCTTGTTTGGTGTGGTGTTGTGAAGAGGTGGTGTTGTGAAGGAAGAGAGGAGGAACTCGGAAGAGAAAGGAGACTTACGAGAGAGTAGTAGAGCGTCATCTTGACTATTAGGTTGGCGTCGATCCACCGATGGCGTCCGTGGCTAGGGAATGAGGTACTGCGTGTGCGGTGCGGTCGAGGCCTGCGTAGGGCTTAGAGGGTGGAGAGGGTGGTAGCTGGAGGAAGAGTGGCGAATGCTTTGGTGGGTGTTGGCTTTTAATAGGAGGCGGCGTGGTCACAATGGAAAAGGCAGACGCGTTGTGAGCGTTTTGAGGAGAGGTGTCTTGTGTGCTGCTGTCCGCCCGCGAACTTGGATGTGTCCCACTCTGCTCACACAGGCAGTACGTCATGTGTGGCTGCGGATTGACGGCACGCCTGAGCTCCCTCGTCATTTGTGTGGCGCTCGCTCTTGCCTTGCGCGCACGTGTGGCGTCGAGCCCACCTTCCTCATTGAGATTTTTGCGGATGCATGTGAAAAGACGCCAGACAGCATTGACTGACATTGCGACCACCCACCTACCGCCAATATGGATCCCTCCAATGGCAACATGGAGCCTCCTCAGGCCAACCCTCTCGATCCCTCGGAGCCACTGAAGCAGGCGCCTGCTGAAGCGAAACCCGAGGCCAACCCTCAGCAAGAAATCCTACCTGGAGACTCCGCCACTACGCAGGCTGAAAAGGTCGAACGCAGCATGGCCCTCAATGGCGTTGCTGCTCACGACGCAAGTGAATTCGAACAATCCCCGGCTAAGCGCCAGAAGCGCGAGCACGACAACGCCTTGACTGCCAGCGAGCCGACCGACCGTAAGAAGGGCGTGGCGCCGATCAAAGCAGAGTACCTCATCGACTTGTCGCGCACTGCCGAGCCAGAGGCGCCCGCTCACGACGACGATGCCGCCGAGGGCGCCAAGTCATCCGAGCAGAAGCCCGCTGGAGGTCGCGGTGGCAAGAAGACTGAGGGCGGTCAGAACAAGGGTCGCACGTATGGATCTTCTCGCGACGCTATCGAGCTCTGCAAGGGAAGAGACCACGATAATGAGTTTGGTCCCAGCAGCTGCCCATTCGGCGAGAAGTGCAGATTCGAGCACGACATCCGCAAATACCTCAAGGAGGGCAAGAGAGAGGACTTGCAGACATTCAATGGCAAATGCCCTCTCTGGGAACAGACTGGAAAGTGCTCAGCTGGCTGGCGCTGTCGATTTGCGGGAGGTCATTCCAAGGAGGTCGAACGTGAGGATGGTCGCAAAGAGTTGATCATGCTGGCAAGCAAAGACGATGGCAATGCGCAGGAAACGAACGAGAGCGGAGTTGTCAATTTTGTTGACAACAAGCACAAGATAACACTGCGCAAGAAGAAATACCCAACACCCAAGTCAGACGTGTACCTGGCGTGGCTCAACAAGATGGAGGGAGGCAAGAAAGACCAGAAACCCAGCGATGATGCATCGGAGGCAAACGGCGAGAAGCAGGACGCGCGAGCCGCTTACATAGAGCCTCCTCTCCGCCCGTCAGAGAAGCGTCGCATCTACTATGGCGCAGAGACTCCCGTTTTGGCTCCTCTTACCACACAGGGCAACATGCCCTTCCGCCGCCTCTGTGTCGGACTCGGTGCGGAAGTGACCTGGTCGGAAATGGCCATGTCACTGCCACTGCTGCAAGGCGAGAAACAAGAATGGGCTCTGTTAAAGGCGCATGAGTCGGAAATCCTCCCACCAAAGTACACGCCCAAGTCTATCATCAACAACTACGACAACAGCAAGGACTTGAAGTTCGGCGCGCAGATTGCTGGCAATAAGCCGTGGCTCACATTGAAGACCACGGAAGCCATCACCGCTCTCTGTCCCTCGCTCCGCGCTGTTGATCTGAACTGTGGCTGCCCTATAGATCTCGTCTATCGCCAGGGAGCCGGCTCTGCGCTCATGGATTCTCCAGGCAAGCTCGAGAAGATTCTTCGCGGCATGAACGTTGTCAGTGGCGAGGTGCCTATCACTGTTAAGATCCGTATGGGAACCAAGGACAAGAAGCCTACGGCAGAGGCACTGTGTCAGCGTCTGATCCTTGGTGGACACGATGCGCAGGAGCAGGGCGAAGGTCCCTCTGGTGTCGCCGCCATTACTCTACACGGTCGTAGTAGGCAACAGCGTTACTCTCGCAGCGCAGATTGGGACTACATTGGCGAGTGCGCCAGCCTTGTCAGCAACCTTGAGAAGGCAAGTGCCGAAGTGGCAGACACTGTACGCGAGCCTGACGCTCGTGATCTGTCATCTTCTGTCAAGTCAAACGGCTTGCCTTACTTCTGCGGAAATGGTGATATTCTGTCACACGTCGACTACAACAATGCTATCCAACACGCGGGCATTGACAGTGCTATGATCGCTCGTGGTGCGCTCATCAAGCCCTGGATCTTCGAGGAGATTCAGTCACAGCAGTACCTCGACAAGTCGGCTTCGGAGCGTCTGGGCTACATTGAGCAGTTCGTGCGCAACGGTCTCGAGTACTGGGGCTCTGATGAGATTGGTGTCGGAAACACCAGACGCTTCCTGCTCGAGTGGCTCAGCTTCTCTTGCCGCTACATTCCTGTGGGCATTCTTGAACACTTGCCGCCCAAGTTTGGCGACCGTCCTCCAGCCTACAGGGGCAGAAGCGACATGGAGACGCTGTTGAGCAGCGCCAACTACAAGGACTGGATCAAGATCAGGTATGTTAAAGGTATTCTACAAGCATTAATGGAAGGTTTCGCTAATGATACCGCAGTGAAATGTTCCTTGGACCTGCACACAAAGACTTCATGTTCCAGCCGAAGCACAAGTCCAACAGCTACGAGATCGATGCCGAGGGCTAATGTTGGACAATCGTGATAGCTCGATCGATGCTGTGATACCTTCGATTTCGGCCACCATCGGAAGCGTAGCTATCATCAAATACTGTTGCTTGCCTGAGTGTGATATGTCTTTGCCTTCGCGTTCAACAAACTCATATAGATTGCGTTGACGTCAGTCGATTGATTGCAACATAGACGCCCGAGATTTCGAGAGTTCTCGTTCTCGGGTTTGAGCTCTGAGCTTGAGTGGGTTTCCATGACTTAGCTAGCAATCGACGCGTAAGATCGCCAAGCTGTCCACATCAAAAGTAATGTCAGGAATGCGACTTTCATTCGATTCGATCCCGTGAGCCTCATCAACCAATATAATCCAGTATGTCGCAGCAGTCCCCTACGTGAAGTAACAAGACGAAACGACCTTGTGCCGAAGTGGTAACATTAACGGCAAACCTGCGACATTGAACTTAACGACCCATCATGATATGTCGATCAGCTACCTGTGGCTCAACTCGTGCCAGAATCCCGCCTCGAGAAGGTACTGATCCGCATGGAAAGCCAGATTCTAAACTTTCCCATCTTCCCCCTCCCGTCACCGCCGCCTCCGTCGGAGACGATGGCCGTCCTATTCAACATTCCGCCGCGTGCCGCGCTTTGCGCAGCACCTCTTGATGTTCAATCACAAAGTCTGTCTATCGATGCAGTAACGCTGCGGATGATCGGTTATGCGCAGCTGTCGCTACTGCTGAGCTAACGCATGCGGGTCAACTTTAGACGGTGCGCGGTCCTCGTTCTTTGGCGGAGGGCGTGTAGCCGCGTAGGCAAGGTGAGAGAGTAGAACGTGTAAGCGACGGTTACACACTTTGTGTGCCGCCGGGCTGTGCGTTACGATCTTGGGTGCCGCTCAAGCGAACGAGCGAGCCAGGGAACTACTACTGTACCAAGCCAGCGAAGCCAGCGTTGGGGCATGAGAGTTGCCTTTCGCCGGGGATACGGACGCGGACATGGCCTCAAATCTGTATAGCTTGCTCATACCTCCCCGGTCGGCAAGATGCGAAAGATGTTACACAGCGATAGTGGTTCCAGGGTTCTCGGTTCACGGCCTAGATGCCAGCTAGTATAGACCCACTCACGTCCTCGGTAGCTGGAAAAGGGACATGTTTCGCCTCAGCGTGGTGGCGGCGCGGACCAACCGAGCGCACTTCCTCGGCACTATTATGAATCAGAGTTGTATCTCGTGATCGCGGAGGCTGGGTTGTATTGGGCTAGGATAGTATAGAAGTGCGGTCAGGACGAAGAAGCGCTCTCAGCATCGGGTCCGAGTGCGTTGATTGAAGGCCTGGCTAGACGTTGACTTGGTCTTGGTCAGCCGCCAGACCGGCTAGGCGCCTGAGCAGACCGCTCGTCCGTCGGTGAACAACTTTGACGTTTCACATGATATGGTGAGATTCACGTTGTGATACTGTACCAGCGCTGCATGACACGGTCGTTTGGCATTAACCAAGGTGCTGCAGGAGGTGAGAATCGTACCAGAGGCTAACCGACCAATTCAATCGGTAAGGTATAGACGATGCTTGCAAGCGGAAGACATGGAAGGCCGTTGAAGACACTCAACATCACGTTGTGAACTCGGTAAATGACATCGGCAGGATACAAATTAGTCGTCGATATCGGTGCATGTAATTTGCTCGTGCAAATCATAGATATGTGTAACTTACATGTAGAAATGCGGGAAGAAACCCATTGCCACACTAACCCTACTTACCCTATGATACACACGACGCTTGGAACGAGATACCCCCCATACGGTACAGAGTATCGATAGTCAGTATTGAAGAAGGTTAAACAGGCCAGGTGGCTGATTCTTGGTAGTCGATTGGTGCATGGGGCTTGTTGTAATTTCGAAGGCGCCCGAAATCATCGTTCGTTTGCAAGACGATCATGATTCGAAACATTCAATTGATATACTTCTGGTTGTCTTAAGCCAACATCAAACGACCATGTTTGCATTAATACAATCATGATCGAAAACAACATCTATCATACGACGTGCAAATCTGCCGCAGGGTAATACGATGAAAGTAAACAATTCGGTCGAATGACCAGGATACGACAACGTGTCGGAAGATGTTATGCACAGTACCATATTATTCGACCGGATGCGACGACCGGATGCGATATACACCGCCAGCATCGCCTATTTCCTGCATTGATATATAGAGGATACCACTCCTCATGCATTTGGAGAGACGCAACGACCACGTGTCGCCCATGGTCGATCACGGCCAACGAAAGGAGGGAAACAACGATCCTGTCTACCACACACACACACTCAACAACGATCAGGGCCAACCCCTGAATGCGATGTGGCGATATACACTATCGTGCGCCCCGAAGCACACGCGGTATTATTGTGCTGACAAAGGCTTCGAGAAGGCGCCCAGCCCTAACACTCTTGCAATGCCGCCCAAACAGATGTCGAAGGAACAAGGCAGACCCTTCTCGACAGGGCACGATCCATATAGCTACAGCACCGGCGCATCGTTCGCGTGTGGTTGAGGCGCACTCGAGTGACAAATGGAAGCCTCACGACTGGCCTGAGCGGAAGCGGTTGAACGACCAAGAGGTGGGCATGCCGTTGATTTCCGCATGTGCAATCCTCGTGAAATCCCCACCGGTGGTATTGCGGAGGATGCGCCCCTCAGGGTCTTCTAGAACGAAATTCCAAGCCTCTTGGGTAGGTGCGCTCGGTGTAATGGGGATTTCTTGACGCCAGGTCCAGTGTGTTAGTCCACTGTAGCGGCGCTGTAAGTCTAGTAATAATGTTGGCCGCGGACCGTTCAGAAGTGCGACACCCGACAGATCAATGTCCAGAAGAACGAATGCATTGCTCCTGGGAACCTTCGCAGGAACGATGGGTAGCATGGCCAAACGACAAAAGTTGTTTGCAACCGACAATATCCCTTAGCCGAGAGACGAGAAGCCTTGGCGCTTTTGTTATTTCCATTCATGTGCTGAGTTGGTGATGGTAATGATGTTGACGCGTCGAAGAAAGATTAAAGGCAGATAAAGCAAGCGAAGAGCTGTTTCCGGCGCAGAGTTTAGGGATACCGCTTTTTAGCAGGTTCGCAGCCTTTCGCAGTATCGAAGTCTCTTCATCGTTGCATGCGCAGATGCACGGCGGAACTGTACTCGATGCGATATCAGATGAAGATCGTAGCAACAATAGCAAGACATGTGAAGCTCGACGAGCACGCAGCGTGCGGTTCGCGATCGCTGCAGGGAGGCAGGTCGAGCTTGGACCGCATGGTGAATCCCATCTCTAACCAGCGGTTGCTTCGAGCCGCCGTCACAACAACTCCCCCGTCAATATGCAACAATGGCGCTTGCCCCTCACCAGGCATTCATCTCCATGATTGAGCCCCTATGGCTATGTACGGTTCAAGATCCAGATCAACAAAAGTGGCACCGGTGAGCGTTCCTGAACGCGTGCCTAGCGATGCCCCAGAAACGCTCCAGGAAGCTTCACAGGTGCGTCCCGTTGGTATTGCAATTCTAGCCAGCATATCCACACCCCAAATCGGTTCCGACATGAGAACGAGTGCGGGAATGGCATGAACGTCTTCAGGTACAATCCGCTCGCGAATCGGAAGTTCGGTGGTAGCCCGCCGGAGAGCCGCCTTACTCACGATGTTTCTCCGGGCCCGAACCTTGCTGCATATTGGCGTCATGACAGAGTGTGAGGTCATTCTCAACGCTCGGCTAGGAAACATGCGACCAGTGGACGACTGTGAAGCTCCAGAGAGGTTAGAATGATTTTAGGGTTTGGAACTCATCCCACGAAAGGACATTGCCACTGACTCGTTCTAGCGAGAATGCTAATTGCTGATTGCTGGAGACGGTGAAGATTGTCTGTATTGGCCTATACACCACCTCAGTGGCTGGACGGCTCTCGATGCTGTACGAGTCGGAACTCGTAGCGGCTTGCGTAACTCTGCTGCCGATACCGACCACCAGGATCATGATCTGGGCGTCGACCAAAGCGTTATCGCCTCGACTTCGGGCTCATATCTTCGATCGCACGTTGTTGACGGTTGATCTGCATCAATGGTAAAGACTACCGTTCTTGGTGGTAGCGCAATTGAGACGGCAAGATACCACGAATGATGAGCAGTTGAAGGCGCACGATACATCGCGAAAAGTGGCGCGCGGGTGCCTCGTTAGTATCATCGAAAGTGGTCTCGAAGCTTGGATGCCGGCAGTACGCTCCTGTGCGACAGAAGACTTGCCACGGAATATCAAGATCCGTGTTTGAGCTTGTAGCGAGATGTACCTCTCTTTCGCATCTCCAAGGACCTGGGCAAGGAGTGGCGACCGAGGGCCAAACATGCTTCATTGGAATAGAGCTGTGGCTTGCAGCTGTCGCAACGTTGACAGCAACATGGAGTCTCACAGCTGGAGGCGGGGGATAACACCCCTGCGCGCTCAAGAGCTCTACTTGAAGCATGCCGACTCGCGTGAGTTCGAGCACGTCGAGGACATCGTATTGTCGCTTCGATCTGTGATGTGAGCAAAAGCAACCAATTTGCGTTGCCCTGATTGTTGTTGCTTGAGTGGGGCGGGCAATATAGCAAGCTGATCACTACGTCAACGCTTTGCGCAACGTCGTTGTTGTTGCGATTCATGGTTCGTGAAGAGCGTCCCGGTTCGTCAGGAACGTCCTCATGTAGATACGAACTTACGACAGTAGTCGTTGTATCAGAGACGGAGACGGCTAGCGGTCACGATTGCGCAACGATGTGCTGTTTCAATGCCAGGTACCTTGGCATCAGCCGCGCAACGGAACCACGCTGATGTGCTTGCTTTTGTGGTAGTCAACAGAGACGTCACTCGGATTAGGGTCATGTGGGAGAAGTATCCGGGGATTGCTTCAGCAACCAGAGTCTTTTATCCGGGGGAGTTCATCTATCGCGCACGTGAGCGATCGGTGCCGACGCGAAGCAGGCCGATGCGTGCGGCTTCCGAGCTGTAGAAAAGGACATCCGAGACCATGCCGATGGAGGAGTGCTCTGGTAGAGAGACGCGCGAGAGAGCGAGAGTCCGGTAGCATGATCGAAGCTGACCACTGATGTCTGGTCTCAGTGTATAGCTGCAAGTGAGGAGAAGCTGTGCTGGAGTATAGCGGAGCAATCCCATGGCACAGGCAAGAAGTGGCGAGGCGATGTGCCAGGCTGGTTGGCGCGTAATGGTCCTCGAGAATCCAACACAAGGCGGTAGAGGGTGCTGATCGCATCCGCAAGAAGCAGTGCCAACAGCAAGGTTAAGTTCACCGGCCGACCGTTCCACGAAGCCGCAGCCGCACTCGACTTCGGGGCATGACTCCGGGCCTCAGAATAAGGTTGTCTTTGATGGAAGCGCAGGATGTCTTGGCGTAAGCCGGCAGTCGCCGCGCTGGTGAATCCGAGAGCCTCAACCATCTTCAAGACGATCGTGTGGAGATGGGAAGCAAGCGCCGAATTGCTGTGACGTCTCTGGCGACGAGCGCATCGGTGCCAGCAGACCAAATCAGCAAGCCGATGGGCACTGCAATATTGTGCCCCATCTGCTAGACGATTCAATAACTCCTGAAGCACCCACAGCCTTACGTCTCAAACTCACAGCATGGACCAGGAAGTGTTCAGCACAGCTCTGAACACGCGAGGGTCGTCATAGCGCACGTAGCATCCGCAATACTCCGTCGGTTGAGTACGCTCTCGAGGTTCTTTTCAATGGGTTCCAACAAACCCAGGTACCAGCTTGCAGCGAGCGCTACAGGCTGTAGTAGAGTGCTCCCCGCGAGTATGGTTATTGGCGGTGAAACGCTGCTACATTCCTAATAGCGTTCGTCTACATACACGCCGTCGCTCCACAGCGACAAGATGAGGCCGTGCCTCGAGGAACAGGGTCTCAATAGCTCCAACATTTTAAACGACGGCTCGGTATCGCAACACGCGACAAGAAGGCGTCCAGTATCTGGGGAGAGCAACAAACTACCCCAACGGTGGTGCCAACACCACGACAGACGGTCTACAGAAGCCGTGCACGCGTCCGTATGCCCGGCTGTCTCTTGCAAAGTCACGGGCAGGTTCGGAGAGATCTTGAGTAGCGGATCACTTGAACGACTTGGTGGGTTCCAAGTCCATCGACTTGTCTTCATGGGGAGATTGCCGTAGAACGACCGGGCCATCTTATTATTGACCGCAACGCAGTTCCATCTAGGGGAGAATCGAGGCATGCTGGACGCCTGGCGCCACGTTTGGATGAGAAGGGCTACGCTAGTGTTCGAAGTAATAGTGTTCACTCACTACTTCAGTACTACTCGTGTATAATTGCCAAAACCCCTGAAGATGGCTTTCGCAAGCAACGCTCGATTGGCGATGATGCGAGCCAGGGCGGCCACGCGAGCAGGCGCCGTTTCTCCCAGAAAGAAGGAAGGGATTTGTGGGACCTCGGCCGAGCTCGTGCATCCGACTCCCGTTTCGGCCCTCGACGCGCCGTGCAGCATCTAGTACGGCAGCCAAGTGCGGCGAGGAGCCTCGAGTTTCGCCCGATGTTGACCTCTGAACGATTTACAGTTCGATTGCCAGTACTACTATCGACGTTTTGTCGCAAACCCGTCGGCTGCAGCAGACTGCAGGGCATTAGTCGCCGAACCTTATTGCATGTCTTGCACGTGTAGATCCGGCTGCAGCACTCGCTGCAGCTGCGCACTGGCGTGACCGGTCGCTGCGAAGCTTTCGTGTCGAGTCGCCCTGTGCAGACCAGCAGGTCGGCATGAAGTGAGGTGAACTCTGCGATCGGACGCACGTCCACCAACCTCAGGGCAGGTGTCTCGCTTGACCTGCTGCGTACCAAGGTTGCTGGATCTACTCGCGCGGTAGAGATGTGATGGGCATGTCTCAGATGTAGACACGATTATAGTGCAATAATGTGACAGGCAAGCGAATGCGTGGTCAACCGCGGCTTGACATGGTGCGGAATGAACGGTTGTATGAGCTGCTCGACGCCGGTGGAGCCCTGATGGCTGGCTCGACGAGATTTGGACGGCGAGGCTGGGTGGCCGAATTGGGCATAGCACCGCGTACAAGGGTACTCTGGCACGCTTCTTCTGCGCACTGGCCACATAGCGAGGGTTCGGTTTTCCTTCTGGAAACTTGCGTGCAGGCAGGGATTGCCTGTCGGCGTCGGTTGCTGGGACATGACCCAACACTGGATATGGACAGACGGGCTTGTGTCGGTGGGCTCGCGTGGATGATGCCGGCCACAGAATGGCTAGACGGCAGCAAGACGATTGCCACCGCGCGGAGGAACACGATCTATCATAACGAATGCAGGCCGGGTGGCGTGGGCTTCGACCAGCAGCAGCAGGACTCGCGATGCGTCGACGCGGTCGCTCGCAGCAACGGGCGAGGCGGTATGCCCCCATACGCGGTGCTGCCACGGGCGACCCATGTCGATCGCAGACGCCGAGTAAGTGGTGCAGCGTTGGTGGAGGCAGGCTACATGGAGGAGGCTACTTGGAGGCTACTGGGAAGACTACTTGGACAGGAGCAGTAGAGTGCGGTCCCGCAGCACTGGTGCGGATCAGACACAAGCGGCAGCACGCCGGGACAGACGCACGCCCGGCGTCTGATGCTCAGGGACTCGGCTATGGACGGCGGGCGTGATTGGACGGGGACAGGGCCGAGCTGTAACCTTCGTGTGGACAGGCGTTGCCTGCGTGCTGCGCGCAAGCGTGGGAGGGTGCATTTTAGGTAGTGTAGCTGCAAAGCCAAAGCGTACGGGCCCAGGGATCAGAGGCAGAGGCAGGCAGTGGGAGGGCGGCGAGGTGACGAAGTGACGCCCCGCCATGTAATCGATGGCCACGCCGTGCCGATGCTCGACCGCTCGATGGATGGATGTGATAGGCATGGATGGGCGTGGCGATGGCGATGGCGATGATGTGAGTGAGGGAGTGAGCTCGAGGGCAGGTAGTGTATGGATGGATATACATATGGGCAGCTCGTCCGCCGCTCTCTGACCATGGAAGGCCTTTCCTACCGTCTGCCCATACCGAGAGATCGAGTCCCCAATTATCATTTACCGTGCCATTGCAATTATTACCAATACCACCACCAACAACACAGCACAGCAATCGAGCCAGACCAGACCAGGCCAACTCGTCCCATCCGCCCATCCACCCATTCATCCACTCACCCGCCGCCCTCCCATCCATACTAGCCCGCCGCCATCCATCTCGTCTCCTACTCGCTGCCCTACGCTTCCCTCCTTACGTACTCAGCTCGAGCCTGCCCATTACTAGCCCAGCGCCCGCGTGCTGCGTCTCCACCAGACACTGCCCCGAGCGCCGTGTCACGCTAAGTCGTCCGGTATATTACCAAAGCTCCACCACCAGTCTTCACCGTGGCCTCCTCAACTCACTCGACGCCGCCTCTCCACTCTCCCAGTGGACGCGAAAGCAGCGCTGAAAGCTCTCCCGTCAGCACTCCTGCCTCCTCTCGCCACCACTCCGTCGCACACCCAAACCCATACCCGCCGCAGCACTACCAGGTCCCGCCCGTCGCCTATCATCAGCCAGACGCCAAAGCCCAGGATATTTTTTCCCAGTTCACCACTGCCGACGAGTTCGACAGCGACGACATCCTCTTCCCCAACGACGACGTCGATTCTTCCGCCGTCGCCCTCTTCTCCCACGACGCATCCACATATCCTTCGTCGCACTCCTGCGTGCCTGACGACAAAATGCCGAGTCCACCCATACAGATCGCCACCCCGCGGCACGCCTCCAACTCGCCGCCGCGCAACCAGCAGTCAAATCTCACATCGCAACTGCGCCAGCCCCAGGCCACCGACGACCTGGACATGGACGGCATCCCCAACAACAACGAGTTCAAGCCTCGTCAAGAATCCGTCAGCATGCTGAGCACCACGCCCTACGGCGCAAGAGCCATCCCAGTCACCGACGGCATGGGCTTCCGTCGCGAAAGCCATGTCGGCCTCTCTGGCAGCCTTATGGGCGGCATGAGTTGGGGTGGTCTCTCCATGGGCAGTTTCGTCCGTGACGAGTAAGTCATTAGCCTACCTGCGCGAACGATTCCATCGATCGACGTCAACTAATTTATTTGCAGCCTCCTCATGTCCGGCACATCGCCCATGATGCACCACAGCATGCAGTCGCCTTCACTGCACTCATCTTCTTACCTGCCCAAGATGGAGGCCAACTACATGAAAGATTATGTCTGCTGCGACATTCGTCTCGACTCCATGCACGAGCTCCTCCAGCACTACGAAGAAGCGCACGCTGCACAACCCAATCAGACTATGGGTCGCACACCTCGCGACCAGCAATATCCTAGCAGTCGTGCAGCGAACGCATCTAGCACCGCGCAAGCAGTCCAGCAGCAAGCGCAGAACTCGCACAACGCAACCCAACAACACTACACTCAGACACAGCCTAGCTTCCAGCCTAGCGCATCGCCATTGTTCAACGGTCAACATCACGATCAGATGGCTGGCTTCGATGGCCTCGATGATATGGAGATGGATGATGGTATCCCAGCGATGAGCCAACAGACACAGGGCTCTCAATTCCAGCCACAACCTCAGTTCGGCCGTCAGCAGCCCCGAGCACCACCAATTAACATCAACATCGCCAACGCTTTCCAAGGACAAGGCCTGAACAATGCCGACCCCGCAACACCACACGCAAGTGCACAGAACAACTACAACTACCCGAACAACCCAACCGTCTCGTCGGTCAACACACCTACCCTCGCAAACTCAAATCTTCATCGACTTGCCACGCCCGATTCATCGACCCCTGGCACACCTGCAGAGGGCGAGATCGACTACAGCCAGCTTGGCAACATCAACAACCTTGACTACAACCAGCTCATGCAGGGCAACTACGACCTAAATACTATCGACATGACCAATGGAGGCTCCGGCACCATCGATGACCCCGCAAAGCGATTGTTGAGCAAACAAGGCTACGGCAACAAGGGCTTCCCCGCCTCTGCCCTCGCCAACAACAGCGAGATCGCAAAGCGTGTGCGCGAGAACCAGCTTCTCAACGGCCTTGCCGGCGTCGGCGGCTTCGTGGGTGAAGAGATCAAGCCTTTCAAGTGCCCTGTCATCGGATGTGAGAAGGCTTACAAGAACCAAAATGGTCTCAAGTATCACAAGCAACACGGCCATCAGAACCAGCAGCTGAAGGAGAACCCTGACGGCACCTTCTCGATCGTCGACCCTGCGACTTCGATCCCTTACCCCGGCACAGTCGGCATGGAGAAAGAGAAGCCCTACCGCTGCGAGGTCTGCGGCAAGCGATACAAGAACTTGAATGGTCTCAAGTACCACCGTCAACACAGCCCGCCCTGCAACCCCGACTTCAAGCTCAACCCACAAAATGTTCCCGGCATGCCGAACAACCTGCAAGGAATGAGCGTTAATGTTGCAGGTGCTGGTCTTAATGGCATGGCTACTGGCATCGGATATTGAGCGCGTGTACATGCATCCTAGCGTTTGATCCGCGAGTCGCGTGTTGCATCGCTTGCATCGCTTAGCAAGCCACCATCAGCTTGTACCCTGCATTGCAAACGCTCGTTGCTTGGCGGCAGCGGCATCTCGCATACTGCCCTGCGTCAAATTGTTGACCTCACCGCTCCCCGGAGTCACCGCCACTGCATTTGACGCCGGCCTCCCACGCTCCCCGGCGGGACCACATCACGATGATACTCGTCGATGCCCGACCATATCACCACAAAACGTCAGCCTGCGTCGGACATCTGCCGCATAATTAGGCAGAAGCACACGATCCTGCACGCGACACAGTTTCGACTTTGATTACCCTGTTTTAGCGAGGCGTTCAGTGAGGGCAGCACACATGCGAATTGTTCGGGATGGTCTCTTTTTTACGCCTGAGAGGATAACCAGAACCCGGTCGGGGTTCGAGGGTACATCCTCTCCTCATTTGTGATACCCAAAGACTGGCTCCACTGTCCACTCGATCCTTGTACCAGCCTGCGCCTGTTCGACAAGCACACGATCAGTCAACAGCAGCCAGGCAGCGAAAAGCGCATTGCTTCGCATCTGACCGGCGGCTTCTTTGGAAATTACAATAATTCCAACTATTGTTAACCTGGTTAATTTGTTTCGGTTTCGGCGTTTATACCCCGCGAGGTTGAGTACGCAAAGAAGCGTACTCCAAAAAGACCTGTTATGGCGCGCACGTTTGGAATGGCTATGCGATTGTTTTTTACTATGCCCATACAGGCTTGCGGTTTGCTTTCCACGACTAGATTATTACAAGATTGTGGGTGGGATAGGACTTGTTGTCGTTGATAGTTTGACCTTTCGGAGTGCACTCACATTATTCAGTCATTCCGTAAAGCAAATCACGTTACCGTACATCATACCTTCCTTTCTTGACATTGACAATCGTCCACTACGCGTATGATCGTCCTTTATTCAATCTATCGAGCTCTCCACCGAACGTCGCTTAGGGATTGCGAATCACTTCGCAAAAAGCACATTGACTGTACGCGTGTCTCCCCACAACGTCACACTCGCATTCGGTCTAAACTAGAAATGCATAACACTCCGTTTCGAGACGAACAAACCACGACGCGGCGTCCAGGCCTTTGCGCCCACGCTCAATTCAACTCAAACGAAACCGTCTCTCCAGGCGTCACACGCTCGAGCTCCAGTAGTCAGTCACGCGACTCTCTCTCCGTCTCGTAATCATCGTCGCCACCCTCGGAAATAACTTGGCGAAACTAAATCATTTGACAGTACCTGGGGTTACCCTATCAGTGTTATTCCTCACGTCTCATGTCCCCCAGAAGCCCGTATGTGGTCCCTTGGTCGCACCGCTCTTCTGGGCGCAGTGGCCGGTGCACTGGCTCTGCATTGTTGTTTAAACGGCTAAACGGGTCCTGGTTGGGTTTTCAGGGTCCTCCCTCCCTTTTTTTTGGTATCGTGTCATGTCATGTCATGCCAGGCAGTCAGGCAGACAACCCAGCCCTGCCTGCTTCGTTGATCGACATATATACATTGACTCAGGAGGACCCTGGAAAGGCGTTCCACGCGTTGTAGGCAAGGTCACGTTTCTCCGGGCTGGCTTTTTGGGGGCGGTGGGAGGTACCTACACACAAAAACACACAACCCTTCCGACTTACTACAAAACCAACTTTCTTTGCGAGTCAAGACCGGAAACGTGGGTGTGGGTGTTTTTAACATCCGCTTGGTCTTTCCAAGACCTCGCTTCCCTTTCTCGGTTCGGTCTGGCCTGGCTATGGCCTGGCGGTGAAGCAGGTACTTTGTACGCTGATAGTTCAATAATAACACTCTCCAAGAAAAGTCAAGCTCCCAACATCACATGTGCATATCTCCGGGTCCGTTGTGACAGTGTCAGCATGTCTTATGTATCGCGGTACAGCTGTTCACACTGTCGGTGTGCATGTGAATCTACGTGAGTATCTCGCTGAGATTTTTTGTACTGCTATCAGGCACAACTCTACTCACTGTCACCGCTCAATTAAACGCGTTTTCTCAACCGTCGACCAGCGATGACCTGCTATGGCCGCGTGAGAGGATGGGAATTGGAATCGAATCTTTGACTCAAAAAAGAACATATCGTGTACGCCAGCGAATGCAACTACTTCTGCACCATAAAAGGACCAAGATAAAAGCCGAAAAAAAAAGACAGGATATTTCCCCAAAGCGCCTTGCTAATTTTGCCCAACCAAAAACAAAACTCCCTCCAAACCAATACAAGTAAAGAAACATATCGTCGAGATTCGGCGTGCATCAGGCGATCATCTTGGATCAAATAACGCCAGTCATGCCTGTGATGTCGGTCCCCTTTCCCCTGGTGTCCTTTTGCTGCACTGTTGCTTTGCGTTTCTTGTGCTGTTGAATATGTGCCCAAGTTTGCCTTACCCGAATTGCTTTCCCTCCTCTCCTCACTTTCATGCGGCTGCTCTGGCGGATGCGCTAGCCTCGCCTGCCAACGCTCTCTGGCTGTAGCCCACAGAGCGTGCGACATCCAATTGACGGGAAGCGTTCTGCTCGCGCTGATCTTTCAGCAGTTGCTCCTGCTCTGGCGTCAAAGGCGCACCTTGGGCCAGTGCTGCCTGTATCTGGTCATGGATTGCTGCGTCGCGTTGCCGTTCCAGGTCTTCAATGTGCGCGGCGCGAGCACGGTTCCACTCTGCAGTAGTGTTGGCTTGTTCGCTGTGTGGTGAGGCAGTGGTGTCAGAAGCCGAATCCGACATGTTCGTATCTTCCTGGTCGTCTTCTTCGTCATCCTCTTCCTCTTCTGCCGGGTCTTCAGACGTAGAGGGAATGTAGACAACAGCCTGTTGCTGCGAAGTCCTAGATCTACGATTACGCAAGTCGGCTGGCGCATCCTGGAAGACAATCGAGATGTCTGTCTTGCGAACGATGCTTCCTCTCCTCGGCTCATTTTGGCGCTGCTTCGGGTCGACGAACAGCGGAATGTGGTCGCCAGTCGTGTCCTCGATGGTGCAGCCCTCGTCCTTCTCGTAGCGCTCTCGCGCCCAGCGTGTGCCTTCCCAGCAGCAGAAGTCCTGGATCTCCTGGTAGGTCAAGTTCAACTCGTCAAAGGCGGCGAAGAGTCGTGCATGATGCGGGAAGCGGCCCAGACGCATGCGATGAGGGCCGTAGCAGTAGTCGAGACCAGGGTATTTCGCTTCGATAGTGACGAGATCGCCGTAGAAAAGACCAACCTCTACACGCACTTCCTGTACCAGGTTCAAGGCGAGATGAGCAGCGAAAGAAGGCGGATCATCGTCCCGAGGCCGCGGGAACAGATGAGCGTACAACAGATGGGCGATGGGTGTCTGGCGACGCATCTTTCCAGGTTGTGACAGTTAGCGTGCGCTGGATCTGGGCGAAGGATGAAATGCAGTTCGCAGAGGTCGAAGGTGGTGACGCGGCGGTGTAGGCGGTGGGCAGCGAGGGTGGCGCGCTTGCAGGCACGAGCAAGGAGGTTGTGGTCTGAGGCACGAGGCGAGAAGAAGGTGGGGTGCAGACGAGGTGCAGAGCAACGGGAGGGAAGACGGGTGCAGCGGCGGCGGCGGCGGCGGCGGCGAGGGCGGTGGGCAGCGGTGGTGGTGGTGGTGGTGAGGAGGAGGCAGAGGGTGCAGGCGAAGGCAGCAGGTCAGAGACAGAGACAGTTTCGACTACGCCGCGCACACTCACGCCGCACGCGCCTTGCTGGTGCTGATGGCGGACAGGGTAGGTAGAGTGGAAGGATTATTACCTCCTCCCGCCTTGTCACTACTGTAACTTGCGCTGCGACCCGACCGACCGACCGACACCTTAGCCCTGGGAGGCTCCTTCGCTCTTGCCTGCCGCGCGCGCCTGGGCCCGGAGATTTGCGCTGCAGCTTGGAAGTTGGCGTTGGCTCGCCTCTGACTGCCATACGCTATTAACACCACCACCACCACCATCATCAGTAATACCACCTCCCCGCACATACATACATCCAGACCGCCTTACACGCAGCTAATAATATTGGACGCCGCCCAATCCCGCGGGCTATATGTAAGAAGCGAATGCTGCAAACCTGCCCTGCATCCTGTCATCTATATCACATTGCCTCTCGTCGCTGTGCCGCAGCAGGCGCTTGCTGGCCTCCGTCCCAACCAATCAACCTTCTCACACACCACTGCTCGGCGACATCCCCGGTTCAGCCTGCTTGTCGCATGCTGCGAGGAGACACTTGCGATATCTCGCATGCATAACATCTTTCGCATATGCCCTGCTACAGACTGGGCCCGCCTGCTCCATTCCTCCGACACTGCTCCCGTCCACTCTCAATCCCTCTCGACACGCATCTGACGCACCTTGGGCTCTGGTCCGCAGACTCGGCCCGACGTCAGGCCGCATGCATGAATGGTAGTAACGGCACATGCATGCGAGGCATACCAGATTGCGCAGAGATGCTGTAAAACGATACATGTACTTGCGCTACCTCCAACCACGCATGTGGCCGAAGTCAGCCACATGCAACAAAGCTGCCAATTTGACCTCCCGTGTCGACCCGACCTAACCTGCCGTAATACCACAGCCTACTAACTCGTAGTCCGACATCTTGACGTCGAAACCTCTTTTCATTCAACGCACGCAGTAGAAGCAAAACCTTTGATAGCCGTTCTGTCGTGTACTGGCTGGACCTCTATCAGATGCACTGGATCTTCTTGTGAAATTGCTTCCCAAGCTGCTTCTCGAATCTGTCATTCGTCCAGATCGGCAGGCGAAACTTGTCAAACGAGATGTCAGTCACCAAGCCCAAGCAGTAGGAAAAGAACAACATTAAGTAGCAATGGCACAACGGAATGGAGGACTTACAGTGATTGTCACACTACTGTTCCTGTTCTCCTGAGGGGGATAGTGGGCTACTTTCCACTTGGTCACCAATCCTACCCTGTCGGCAGCTGTCTTGACTTTTCGCTCGACTTCTTCTTCGCGACGAACCCAGCCCTCGCCAGTAATTTTGTAGTTGTACCAGAAGGGCTTCATATCATTTTCGCAGGCGATCCAAGCACTCTTCCAGTCCTCCCTCTTTGGTGGGGCGCCAACAGTAAGAGAGCCATTGAGAGGAAGAGCGTCGTTTAGGGGAAGAGTGTCGTTGAGAGGGATCGTATCGTCGAGAGCAAGGGCGTCGTTGGAAGGAGGCGTGGCGGCTGAGATTCCCAGGCAAGCTAGAAGGAAGGCCACAATCGCTTTCGTGAAGGAAACCATGCTGTTAGAATTGGTAGAGATCAGGTAGATGTCAAGGTAAATGTTGGATTTGTATTCATGGAGGAAGATATGGATATCTACGCATTCCACACATAAATATTATTTGAGAATGCGTGCACGAAGAAATCTCGTCATCAAGATTGCAAGCGATCCAGTCAACATGAAGATGACAGTAATTCCTACTTAGAGTCGCAGATTTATCAGGTAAGCAGTGACAGGAAGTGATTGCTTGTTATCGTGTATTATTCTGCAACATGTTGATTGATCGAGTAGCCTAGTGCGGATGTAATTCGCAGGAGCTCGATGCTGATTGGCTTGACAATTCATACCATCCTTACTCTCTCAGCGTCTCTGTATAAGAATCGCAGCAAAAGACAATACAACACTGAACTTATCGCTATTGGTCACCGCAAGCTTGTTGAGACGGTGAAGCTTAGAATATTTCCATCAAGTGCATTCCACTCGGCCTTGGACCGCTTCATCACGAGAAAAGATTTTCACACAGCTCATCCGACCACATTTTCAAACCAGAAAGGGCAGGACGTCTGAACCAAGTATCGCTTTCAAAGAATCAACAATATGCTTGCAAAGCAATTGGCCAAGTCGGGCCTCTCCACGCCACCGGACACTTACCTCTACACGCTCGCTCGCACCGGTTCCAACTACGCCACAATCGGCTCAGACGATTCACTCCGAATCTTCAGCGTACCCAACCTCAATGTCACTCGCACATATGCTTCCGCACACAAGGGTATCTCATGCCTCGTTACTGCACCAGACGGCACAAACCTCTTCACCGCCGGCCGTGATGGTGTCATCCGCCTGTGGGACCCCAGGAACCCATCGTCCAAACCGATCCTCGAAATCCGCGAGCCCAAAGGCGCCGGCTTCTCGGCTCTAGCTTGTGCTGGGGATTTGATTGCAGCTGGTACCGAAAGCACGAAAGAGGGTCTTGGCGATGTCAGTGTCTTGGTGTACGACTTGCGCAGCCCGGACGCCCCGGTGAGGACTTTCGTTGAGAGCCACACGGATTCGATCACACAGCTGCAATGGCATCCCACGCAGCGGAACTTGCTTCTCTCGGGCTCGACAGATGGCCTGGTGTCGGTCTTTGATGCTGAGGTGGCAGAAGAAGAGGATGCGCTGATGCAAGTTCTTAACCCACGCAGCGCGGTGCATTGTGCTGGCTTTCTTACTGAGGATCAAGTCTATGCGCTCAGCACGGATGAACAGTTCTGGGTGTACGGGCTGGAGAAGACTGGGACTGCGGAGGAGGAGGCTTTGCCGGTGAAAGAGTTTGGTGACGTGCGAACTGAGCTGGGTTGCATGTACGTTATTGATCTCGTGAAGGAGGTTTTCATGGCTGACCCTGTGTTTGCGTATGGTCACAACGATAAGCAGACGCTGGAGATCACACAGCTAAAGGGCCCGAGCTGGGAGTTTGGGGAGACGATTGAGCTACCCGGTGCGCACGGAGAAGAGGTGGTGCGGGATCTGAAGTTTGTGGATGCGAGCAACGTGTTGAGCTGTGGCGAGGATGGACTGGTCAAGCTCTGGGCTATTGTGGAAGGAGAGGCTGTTGACGCGGGCAAAGCTGCTGGATCTGTGTCCAAGAAGGCGAAGAGAAAGGGCAAGAAGGAGGGCGAGAGGTTCGCGCCGTATTAGACAATATCTAACGATTTCACTTTCGGGCTCCCTATCGAGACCCAAGCCTCGCTTCAGGTCGGTAGCAGCGAAGTGAGTTGAATCAAGCTTTGAGCCTGAGGCTGGATTCTGCCTGCCATCGCGCCTTCCTTGTCAAAACTTTCTCCCGACTCTCGACTTCACCTTCGATATCACTTCTCTTGTAGAAGACCTCGAGGCTTCACCACATCACCTTCTTTCTTGCCTCCATCAATTCACCAAAATGCCCACCTTGAAGCGGCCCGCTGCCTCAGCTCTTCAAGGGACGATGAACAACAAGAACGACGCGGACTCCATACTCGTCTCTGATGCCAAGCGTAACCGTACCCACGAGGCCGACGAGTAAGCCATAAACACATCCTAGCTTTTCTGGTCGTTTCTGACGGAATTGTAGCCCGCAAGCAACGACGCAGCTTTTGATACTGCTTAGCCTCAAGAAAAAGACAGGCTATGGCGATGCTTCTCACGTCGCCTCGATCTTCGTACCTCAGCACATCTTGCAGCAGATCCCAGTCTACGCATCCAGACTTGGTGCCGCTTTGAATACGAAAGACCGCAACCACATCCCTACGATCATTGATGAACAGCTCCTCAGTGCAGTCGAACAGCCAGATCCTCTCATCAAAGCCATCAACTTCCTCAGTGGCGCTCCTCTGCCAAAAATCGGCGATTCCGGTGCCAATGACAGCACCACACTCAGTTCCCTACTTGGTGTATACGACGTTTGCATTGCGCTTCAGATCAAGGCCCTCAGAGAAAACATCCTCGAACACATGTCGACCTGCAAGTATGTCACATGGGACATCTTCATCAACTTCGCAAAAGAGGTCTACGGAGACACTGGGAACAAGAAGCGTCCTGCAGACTCTCCCATCGGAAAGGTCATCCAGCTCAAGCTGACCGCTTTCTTGCCAGGAATGATGCAAGATGGGACTGCAAAGCGTATCAGTGCTATGGGCGGTGCCCTCAGTGCCCAGCTTTTTGATATTACGATCAAGCAACTCTCGGGAGGGCCTGACGTCAAAAGTTGACAGTCCGTCAAGGCTGAGCGTTGACCCAAGTGGAGGAGGTTTATCAAGTGTGAGAGATCATGTCTGAATGCAAGACTCAATGAGCCTTGACACCTAGTGTAATGTTATTTCATTCGGGCAAGAGGTATCGTGAGATGCTGGCTTCAGCGATGATTCGTGTCTGAAGTGATGCACTTCCATGATTCACTAGGTTGTTGCTTGACCAGATCAGGAATGCAAATGAGTTGCTAGTCAACGAAATCATGATTGCTGAGCTCATATTGTCAATACGCTGTGCCTTTTGCCTATTGACCAGGCACATGTATGACAACTCATTGCCCCGGGAAATGTACACCCGGCTAGGTTTGCTCCGCGCAACTACATCGCACACGATATGCTGCCACAACCGACCTCAATCGTCGGTCTCAACTTGAGATGTTGACTAGCTGTCACGTGCAGCGGTTGGCTGTCGCATGGTCAGACCACGGTGTGTTATATGGCGCGTAATTTATCTTGCTGTCATCAGGTCAGCGAGTGCAAAGCTAACTCATAATGTCGAACTTCCAAGAAACCTGCATATACTTTCTACAGCCCCAACACATTCATATACAAACCAACACCTCTCACATTAGAACCGCTACACTATGTCGGATCGTACGCCAGCCGGAAAGCGTATTCGGCTTGAGGAGCGCGCGGGAGTGCAAAATTCCGCCACGCTCAGCCCAAAGTACGCTCTTTCTTTTTACAATTAATTCTGCAGGCTTTAGCTAATTGGCTCAGCCGCGATACCATAGACTACAGCCGCTGCGCCTGGCTTGAGATCACCGAGCCTTACGATTACCAAAACGACCGTTTAGGAAGGACTGTGAGGCTCTACGTCCCACAAGACGTCTTCCAGAACATCTCTAACTACAGGAGTCAATTGGATCAGCAAAGGCGACGCTCAAGGGTGACACCCAACCAACCATCAGAGATCCGACTCCTCGCGACATAGAAGTCGTGAGCAAAGCCATCCGTTTCCTGGTCAGCGGCTATCTCCGACCCCTCGATGCCAACTCAAGCACATGCAAGAACACTCTCGAAAATTTCATTAATCTCTACCAGTTCAGCGCCGCCCTCTCGATCAAAAGTCTGGAGATGGCGGCTCTCAAACACATCGACACCTTGGAGGGCCTCACCCCTGCCATTTTTCTAGCGTTTGCCCGCAGTTACTACCGCATGAACGGTGTCGGGGCTCAGAACGCCGGTCTGGGTAAATTGATCAAAAAGAAGCTGGCTGCATTCCTATAGTGCATGGTCGATCTCAAGACGGTCGATGAGATCAAAAACGATGACGGAGTTCTGGGTCGACAGCTCATCGAAGTCTTGCTGGAGCAAAGGCGCAGCAGAAGCGTCCTTGGCCGAACGCCCCGATCAAAATTGAATATGATTACTGATGGCCGGACCGACCGTGTCAGATGTGACAATAGTAATGGCTCGGAGCAGAAAGTCCCGATGACCAGCACTCGGCGAGAAGACATCAGAGGATAAAGCACGAAATGTGATATACCATGCTACATACTGAGCATAAGGTACCGTGTCAGGTGAGAGTTTGGACGATGTTGGCATGATTGGGGTTTACTTCAGTGGATGACACCGGGGTTGGGTGACTCTTGCCGGTCCCTTGCAGTGTTAAAGTACATGCATAGCTAGCGCCTTGGCCCAGCCCGATGGCTGCAATCGTTAAAAGGCAAACATGACCTCCCTGCCCTGCCCGCCTCCATGGTGTCCATGCTCTGGCTGCTGCCTAGTTGTGAACGCATCCAAGGCGTGCTGACCCTGAAATTGATCGCTGCATCTGCACGACGCTTTGATCGTGTCTAAGGTGTCCTTTGCGCATCGATCACAGTCCAAACGGCACACATGGAGATAGCTCTTCCTCACCCAGAAAAGGCAGGCAGGTGAAACCGCACCATGCACGCCACGCCGGCTGTGCGAGCCTACAAACCAATCTATCGGACCCCCTGCCGCTCTGGCTCATCCTTTGACTCAGCACCACTGAGGTTTATCGCAGTCCCGTGATATCGCGTGGGGTTCGCGACGCGCCTCTATTGGACACGCGTCTGGTACTTGCAGGTCGGACCGTCGTGGCCGGGCGGCCTTGTCACTGCTTTCGTATGCTACGCTACGCACTGCGTTTGTAATGAGTCGCTTGCGGAGGTGGAAGGGGCGAGATCTGCGGGAGATGAGAGGAGGTGTGTGAGGGCGTGATTCTGGTGTTGCCGGGCTGCTGGATCCTGGGAGGTCGTTCATGTGCGTTGGTCCAGGTACCGAAGCATACTTATACCTCCTCCTCTCACGCTCTCTTTGGTAGGATGGCGTGTACCTTTGTCTTGTCCCTCTGGTGGCACCGTCGTTCTGACCCATGTGAGCAGCCATGTTCTCCTCCAGCAAAAGCCGGTCGCACCGAGAGAGCTTTGGCTATCGGGCTGGAAAGTCGACGAGCAGCAAGAAGCAGAGATCGTTCAAGGATCTCAACAAGGCGAGTAGGATTATAGCACAGGCAGCTTCGCAGGCCTCTCCCTCGTCGCAGAAGAGCCCATACACACCAACCTCGCCGTGAGTCCCGTCTCTCACTATCTATAGCTCCCACTTACACGTCCACAGTCCACTCAACTCCTCCATCGTTACGATAGTGGTCGGTCCAGCACAGCGTCTCTTCGCAGCTCACGAAGACGTTCTCAGCAAATCTCCCTACTTGGCGCAAGCCTGTCGGGCACAGTTCTTCGAAGCTGCAAACAAACGCATCGAACTTGCCAACGAAGACCCAGAAGTGTTTTCGGCTGTACTAGAATATCTATACAAGGGAGATTACACGCCGCATCTGGCCCAAGATAAGAAGCGCCAAAGCTTCTATCTCACAAAGACCGAAGGTCAAATGCCCGATGCTACTGTGCAGTATAATGGCACGAGCGTCCTGAAAGACACAGTCATCTACGTACGTGTTTCCGCTCTTCCAAACCATTAACAACGAATTGACGAGTGGACAACAGTGTGCCGCCCATCGCTACGCTCTCCCGCACCTGCAAGCTCTTGCGCTCAGGAAGCAAGGTCTCCAGTCAGGCATACATGCCAGCACCATCCTGTCTTCCGCTCGTTATGCGTACTCCCACACGCCGGCTTCAGACTCCAGTCTGCGTGCGCACTATCTCGCACTTATCATACGTAGCCGCGCGACTTTCAAGCGCAGTGGCACTATGCAAGCTGAGATGATGGCTGGTGGGTCTGCGCTATGGTTCGATCTCTTCGTGGCAATGGTGGAACATCTCGTAAGTACTCTCGATTGTCATACGATCTGCATCGCATAGTGACATAACTTGCAGGATGACGTTTCCAGCGCCAGGGCAAAACGTTGAGTATCGACAATGAATCTCCGTTGCTCATGTGTGCTTTACGAATTGGAGGTAATCTGATACTGGAGTTTGTTGTTACGATGTATGTATGGTACGCTTAGGTTGATGCGCTTGTATTCTATACTTATCTGTTCGGACACGCATGCAGGCTATTTGATCACCATAGTCGTCGTGTCGTTCTCTATAATACGATACAATCATTGTCTGGTAGATGTCAGCTTGTGATACGATTGCTGTGGGTAATGCATGTATCTCTCTCCAATCTGATCATCGTCATAGCCTAGTGATCCTCATGAACAATCTCGAATACGAGTGTCGAACATTACCATCCAAGAAACATACGTGTAGCTTCTGCAAAAAATATGCATCCACATGAATTGAACACGGAACCGTTGATAGTTCAGCGACGACTGGACTCAACACCTCGCCTGCGATAGCTGCTATTTCTCTGTCTTCGATACCACCAGCAAAAGGACAAAAACATACAACAGGCGGGATTCCCAGATGGTCACCCACTCTAGTACTAGTCGCCCGGTTCAGTGCTTATGTATGGCAGAGCGGACGGGATGCCCAGTTTTCACTGACCTATGGTCGTATGTGCTTATAGGTCTCAAAACATATATCATAATTCAATGACAACCTGGAAGCACAGTGTTATCATGTGACAACTTGAACCGTCTCGTACCAGCCTCTTTCATATGAGTATGCCAGACTGTTAAGAATCTTCAAGAGGGGTGCATCTACTCTTTGCTCATCCGAGTAAAGAGGCTGTGGAAAGCTGCATCATGTCGTATGGTTGTTGTCTATGTGAACCAGTCCAGACCTCTTATGCTCGTCTTCCGAGGAACCTCACCAAATGTCGCCTTGCAGAGAAGCACACATCTGTGCTGTGCCATGAGATTGTCGAATCGCAGTCCAGATTGCAGTTGATGATCATGAGCAAATTTAGACATAAGAAACAAGATTTGGGAGGCTAAATGTACATACATCTATCCACGCTCTAGCTACAGCGTAGACAGAACCTTTTCAGAGATAGAAAGGCCGCGGGCTCTGCTCACCTTCCTCTATGAATTACACAATGAACCTCTTTTTCTTCCCTCTGAAGAAAAATCCTCTTCGCGTGATATATCTCTTTGCTCTCAAAAACACAATTCTGCTCGCTCAATCAACGCTCTACGACAGCATCCTGGTCATGTCACCACGGATTCTGGCATAGTCGAACAGACCCTCGATCTGGCCGACAGCGGAGACGGCAATGTCACGGTCCCAAAGCTTGCGCTTGGCGAAGTCCATGACGTCGTTGGCAGTGATGGCACCGACAACACGCTCAACCTCCTCGGGAGAGAGACGGCGGCCGGTGGTGATGATCTGGCGTCCAATGTCCTCGGCGACGGCGGTGGTGCCGTCGAGGGACAGAAGAATGGAAGCCTTGAGCTGGGCCTTGGCACGCTCAACCTCGGCCTGGCTCACGTTGAAGCTGAGGCGAGACCACTCACGGAGAGTGAAGTGAACAAGGTCGTCCAGACGGGTGACCTGGTCGGAAACAAGGTAGATACCCCAGAGACCAGTGTCGGAGTAAGAGGTGCTGAAGGACATGAAGGAGTTGGCGAGCTTGTTCTCGTGGATGAAAGTGCTGAGCTTGCTGCCAAGGTAGGGAGAGTTGCCCATGGCGCGGTCCCAGTTGCCAACAATGGCCTGGGTGACAAGGGCGGTGAAGTAGTCGTCGTCCTTCCAGCTGACACCCTCAACAGCGATGGCAATGTTGGCGGTGGGCATGGTGTCGTCACGGATCCTGACCTCGGATCCAACGAAGTCGGGCTTGCTCTCAAGACCGCGGGCGGCGGCGTTGGCCTGGCTGTTGGCGTTGGCGTGAGGGAGCTGGGAGAAGTGCTTCTCGGCCAAGTCAACGAGCTGCTCGTGGGGAACGCCACCGGAGCCAACAAGGACCATGCGGTCGGCGGTGTAGTTGGTCTTGATGTAGTTCTCGAGATCGCTGCGCTGGATGTTGCGGATGTTCTCCTGGGGACCGAGGATGGTGCGGCCCAGAGGCTGGCCCTGGAAAGCGGTAGCGTGCAGGTGGTCGAAGACAACCTCCTCAAGCTGCTTGTCAACCTCCTCCTGTTCGCGAAGAATCACATCGCGCTCGCGCTCGATCGCTGAAGGCTCGAGCTTGCTGTTCTGGAGGATGTCGGAAAGGATGTCGACGGTGGCGGGCACGTCGGAGTTGAAGGCCTTTGCGTAGTAGACGGTGTTCTCGCGGCTGGTGTAGGCGTTGAGGTGGCCGCCCATGTTCTCGATCTCGAGCTCGAGCTGCGACTGGGTGCGCTTCTGGGTGCCCTTGAAGGCCAGGTGCTCGAGGAAGTGTGCGGTACCGTTGGTCTTGTCGGTCTCGGCGCGCGAACCGGCATCGATCCAGACACCGACGGTGCTGGTCTGGGCGTAGGGAGAGTGCTCAGTCGCGATCTGGAGGGTGTATGGTCAGCGGATGGTGCGCGGATGGTGCGACTGCGAGCCAATGGCGGCGGGATGCTACGTACGGTGAAGCCGTTGCTGAGGGTGGTGCTCTGGGTGGTGGTGCTGTGGACAGGAGTGGCCAGGCTGCGGGTCAGGCCTGCCTGCGAGGGCTTGAGGGCGCGGATGGCCTTCTGGGCGCGGAGGCCGTGGTTAAGGCTCATCGCGAGCCTGCGAGATGCCATGGCCATTGTGTGTGAGAGAGGGCGGGATGGGGTGGATGGGGTGGTGGTGGTGCTGGAGTGCCGCTGCTGGTCATCCGGCTCGTTTTCTCGAGAGAGAGCGACGTCCAGCTTCGAGTTGAGCACGGCCCGGCTCGCTGCTTATTCCGCCTCACACCCAATCACAGCGCCCTCAATTATGTAGTACAGTCGCTGCGCATCAAGTGTACGTACGGCGATATCAATAGGTGTATCTTCATGTCTTCCTTTCGCTGGCGGCCTTATCGAGATAGGAATGGTAGCCAGCCTGTATCTTCGTGTCTAGGATGTCCACACTGTCGTGCTGTGTCGAAAAGACCACCATGCTCGCCACCGAAGATCGTACCGAGACTTCTGCACTGACTTGCTCCTTCCTCGGTCCGCTTTCGTCCGTATATCGCCTCGAGCGAGCATACTGCATTGCACTGTGAAGCACGACACCACCTCCTCCACCACCACCACACTCTCCACTCTCCGCTCTCACCACCCCATAGTCGCCATGGCTGCCTCGCTCCGCCCCACCCTCATGCGCCACGCTCTGGCCGCGCCCGCGCAGCGCACCCTCACTTCCGCCGTCATGCCTGCCTTCCGCGTCCAGAGGAGCCAGCCCATCCTCAAGTCGATCCCTAGAGCGACCTTCCAGACCAGCGCTGCCCGACACATTCTCCCTCCTCTTCCTCAGGTCATCAAGGGCGGCATGAACGACGCTGCGCCTACT
The DNA here is from genome assembly GCA_035771495.1 of Cladosporium oxysporum. Lineage (NCBI taxonomy): Eukaryota > Fungi > Ascomycota > Dothideomycetes > Cladosporiales > Cladosporiaceae > Cladosporium > Cladosporium oxysporum. Next base: position 1,525,235 of record JAWNKS010000010.1, read on the forward strand.
CCCGCGCCTCACCCTGCCCACGGCAGCTACCACTGGAGCTTTGAGAGGTGCGACATTGGCGCATGCAAGAGTTGAACATTTCAAGGAATAGCATAACTGATTGTTTCTACAGAGCGGTCTCCGTCGCACTCGTCCCTCTGACCGCCATTCCCTTCGCCGCTGGCTCGGCCCTGCCTCTGGTTGATGCTGGTCTCATCTCCATGCTCATCCTTCACACATACATGGGCTTCCAGTAAGTGGATGGAAGCACGTTCAAGTACAACAAGTTCTAACGTCCTTCCAGGTCATGCATTACCGACTACTTCCCTACATGGCGTGTCGCCAAGTTCCGCAAGCTTTGCGACTGGCTCAACTTCCTGGCCATCTTCGTGGTCGGCTGGGGTTGGTACGAGTTCGAGACCAACGATGTTGGTCTTACCGAGGGCATCAAGAGGGTCTGGACTGCTTAGAGCCATGTAATAAGATACCAAATGTACAAATGCTGTTGCCAGATATGTCTCTTTTATGGGCACTTTCAGCGTATGATATATCTCTGATATATACAGTGTGGTTACGAGCTCCTCCAGAATGATGAGTTTGGCCAAATTGCCGTCCTTGACTTATTGTGCTCGAGGACGACAGCGGATCTAAGCTCGAATTGACTTCTGGTCACTTCAAGGCATCTGGTATGCACTTCAATCGCGAAGTTTGCCTCTGCCATTGACTTCACTGATAGACATCGTGAGCGCCCAAACACGTGTGAATATTAGGGTCCTTTCCCAGCAATCAGCTCACATACCATGACGACCATTCCGAAATTACAAAGACCACCATTCTCTTCCATTTGTGAACCTCAGCCAAGCATCGGATGTGAAGCCATCATCTGCTTTGCTCGGCACTTGCCAGCGCATCTACAAAGAAGCCAGGACAATGTTCGCAGCGGGCACAACGCACATTCTGGAAAACACACGCTTTCCTCTTTGACCTTGACAACAATTGGATCGATGGCGCTCCTGCGGCGAAGGAGATTGTTGGCCTGCTTACACGCAAGACAAATCGACTCCAGGCCAAGATTCAGCGTAGGTCATGACGATAACCCAAGGATATCCGCCAAACTATGGATTTTGTTACGGGTGCTGCTCACACAGCAAAGATCTTAGCCTCACAGAGTTGAGATTGAGGTGCAACGATCTCGAAAGTGATCTCGTGTCTTCCATGATAAGAGGCCCCTTTTCGCCTGGCGCACGATGTGAAGCTCTACTCGGCAAGGAGACGATGCGTATGAGAAGACAGGAAATACGTATCTCAGTATCGCTACCAGAGACCGTGACCTATCCAGGGTAGAAAATCACGCAGTGCTCTGACGGGAAGAGGAACGGACGGATTTCATGCGAAAAGTAGAGTCACAGGATGTGAACATGAAGCATGTAATACAGACCGCTGTGGTTCAGCACTTCTGCGGGTTGTTTTGATCCAATCTAGGGCCACGTGTGTACGCGACATGGTCAACAGATGATTGTCTTTGGACAAAGAGGGGCGTCAAATGGCACAGCGAGGTAGCTTCATGGCTTCTGGGATGTGCGATTGAATTGATGGCTTCTTTAGTGGCCAAGAGCACCTAACGGGAGGCTGGCCTAGATAATATATCATACACGTTACATTTTATACAAAAGTCCCGATCCCTTACTCAATAGTTCAAATTCTTGTGTATCCGCCCAAGCCGAAAGCCAGAAACTCTCGACATAAGTGTATTAAACGCCTTGGCAAAGGTAAAGACGACAAAGAACGCTATGTAGGGTATATCTTCCACTCACTGCCTCCAAGCTCAAGCTCGCTAAGCCCCTACTCCAATGAAACCAGGGAGCATGATCAAAGCTTTGGCAGCTTCTTGTCGTTTGACCTCTTCCATTGCCAATCTAGCCTTCCTTGCTTTGGCGCCACGCGGCAGACTCCTGCCTGATGCACCCTCGTTGACGAAGTCGATGCGGTGAATTATGAAAGACATTCCGTCGTGAGGTGTATCCTTGCTCCATTCGCGAGAGAGGATGTGGTGTTGGTTTGTGCTTGCGTATGACTCCAAAGGCGGAAGGATTAGGATAGTGATGTGAGCGTCGTAGTTTGATGGCGGAATGACCGGCTTAGGTGGTTTCGAGGAGAGAGACAGAGGCGACTCGTCTTTGATCCCGTCGCCGTTCTGCAACTTGGAAGGGTGTTCCTTCTCCTTGTCTTGCACGTGCTCGGCGTGGTCTTCTTCGCGACACACTTCCTGCAAGTCCTCATTCCAGTCGCCAAAGTCTCCTTTAAGCCAACCTGAGTGTACTGCTGCAGCGACAATATCAGAATCGTCAGTGTATACTTCGCTGCCAAAGACCTGGCGGCGTTTGCAGATCTCTTCCAGGCGGTTGATCTCGCCAGCGTCGATTTCCTCCTTGGTGCGAGTGAGATACCAACGGGGCACTCGAATCATGTATGTGCTGTTCTCCTGGCCGGAGAAGTTGGGTATAGGCTTCATGGTGCTAGCAAAAGAGATCCTTGGATCCGAAGGGGCGCTTGCAGACAATGTTGAGACCTCGGCCTCGTAGAGATGCGAGCCCAGATGGTTTCGAGGACACTGAGCGACCTCTTCGATGAGCTGCTTGCTATTGATAGTAGTTGTGGGTTTTCTGAAGACTGGTAGAGGCCGGGGTGGATGGTGGTGATGATGAGGTGGTTGGTGCGTGTGAGCACCATGGTGGTGATGGTGATGGTGTGTAGGATGTGTGATTAGACTCGAATGCGACAACGGATTCGAGGGGAAGCGGATTGTATTGAACGGGTTGGGTTGTTGCGCGTCTGGGTGCTCATGTTGCGCGTGGTGGTGGTGATGATGGTGGGCATGATGGTGATGGTGGTGAGCAGTCTTCGATCTCTTGTTGCCTCGTTGTGACAGGCTTGGTGTCATGCGGCCGTCAAAGATCTCTGCTTCACCCCTCTCGACCTCCTCTCGTGGCCGACGATTCTTCTTTCCACCACGACCAGATTTGGACCCGCCTCTGCCATCCTCATTATCGGCACGAGCATTGTCTACTCCTTCCGTGTTTCTTGAGGGAGTCATCCGTGATGGTGTTGTAGTTCCATTCGCGTGTTGTTGGGGTGTGGGTGTCGCGCTGCCCACGCCACTCCCAAGACCAGAGAACATGCGTCCAAACTCGCTCTTGATGCCAGGGTTATCCCCACCGGGCCCGACATGTTTAGGTTGCGCACCTTGCACAGCTTGCGGCAGGGGAGAATTGCGACCCTTCCTGTTCAGTTCCGGACTGATGTTTAGTACAGCACGATGCACCGATCCATCACTTCCTTTCCTGTTCGGACCGTGTGCTTCCATGCGCTGGTGCTCTTCATATGTCAATGGTCGTTCATGGAAGCTGTTGCGATATCGATCGAGTTGAGCCAAGTCGGAGACCGGTGGTGATGCAGGGTGATATTCCCGACGAAGGTCCTGGTGTTGTCGGTTTTCTATTGACTCCCTAGCCTGTTCGAGGACAGTCTGTGGTGGTGGATGGTATGCTGGTCTGAACATGCCAGGTTGCTCCTCCCGGGTCGGAGGACCATAGTGTACCTGTTGATATGGCGCAGCCGGCTGCTCTCGACCATTGTGATGCATCATCGGACTCCCAAAAGTCGAACGGTTTAGTGGTTGGGAGGTCGGGCCCATGCCATTCTGGAAGGGCGATGGGTCTTGACGCGGAGTTGGCATATTGTCTTTCATGGTCTTGTAAGAGCCATCGCCAAATGCGCGGAAGACACCAAGTCGGCCGCCTGAAGGCTCGTCTCTTCGGCCAAGGTCGTCTAATGAGCGCGTTGGACCCGGCTCGACGGGTTGACTGCTTGGGCGACCCAAAGCGCCGTTGCCGTTGCCGTTCATATGCGGCGAGCGCTCTGGGGGCGCTTTGAAGGCACGGAAGCTATGCGCCGATTCCCTGGGCGGCTGCGATGATCTGAACATCTCGTCGCGCCTCGAGTCGGATGCGAAACGATCGTGACCAAGAGCTGCAGACGCTGGGCGAGGTTCTCCAAGCGGGCCGACTCGGCCTGGGCTCAGCTCTCTCGCCGCGCCGCTGTATCCCTCTCGCATACTTGATGACCTAGCTCTTCCTGGTGATGGTGGTTGCATTGGCGGAAGCTGTGCCGATTGTGGCAAGGATCCTGAGCTGTGCGGCGAGGCGGCTGGCTTCCTTGTATCCTCTCCACCGCCCAGTATCGACGATATTGACATGCCTCCAGAAGTACGGTGAGGCGCAGGTCCAGATGAAAGGCTGGCGAGATCACGGATGCCAGCGAAAGGTGACGCTGTTGGCGGGCCACGCGGAGCTGGTCCGAGTATGGATGACGTCGAAGATGCATTTCCGCCCTGAGGAGGGGATGGCGGAGGCATATTGCGCGATGCGAATGATGGAGGCGCAGGCGGGTGCTCGAGAGCGCCGGGATATCGAGATTCGCCTCCGATGGCACCCCCATCACGAGCGGACGCGAAGCCACCAGGAGGAGGGTACTGTTGCGGGCTGCCAGCAGCGCCGCCCAGGGAGTGGCGTCGCGAGGGATCGTAAGGCAGCGACATTGGGCCTAAACCATTTCCATGCGATGGCGGCGGGGCGGAGGGATGGGGCAGCGAAGGGTGCTGCGAGGGCGATGGATGTGTCGCGAGGGCGTTGTTTCCTGCGCGCGCGATAGCGAGTTAGCTTTGGCTTAGCTCGATGATGGAGCTCTCGGCCCAGGCAAGCCTAGCGTGCGGCTGTCTGCGGGGAGATCCACAGTAGTCTCGGTTGCGAGAGCCGTGAGTGTCAAGGGCGCGCCTGCCGCCGCCGTTGGGACGAGCCGATGGCGTACTGGAAGTCGAATTCTATCCCTCGACGGGCATTGCGCGCGCACGAGCGGCGGTGGTGGCAGGCGTGAGGATGGATGTTTCGATATCGCATCCGTCATGCTGACTCCCGTCTCCACCACCTGACCGCTGGCGCACCGCCCTCATCCTGTCGCATGACGCCTTGGCTCGACCAGGTACCTGAGTCTAGCCGGCGTCTCGTGCCGTGGCTGCAGGTCACTGCGAAATTCCGCTCGCAGCAGCTGCACATCGACAAGGCTCTGAGAATGTTGCGGCTTCAGGCGCGTGGCTGATCTCACGCTTGTGTAACAGACTCTTGAACGTACCTTGTGCGGGTGGCCACCCTTGCGGGCCTGGTCCCAGACTGCCTTTCCTCCCATGTGATCCTGGTAAAAACGGATCGCGACCTCGTGAGAAGGGATCCGCGAAGGGTATTTGCGTCGGCGGCTGAGCAGTGGGCATGTGAAATGGCGGTGGATATGTTGGGTTCGAGGACGCGTGATGGTGGCCGTGGAGTGGTCGCTCGCCCTGATGAGATGGATGATGGCGGTCCATGGCGTGAGAGTGCAATTACGACGGCTCTTCTCGTGAGAGGCGGGTGGTAGATGCGCGTGTTGGTCGATTTGCGGCGGCTCAGAAGGGCGAGCGCATGGTGGTTCGCGGTGCTGCGACTTCGACCTCAGCGAGCCGGATCGTTTGGGGTGTGGAGGAGGGATTAACGGCGATTGGGGCGCGCGAGGGCGAGATGCGGCGACAGAGGTGTTGTATTGGATTACAGAATAGTGGACGGCGGGTGGAGAGGAAGGGCAAAGGCGTGTGCAGGAGAAGGTTGCTGCGAGCGAGTTGGGAGAAGATGGCCCACACACACAGAGGCAGGTGCTGCACCTAGCTAAAGCAGTGCACACTCTGGTCTCTGCTCCGCGTGAAAACTGCGGGCATCATGGGTCCATGCAAAGCACAAGCACAAGCCCGCAAGCCTCAGGGACAGAAGCAGCAGGAGAGACGGAAACGCTAGGCGATCTCGAACCAGCCTGCTCCACTGCGATCCGCCCCGCGCGTCGATCTCCCTCTCCACTATCACCACCACCACCAGCTGTCTCACCTCCTCGAGGCAGCAGGAAGGAAGCGTGACACGTGCTACAAGCATATCACCGCGGTATAATTGTACACATACGCGCATCAACGTCTTCTGCGCTGTCTACACTGCTTGACTTTGCATCAATCGCTGCATCTTCTTTCACCACACATTCCCTCACTTCCACCTCCACGTGATGCGCTGAAGACCGCCTAGCGTAACACGTTGTCAACAGTAAGGTGTCGTCCACCCTCACGTGCCCTTACGCGACCACCTACACCGCTGAGAGTCCCCAAGACCCTCATGCTACCCATGCCTGGCTCGCCCTCGTTTTCCTGGCCCATGTTCCGTCAACGCATGCAAGTCTACTTCGATGGCGTGGACTGGAGCGTAGCCATTGCCTTCTGGCTGTTCGGTAATGGAGAACTCATAGATGCCTCTTGATCCCTCACAGCTTCTGACAAGTTCACTCTCTCCACAGGCCTCATCAACAACATCCTTTATGTAATCCTACTGACCGCGGCCCTTGACCTTGTGGGCCCGGACATACCCAAAGGCACAGTCTTGCTTGCGGATGTCATCCCAAGTGTCTTTGTCAAAGCCACAGCCCCGTACTATATACACGTCGTGCCTTACGGTCTCCGCGTCTGGATATTTTCTGCTCTCTCCGCCTGTGGCATGCTCCTCGTTGGCTTCTCTTCCACCGACCGAAATGCGAGTGGAATCACTATCAAGATGGTTGGCATCGTGCTAGCAAGCATGAGTTCTGGTGGCGGCGAACTCTCCTTCCTCGGATTGACCCACTACTATGGCTCCTCATCGCTTGCTGCATGGGGCAGTGGCACGGGCGGTGCTGGCCTGGTCGGCGCTGGTGCGTACGCTTTGCTTACCACGACCTTCGGCCTCAGCGTGCGTGGGACACTCCTTGCAAGTGCTCTCCTGCCGCTCATAATGCTCTTCAGCTTTTTTGTCGTACTACCGCACGGTCCCTTGAAAGCCGCGAAGCACGACTCCGCCGCATATGCATCTATCCCAGATGAAGAAGAAGCAGAAGATCACCATCCAAACCTGGTTCACTCATCCACTGGCCTTCTGGCTCAACCTCACGAACGTTCAGTTTCACCAGCTTACGCCCACCAATCCAATCTGCAATCAGCCTGGCACTCCTTAATGGCTAAGCTCCGTCGTGCCAAAGCTTTGGTCATCCCCTACATGCTGCCACTCTTCCTCGTCTATGTCGCCGAATACACCATCAACCAAGGCGTGTCTCCCACCCTGCTGTTTCCTCTTACCGAAACACCATTCAAACACTTCCGAGCCTTCTACCCGACCTATGGCGCGATCTACCAGCTAGGCGTGTTCATCTCTCGATCCTCACTACCTTTCATCCGCATCAGGACGCTCTACACACCCGCTGTGCTGCAAGTGCTGAATCTCGTTGGCCTCACAGCACATGCCATGTATCCATTCATACCAACAGTGTGGTTCGTGTTTGCAATTGTTTTCTGGGAGGGTCTACTTGGTGGACTGGTCTACGTGAGCACCTTTGCAGCTATTCGAGAGGAGGTGGCCGAGGAGGACCGCGAATTCAGTCTGGGTGCGACGACTGTTAGCGATTCAGCCGGTATCTGTCTTGCCGGATTCGTGAGCATTGGTATGGAGAAAGCGCTCTGCGGGTGGCAAGTGCAGCATGGCAGAGATTGGTGTCGGAAGCTTTGAGAGACGTCAGTCGTCTAGAGCCTTTGATTTAAGCGGCATTTTATACATCGTTCTGATACCAGCTGCTTGCGAGAGGCTTTAGATATGTGTATAGATATGGCAGGCAGCAGGTCATCTCGACTACCGGTGCCAATGGTTTTGTGACATATGAACAGAATATCGAAGCCAAAGATGATGAGTTCACCATAAGAGCCAATATTGATACCGAAGTGAGGAGGCACGGCGAGAAGTTCGAATGGTACGATGATGGGAGTTTAAGTGTAACATATACAGTTCCCATCGTCCGCAAACATCAACGCCTGCGAGATGGAGCGATCTGCACTGTGTACAGGCTTCACGTTACGACGTTCTCGCAAGAATACTGTGCATATACGTGCCATGTGAATGTACACGTTGAGTCTGTGGATCTATGGTTAGGGTTAGTATTTCTTGGGAGTGAACGCCTTAGTAAGGAGCGACGTGAACTCTCCGCAAACTCAGGGCAGGCACCTCCGAGGATCTAAAGATCTGAACGTCGAGATTAGATCTTCGAATGTTTCCAAGGGATTCTTGACAAACAAAATATTACACCCCTTTCTCTTCCTCATACATAATTCCACAAAAACCATCTCAAAGATCCCCACCTGGATCCGTCCAGCTTCATATCGACATTCATGCATCGCATCAACCCAACGAATGCGATCGCAACGACGACCCGCTCTTTCGATCTCCTGGTCCGCGATCTTGCTTCAATCAACCTGCGCCAGCACCGCGCTCAGAACTTCTTGCTCCATCACCACTCGCGCAGACTCTTCCATGCTGGTGCTACGGAACCAATAAGGTTTCATGTTGAACCAGACGAATTAGGAGATAAGAGGTGGAGGGATGAAGGTGTTAGCCTGAGGATCACAGGGTACACAATCGGAGATGTGACAGGTGGCGAAGCTAAACCCTTGGAGCTCGATGAAGGGGATGGAAAATGGAGGCAAGATGGATGGGCTGCCGAGGTTGACGTTGTTGCGCCGGAAGGGCATGTGGGCGCCACACCGGGTGAAAGGATTGTAACGGACGGTGGCCCTTCCCAGACTACATCGCCCAATGCCAGAGAAACAGTAGTAGCAGCTGGTGCTGCCACCGCTGCTGCTGCTCTGGCTGGCCACTCGGCTGCGAGTGGAACTATGACTCGAGCAGAGTCGAGACTTGCTCGACGACAACGACGCGAACTAGCAGGTCTCTACAAGCCAGATGCTGCTTCGCGGAAACAAGAGACGGATCAGGAAAAAGATGGCCAAGCACGGGACAGTGTGTTATCTATGATTGAGAGGATGGATGGCCCAGCATTGCCCAAGACGGCAGACAAGGCAGCTAAGTCTGCCCGGGCGAAGGCGAAGAGAGACGAAGCCAGGGCGAAGAGGATAGAGGAAGCGAGGGAGAAGAGAGGAGGAAAGGATGAAACGAGCGCCAAGACTCTCAAAGGTGTTGGTCGTCTGTCCAAATCCAAAGATTCGAAAGGCACCAAGGATGACAACGACAAGGCGGACAAACCAAAGCGTGAGAGCTGGCAACTCCAAAAAGCCGCCAATATCGCCAAATTTGGCGACACTACTTGGCAACCTCGTAAGCGCCTCTCTCCCGACACCCTTGAAGGTATTCGTGCTCTTCACGCCTCGGACCCAGCTACATACTCGACCGAGACACTTTCTAGCCAGTTTCAGGTCTCGGCAGAAAACATTCGTCGAATTTTGAAGAGCAAATGGCGGCCGAATGATGAAGAGAGACAGGAGAGGGAGAAGCGATGGGAGCGCAGAGGCGTGAGGAAGTGGACTGAGATGGCAGAGTTGGGCGAGAAGCCCCCGAGAAGGTGGAGAGAGTTGGGAGTGGGCAGTGTGGTTGGTCAACCTGAGAGAAAGCCAGGCTGGAAAAAGGGTGGAAGCAAGACTCACGGCGAAGAGGACGAATACGGCTGGCTGAGAGACGAATTCGGGGAGAGAATCCTGTAAGGTTTGTGGTGACTAGAGACTCCGTTAATGATAAGGAGACAAGTCCCACAGTAAGTGCCTCACTCCACTCTTTATACACTCCTACCATTGTTCGTTTCTCGAGAACCTGTACGACATAGGCTCAAAGATACACCGTCCCAATCTGTGTCTACATCTGATTATCATAGCACGGGAGCGAGAAACAATGCGCAATTTTGCCGAGCGTACAAGTACATCTATATTTCACCACTATCGAAGGTGCCGTATGTCATCTTCATCGCCACGCGGAGTTGCCGTTCGCACGTGTCGACATTCCTGATCTGATCGGACCTTTCAGTGCTTCTTCGACGAACTCATGCATTCTCGCCGGGACTTCGTCATTGCCATCTCTGATCAAAGCCTTGCATCTTGTCAGCTCCCTATCCTTCTGCCCCAGAGACTGACCGAAGAACGCCAAAGAGAAGACCGCCGTCGTGACGAACGCAACCAGACAGGCCAAGTTACTGTCCCATCCTTTCGAGAGATCTATGCGACTGGCATATGCCAGGCCCAAATAGAAACCCAACGCCCCAAGGAACAGCGCAATCGCAATTGCCAGAAGCTCGAAAGAAGCCTGCAGCATTATGTTTGATGACAGAGAGCTACGCCACACAGGCTGTCCGTTGTTGCCCGGCGGCGTCGCAAGAGTGCCGTCCCAGAGCCAGACACGCAGCGTTCTTGTGTCCATGCATACCAGCTCGCGTTGTTGTAGCAGAGTGAAGTACACGCTGAGCAGGCTGAGCAGCAAACTCAGGATAAACAGTCCGCGAGCTGCGTAGTGTATATCAGCTAGCGACTCAAGCGCCAATATCGCCGACGATGCAGATACCAACAGACCGCCCTATGTTATCTTAGCGTGTGTTGAACGTGGACAGGAAATGTCGAAAAGGCTCATACCACTACAGATGTCGTGCCCATTGTAGCCAGATTGCTTGCTCGAAATGCTTCAATGTCAGCATCTGAGCCGTAGTTGATGAGCATCTCTATTGACTCAAGGTCCGCAGCATCCAGGCGCATCCATAGTCTGAATTTGTACGACGGGCCATATCGATCGAGGCCATAGGAAGAGGGCTTGCTTCCAGCGCTGAAGGCATAACGAAACAGAAGCGGGAGTCTTCCCAAAACACGCGCAGGAAACCCTAGCGCGCTGAATACCTCCGTCATGAGAAATTTGGAGAGATCACTCATTTAACGGGCGTGAAAAAGGTGTGGCGTCAAGGAGGAATCATTGCGTCGTTGCTCTTCGGCAGTGGCATTTGTTCGTTGGCTCAGCCCTATCTCGCTTAGTGTCTGAATAGATTGAACGACCAGGTCGTGCATAACGCTAAGCTCACATAAGTATGGTTTGGTACATACGACATAACGACTTCAACTCGACTGGATATTGCAGATGACAAATCATGGATATCATGTTTTGGGAAATAATGGCAACAACGCTGGTTGTCAGGTTACGAACCAACTGCCACGGAGAGTTAAGGTATACAAACAAGGATATTGATCGTTTGGTTGCCTAAGCTCAACCACTCACGACTGTCCTCACAGTTCCAAGTCGTGGGTGTGGCAGCCCATCGAGTCGTGTTGACTGCTGTTTCTGCTGCACTTAATTGCTCCTGGTCTCTTCAACATGCGTCGCCAAGTCTTGCTCTTTGCTCTGGAACCTCTCCGTCACACCACTGCTCAACAACGCTGTAAGCCCAATCTCTGCCTGGATTCTAGCAAGCTCATGAACATCTTCCTGGCTACTGTGGCTTCCGAATGCAGCGTCCATCTCTTCGAGAGTCTTGCCACGAGTCTCGGGGATGAAGAACCAGTAGAAGGCGAAAGCGAGGACTAGCCATCCAGCGAAAAAGATGTAGGTACCTGCTGATGTCAGCTGTGCATATGGGGGACGCAAGCGTTGTCTGAAGATCGTCTTACCAAAACCAATGCCCTTTAGCATTGGTGGTGTGATGAAGGCGATGACAAAGTTGCTAGGAAATCGTTAGTCCCGGGTAATACGATGCGCAAAGTTTTGATTATCTGTACTTACTTCATCCAGTTTGCACTTGCACTAATCGATGTTCCTGCGACATGGTATCAGTCGTGAGAGATCTCATTATATCAAACTAACGAATGTCGAGCAACTTACCTTTCGATCTAATCGACAAAGGGAAGATTTCGGCGATCAAAGTCCAGCTCACAGGGCCAATGCCGTACGCAAAGTTGGCAATATCTGTTTCAAGCCAGTCATTAGCAGCAAGACCAAGATATTCAGATACGAGTCAAGCTTACAAAGCCACACAAATACAACAGCAACCCAGCCAGCTACAGCATGCTTCTCCCAATCGTGAGAACAGGTTGCAACAATGACACCCACGACAAGCTGACAGATGAACATGCCTTGAATAAATTTAGTACGTCTATCATTATCGGTGTAAGGGTTACGGTGTGCACATACCAGCATTGCTTGCAAGAGCTAAAGGCTTACGACCGACCTTGTCCAGCAACATTATCGCAGGAACTGTGACCGTAACATTGATGACGCCAGTGATTCCGGAAGCCAGCAGGCTCGTGGTCGCACTAGTGAGGCCAAGGCTCTGAAAGATAATGGGTGCATAGTAAATTACTGTGTTTCGTTAGCTATGTTAGGCCAATAATGATCTGGAAGGGGTAAGCGTGGTCGAAGGATGCGCCAATACCCACGCCCTTCGTGATATCTGGAAGAACACGGTGCTAACGGAACCGAAGGAACTTACTGCTATCGATACCAGACCACTGTTGGAAGAACATGACAAGGGAGCCAATTGCTACACGCTTGAAAGAGTCTCTACTGCGGAAGATGTTTGCGTATTGCGCAGCTTCCCGTCGAAGGATGCCACTGGAGCCATTAGCGAGGCTAGGGAACTGTTTGGTGAACACTTGACGTTCAAAGATGACTTCAGCCTTGATCTCTAGCAGCTCGATGCGAACGAGCTCATGGTCCTCTGGGAGGTTGCGGAGGTAGGCCAGTGTCCGGGACGCCTCTTCTTCGCGGTCGTTGTTCATCAACCATCGAGGAGAAAACGGCATGAACCAGATTCCAATTGCAAGGATGACGGCAGGGACGCCCTGGATAACTAACGGCACTCGCCAAGCCCATTCGGATTGACCGTCGATATCGCCGCTCATGGAGTTTGTGCCATACGCAATCCAGTAAGCCAGCAGGATCCCGACTGTTGTTGTCAGTTGCTGCAGTGCTACGAGGAAGCCACGTACTTCTGGAGGAGCCAGCTCTGCATTGTATAATGGTCTGTGCAGTAAGTCAGTGGAGGGCTTGAAAGGCCTTGCAACGTACTGGAGGGCTACTTACCCAATAGCACTCAGAATGCCGACACCGATGCCAGTGAAGAAGCGTCCCAGGAAGAGGTATATCTCGGCGCCAGCAGGTGCTCCCGCTGCCAAATAGCTTCCCAGGATCATCCACAGCGACCCGCAGAAGATTGTGTACTTCCTGCTGAAGACTTCGCACAATACACCTGATGTAAGGGCGCCAGCCCATCCTCCTAGCTGCAGGATAGAGGTAAGCCAACCAGTCGCACTAGCCGAGTTGTGGATGGAAGGGAATTGAGCCTGGAAGGCCGGCATGACGAGCGCTTGTCCCAACACTCCTTGCTGGTATCCGTATAGCAGACCACCAAATGAAGCGAAGACAGCAATGAAGAAAGCTTTTTTGTTCTCCATTAAGGCTGACATTCCCGTCTTGCCCGTCAACTCGCGACGGCGAATGGCCGCCGCTCCGATCGTAAGACCTTCTGCGGCTGTCATGTTTGATCGATTGTCAAGAGTAGAAGTGTTGTAATGCTGGGTGTTGGACGAGGGAAGATTTAAATCGGGTCCGGTAGGTTCCTGATGGGCCTGACGATCTTAATGCTTGAGTGGGTTGGTCTGTTGACTTATACCTTGTTCGACCATCCTCCATGGACTTGATCGCGCATCCAAGATAGACCATGTGGGACAGCCCCATGGGGGATGCAAAGCCTATTGGGCGCTGCAGCACAACATACTTTCCCGGCAATGGACTTCGATGGCCGCGTAATGTCCACTGGTGGCGTTGGTCACGTAACGAGACCATTCTCAAGCCCTAAGGATACCCAGTGGCGGACGCCTGCAGCATTGTAGAGATAGCAAGAACGCGAGTGCGGCTCCTTTTTTCGTTCATCGCCCCAAAACCGCTTAGTTTTCATCATCACCGTAGCCTTCTGAGGCTTTTGAGCCTTTGGCACTTTCCGTCAAACCTACAGCGTCCCATGGATACCAGACCAATTGTTCTCCAGCTCTTTTGCCAGATCATAGTGTGGCCAACCCGTCTGCTCACGATGCGCTTTTAGCAGCTGTAGGACTGAATTTCTCTTGGCTGAGTCGTGTACGTGATGCCCGGCTGCAAAAACACATTGTGTCGAGACGATCGTAGCACCCGCGTCATCCGTACAACTTGCAATACCACAGATGACTTCTACTGTGGCTTGAAGACTCGACTGCCGGCTTGTCAACTCCTTCATCCCGCCAACTGCGGGAGTGTATTCCAGAAGAAGTAGCCTGGAAAAATGGTGTACTTGAACCGCGAGACCTGCATCGGTTTAGTCTTCGTTCTCGATGGTATGAGAAACATGGTCACCTACTTGCAGCGGGAGGATTTATCCATATTGGTGTAAAGGGCGACTCAGCTTGTCTCTTCACCGGTAGGCGGCGATCATATGTTTTGAAGCACGACGAAAACTCCTCGAGTTTTTCCCACATCTTCGCGGAATCATCGAGCCGTCGTTGTACGTCAGATCGACCGTTCTCTTCTTCCTTCATGCTCGCATAGTTTACACACTGTCCGAGCAGATACACAGAGCGATCCACCAGTTCCCAGAAGTCCAGCGTGGTACATGGTCGAGTGACTTTGTAAAAGCTCAATATCTGTCGTCTCTTGCGAAAAGCAGCCCATATATCTTGCTGTAGAGATGTTAGCACCCTTTCCATCATCATCATTCTACTTGGCTTACCCGTAACCAGGCCCCTAGAAATTCCCTGTCAGTATCAATCACAGCATCGCATCCGAAGGACAAAAGAGCTTACACCAGATACGTTTCTTCAGACCTTGGGACTCGCCGTGTATGGTTTGCGAGCGCTGTATCCAAAAGACACCCTGTAGATGGCGAAAATGATCTCCTTGGTCGGGACTTTTCATTTCGATCATCTCAAACATAGATATGATAAGTACTGTCGCGAGAAGTTCATCGCTCCTCAAGAAGTCGGCATTGCCCATGGCATGTTGGAGGTAGTGAAGAGTGTCGTTGTAGTATTGAACAGCTGTGGTAGGTTCAATCGCAAGATACGAATGGCTGCATTGCGGCTTAGAATCCAAGGATAAATGCAGTGAAGACAGTGCCATTATAGCACTAGCTAATCCCTGGTTCGCCAGAGCAAGATTCGGCACGATAACAGCGAACTGTCTATCAGGATCTGTGGCATCTATCCAGCCACTGAGATGCATGACATAATGTTGTAGAAGCTGGACCTCTATGTCCGTCGAGATGACTGCGTTGTTGGCCGGACCGGCAGCAGCTTGTGCGTAGTCATGGATCAGTGTACTACTGGACGATAGGGCGTCCGGTGCACATGCATTTGAAGTATCTTCGTACCTTTGATGTGGCACGATGCTGTTAGACACCATAGACTGATTATTGATGATGTCGGACGCCAGTAAGTTGAACCACCATTGTGATGCAGCTTCAGCTGAGACCGTTGGCCATCCACCAAAGGAAGCCTCCGGACTGATACCAAACAGTTCAGCATCATACACATCCGGGAACTCCAGACCACTATTTGGATCGCCAAAGCCAAAGACCTCTTCAGTCAAGTAGGTGGGATTCTCCACCGAATACAGAGAATTGCCACCGTCGCGTGGATGAAGACTGTCTGATACATTCTCAGCTTCTGCGCCTGGATTTTCCGTCTCTATGTTTCCATCATTGTTGATGTGATTGGTTGAGGATTCTACAGTGTCGGCTGCTGTTCGCTGTAGGTCGATTTCAGGCAGTGTGTCTACAGCCGTTTGATCTTTTGGAGATCTCGAAGAAGCCTTGCATTGCTGCGACGTGGACACCGCAGCATCATCGTCCACTGTTGTGCTCACATCTCGTTGCGTGGCCGCCTGCCGTCGATGCTGTTGCGGATAGATGCAGTCTCGCGATGCTTTCTGACATGCGCGACATATCGGCTGTGTCTCATCGCACTTCAAGTGGCGTTGGCGGCATGCTAGGCATCCAGTGCGTACTCGTATGCCGCGTCCTCGTGGCCTTCTGCGAGTGGGACGTGCCGGTGCCGGTGACTTGTCAACCGTGTCGACGTTCATGTGGGATGTTGGAGCACGCGAAGCGACTTCGTCACGGAGGCGATCATGTCGATCTGAACTAAAGGTGGACTCGGCTATTGCATCGGCTAACTACACTTACATGTAACCCACATCAACCCCCATGTGGCGCAGTCTAGTGACGGCTCCGCGAGACGATGCAAACCATTCTGCATAGCACAACTCTTTTCCCGAAGCTCTCCATCAAACGCTTGTTGCATTGTTCCGACTTTGGATGATCTTGAATGTTTGAGCGACTCGAGCATGTAAAGTTCGTTCTTGATGTTTTGGAACGATTTTGAACCCCCAAACTTTCGACAAATCATCTATGCTTCACCCACCTCCTTGCGGTAATTGAAGTGCACAAAGCTATTGTTTATCAAGAATGATCCTATCTCTAACATTTGCAAGTACATGTTGACAATGGCGACCAAATGCAACCCAAAAGTGCTGAAATCAAAGATTAATGTCACTCCAACCCTAACCCTTTTTGATGATGCCACTTATAGGTGCATTTATGGAGACCCAGATTGTATAAACGCATGTACGTGTATGTGCTCGTCCAATGTAGATTATATGAAACTAGGTACAATGCTCGTTATTTGTTCAAATTTCATGCTTATTTCTGCGCAGAAGCTCGCCCAGTCGAACCCGACACATCCATCTGATTTGCTTGTAGACGAATGACGGTCTGGATACCCTCGTCGATCAACTGTGTTTGCGGCAACTTGCTAGCATTGCCCTTCAGATGTACATTGTAATCATCGAGGACCAACTTGTTGACATTGATCTTGCTGACACCCGCCGCGATGCATCGTTGCGTGATTGCATCGGCGAATCCGTTGGTGCCATGTAGAACAATGCGTACACGTCCCGCTGCTTGCTTCCGAATCGCCTCTAGTCTGCACGATATCATTAGAGAGGGATAGTGCTTATACGAGATGCACTTAGCCTTACCTTGGGTAGTCAAGCTGTGGTCCTTCTGGACCGTATTCTCCATGTATGTTGCCAACTGCAGGAGCAAGGAAATCAACACCAGTCGCGATGAAGTCTTCGACCTCTTCAGGTGTTGTAAGGACTGCTTCCATGTCCGGAGTCTCCACTCCATCCTCGGCGCCGTCAATCCTGCCGGGCTCAGCTTCGGTCGTAATACCTCGAGCATGGCAGTACGCAACGAGCTCTTTCGTCTTGGCGAGATTCTCTTCTTTCTCGTAGTGAGACATATCAACCATAATAGAGTCAAACGGTAGGGTGTCCGCTGCTAGACGGACGAGTGACGCATCCTGGCAGTGATCAAGGTGGACCGCAATCGGAACAGTCGCTCTGGATGCAGCATCTGCTGCCGCTCGGACTAGCAGTCCGTCAGTTGCGGTGATAGCCCAGGGAAAGACTTGTATGATGAGTGGCGAACGTCTCTCTTCGGCCGCTCTCACCACAGCCACGATTTGTTCGAGGTTGTATCTACGCAATTGTTAGCAAGCTGGGCGAGGAGATATTGATTGCTGTTGACATACACTATTGATGCAACGACTCCATACCCTCCATCTTCTGCATCCTTCAATATTTGTGCTGTTTTGTTTGTCTTAAGATCTCGCTGTGATGGTACAGTCATTGTGCTTTGGGACCGGGCTAAATATGTTGGGGGAAGAGTGAACGATAGGGAGTGTATAGTATGACAAGTTGTAACATACGTTTACTTATTTGTGACGAGTCTGTAATCTTCTTCAGTCCAGCGCACACGAGTTATGTACTCTGTGTTGGTGGTCGGAACCGCACCCTCGCTCACAAAGTCGTCTCGAGCCACCCCAGCCATGACCTCGCCTCGAGGTCATGCCCCATTCTTGCTCCACATCAGTGCGGGGAAGCATGGAGGCGAGGGAGGCTCCTCAGATGCATTTAGAGTGCGATATCATGAGTTCACTGTTGTGTTGGATATTCAAAAGATGAATTGTTCTACGTGACGTTTATCCGATCCTTGCGTTCGAACTTACACCTTATATGGTGACTACCCTTTGTCTGACTTCCAGTGGCCGAAGATTTACTACTTCTCCATTATGGATATCTTTAACTACTACAGTCATTAAGCGTTATCCAAGAACATTAAAGCCAAGGGTATCCTGATGGAGATTCAGCCGGTACTGTCAACTTGAGGTACAATGTACTTGAACTGCGAAGTGATCGTGTGCATATGCATGTCGACCCGTTATGGCGTGCATTTAAACGAAGCCTCGATCACAGCGGGACCCATTTGAGATCGCGCAGATATTGATAACTGAATATATGCAAATGAAGTAACTCCGATACATGCAAACGCTACTTTAGTCTATGAATGCCAGGCAAGGTTTCTGTACACTCTTGTGTCATCCCTTCAGAGTTACCACAAGCCACGACGAGTGATCCCCAATTGGTTTGAGCCCTGTCATATCGGCATGTTTAGCAGATACCAATTACGCCATTCACTGGAATATCAATGGAAGTCTGCAGAAGAAATTAGCTTGTGGCGCATACTTCTCTGCCCCCTGGAAGACCACTTACCGTATAGCTCGCAGCATCACTCAACAAGTAGACGTAAGCACCTCCCAGCTCCTCCACTTCCGCCAAGCGTGGCATGCCGCCGTAGTACTTCAGCTGTTGCTCCCAATCGGGCTGCTGGGGTACCCAGTAGGTCATAGCTGTGTTCACCAGACCAGGCGACACACTGTTGACTCTGATGTTGTACTGTGCCCACTCCATCGCGAGGGTATGTGTCATATTGCGAACACCGGCTTTGCTTGCGCCGTAGGGCGCTGAGGGCACACGCTTGTTCGGACGGTAGGATGCCATTGATGCCGTGAAGACAATCGAACCCTTCACTCCGAGCTTGATGAAAGCGCGTGCAGCGACACGAGCGCAGAAGAACGAGCCGTATAGGTTAATAGACCAGAGTTGGTCGATCTCGTCTTTGGTGAAGTCCAGTGCGGGCTTGTGCTTTGTCCTGCCCGCGTTCGCTACGAAACCGTGGATGGCGCCAACTTCTTCTATGATGCGATCAACGGCGCTTGTGACCGTGTCTTCGTTGGTGACATCTGCTTTTAGGGCGTGTAGTTGACCGGGAAAGCGCTTAGCTACGGCGAGGAAGTCGTCTCCTGTGTCGCTGATGTCGATCGAGTATACATGCGCTGCGCCATTGTTAAGGCACGAGTTGGCGATACCTAGACCAATACCTCGGTTGGCTCCAGTGATGGCAATCACTTTGCCTTGGAGTTGAACGCTGGTTGTAGGCTGAAGGCTCTCGGTCGTCGAGTCTTGAGCAATGTTTGAGATTCCGTTCTGCACACCATTGTGGGGTCCGTTCAGTGTCTCGTTGGCAGTCATGATGAGAAGAAGTGATGTCGATGATATGAAGAAGATTAAGTTTGAGTGATTTGATAGCTCCAGGCAAAAGAGGAACCAGACAGGGAAGCGCCTGGTCTTTATGCTGTTCTTCGCTCAGAGCTGTCGAGATCCATCACAGTACATCGCAATGCCTCGACACGAGCTATAGTGCCCTGCATGAGGGGACGTGAAGTGTTCCATGTCACGAGAGCCATGTTCAGTGTTTGAGATGGCAGTCAGCACAGAGGCAATCGAAAGATTGCAGCTGTGAGCCTGGAGGAAGTGGAGTCGGCGCTCGGCTCGAGACACACGAGACACGGCTCGAGGCACACTCACACTCGGCAAATGACCACCACCACATTCGGCGTCTGGTCTGGTCTTCTCTGACAAAGATGCATGCGACGATTGCACTAATTCTAGGCTCCAGTTCCCTGCTGCCAAGAACGCTGCGTACGGTCTCGCATTACAGTATTCTACATTGCACAACTTGGCGTATCTTAGATCCATTCTTGCAATCTTGCCTTCGCCGCTTTGCCAATTGCAGGTATCCAGGCACCAAGAAACGACAAGACATCGCAGGCAATGGCCGCTCTACTCGCAGGGAAATCAGCTTGTATTACAGGTGGTGTGACAGGTAAGCTTGTCAGTTCTCTCACGATCGGAATAAAATTAATAACATTTTACAGGCATTGGTCGTGCCATCGCTCTTGGCTATCTCCGCCACGGTGCCGCAGTGACTGTCAATTTTCTAGACGATGAATCGTCGTGGAAACATTTCGAGGGTCTACGAGCAGAAGCTCCAAAAGGCAGCAAGTTACACGGCGCCACAGGCGACATTGGCAAGAAATCAACTGGCGAGGCGATCGTCCAAGAAGTTGTTGATAAACATGGATCTCTCGATATCTATGTCGCCAACGCTGGGGTTTCTCAATTTAGGGATTTTGTATCGTATGTATATATGCTTGATTTTCGGCGACGACCAAATCGTTGGACATGGTCTAATGTAGTCGCAGGCTTGACGAGGACACGCTTGATGCTCACATCCACACCAATATCAAGGGGTGCTTTTGGTCGACACAAGCGGCCGCACGTCAGATGATCAAACAGGGCCACGGAGGCAGCATCATAGGCATCTCCTCGATCAGCGCACACCTCGGCGGAGCACAGCAAGTGCACTACACCCCAACGAAAGCTGCTGTACTGAGCATGATGCAATCTGAAGCATGTGCACTCGGAAAGTACGGGATTAGATGTAATGCTCTGCTGCCTGGTACTACGAGGACGCAGCTTGCAGCGGAGGATCTAGCAAATGCAGAGAAGCTGAAGTATCTCGAGAATCGAACACCACTGGGAAGAGTAGGCGACCCAGATGATCTGGCAGGCCCTGCGATCTTTCTCGCTAGCGACCTGAGCAAATATGTGACAGGGGCGCAATTGCTGGTCGATGGTGGCTTGTCAATCTCGTTGCAATAGACCAGAGCCTCAATTCACGTTTCCATGCGAGCATCAGAATGTTGAGCCAGCATGAATGGTGGGAGTTTTTGGCGTGTCGCATTGCACCATGGATTTTCCTGCGAAGCTCCACTCTCGATGATATTGCACTCAAACTGTGAGCGCGAGCAAAAGCGCGAGCGGCGTGACCGGAGTCGCTGGAGCGCACAGCACATCGAGGCGTACCAAGAACATTCTAGCGCCTGTTCCTCAGCAGGCCACCATGCTTCTGCGACGAGTGAATAAGCCCGACACAAATTTTGACGAGGTCATCGAGGACTGTGATGAACTCATGTTTCTGTCAAAATCCATAGTAGTTAACCCATGTCCATCAGGGCTTGTCTTTCCCATCCTGCTTCTTGATTCCACCATAGACCTCTTGCAGTCCCATTTTTCGGCTGTAGAACGCCAACAAGACTCGTGTCCAGAAATAGGCCTTCAAAGCAGTCCATAGGATCCTCAGACTCACAGGCAACCAAGGCTCCTTCTCCGTAGCTTCATTGAAACGTTCTGCCACGTCCAAGTACATTTCGACCTCATCAGTCACAACTCCATCAAGTCCCTTCCGTATGCACCATTTCATGTTGTCCTCGCCGTTGATGGTCCAAGACAGTACTTTTCGATTGTAGACATCTTGCGCATCACGGAGAAATCGCTTTCCGCCGGGCATCAGCAACGCGTAGAACATCACATTGAAGCCTATGTTGGCGACTTCAAAGAACTGCCGGGCATATTTGACGTTGAAGGCGATGTGCATGGTGGAGAATCCTGGCAAATATTCCTGGGCAGGCGGTAGATACTTAGTTGCCCATAGACCGAGAACGACACGACTGCGCCAAGGTGCCGATTTCTGCGAAGGGACCGAAGCAAGAGTCGAAGCGATCAAACGCATGATCTTCTCCGCATCGTTGCTCAGCTTGATATCCAGGAATAACCAGATGTGCTCGTTCCCCTCCTCCGCCAAAAAGCGTAGTAGATCTGCCAGCTGCGGTAACAGCTCATGGGGTTTCTGTGTTGTCCTTGAATCCTTGATTTCTTCCCAAGTTTTGTCCACAATCTTGATGTCCTTTCCAAAGCAGCGCTTGAGGTTTGCGTCGTGGCTTAGTACCACCACGTCGTCTTTTGTGGTTTGTAGGTCTGTTTCGATAGCGTGTGCGCCAGCTTTGACTGCACCCCGGAACGCTCCCATGGTGTTTTCTGGATGTTTTGCTTTGTAGCCTCGGTGGGCGATGCATTGCGGTCTTTTGCGTTTCGAAGTGTTGTAGTAAGACCGGACGAAGTCGAGCTGTGAGCATGATGGCGTTGGTGAGAGCTGTGCTGGTGTAGCGAATTGCTCAGCTCCTGGTTGAAGAAGCATAGGTGGGACTGCCACTGGGGACGGCAAGCGTGCGAGGAGAGGCTCGCTCTCTTGGGAGTCCTTCGTCGTCATTCGTATGTGGCGCGCAGAAGTGAAAGCTCTAGAGATCCGCAGGCGGTGTGATATAGGATTGAACTGTGATAGACGTGAGGTAGCTATAGTAGGGTTGAGTACAGGCCTTCGGGTTAAGATGAACGGGAACAGCACGGTGTAGGGAGAGGGACTCGCAGTGAAATGCGCTATAGATGATTTAGTCATGCTAGGTGGTATACTACCTGCCCACTGGTGGCGCCGCGGTCTGTCAGTCAGTTGTCGCTGGCAGATGATCTCCGCCGCTACTTCCGTGAACCCGCAGAAGCGCTTCCATGGGCAACGCCGGGTACCAGCAGCCGGTATGAAAGAGCGCCTGGCGTGTTGAGCCTAGGTGTTTCTCGGGAAATTGAGGTCGGATTGCGTCTCCGTGCAGGCACCAGATGCGTGCGTGGAGAAAGCAGGGTATCTTCGGCACGTGTTGCGTCCTCGTAACCTGGCGCGTGGGCCATGTCTGCTGGTGGGAGAAGGAAATCACGGTGATTTGAGTTTCTAACTCGTCCACATGCGGGGCATATCACGCACGCACGCGCCAGCCATCTCCTGGAAAGAGGAGCAAGGAAGGTGAAGTAGACTTCCAGCCTGCTCCTAGTCGCGGCGTCTTCAGTTAGCCGGCATTTCAGTTGATGGCGCGGAACGTCTGTCATCCGGTGCAAGCCTGAGTGAAGTCTGTCGCTGCACTCACGCGAGTGGCGTGTGCTTCAATAAATTGTCGCATACACACCGCCTCTGCGGATGGGCGACGCAAGATGGATGAAGACGAGGCTGGATGGGTGGCGCGCTGAGCGATGACAATTTCGCGCACATCTGGCTGGCTAGATAAGCACGGTTCAGAGAAGCTTCGGAAGTCTCAAGCGAGCACACCATGAACTATACCATTATCATGCAGTATGCATGCCTGCCTGCTCGAATGATGTGTCTCGTGTGTATTCATGCTATGCGAGCACGTCGCCAACGTTGATCTATGTTACAATACAAGGCGCGAAGGTGCCGATACGAGCGGCACAGCTTCGCTTCAGCTTCCTGCCAAAAGGACTGGGACACAAAAACTTGCCCTCAATAGGAGACCGACGGACGTTGTCTAGCACAGAAGCCATACCCTGTTCTCATTCGTGTTCGATGAAGCAGAAACAAGGACCAAAAAGTCAAACGGAACCAGCAGGTGAGCCTGTATGCCTCGTGTCTTGCTAATCTCCTACATCGCTGCCATCCCACCTCGCTCACTCACTGCGCTGCAGGTTTCCCACTGAACGCAAGGCAGTGAAAACACGCCGCAAATCAGACTTCATAGTGGAGTCTCCGTCTACCTATAGCTGATGCGGACGGGCGGAACGAGCTGATCTAAACGAAGATACTACATGTAGCTAGCAAGTTGCCGTTTGGTGACGTGCCATCACCAACTCCTTCCAACTACACCCTCCAGCCGCTTTCCACAACGTCTATGGCAATCGACAAATCTTCTCCAACCATCGCACCTACTGACAAATATGCACATTTACCTCTCATGGTGTCATTGATGAGAACGAGCACAATCTTAACACTGGCTCACGCTGCCTCAACATTACGCCATCACGCCAGACTGGATCCTGAAGCTGAAGCTCATGGGTGGGGAGATTCCTAGCACGCCATCGTTCTAAGTCGCATCTCCTCCTCCCAGCTGTCCACGCACGCAATTCCCGGCCGATCGATAGCAAGACATTGCCATTGATCCATACAGCTAGTCTGGATGTTGTGATTGCAGCGCCGGATTCCTCATCTCGTAGCCATGCGGCCGTGTACATGAAGCTAGTGACCTGCCTGCAGCTCTCATGATGTTTTTTTTTTGTTTCTAGTGTAGTCTTGACCTCTTCGTCATTATTCTCCAGCAATCAATCAGTAGCCATGCCTTCAATCGACTCGTCTTCACAATTTCTTTCGCTGAAGCATGACAATACTAACGGCTATACCAAATCCTCGAATTCTCCCCCATTCAGCAGCCTCGGTGGGAAGAAGCACAATGGCATTGCCAGCTCTGGCCAGACTCTGGTGAACGGATTGGCAAAGATCGACATCAATACTTCAAGCACACAGGCTCACCAAGAAGACGAATTCCTACGCCTCGACAAGCCTCAGCAAGACTTGCTGCTACTACATGGCCCTCGTCAGAAATACACACTAGAGCGGGCCAAGGAGATTCCCGAACTCCGTGGCGACGACGAGATCCTCGTTCAGACTCTTGCCATTGGACTCAACCCAGTCGACTGGAAAGGTGCAGACTATGGCTTCAGCCAGCCTAGCTACCCTTGGATCAATGGACGCGATTTCGCCGGCATTGTAGTCAAGGCACCACGAAAAGACAGCCGGATAAAGCAGGGAGATGTCGTCTTCGGTCCTTCCACAGACTATCGCGATGTGCGCAAGGCGGCCTACCAGGAATACGTCGTCACCACCGAAAGCAATGTGGCGAGGATTCCCCAAGGCGTCCAGGTCAAGGAGGGCGCCGCACTCGGCGTTGCCTTCGTCGCTGCAGCAATTGCTCTCGGTGTCAGCTTCGGCCTCAACTTCTCAGCTTCTGGCAAGCATCCAGGCTCTCCCGACTTCCTCCAGACTGCGCGTGGACTTAACCCACTCAACGTCCCCAATGACATTCGATCAGAGGTCTTTAGCAGCATCTCAGAAACGGAAAGACCGAAACCAGGAGAGTGGATCGCCATCTGGGGCGCAAGCACAACCACAGGTCAACTAGCAGTACAGCTGGCGAAGCTAGCCGGCCTCAAGGTCGCTGCCGTTGCCGACCTCGCAAAAGGTAGCCAACGTCTCGTCGAGATTGGAGCAGACTTCCAAGTCGATCGCCACGACCCCAAGCGTGCCGTCGAAGTGCTCAAGGCCGTCACCGGTGGAAAGCTTCGCTTCGGTGTCGACATCGTTGGCGCCGAGACAGCATCTGCGTTGCAGGAAGCCCTTCAGCAGTCATCGATCGGTCCACAATCACATCTCTTGGGCTTGTCTGGCACACCAAAACAGGCTGCGAATGGCGTGGCAATCCACAAAGTACCCATAAAGCTATTCCACGAGTCTGCTGTCTTCGGCGACACACTGGTGCGCTGGCTCGAACAACTACTGATCGCCAAGACCCTGAAGCTACCAGAGGTCGAGGTCGCGGAAGGTGGCCTGGCTGGCATCAACGACGCGCTTGATCGTCTGCGAGCGGGCACAGTCAGCGGCAAGCGTATCGTAGTCTCCGTCGGCGAACGAAGCCGTAGCAACAGTGGTTCTAGCACGCCTACGCCACCACCGCAATCTCCAGTCAACGGGATCGCCAGCTACAGCCAGGCAGAGGCCGATCTGTCATACCACGACAAGATCAATGCAGACCCAGACCGCGTGAAGTTTGCTTATTGGGTTCCCAACGTCTCTGGTGGACTCGTCGTCAGCAAGATCCCACAACGCACCAACTGGGACCTGAAGTCCAACGTCAAGTACGCTCGCACTGCTGAGCAAGTTGGTTTCGAGTATGCTCTGTCTCAAATCCGCTTTATGGCTGGGTACGGTGCAGCACATCAACACGAGCCTGTGACCTTCTCACAAGCGCTTCTGGCCAAGACCGAAAGGCTGAAGCTGATTGCCGCCCTGCTACCAGGTCCATGGAACCCTGCCGTTGCGGCCAAGCAGATCGCTTCGATAGACAACTACTCGGATGGCCGTATCGCTGTGAACGTGGTGTCTGGCTGGTTCAAAGCTGAGTTCACTTCCATCGGACAGTGGTGGCTCGACCACTCCGAGCGATACCGCCGCAGCCGTGAGTTCATCCAGTGTCTCAAGGGCATCTGGACGGAAGAAAAGTTCACCTTCAAGGGCGACTTCTACCAGTTCAACGACTACCCACTGCAGCCCAAGCCTCTTGTGCTGCCCAACCGACCCTACCCAGAGATCTTCCAGGGTGGCAACAGCGACGATGCTCGTGCAAACGGTGCCGCTGTGTCGGACTACTACTTGTAAGTAATCCTTGTGTTTCACAAACTGAGCAATGGCTAACGCATGCGCAGCATGAACGGCAACACCCTCGAAGGCTTCCAAACTCAAATCGCAGACGTCCGCAAGAGAGCGAAGGAGCAAGGCCGCGAAGGCAAGGTCAAGTTCGCCCTCAATGGCTTCGTCATCTGCCGCGACACCGAAGAGGAAGCTCTGCGCGTCCTGCAAGAGATTCAAGGCAAAGCCGACCCCGAAGCCGTCGAAGGCTTCCGTCAGCAAGTCCAGAACGCCGGAGCCTCCACTGCGAACAAAACTGGCATGTGGGCGGACTCCAAGTTCGAGGATCTGGTGCAGTACAACGATGGCTTCAAGACGAAGCTTATCGGCACCAAGGAGCAGATTGCCGACAGGATTCTGTTGTTGAAGAGTTTGGGCGCAGACATCATCCTTACGGCCTTCTTGCACTACG
The DNA here is from genome assembly GCA_035771495.1 of Cladosporium oxysporum. Taxonomy (NCBI): domain Eukaryota; kingdom Fungi; phylum Ascomycota; class Dothideomycetes; order Cladosporiales; family Cladosporiaceae; genus Cladosporium; species Cladosporium oxysporum. The sequence goes on from JAWNKS010000010.1 coordinate 1,551,933, forward strand.
ACGAAGAGATCGAGCAGTTTGGAAAGGAAGTCCTCCCGCTTGTCAGAGAGCTCGAGAAGCAAGGCAGAGGCAAGGATGAGCAATATGAGATTGCATTGACTGGAGAGGTCTACAGGGAGAAGAAGAAGCCTGCGCAGTAAGCTGATTTTCAGACACGCGAGTGAAAGTTTTGTATTTACCACGTATTGAAACGATGTACGAGTCCGGCACATGAAGCAAACTGTGTTGAATGTGATGCGTGCTATATCGTTACTGTTAAATTTTTATTCCATTTTTTCATTCCCATTTCCATCCCTACCAAAGATACCCTTTCGCCCGAATCTTATGTCAACTCGGGGAACTTCCTCAAGAAGTGACTTGGGCACTCGTATCCGCTGGGGTTGTGGTGCAGGTACTCCTGGTGATAGGCCTCGGCATCCCACCACTGTCCAGCCTCCAGTATCTCTGTGACGATCTTGCCCTTGTACCACTGCTCGTTCGCCTTCTTGGTGATGTCCTCTGCAATCTCCTTCTGCTCCTGGTTGTGGTAGAAGATGCCGCTGCGGTACTGCGAGCCGACGTCGGGGCCCTGGCGGTTGGCGGTGGTGGGATCGTGCATGCGGTAGAAGTACTCGATCAGGCTGCGGTAGGAGACCTGGGCGGGGTCGAAGACGACCTGGAGCGCTTCGGCGTCTTTATGGAAATTAAAAGTCAGCGCACGCTCTGGCGAGCTATTAGATTGCAGCGCAACGGCTAGTTGAGTACTTACGGCCAGTGGTGCCAGAGCACACGGCGCGGTAGCCGGGGGCCTTTGTGTCGCCGCCAATGTAGCCGACGCGCGCGTCCAGCAGGCCCTTGTTGCCAAAGTCTTTGCGGTACATGTGCTCGACGCCCCAGAAGCAGCCGGCGGCAATGGTGCACTTCTGCGCGCCTTCGGGGACGTCCATCTTAGCAGTCTGTTCGGGGGCGAAGCGTAGGGTGGCGGATGTGAAGGGACGAGTCAACTTTTGGAAGATCGAGGTCATTGCCGCGGCGCTGATGAGCGTGAGCACGAGATAGAGGGCACTGCGGCGCGAAGATAGAGGATGCAGTGTGTCGGTGGGATTGGGTAATAATTGATTGGGACAGGAATGTCGACGGATTAGGAGGAGGATATAGTACTGTGATTAATTACATATATGTCTAGCGTGGTCGAGGACCTTCCTTTTTCTACCAGTGTTACAAATGCATTGCCACGCCATAAGGGTCTGGTCCGGTTGCGAAGGCTCGCCTGAGATGATGACATGCCACATCTGTTTTACATGCACTGCCGGCTGCCGAGAGGAAGAGGGGCCCTTCCGCCACCAATTCTACCAGCTCAAGCATCGCGGAAAGGTGTGGCGGAGAGGTGTGGCGGCAAGGCGGCTTGGGTGGGGTCGAGGTCGTATTAAGAATACCGCCCAATCAAGCAATGGTTCAGAACATCTGGCCCTGACTGACATTCAAACACCGACGCATCTACACAACTGCTCACAAGCTGCATAGACAACAATGGCGACTCCTAAGACTTACAAAACAGTCTCCAAATTCGATTGGAAGACAGCTGCAGCCAACCCACAGCACTTCTCGACTCTCGCCGCCAAAGGCCCGGCTTTCATTGTCTACGACTCGGCGTTCGAAGATGTAATCGGCACCGAACCATCCTTGACTCTGGTCGAAACCCGCAGCGACAAGTTTGCCCATGAGGCGGGCGTGTACATTCAGAAGACCGACAGCAACTATTTCACTTCCAATTATCAGTCCGGCAAGACCGTGGAGATCTACTCGGTTGACAGCAAGGACCACAAAGTTGTGCAGCACTCATTCCCCGACGTCAAGAACGGCAATGGCGGCTGCTGGTACAGAGACCAGATCCTCTTTTGTGGTCAGGGAGATTTGACCAGTCCTTCGGCTCTCGTGCTCGTGGATCCCAGCACGTCTTCCTCGGAGACTCTGATCAACAATTTCCATGGACGACCTTTCAACAGTCTGAACGATGTCGTCGTCCACCACGCCAACGACGAGCTGTGGTTCACAGGTACGCAAAGACTGCCTGCTTCTCCATCAAAACAACTCCAGCCCTCGCCATTGCTAACACCGATTCAGACCCAACCTACGGCTACGAGCAAGCCTTCCGCCTCTCCCCCCAGCTCCCCAGCCAGATCTACCGCTTCAAGCCCTCGACCGGCCAAATCTGGTGCGTCGCCGACGGCTTCGTGCAATGCAACGGCCTCTGCTTCAGTCCGGACTACAAGAAGATGTACGTGACCGACACGGGAGCCGTCCAAGCGCACGGCACGCCTGGCAACGGCAGCAACTTCTCTTTGAACCCTCGCCTCCCGAGCTCAATTTACGAGTATGATGTCGTGAACGGCGGCACGCAGCTTTCAGGGCGGAAACTTTTCGCGTTCTGCAGCAGTGGCGTGCCGGATGGGATCAAGTGTGACGAGGCTGGGAATGTGTATTCTGGCTGTGGCGATGGTATCCATGTTTGGAATCCAGAGGGACTTCTTATTGGTAACATCTATGTTGGTAGCATGGTTGCAAATTTCAACTTTGCACGGGGTGGTGTGTGGGTGTTGGCTGAGGAGCAGCTGTTCTTTGCTACTATCAAGGCTCGTGGTGCCTTGGCCTCTATTGAGGGCCATTGAAGGGGCTTCGCGGGGCAGCCATATGAGCTTGGGCTGTAATGAGCCGACGAGACTTCTGTTACAGTCAAGGTCGGTGGTAGGAGGTGCAGGTCGGACTAAGTTGATCAGCTATCATGAGACGTGATGGGAACTTGACAGAATTGAGGCTGAAGCAAATTTGTTTAAACTAATTTAGATGCAAGCTCTGATACTGCTCAGTGATCTTCGTTTGATCTGGGGACAGTCCTAACAATCATGCCACATTTGGAAGCCCGGAAGTGTGAGAGAGTCGGTCCTCAGAGGCCGACCTCAAAGATAAAATTGCCTCAACAAGAGCAGCTCAAGCCTGGAACTGCATCTGCAATATTTGATACCAGTGAGATGACACCACATTCACGATGTCTGCGCAGCGGTCGGTGGCATTCAACAGCAGGTCGAATACGACAAATCTATGGCGATGATCAGCAGAGCCATCGTCAGCATATCGCTTACGGAACCCACCATGGCAAAGATCGAGGAAGTAATGCTGTATAGCGTGAAAGCAGGATTTGCCTGGGCAATCCATTTTGGCGCAATCGGCGTGTTTGTGGCAGGGCTTTCCCGTGCAAGGCTTTGGCATCTTGGCACGGTCGACTCCTCCAGCAACGGAGAGATCGCTGCTTTGTCTTTGGTCAACATGGCGCACTTCAGAAGTCACCGTGATGGCAGTAGCGAGCTGACATGTCATGGGCGATGAAGCAGATGTCACAACCCACGCCCACACACTCGATGCCAGTTGAGCATCGCTGAAGCTTGCAGAGTACATACCTTTCCCCGAGGGCGGTCTCTGAGTCCGCCTCTTCTTCGTCGGTGTCCTGCCAGTGAGTCCGAGCCGGGTCAATGGCTGGGCGCAGCTGGGTTGACGGGTGGAAGATCTGATGATGGTCCTTGACAGCGAAGCCGTCGACTTTGGCGAAGATTGTGGCAAGATGCTCTTTCTCGTGGGAAGCGAGGGGAAGGTCGTTGACCATTTCGTTGAGCTGCGCGTTGGAAAGCGGAACGTAGTCGACGACAGTGCCGTTGGCTGAGAACAAAGTCAGCTGACGTTGCATGGCAGCTCATGCACGGAAAAGTAAGGATCACTCACGAGCGTAAGAACGAGCGATTCCATCTTCAGCAACGTAGACGAACCCCTCAGGGTCAACTACCATGTCCTTGACCCTTTTGACTGGGGCTTCCTCGGTCTGTGGCCGTCAGTGAGATGGAGATTCTGGTCTGGGTGGCAACAGACGTACCGGAGCGGCGTTGGTGGTGAGGGCACAGAGGCCGAAGACGACGACGGCAGTGATCTGGGTGAGCATTTTGGCGTGCATGGTTGCGTTGTTCTGAAGAGAGGACAGAGAAGTGGTCTGAGTTTGTGTATGTAGGCAGCGTGTGCCTAGGCAATGAGCTGGTAGTGGGCGGAGGAGATCGTTGTGAAGAGCGAGATGTCGAGGTTGAGGGACAGTGTGGAAGGTGGTGGCAAAGTGAGTGGGAGGTGAGGACGTCTGCGAGGGTAGGCCACGAGGACGCTAGCAGGAGGCAGTCAGTCCAGGAAAGAGCTGTGCTTGTCAGACAACGAAGGAAGAAAGGAAGGCACGTTCGACTGAGAACTAGCCTGCATCATCTTCGGATTTTCACATTATGCACTACGTACGAGATATAACAAGTAATAGAAACTCCAAAAGAGCACTCAAAATCATCACTCCAAAACTCCATGCTTCATGCGCTTTCTCATCTAGAGGTGCCAACATCTATCAATCGGCTTATGAAAAGCGCACGCAAACACTAGGGACTCGCATCGCATGAGGACGGAAGGCGCTGTAAATGAACTTTTAGGAATGTTTATCCATCAGTAAGCCCGTCCGCTTGACGTGCGACCGATGACGGTGAAGGTTTCGATCTGGCCAGAGATCGCAAGCCTGTCGTTGGGGTCAACGCCCATTGTCTGTTGGAAGTTAGTACTGCTGCAGCAGGGGTTTCGGTTTACACATAAGCACTTACGTCGAGGTTGTTGAATCCACTGAAGTAGAACCCGACAACAAAGACCAGGTACGTCAGGATCAAAGAGCTGCCCTTGAAGTAGTTGCTCTTGCCCTCGCCGACAACGTATCCCATGAGGAACACACCCAGGATGACGGTCACCATGTCCCATTGTGGGAAGATGAGCGTAAACGCATGGTCGGCGTATTCAGCCGGGTCTTCGAAGAACTGACCGTAGATGGCGGTGAAGAGCACGACAGCCGGAATCTGCAACAGCATGACTTGCAATGCGTAAGAATTGCCAATCTCCATGGAAAGCGCAATGTTGCCGTTCATTGCGAACGAGATGGCGTTCAAGAATTCTGTAGCGTTGGGAACAAGTGCAAAGACAGTAATGCCGAGGAACTTCTCATCAATGTCGACATTGCTTAGCACAGAATCGACAGTATCCACGAGGATTTCGGCGATGACAGCGTAAGCGACTGTTGCCGTCAGTAGGATAACAGCAGACTTAGTACGCGACCAGTTGGGCGCATCATGTCCACCAGAGGCCTGTTCATGGGCACCAGTCGCGACCGCGGTTGCGTTGGCCAGTGCTGGATCGCCAACCACGCCCGCAACATCACCAACACTGGCGGTTTCTGCATTGTGTGCGCGGTGGGAGTGGCCGCCGTGTCTCTCTCTGCTCTCACCATCTCTCCCAGTTGAGTGTCGGTAGCTGCTACTAGCACGAGTCGCAACCATGTGCGCTGCCTTGTGCGGTGCCTTTGTCGCATCGCGCGTGGCAACAGCAGCAGCAGTGGCTGCCATCTCGGCTACCTGCTGGACGAGCACACGATTGTCTTCTGCGCTGAGACCTTGAATACGAGCACCCTTGACGCTCGCGCTCTCACCATCTGCAGACTTCGGTGGTACAAGGTGAGGGGTCTGGCCGTCTTGCTTGGTTGATACATCCTCTTCGTCAAGCTTTTTGGCAACTCTTGAAGTAATTCCGGCCTGCTTCAAACTCTGGTTCAGAATCCGCTGGTACATCTGGCTGTCTCTGATGTTGCCCGGTGTCATAGTACCTGCCGTCGGGTTTCTGGACAAGTGATCGCGTGGGTGGTCGAGTCCGCTGGTGGAGGCGGACAAACTTCCATGTCGTTCCTCGATGCGGTGCGATGCTTGTTCCATTTTCGCCTCTTTCTTCTCGTCCGGCTCGTTGTTCCAGATTACTGCGGCATGGGTGCGTAGCGTGAATAGCAAGCCGATGATGTAACTGAGGAAGAGCAGCACAGCCGCAAACCATGTGTACGGTCGCACGGCCTCAATATAGAACTTGGTCATGACGGCCGGCGTTTGAGAGAAGTAGCAGCGCCTGCAGTCACTATCTGGGCCATGACCCCTGAAACGAGTACATTGATGGCAATTCAACTCATGGGAGCCGTAAATTTGGTAGAACAACGTAGGTCCGAACGCGCCAATGACCGCGAAGAGCAGCATAGTGTTTGTGGCACTAGCACTGCGAACGTTGAAACGCTGCGTCTTGCGTTTGAGCGCACCGAAGCACATACTGAGTCCAGGCAGGAAGAGGATACCAGCGAAGATCGATCCAACGATACTGCCCTCAACAAGCTGGCCTTTACCCTGATGCAAGGCAACGCAGTAGAGGAAGACCTCGACGACTGTGCTGAAGAAGGCGTTGATAGTGGCGCCGACTCCCATAGAAGACTGTGCCGAAATAGAAGCGACAGCTTGGCCGATAAAGTAAGCGAGTGGAATAATTGAGAGCAATCCAAGAATGAAGTTGAAGCCTGGCGAGGTGAACCAGGTCTCGATATGGAGTGTCTCAAACAGGACAAAATAGTTGACGATAGTGAACGCGACAAGGCCGAGCATGTTGATTAGGAAAATGTTGGTACCATCGATGGTGTACTTCCAGTACTTCGAGCCCACGGCGCGGTATGTGCACATCAAGATACTGTGTGAATTTGATCCGGGCGAAGAGACGCGAGAGTAGTTCGAGTCGGTATGGAAGCTCAAGGCTAGAGGGTGTCGTCGCAGGTGGTAGAACAGCAACATAGTGACTTTGCCCATCGGTATTGTGAAGACAAGGAACCAACAGATCGCGCTCACAAGGAACAAGCACGGAGTGATCAGGAAGTAGAACGACAAGAAGAAGATCACACGTCCGGTATCCCATTTGCCACGACCGAACAAGCGCTTCTTGGTCTTGGTGTCGCTTCGTTGGCCAGAAGAGTTGCGATCGTGACGGCCTAGCAAGCTATCTGTCTCGTTCGGCAGATCTTCGACCTCATCACGTCGCCGGCCGATGAGAGAACGGTTGCCTTCGGGTGGACCGAAGAACAAGCGACCTTCCTCGAGGTCACCCGTCTGCCATCGTTCATACTCTCCTATGCTTCGGCCTTCGCCTTCGTCTTCGTCCAGATATGCTTCGTCGTGTTCCAATTTAACATACTTGCCGAATGGATAGAATAGGTAGCTTGACAAGTTGATCAAGACGCGCCCGTAATCACGGCAACCCTCTGCTCCAAATAGTCCAAAGAAGTAGCACAAGATGCCACCGAAGACAGTGACAAGTGCCAGCCACCAACCGAAGATGACCACCCAGAGGAAGTTGAATATCGACAACCACCGACTGACTCGTCCCCCGGGTGCCGAGTGGATGTCGCTTTCCGCATTTCGTTGCACTGATCGATTCTTTTTGTACAATGCCGGCTTCCAGATACGAATACCGAAGGGATGTGTCTCGTTGATAGCCTCTTGTCGATCCCTAAGAGTGAAACTCTCAGCATCGCTCAAGTCTGCGTCGTCGTCATCATCGTCGTCCGATCCTGGCGTGTCATCGTCGTCATCGTCCTCAAGTTGTTCTTCCTCTTCTTCGCCTCGTAAAGTGTCCTCGGAGCTTGGTTCTGCGTTATCTTGAGGAACCGGTTTCCCAGGAAGAGTCGCCGTGGATTTGTCGATACCGCTAGCCTGACCCTCTGCGGCTTCCTCATCGCCTTCTTCGCTTTCGACTTTGGCTAGCGTTGGCGCCTGCGCCGTAGGCCTTCGTCTCAGTGTACCTTTACTCTCCTTTCTCCTTAACGATGCCCTCTCTTTGTGTAGGGTATCCCGTGTCTTTTGTCGTACGAGTTTCAAGTCATTGTCGACCTCCTCAGGTTCGTCGTCGACCGAGAACTCGGCGCCGCGGTGCGGCTTGCTAGAAGACGGCGCGCGCTTGATTGGGCCTGGTCGGCGAGGTGTTTGTGGAGTTACGCTTTGGGGACGCGTACTTGAAGTGCTGGGAATTGAGCCTGCGATTGGGGTCAGAGGACAATTCGTGTAAACAAGAGTGAAGCGCGAATAACGGAGACCCACCATAGTCGGCGGGTCGAGGCCTGGGTTTCCTCGCGCCCTCGTTCGACTGCTCTCTCGTCGCTTGCGGCTGATCGGCCATGTTGCCAGCGGAACTGATCGACGTCCGCCTGGTGCCGGGGGTGGACGCGACAGGGCGGTCGTTGGCAGCGGTGGGGGGGTTGTTATTGTCGGCCATGGCTGGCGGCTTGAGGAGTCTGTGTAGTCGTGCCCTGCCGGTGGCCCAGGCCAAGCTCCACCGTGCGTGGAGCTACTCAACTATACCGACTTGTGAGAGGCGACTTAGTGAGTTTAGAGGTCCGGGAGCCGTTGCGATGGCTGCACGTGCGCCGCCAGCGTCATCTGGTCTCAGAGCCTCGTGCGTGCGTGCGTGCCGATAGCCTGCGCGAGAGTCTTGTCAGACGACAGCCAGCAGGACTCGCAGGAGTAGCGTAAGTTGCAGGCGAGGGAAGGAGGGAGCATGAAGTGCACTGTGCTGCGCTACGACAACTTTTATTATATGCCGCGAGCTGGGTGTACGATGTTCGCTGGCAGGCTACGTATGTGTTCGCGAACTCGTCTGGACATCGGCCAGTAAATATGCTGCTGTAGGTCCGCACAGATACAGACAGGCCGGGCTGATCCAAACATGTACCTGTGGTACCAAGTGACCTTGATACCAAGACTGATCGCCTCTCGCTCCGCGTCTTCCCTGCCCCCACCCATGCATGTCTCGATTGTGGTGCTTCCCTGATCGGTGATGTGAAAGTATAGCCCGAGCTACTCAAATCATTATCGAATTGGCTTTGTACACGAGAAATCGAGACAATCTCAACTAAGCTTGTGCCAAATCCCCGCGGTTCATTCATTGCACATAAAGCATCACTGTAAACAGCCCGACGAAGTCGGCATGATAACGACCTACGCACTCGTTGCACTGAACCTAATGGATAAGAGTCAAGAACACCACACACGCGCATCTTGCTGACAATCCTTTTCCGGCCATCGACGGATGTGCTACTTGATCTGCACCAACTAAAAACATGCCTTACCGAATATCACACCCGTACAGCTCCTATGGGTCACACTCACCCTCGTGACTTGAAAAACGTCTTGACTTGCTGCAAACACGACTCAAACGAGACTTGGCAAGTATACGGTGTCGCAGCTAGTGCCACGGTGCGACTCACTGCTCCGAATCGCATACAGGAAAGCGTGTACTGCACGATGCGTGTTGATATCATGTATTCGAACTCGCTCTACTCGCCAATTCCACAGCCAGTCCTGCTTTCTATCATATAGTACAGCGTCGCGCTCGAAACCTGCATCGCCGACAGAGCACCAAGAAAGCACTCTCTCCATTACTTCCACAGCTTCGTCAAACTCATCTCCTTGTCGTCGTGCCTGTTGAGCACCTTGGCCGTCGCGAGTTCAAAGTCCTCCTGCGTAACGTGCACTCTGCGCTCCCTGAGCGCGTACATACCAGCCTCAGTGCACACACCCTTCAACTCTGCTCCAGAGCAGCCGTTCATCTTCTCCGCAATCTTGTGCAAGTTGATACCACGAGTGAGGTTCATGCTCCTGCTGTGAATGCGCAGAATGTCCGCACGAGACTCGGCAGTGGGTGGTGGGAACTCGATCTTGCGGTCGATACGGCCAGGACGGAGCAGGGCAGGGTCCAGAATGTCCAGACGGTTGGTGGCCATGATGACCTTGATGCCCTTTGTAGGCTCGAAACCATCAAGCTGGTTCAGCAGTTCCAGCATGGTGCGCTGCACCTCGGAGTCGCCACCAGAGCTGCCCTCGACACGCGAGGAACCGATAGAATCGATTTCATCCATGAAGATGATTGAAGGCGCATGGTCACGAGCCATTATGAACAGCTCGCGCACCATTCTGCTACCCTCTCCGATGTACTTCTGCACCAATTCAGAGCCGCTAACACGGATGAATCTGCAGTCGGTGTGATGTGCCACTGCTCTTGCCAGAAGCGTCTTGCCTGTGCCGGGAGGACCATAGAGTAGGACACCCTTGGGTTGTGCGATACCGAGCGATTCGAACAGCTCGGGGTGTTTGAGACCAAGTTCGATGACTTCCTTGATCTGCTTGACCTGCTCGTCCAGACCGCCAATCATGTCGTATGTGCTGTCGGGTACCTTCTCAACCATCATGAGGGAGACAAGAGGGTCGACAGAGGATGGGAGGAGGGAGGAAAGCTTGTAGGAGTCGCTAAGAAGGGTAACACGCTTTCCGGCTGTGAGTTTCGAGATGTCGATGTTGTCCGCAATGTCGACGACTGATAACAATTAGTATCCACGTATTGTGTATGCTCCGCGTCCTGTCTTACCATATTTGCCTTCCGGGTGGACCTTCACCAGCACCTTCTTGGTTCCCATGACCTTCACAACCTCTCCAACGTAGCTCCCTGGCTGCTGGAGCAGGCCGAGCTCCTCGCGCAGTAACCGCACTCGGCTATTGTATTCATTGCGCTGTGCTTCCAGACGTCGAAGAACTGCTTGGCCCTGGATGATCTCGAGCTTCATGCTCTCGATCTTGTTGTTGAAGAAGGTATCCAGCGCCATGACGGCGGTAGTGGGCGGTTTGTAATGGCGCTTCTCTTTAGCTCGCGTGCGCGCAGTCGGGTCCGAGTTACTTGAAGAAGCTATCTGTAATCTGCTGAGTTGTTCTGAGAGGTTCAGCAGGTATGTAGGTGATGGGAGTGATGTTCGGTCGCGCGTGGTGATTGCGGTCGGTGATGGCAAGCGAGAGCCTCAGCGATGATGTGTTTGGCTTCCAAAGCGAGCTCGGGCCAGCCGACGATGCCTCGCCTCAGGATTCACTTTTGACCGCTCTATTGCACACCACAATGGACAACACACTTGACTTGATGATGGCTTCAAACTTTATTACTCTCCGAGACTACATCCATCGAATGTCCCCAAGTCACTTATACCGTGAGATAGCTTTTGTGGTGGGCAAAGACACATTGCGCTGACCTCAGACACCGCTTCTTCTACACAACATGATGTATATCCACTTCAAGTGGTCGTGCGTACGAATCAGGTTGTCTTATTTCTATATACATGCATGGTTTACAGCTTGATGCTGGAAAACAATTGGCGTTACCTCCATCGATCTCCATTCTATCCTCCAAAGCAAAACTATCGCAGCTTCACATCGAGCGACAACGTAGGGACACCCTCGAAGTCCTCAGGCATAACATAAGTAAAGTTCCAGACCTCGAAATCCCTGATCGTCTCAGCAGTACCGCCCATAGCGCCACCGAACGACAGGCTGTACGAGGAGTTTGCGTTCGTAGAAATATCAACATCCAAACCGACAACGCCACTCCAGTCGGCTATGGTCCGGTTCTGCTTGAAGGTGCCGACGATCAAGGTGAAGATCGAGCTGGAGTTGCCCAGAGGGTAGCTGAGATCGAGCTTATTTGGGGAGACCTCGACCTGAAGAGCAGTCTCGGTGGGATACAGCTGGAAGCTGATTAGCTACGGCCGCGCGACAACAAACGCTCTGCACCCAAGAATCTTACCGAGATGAAGCTGATTTCACTTCCAGTGTCCCACTGAATGACAGCAGGGTTGAAAGCCTCCTGTGACTGTGCAGGACCGCCGAGTCCGTTCTCATCAAACGACTCGGCGCCAATGGTGAGCTTCTCAGAGAGCCAGGATGTGATGTTGCGAGGGACGTTATCGATGGGTGGGTAGTATGTGGTTGCTGTGAATGTGTGCTCGCCAGAGAACTGGGTCAGACCATTGAAGATGTCGTCCGGAATCAGTGTGCGGTGGAAAGCTGCCAGCACCGCAAAACACGGTGCAAATGCGTAGTCAGCACTGTGCGACATTACTTGCGGCTGCATCTTGTGTTAGCACACAGACATCTCGGTCGTAGCAAAGATCTGGTCTCGTACCTGAGGGATCAATGACGAGTTCTCCTTGCCAGTCAAGACCCAGAACCAGAGCGCCATCAATGAAAGATATCTTTGCATGTCGTATCCATATGCTCTGTCCCAAGGACCAGCCATGTTCTTCATACTCGGGTGCCAAAGCTCGGAGACGGCTTTCCTGCATAAAGCAAAGAGACCATGTCAGTAACGTGCCTCAAATATCTGCCCGAGAGAGATTCTTGATCACTGACCATGTATGTTGTACCATGGTAGGACCGTGCTGAGCCATGATCGAATCCTCTGGCAGGTATTTACACCAAAGAGTCAACCCATAGAGAGAGACTCCCGTGTATGTACCAGAGTTGAATTCCGACAAAGTGTTGTTGCGGTCGAAGAGATCGATAATTTCCTGGGCGTACCTATGAAATATGAGCATTGGCAAATGTCGGTATTCATTATCATTCGAAGTTCACGCTTACTTTTCGCCAGATACCGTCATATTAGCTTCGTTCAAACGGCGTCCAGTCCAGCCAGACATGAACGCACGCATGATGGCCTGCGATTATGTCAGCTGAAGCCTCAACGAGTCGCCACATGTACGAACAGGATTACTGTATGCGGGATAGAGGTTGTCATCGTCGACTCCGCCAACCCTGTACTCATCGCCCTTGGTGGCGTTGTGCAAAGACTCCAGCATCAGATCCTTCGTAGGGTCGGAGAGCAGGTGTCCGTACTCCTCGAAAGCAATGATCAATGTTGTACCAATAAAACCACGCCAGTTCGGGTCCCAAGAGTTGTAGATGTCCGCGGGATAAACCGAGGTACCAACGTATGGCTCCTCTGGATATTTTTGGTAGTCACCGTACCTGGATTTCGTCAGACCAACAAAAAAGTATATAGAATCAGATAGTCCTACCACTGCTCCGACGGCTCCTTGAACTGAGCGCCAATGACATTCTCAATGATGCTTTCTGCCTGGTCGACGTCGTCCTTCTCGTTGCGAGCGAGCAGTCCAAGAGCATACCAGACTGAACTGCGTGTTTCATGTCTCAGCGCAGCGGTGGCACTTAGTTCGTACAAGTACGATTCTGAACTGTCGTAAAATGTGTCCATCCATCTCATGGACTCGTCCAGAAGGTGTTGGGCTTTTTTTGGCAAGTGAGAGCCATGTTGTGCTGGCAACGCAGCTGCCAGGACGCTGGATACTAGCAAGGCTAGTTTGATCATATTTCTTGTGGAAGCCATTACTCAAGGCAATAGTAGTATGAGAAGTATACAGCAGAGGTGTGGCTTGCTACGGACTTATACGGCGGTCACGAACATGTTGACACCTCGCCTTCAAATCAGGGCAAAGTGCAATGGCGCTATGATAGTCTCAACTTGGCACTTACGTAGTATCGTAGCGGTCACTTTACGTAGGAAACCGCTTGCTAGCTAGTTACTAGTGTATCCGAGAAGAGATAGCAGGGTGGTATTGTTATCGAGTCGTAAGTGGAGGCAAATGAGGAGGCGGCGGGGAGAGTCTCGGCATTTTGATGGGCCGAGTTTGTCCGCCACATTCTGCCTCCAATGCCTTCAGATTTGGAGGTGGTTTGCCTGCTGGAAGTAACACTGTCACGTTAAGATCCTTATGTTCCACCGCGTCTTGAGCATAAATCGACGCCAGCTCATTCCTGAAATATCTAGTGGTCATCGCCAGGATTTGTGACGGCGCATCTGGATACCCACCGATACAAGCAGCCACAGACCCGCAGTCTTCAGCTCTCTGGACATGGGTCTAGATATTCATTTGACAGGGGTGTGAAAGAAAGCGACTGGCGAAATCAATATGGGCGTCCGTGTCTTTTGGCTCCGTCGTTTTACTCGTAGGCAAGCAAGTTCGACAGAGTGGCGCATTTGCACTTCTTGCTGGAACCCCTCACCTTCATCGGCCTGGGCTCACGATCTAGCTTCAAAGTTTGTACCACTTGCCGTTGCCACTGCGGGAACAGTACGTAGTTTGAACCTACAGCCTAAGCGGAATTCATGTAAGCTTGGAAAGACTTGAGGATCATTCAGACAGCCGGTCTCACAGTCTAGGTTTGGACTCCGTACTGGCATCTCAAGGGTAATGGTGAGCATGATTCATTCGTGTCTAATGACGACAGCTTACTGAGTGCTGAATAAATATACAATCTAGACAGTATCTCAACAGTAACGTGGAACATGTAATAGTTTAATGGTTGATGATAACAGTGCACTATAGAGAGTTAGGAATGTGAGATAAGTTATCATCTCAGCGGCAGAGCAAGTAGTACGGACTTTGAAGCGAGAACGTGAGAGCCGGTGCAACCACAGCAACGTCGATCTGGTCGATTTCTCGGTACCACTCTTTCGAAGGGTCATACTCGGCTTTTGTAAGCAACCATACTGGGCATGAACGTTCACCAAAAGGAGAGAACTAGATTCATAACGTTGCTTATCTGCGTAAAACGCTCAGATCTCCGCCTATGCACTCGACTCACCTCGGTCAAGCGTGGTCTCTTGTGCTATGCTTCGCTTCTTGTTCGCCTCTTACCAATAGCAACTCCTACTTCCCCACACTCTGGTACACTTGGCATGCTCGTACATGTATTTCGGAGGCGTTTGTATGCGGATCGGCGTCACAGGAGCTTCTTCCCCTCAATCGACTCGTTATTTCCGTTATGGTTGCTGAGGTTTGTATGTAGAATGGCTGTCACTCACGTGGCTGCCATGCAGCTGCATTTAGGTCCGGCGCTCCCGTTTGTGTAGCCAAAAGCTTTCTTCCTCATACTTTACAGCTTGTAAATCAGTCCTCTCACCATAGCCTGTTCAAAAATGTCAGATTCGATCAGTGTTGGAAAAGACGCCAATGCGGCACATTTGGAAGAACTCAAGAAGACCATCACAGTCGATACCTTACACAAAGATGAAGCGCTCAAAGTGCTCGCAAATTACCAGGGAGACGAGACTTGGACTGAAGAAGAGGAGAAGAAGCTGACCAGAAAGATCGATCGGCGATTGCTGAGCATCCTCTGTATCACCTATGGCCTACAATACTACGATAAGGCCATGTTGTCGCAAGCGGTACGATGTGTGGTCATGTTCTGGCTCTTACAGTGCTGATATGCGCAGGCGTTGTTTGGATTGAGGACCGATCTCGAGCTCAATGTCGGTCTACGATATTCGATGTCTGCCGCAATATTCTATCCTGGATTCATCTGTGGTGCATATCCTGCAATTGTGCTTGCTCAACGATATCCGATTGAGCGTGTCATCTTCGGTATTGTCTTGTTATGGGGTATGCACTTCCAATTATACTGCGCCATCATATTTTGGGCTTCTCCATGTTTCAGACACTGACCCTCGTTTAGGTATCTGCCTTATGTCCACTGCTGGCTGCACCAGCTATCAGGTATGGCGGGTTCCTCCACGCAGATCTAAGGCTATCTGTGCTGACTATGCCAGGGTCTCTACGTGCAACGATTCTTCCTTGGTGCTCTCGAGAGTGGAGTGTCCCCTGGTTGGATGTTGGTCGTTGGGGGTCAGTCGCCTACCCTTTGTATAAAACGGTCATACACAAACATCTCCTGACGTAGATAAACAGGATGGTACAAGAAACAAGAGCAAGCATTCCGCATGGGAGTCTGGTACAGTATGACCGTGAGTGCTTCCTATGACAGCATTTCGACGGCACATCTGACCCAGAACAACAGGGATATGTCAGTATCGTCTCTCCTCTCATCAACTATGGATTGGGGCACATCACTGGCTCACTATCGCCCTGGCGCTACATGTATCTGGTAGCAGGCTCCATTACGGTGCTCTGGGCTTTCGTAATCCTCTTCTTCATGCCACCAGATCCCATCAGAGCTAGAGGATTCAGCGAACGAGAGAGATACATTGCAGTGGCACGAATGCGGGTAAACAACTCAGGCGTAAGAAACACTCACTTCAAGGTTGAGCAACTATGGGAGCTGCTTAGGGACGTCAAATTCTGGTTGACATTCTGGATGGCATTGACGATGCTGGTTGCGAATGGACCTGGTGAGCGCGATGAAGATTGGTACGCTAGATGTTTACTGACACATCCTACAGTCTCGACCTTCACCCCGATCATCATCTCAGACCTCGGCTTCAGCGGGCTCAACTCTCTCCTCCTGGTGATGCCCGCCGGTGCGGTAATCGGCACCATCGAGTTAACAGCGCCATTCATTGCAATGAAATTCAAGGGATGGCGATCGTATCTCGTCGCCATCACCGTCTCCGGCACGCTCCTTGCTTCGCTCCTGCTTTGGCTTTTGCCTCAGAGCGCCACTGGAGGCAAACTGTTCGCCGTTTACATACTGGCAAGCTACGGCGGCGGATATGCTGTCCTCATGAGTCTGGTCATTGCGAACTCGGCTGGCTACACAAAGCGAAGTCTTGGAAGTAGCGGCATGTTCGTTGGGTACTGCATCGGTGAGTCCACAAACGCAAGATTGCATCAAGTGAGCATTTTTTGACATTGCTTAGGAAACTTTATCGGTCCGCTAGTCTTTCTAGAAGATGAGAAGCCTTTGTACACTACTGGCTGGATTGTCACGGTAAGAATCTTCGACGCTCATACGCGAGCTGAATGCTAAACCAAGCTGCAGGTCGTAACGTCCGCCGTCTGCATCATCCTCGCACTCGTCTATCGTATCATCTGCGTACGAGAGAACAAGAAGAGAGATAGCACTGGCATTGCAGAAGCATTTGAGAATGCATACGATGATGACATGACCGATGTGAAGAACAAACAATTTAGGTATGGGTGACATGGCTGCCAAATTTTCGAATTGTGCTAATAGCGTTCAGGTACACTCTCTAGTGGCCAAATGTCTCCTATGTAATCAATATAATGCATTCCATGCTTCGGAAAAGGTGTGAGGGACTTCCTTTTACAGTACACTACTTGCCACCCTTGATGCCCTTGAGGAAGCCGTCGTAGGCAGGCTTCTTCTTGAGGTTCTCATCCCAAAGAAGAGCAGCTCCCTCGCCAGGGAATACGCCAGGGATCCAACTATAGGCATCAGAGATACCCCAGACAGTCATACCGATACACCTCTTGACTGCAAGGCAGCTGCGAGCGACAGTCTCAAAAGCCGCAGCCTGGGCGGTCAGCTTCGCGGGAGTGGCGGGAGTGTTCATGCGGATGTCGATCTCAGTGTAGACAACATCGACATTCAAAGCAGTGAGGCCACGGAGAACAGTCTCAAGTGTTGCCTGGCTGGGCAGGGTACTAGCGGTCGGGGTAGTCTCTTGGGCAAGGTGAGCCTGAAGGCCAACACCGTCGATGTGCGCACCGTAGCTCTGAATGAGCTTAACAATGCGCTGGGCTCCGAGGGTCTTGTTGCCGTTGTACTCAAGGTTGTAGTCGTTGTAGAACAGCTTGGAGTTGGGGCTGGCCTGCTTAGCAAACTTGAAAGCAAGTGGGATGAAGGCCTCTCCGATGGTGTCGTAGAAGGGAGACGAGCGGTAGGTACCGTCCTCGTTCAGTGCCTCGTTGACGACATCCCAGCGTGTGCAGACATCCTTGTAACGCCCGGCAAGGTTGAAGATGTGGTTCTTCATGATGGATATCAGGGTCGCGTTGTCAAACTTGCCATTGCCTACCCAGGCTGGCAGTTGGCTGTGCCAGACGAGGGTGTGGCAGTGAATCTCCTTCTTATTCTTCTTGGCCCAGTCACGGTAGCGGTCGGCATCGGTGTAGGTGAAGTTGTTGCGGCTGGTCTCAGTCACCTCCCACTTCATGGCGTTCTCGGGTGTGAAACTAGAACTATGTTAACATAATGAACGTCTATCAACGGGTCATGAGTCTACTGACGAGTTGAAGTCGGCACCATTGCGAGCAATTGCCTCCTCGGTCTCGTTGCCACGCAGAGTCAATGCAGTACCAATGAATTCCCTTCCACGGGCTGTCATGGCATTCGCCAGTCCTGGGGCCTTGCGCTCTTCTGCTGCTTGTGGGGCGGCGATGGCAGCACCGGCCAAAGTGAGAGCTGTAAACACCTGTGTGAAGTGCATCTTGATGTTGTGTTGGCGGATGTGATTGATGAGTTGGGTAGTCGGACTATTGCAGCGAGCTCATGGCCTTCTTATATCGTTTTCCTAGGCGGCTATACTCTGGTAAATTGCTCAATTGAATAGATGAAGTTCATCTTTTTCCCGCTCCATGGGTCAATGAACCATCCTAGCCCCAGATTCCCCGTGTGAAACCCCGGTCGTGTCAATCAACCGGCTTAGGTTCCTGGGCACCACGCGGGGCCCAGGTACAGCCGCAAGACTACTTTGGGAGATCAACTTTGCCCTTGTACTGTACAGCGGCAGCGGCTAAATTGATTCGAAGATCTTTCGCCGTTTGGAATGCAATGGGCGGTCGACTTCTGCCAGGACAGTCGAGCTCTGGTGGCAGCTGCTGACAACATCATTACAATATCCAGTAGAGTTTGGATGGCCAGGCCTAGCACTTTGTGGCCACTCAAAGTTGTATGAGCGCGCGAGGCTAAATGCAGCAGTCATGTTCAGTAGGTACCTGCAGCGGACGACCGACTCGGCATGCAGTGTCGGAAGTACTGTAGCAACGAGGATCACGAAACAAAGATGGGCGCACTCTCTTGCAGGCTCAAAACACTTGCTCTTGTCACCCAACACCGTCTGTCCTGATGACGAACATGCGATGAAACCATCAAAGTCCAGAATTGTGAATGGGAGCTCTTCGGCATAAATTGTCTCCGGGGAGCGCTTTTAATGTCCGTTAAATTTCCACGCCGCCAATGCTTACAACCTTCGAGCCGAGGTTGCGAAAGCCACCCTTCTATCGGCAAAATTCCTTGGTGATGTTCACCACATACGTATGGTACGAGGCTACGAGCGGTCATCTGCGGTCGCACGGCATGGAGGCGAGCAGCGTGTGCACACACGGCACGCCGTTTGTCGCCTCGAGCCGCAACGGCGGGCAAACGCTTGGTTCTAGAACTCCACGTCACCACGTGTATTTCATGCTTTTCCAGCAATCAACCTGGTGCGTAAGGCACCAGCTTTCCTTAAATACGAAAGTGTATGCAAATTAAGGCCACCACCATCATATCATGCCAATGGGCAAGCTTTGCTCTGTGCTTCTTCGCAAAGCTTCTGTTGCAGCACTCTCACCTCTGAAAGGTGTTTAGGGAAAGGTCTTCGGTTGTAAAACGCCAGGATGCGCTGCCCTGCAGTAGATCCTGCCGCTACTGTATCGGCGCTAGATGAGGAAGCGATAATCCTACCGATCGAATGCAAGCCCTGTGGCAAATGCTGAGTGTCCTTTCATCCGGGTGGCTGTGATCGCAAGCACTTCATCTTTCAGCCATGGGGTGGCAGGGTGGTTCTACGTTTAGGTGAAGATGGCTTGCGGTCTGGCTTCATAGTCCATAATGTTTACCCTACCGCTGAGATATCAGTACGGAGTGTGTACCTAGACCACGATGGTGGCACGACAACCACTGCGGCTAAGCAGCATCAAGTGCCATCTTGCAGTTGCTGTGTATACCGTCGGAGGGAGAAGAAACTGTCCAATTGAGGCTGTTGCATAATTGCAGGCCGGCCTTGCTTTTTTCGCAGCCATCACAGATCTGTCTGAATGAGAAAGGAAAGGTAAAGTTTAGAAGAATAGAATGTATTATGCACCAAGCCGTTGATCATCGT
The DNA here is from genome assembly GCA_035771495.1 of Cladosporium oxysporum. Classification (NCBI taxonomy): domain Eukaryota; kingdom Fungi; phylum Ascomycota; class Dothideomycetes; order Cladosporiales; family Cladosporiaceae; genus Cladosporium; species Cladosporium oxysporum. Next base: position 1,571,502 of record JAWNKS010000010.1, read on the forward strand.
CAAAGATATTAAAGATAGTGAGAAGCAGAGCAGTCAGACTGATGCGCAGAAGTGAAGCCACCAATCCAGTCACCCAAGAACCATCCCAAAACACAATCACATTGATCGATGATCCCAAACACCGAAAACCATTATCCCGCTCTGCAAATGCTGAAAGGTCGCTGGTAGTCGCACTGTGTTCTTAAACCGCTTAAAGAGGGATGGCAAGGCAGTTGGCCTCAACGTTAATGAGGTTGCCCTGGGACTTGTTAGCGAGGCGTCAATGATGAGGTGGTTAGATAGAATGCTTACGGAGGCATCGCCAGTAGAGCAGCAAGCAGCGACGTTGGAACCGCAAGCCTGCTGGATGGGAACAGCAACTGTAAAAATTGTTAGCTTGAGTCCAGAATGCTCTCAACCACAGTGTAGACGAACGGATGGGGACGCTGAGGCAGTTGATTCCGAGGAGCTCCTCGCCGCTGTTGCAGCAGGCGAGCTTCTGGCCGTTACCGCAGGCAGCGCTGCTGTCCTTGGAGTCGATCTCGACCTTCTTGTTGTTGTCAGAGGCGCCGCCCTGGGGAGCGGCGAAGGCAACAGCAGCCACGGAGGCGATGAGGAGAGACTTGAAGAAGGCCATTGTAAAGATGTTGGGTTGGTCTGAAAGACTTGGATTAAAAGGTGTTGGTGAGCGAAAGTGGTTGTTTAGAAGAGAAGTGTTGGTTGGATGATGAGAAGAAGTTGATTGTGGTGGTCGAGGATGCCTTACTTATAGCATATTGATCTCTTCGAAGCTCTGTAGTCGGTGAGCCACCGCTGTTCCGTAGGCTCTACCTTGGCATGTGATGTTGGGAGTATGCTGATCTCAATCCACAGACAGCACTCCTGTCTCTAGTGGCTTGAATCTGGTATGTCTCAGGTCGTGGAGATGAGGTCTCAGGGTATTCGAGCGGCCTTAGTGTGGGGCGGTGAGTGCTAACAGCAGTCGCTTGTAGCTCTCCCTATTGCTGGAACGCATTCAGACCCGACTCACGTGCATATCCAAGGGTCACGATGTGCTCGACGGCACGCCAGGCTATACGTGAGCCACCTACCCGGTGCAGCAGGGTAGTCTAGGCCGCGCTTAGGTCAGTGTTCATGCCACAGCGTGGTCACTTCCTGCCTCCACTGTGTCCAGTATAGGAGCATTAGTATACGCGATCACCACGACCTGGGCTGGTCATTAGTTGCCGAGGATCTGGTTGCCATCATGACACGAGGATTGGGCGGTGTAACGGCAGCCCTCCAGTGCGAGGCTAAGATCAAGGTAGCTTCAAGTCCGGTTTCGACAGAGGATCTTAACGTCTGTCAATTAAGACTCCCACAGCAGGGAGGACGCGTCTGGTTTAGAGGCAATGCTGCAATGTTCCGAGCCAGTGTGGATACAGGCGGGTAGACCAGGCGTTTGTTCCGAGCCTCTGAGACTTTACAACGGAGGGGCGTGAACGCCCGTCTTCAATTGTTGTTTGTTTTGCTTTGCTCTGAAGTTGGAGCTGACATCAGTACAAGTTGAGTGGTATTGTTCCTCTGATCGCACGGTGTCTCTCTAAATAGTATGCGTGCCGTAAATGCGTCAATATCACATCCTAATGTGACTTGTTCGTGTGTCCGAGATCTCTTCCTCCTGCGTGATCCACTGCAATGCTTCCTCCTTGAGGGGCTGGCTCCGCCTCGGCGTCTCTAACGGTGCGGGCCTTGCGGATCATACAGAAAGTGCCGAACCACGCGTTGTGTTGACTCTGATTCTATTTCTGGAAGAGAAACAACGTCTCTCACGTACGGCATCTCGCGAAACACATCTCTGGTGGTACCTTCTCTCAACAAACGCGATGGTGGATGCCCTCATTTATCGCTACCATGTCAAGAGAGTAAATGTCGGCTCTCTCCCGCCATCCTTGCTCGTGCACAGGCTTGACAGGTCAAGTTGCGGCTCAACCCTTCCGTGCCGGCGCATATAATGCTGGGATGATTAACACAGCAAAGGAGAGTGCGGGACACTGGACTGCTACAAGCTTCGACTTGGCGCGTCTCGAAGCTGCAGTGTGTCTCACTCGACTCCTTCAAGATTGTCCACCGCTGAATGTGAGTCGGACGTGGTGGTCTTATAGACCGGTGAGACTCAGACCCGCTGTGGTGATTACTTGGACCGCTGAGTTCTTCAATGTCCTCTTTAGGCTTAATCATATCGGCTTCAATAATGTGCATCTCAACAACTTCATGTTGTTGTCTTACGGCCTTCGGCATTGCGGGAAACGCGAGGTGTAGACAATCATGCAACAGACCGCTCTCATCAAAACCCCTCAGCCTTCATCTGCCGCAGGGAGTGTTCAACATGTGTACTGTAGTTTGCCACCAAAGATCGGTGTTGCAATCGACCGCTCGCACCGGTTATTACACTGACAGATCACACCGTGCAAGACTGCAGACTAGCTATCCCGGCGCTACATTCGTTTCTCCTGGCTTGCAGCTTTTCCTATAATGCTTGACACTTCTTGCATTGCTCTGAAGGCTGCTTCGTCTTCCAAATGTGTTAATAAACTGTAAACTCATGTTGCCAAAAAAATCTCGTATGTGCTGAACCCCAACCCTGACCCTTTCAAATCAGTATGCCTTCTTCGAGGACCAGCATCTACACATCATGGTACGAGTGGGATAAGTTTTTGATGTCAATCAAATGCGCTATAGTATTGAGTATATTGGATAATGATAACTTTTTTGCTGTGGTTGCTCTATACATGTTGTGAGGTAATTGAGCTGCAACTGCCCCGCTCAATGCTGCACATACGTAAAACTGTATAGCTCCCTATGCATATGAGCTGCTCAACACATGAACACCATATCCAAACCATCAAGTGGTCTTCTCCTTAGCTGGTAGCTACGACCACACGAAAGTTACAGTGAAACACATCGTCGTGGAAGATCTGGAATTGATTGAACTATGGCAAACCGTCTATCCAACCGCACAGCTCTCGTAACGGGCTCGTCAGGCTCACTCGGTCAAGCAATCGCCCTCGCTCTAGCCTCCGAGGGCGCCAACATCTGCTGCGTCGACCTCTTCGCCTCGCCACGTAACCAGGTCAACTCGAGCACAGGCAAAGCAGACGATTACCAAAACCGTTCTGCCGACGCGAAAACTACTTTATCGCTCCTTCACGACAAGTACGGAGCCGAGCGAGCAAACTTCGTCAAAGCAGACGTAACATCGCCCGCAGGATGGCAAGATGCGATCGATGCTTGCGTCAAGCAGTTCGGTAGATTGGACATCCTGTGCAACATCGCTGGCATCTCGGTGGAGTCGACGCGTGAGCGTCCGTTGCCTGTTCACGAGACGAGCGAAGACGACTGGGACCGCACGCTGGCGATCAACTCGAAATCAGTGTTCCTTGGCTGCAAATATGGTATTGCACAAATGCTTGCGCAGGATCTGTTGCCCGATGCGAGAGATCGAGGATGTATTGTAAACACTTCGTCCGTGCAAGCGCTTGTAGCATATTTCAACACTCCCGCGTATTGTGCTTCGAAAGGTGCTGTGAGCATGCTGAGTAAGCAGATAGCATTGGATTATGCCAAGGACAAGATAAGGTGGTAAGTTTGCAAAGTGCACCTGTTGACTACTGTAACTCTATACTAATTAATTACTAGCAACGCCATTTGTCCAGGATTTCTTCAGACGACTATGACGCAGAACTTGCAAGGAGACCCAGAGGCGAGAGAAGTGATCGACCGAGCACACCCTCTAGGTGGCATGGGAGTGGTCGAAGATGTGGCGAGAAGTGTGGTGTTTCTTGCGTCCCAGGACGCAGGTTGGATCACCGGTGTAAACTTGCCTGTGGATGGCGGATATACCGCGATGTGAGCTCCTATTCAAATCGACGTACTTTCAAATGGAAAAATGAAAGGTGAACTGAATGTGCAGAATTTTGAATATTACATTATGCAGCTAGAAAGAGAGCTCAGAGTACCGCAGCAAGCCAGCCCTTGCTTCAATCCCTCGCATGCATAGAAAAAAGAAGTCATTTCCGCTCAATCGCTGTCGTTATCATGCATTCGGGTATCCCATTATTGAATCATCAGTGTTAACGCCTCTTTCAACCAAATTTCCCATCGTTAGCCATGGCCATACGTGAGACAGATGCCGTGTGATGCTAGCCTCGAGGGCGAGAATGCAGGCAGTTCGTAAAGTAGCGTGCTTCATCTTAGATGAACAGCATACCGGCCACGGCAGCAGCAAGCCCACCCATGGCAACGGGGAGCTGGTTGGTGCCGGCAGCGTTGTTAGTCTGCTCAGCAGGCGGGGCCTCGGTAGTGGTGGCGGAAGTGGGAGATCCCGCGTCGGTCTCGCTGCTGGAAGAGCCAGACTCGCCACTGGCTGACGAGCTCGGGGCCTCAGTGGTCGAAGCACCCGCAGACTCAGAGTCGGTCGCGGACGGGGACTCGGTGGCGGAGTCAGTCGGGCTGGCGGTCTCACCTCCGGTCGTAGTCTCGCCACCAGTCGGGTTGGCGCTAGCCTCGCTGCTCAGGGAAGACTGAACGGAGCTGACGTAGCTAGAGATGGCGGAAGAGTCGGTGATCGAGGACGGGACCGGGACGGGGACAGCGGCGGTGCCAGAGGTCTGGGCAGGGTTGGCGGTGCTCTCTCCAGAGCTCGGGGCCTCGCTGGCCGGGGTAGTGGCGGCAGGGACGGTGGTCTCCTCAGCGGTAGTGGGAACGCCGCCGTAGGAGGACGGGTTGGCGGACGGGGAGCCCGGGGAGACCGGAGCAGGGGAGGTGGCTGCAGCAGAAGTCTGTGAGTTTTCCACGTCCGTAGGATTTGATGAAACGATTGAGGAATCTGAAGGCGCGGCTGTGGGTGATGAGGGTTCATTTGTGGACCCAACATCCGTCAACCCATAGCTCGAGAAGAGCTCGGGGACGAAAGTGAGTGACGGGAGTGAAGAATCGGTGGCTTGTGCAGAGGTGTACGCGGCAACAATGCTGGCATATGCAGAGGACAGGACGGAGAGGGCATTGGTGGTCTCTGGCCCATTGCTGGGTTCTTGGCGGGCAGCAATAGGAGGACACATACCAGCACCACAGTAAGTCTCAGTGACAGTGACAGTCACTGTGAGTTTGTTAGTGACGAGCTTTTAAGTTTGGAAGTGAGTTGATCTTACCAGTCTGACCAGCAACGCTCGCGACGAGCGCGGCGACGCCGAAGACGACGAAGGAGCGCATGTTGACGATGCTGTTGAGTGAGATTGAGGTGTGATGCGGTGTGGATGCGGTGGTGAGAATGGGTGGAGTGATGTTTGGGAGTGAGTGAGTGATAAGTGGATGCGGTGGTAAGGAAGAAAGTGGGTATGTTTTGGAGTCGCGTGCGAAAGAGTCGTAGTGGGCTGGGAAACCAAAAAGTTTAAATGTTTCGACGAGGTGCTGGGCAGGCAAGAGCGATGGACGCGCATGACGCTCGGGCCACATACCCGCCACTCACCTTGTTTCGTTTGCGCTGCATTCACCTCAATCAAGGCTTGTGGCGTGGCCGCACACCACTTTGCGTGGCACTGCATTGCGATGATACCTGCAGCGAATGCTGCGCGACGTACGTGCGTGCCGTGCGAACGAAACCTGTTCCTATCAAACGCCAAAGACATCCCTGCCGCCATCCCACTTCCTGCCTCAAACGAGCGCATGCGGAGGCTCGTGTGCGCTGCCGCCAGGGATGAGACATGAAGACGAACTTGTTTGTTCCCCGGGCTACGATGCCCACGACTGTCGACCCATCAGAGCGAACATTGCACGAGACCCTGGGCCCTGGAGAAGCGCGGTTGCAAGTGAGGTTGGGAGAATTGGAATAAGGTGGTTGGAGAGTGACGTTGGCCTGCAGCTAGGGCTTAGCGCAGAATCCTCCTTCGCGTGCCGCCAAGGTGGGAGCGGTATCTAGATCTACAAGCAAGGAACCAGGCACATCTTCTACGCGAGCAAGCATTGATTCGACAAGGCGGCGTAATTCGCTATCACGATATATTGATACGTGTACTAAAGACTAAGGCACACAACAAAGCAGCAAGCCCGCTGTCACCTACGCAACAGCCACCACAGGCTGGCTTTCTCGTCACGGACAGTGTCGCATGTGCGACCCCTTGTCCAACTCGTCCAACGGATACCAACATTCTCGAGTGCACGGCTCGTGCGCAAGGAAGTAACGCTGCACCAAAACCAAGCGAGGGCTTGATATGATGTTGAGTGCTGTTGGACCTGAGCGAGCCTTCGTGGATTGTATGCGTTGCCCAATTACGACCTGGCCATCTTGTATGGATCGTGTCTGTTAAACCACGTGCAGAGTGCAAGTCTTTTGCAAGCAGTGTACGGCGAGCCCCCTCCTCGCACCTGCATGATGCATACGCGAACGCGTGTTCAATCGCAAAGTGTCCTTTATAAACCCCGCGGATCGTCCATGTAGGTGAGATTGAATGCAAGTACTTGAGAACACTCGACGGTTCACGACATCAACATGTCTTGGAACATTGTATGTCAGCACTTCGGCTATCCTGACGGTGTTGCGAGTCTTGCACAAGAGACTTGAGGGTGGTGCTGGTTGCGAATGGCCAACACCCTCCGGCATAGTGGCCCCAAAGCAGCACCTGGTCGTTAAAATCCATGTGAGAAGTCCAAGCATCTGCTAAGCTCTCTGCTTTGGATGCCAGAGACGATAAAATTGTAAGTCAACTCTGCTCGTAGACAGACTACACACGATTCCGAAGGTTGTATTCACGAGACAGATGATGACATCGTGCAGTGCCACGCGTAAGCCTTGGTGACGGGCAGGAAGATACTCACTGAATGTTGCTTTATACACAGGCTCTCTATATCGAATGCTACAGCCGATCCCACCCAGCCGATTACTTCTCGTTTCCAGCATGCAAGGTTGTACCTCGAGCAATCACTGGCATCACATCACCATGCCGGATCTACATCTGTCAGACTGAAGAAACATTAGCGAATATTCTGCAAAAGATCTTCGAGTACATGTTGTGTATTGTGGTATTGTCAGACAGCAGTTGGACTATAATATTGATCGACATAGTTTGTTCCGATCAGGTCTGTGTATATTATATGCTTCATCACGTAAAAGAGCAGGGAGGGGAGATGATTGGTGTTAGCTTACCATTTGACTCTGGGCCAGTACTGCGTGCTCGCTTCACATGAGCATCACAGCAGTACTGGCAGTTGTTTGTGAGTGAAAGCAAAGCAAGTTCAACTTGACGCGAAACTTGCATTTGTAGCTCGTGAAAGCCCCCGTAATTTAGCCGTGCCCTCCTCCGTCACCTCTTGCCTCGAAAGTCCGCGCTCACGACCATAGCGCGATTCATGGCGTAATCGCACCGTATCTTACCTTCCACCTCTACAACATTGAAGTGCACATGGAGAACCTCAGTCTCCATGATGCCGGCCCGCCAGGTCAGCCTGGTCCGCAGCAAATGGGCCCGCCACAACAGCAAACACTAGGCATGCCGCCTCCAGTACCACAACTGCCACCGCAGATGTTTACGACGGCCGCGCAATTGCTCGATTTAACGGACAGTGAGTGTGAGGATGGACGTGGTCTGAACGGGCAGTAAGCGCTGACATGAGCCGCGGAAAGAAAAGCTCATGGTTGCTTTGAGAGACGGGCGCAAGCTGATCGGCGTATTGAGGAGCTGGGATCAATTCGGTATGGTACACGCAAGCGACACACACATCACGAATGCAAGGCTGATGTAACGGCATTGTAGGAAACTTGGTGCTCCAGGATACTGTCGAGAGGCTCTTTGTGCAGAACCTCTACGCCGACATTGAGCGCGGCCTCTTCCTCGTGAGGGGTGAGAACGTTTCACTACTTGGAGAAATCGTAGGTTTGGGCACACCCACAGGAAGACAACTCTTGACTGATGTATCTTAGGATTTGGATAAGGACGACTACGTGCCCAAGCCTTTCGAGCAGGCATCGGTCGAGCAGGTCTTCGCATTGAAGAAGGCTGAAGACGCGAAGAGGAAGAAGGCGGACAAGTCGAAGCAGAAGAAGCTTGCTGCATTTGGCTTTGAAGGTGAACATCACGGAGAAGCTATTCTGTGAGAAACGATATCCATACGACATACACCACGAGTGAGGAGAGCGAAGGGCGTGACCAAGCCAGGAGTACAGGAAGGAGAAGCGGCCTTTGAACAAGTTTTTACAGATGTTCCATACGTCTTGAACATGCGGACGTGTTCTTGCAAATCTACCTTATCCACCATCTCCTGCCTTGGTCTCATGAATGTGCGTGTTTAGTCTGAATGTGGTCGTCACAATACACTTCACTGGTGTTATCACGAGACGACTGCCTCTTCAGTTTGCCTAGATAGCTCTCCAACCCCAAGTCTTCAGCAAACCATAGCAATTGGCCAGCACAAAATTAGAGCGGCAAACTTCGATGCACCTGACCTTCATCTGGAGCGTGAGCAATGCACATCACAAACAAGCACAGCTCCAAATGCGGTTAGCGGCCCGAGCCGACTAGTGGCTGGCCTCGATCTATTCACCATTCACTAACCTCTGACACGCCCCTCTCGAAATACTCCGACATCAACTGACCACTGCCACAAAAATACACAAACTCGCCTCATTGCTCTTGTTACTCAGGGATACTGAGCGGACATACGAATACTAACAACTACTCTGCAGTTCACGCGATATCTCATCAGAGACGTGATTGGAAGTGAAGCGCCCGTGTGAAAAGCCCGAGGGCGCATGCTCGCGTCGCGCCTTCCTTCTTGAGCTTCGTCAAGCTCGCTCGCACTTTCGTTATTATCGTTGCCTGCGCAAACCTGCGCAAGCAAAACCTTCTTTGCTTGTGTCGCCTTTTACGCCGTTTGCATTTCGACAACATCCACCGTCGCCTTCGCTTCGGTGCCCTGGATTTTGGACTTCTCCGACCTTGCGGAAATATCTTCTCGGAGCCTGGAGCACCTTCCACCGGAACTGGCGGTCCTGATAACGACTGGTCTCACGGCATTCTTGGACTGCATTAGCCATATGTCTTGAACAACAGCCACGGAGCGACAACAAACAAACAAACAAGCAGAAGCCAATAGCACAAAAGCGACACTCACAGTTTGTCGCGGACGCCAGACGGGCGATTTTCTACGCTCAAGTTTATTATCAGAGCTGTTTTCTCATCTTAACCATGCGTCACCGCACTTCAAACTCGCTTGCTGATACAGCTGGCAACAACGACGACAACATCCGCGTTGCCCACACTCGCGCGACCGACAGTGGCGACGACGACAAAGGCTCACCACCAGAGTCCAAGAATCTCAAACTCGCGCAACTTGAGTCCGACAAGTACGATGGCAAAGGCAAAGCTCATGCTCAATTACCCGAGCAGGACGTTGACATGATGGACATTGACCACAACGAGACTGGTTCCGACAATGACAATGTCACGGAGTACTCCTTCAAATCCGAGGACTACCCGCATGAAAGCGAGCTGGAGGACCTCGACGACGACGCTCGCTCGCACATCAGCCTATCCGATGACGAGCCCGAAGTTTCCTCGGTCATCGGGCCTGTCGACTGGAAGGAGTTGACTCGTGATCAGCGCGTAGAGTATGAACGCATGTTCGGCTCCGTTCATCATCAACCGCTCAATGGCTCCTGGACTTTCACCGAGAATTACCACCGTCATATAGATGAGCAGTGTCTGACCTACCTCGACGCATTCAAGCCGGAGGAATGGGTTCTCCCACGTCACGACACGGAGTATATACTCAACAAGCTGTTGGAGCGTATTCGTATGCGTAAGGCTCATATGAAGGTCTACGGCCCTCCAGCTCATAACAGTAGTTCTCGATCTCATCAACTTTCGCACCATCATTCGCAGGCACCACTCCCACCTCCAGGCCATCAAATGTCTGGCAACCAGATGCTTCGCTCTCAACCATCTGTGCAGCCCATGGGAGAGCCACCAGGCGTCAGACTCGGCCAGCCACTGCGTCAGCCAATGGCTTTTGCTCAATCGCAGCAGTACCAGAACGGTGGCCTCCCTGCGGGTCCGCACCCCGGCCAACCGATTCGAGGGCCGCCATATCCCATGCCTGGTCAGATGCCTCCGCAGCCGATTCCACCATTGAGGTCCAACATGGGCCTACCTGCGAAGGCTCAGCGTAAGCTGAAGATTAACGTCGCAGACCGTGGCCACAGGGAGCAAGCCCTCCAAGTTCCGTTGCCGCTCAAGGCTCCTACGCCTCCGTATCCTCTGCGCGACAGACCAGACCAACGTAAGACTGTTGGCAAAGCCGGCCGCGGTAAGACTCGTCGCCAAGCTGAAGCCGATGAATTTCCCTGGAACCGTGACTTGGACTTCATCGCGGCAAGGGACGCTTTGCAGTCGAAAGATACTTGGGATCTTTCAGTGTACGATCAGGCTATGCTTGACGAAATGGAACGCTGCCGTGTGCGCAACAAGCCTGTAGTGGAAGTGTTGGAAGAAGAGATCACCGCAAAGCAAAGTAAGTAATTCTTGTATCGCCAGCAGAAACAGGTAAACTGACCAAGATACAGAGGTGGCTCGCAAGAAAAAGAACCCTCCAGCCAAGACCGAGGCCAGCTCGGAAGAAGACGGCGAAGGCGAAGCAGAAGCCGAGCATGAAAATCAGGATGTTGTTCGTCGTACTAAGGGAGGCCGAAAGAAGAGTCGCAGCGCTGGCGAATCTGGCAGTGACCCGTACCATTCGGGCAACTTTGCCTTTGCTAGCCCAGAAGATCAACAGCTAGCCTCTACCATGGGCATGCGCAACGTGGACGAACTGATTGATGCTGGTATGACCGACAAGCTCTCTCTAGATGAGCTTTTCCGCATCAAGATCTGCTGGAGTCCTGGCAAGAAAGGCAACTCTCAGGACCTCGAGCAAGCCAAGTTCTCTGTGAAAGATACTGTCACTACCCGCAAGATGCTCGATAAAACTCCCATACTCTCACACCGTGCTGGTGAGTGCATCATCGACTTCTGTCCGGACCTGCTCTGGCGAGACATCCTCCTGCGCATTCTGAGCGAGGCAGGATTCAGCAACAAAGACATTCGCGATCGGTTCTGCCTCAACGGTTCGTTCTCCGACAGAGCGACCGTCGCCAAGCGTCTCAGCGCCGCTCTCGGCAAGGACACTAACCCGCCTCGTGGCAAAGGCAAGGAGGCTGCTCTCGACTGGTGCGAGACCAATAGAGATGATTTTGATAACTATCAGGCGTTCTTCGGCAAGCGCCCGCCGGCACGCCGCACCGCGCAGGGACGTAAGAACTCGAAGCTTCTTCACGGCAAGACCATTGAAAGTGAGGAAAATTCGTCGCCACTGAAGAACGATGGCAAGGGCGAAGGCAGCAAGAAGCTGTCCAGAATGGCGCTTGACGGTGCCGCTGATGAGGAAGCTAGCGCTGCCGAAGAGTCTGATGATGAAGACCAGGGGGATGCGGTCTCTTTGCAAGACTCCGATGAGCTCGACGCCATGTCTGACTGAAGCTGCTGTTGATGGGAGACGCTATCGGCTGTTGATGAAAGACGCTATCAGACGCAAGCAGTTGAAGTGATGATGGAGTCGTGTGTGCAAGGGTTGGACCTTGGTGGGATTCACTGATTGGTGGAATCACTCCCCATTACAGGACGTAAGATTGGTGTTTTGTGCTTTGTTTTTTGTGTTTTTGTGCGAACTGGCAATCATTGATGCTACTCACCACGTGGACACTCTTGGTGGTAGTCAAATAATTGGCATGCATGTACGAATAGGTACGATACCCCAGGCGTTATACTCAATCACTTCGCCTCACCCCATTCTTCGACGTGCACGTTTTCCACATTTGTATTTACACGCCTGACACTTGATACTGTGATCCGAATACTTTCCAAGGTCACATATAGCCGTACAGCCTCCAAGCTGGAATTTACTTGCCAGAGGAACCTTCCAGACCTTTGATTGTCATGTTGAGGAAACTGCAGATTCACGCTCGACTTCGCTCTTTCGATGCAGCGACGTGGACCTTACAGGCCCTACACCGGCCTGCAAGTGTTTCTCTCTCTCTCTCTCTCTCAACAAGTAATCTACAGTACAGAGCAGACTCTACCTATCACTTTCTCAAAGCATCGATAAACAAGGTCACTACACTTGCATTCTCCGGACAATCTTTACATTTCGACATTGGTATTGCCCTTGGCTGCACAGCTTCACAACGTCTCAGGAAAGAGAGCAAAACGAGAGGCTGTGGATCCATCCCCAGTGAAGAGAATGGCTTCACCCGAAAATGATGAAACAAAACTCGACAATGAAACCAGAAGCACTGCTCAGCCTAAAGAACGGCAATGCTCTCCACCACCGCCAGTGGATCTCGCACAGTCTCCACCTCAAGAAGAAGATGCGCCGCAGTCTTTAAACCCGATAGCCAACCAAGGAAGCGATATTGTAGCCTGCGATGTGAAGCCGGAGGGGTTTGTACTCCTCCCACCGCCAGGACACGAGCTCACATCCTCCAACATGACAACGCTCAACCAAGAAACACACCCCGTCTCCTAGACAGAGTCGCGGAAACCTCTTCCTGGGTTCCTTTATCCGCCCTCCTCCCTGCCAGAGTGGAGATACACGTCTCCCCGTGAACAAAACCCAGCCGTCCGCCTGCCCACAGCCATGGAACACCGCGCACATACACCTGTGCCAGAATTCGCCAACGCGAGACTACCAGATGCCACTCCCATGCTCACACAGTTCGAGCGACACGGCATAACAACATACTCCTCCGAATCGACCGAGGAAATCGGCCTCGATGTCAACGATCGTGGGGACAGAGATGTTTTGGGTTATACGGACAAAGTCCCCATGGCGGGCAAATATCTGCAAACAGCAGAGTATCGAGAAGGCATGAAAGCGCAAGAAGACAGGTTCGTAGAGTACAGCGAGCGCGACGTCTTGAACGCCGTGGAGCACCATGATAGTCAGAAACGGCCTCCCCGTGTGCCGGGGCAATAGGCTGCTCGGTTTGCGGAAGCGATGTCCATAGCAACTGCTTCGCGGAATGGAGATGTCGTCTGGGACGCGAAAGGGTCTGAAGTTGTGTCTTTCAAGGCCGCTCACGGCATCACGACGTATTGGAAGGGACAGCCGCTGAAACGCAAAGCGCAAAGCGAGCAGGGAGACGAACGGCCGGCAAAGAAGCAGAAGAAAAAGCAGAAGAAGCAGCACAGGAGGTTCACGGAGCCGGTGGCGTACGAGTACGACGAGGGCGTTCAGGATTATTTGAAGGCCTTGGAAGTAGAGGAGAGCAAGGCGTTGTCAAAGTCGGTTCGACCGGAGCCTGAAGCAATGGACAAGGACATCGACAAAGAGCCAACGCACCCGCCGAACCCAACAACCAAGCCACCTCGCCCGCAATCACAACCCCTCGAGCTCACACCCACCGCCGCCGCAGCCCTCGCCTCCACAAGCAGCATGCTCTCCAACCGATCCGGCGCCGCAACACCACCACACAGCTCCCAGCCAACGCTCAACGACAAGCTCCTCATGCCGCCGCCACCACCGAATCCTCTCTCCCAGAAGGAGCTCACCGACAGACTCCTCATGCCTCCGCCACCCCGCCCCATCCCTCTTTACCGCCCACCCCCAAATCCAACCAAATGCAAAATCCTCGCCTGGAAAGTCGACCCCTCTCACCGCTGCCTCTCCTACCTCGTCTCGGCCCACAGCTCCGCCGCGCCGCCGCTCTAGCTAAGCGCCAGCACCCGCAACGCCGCGGCGCAGAGCGCCGACTGGGACGTCGCCATCGAAGCCTTCTGGCAAGCCAACGACGACGAGGAAGCGTTTTTCGGATTCGTCTACCACCGCGACCCGCATCCAACGCCGACGTACATCCCGCGTGTGTGGGGGTGTGAGTTGGAGGAGAATCGCAGTTTTTCGTTCTGGGTGTCGGATCATCGTGATATTGGGAGCAAGGAGCCTTTCAAGCCGAGGTTTGTGAAAGGAGAGGATCTAGGAGCGGAGTGGGATGCGGCGTTGGCGAGATTTTGGAGGGAGAGGGAGAGAGTGGAGGAGATGAAGAGGGTTTCTGCAATGATGGTGAGGAGTGGGTTTGGAGCGTTGGAGTGGTTGGAGAAGCAGGATGCTTCGAGTCGGGAGTTGGATGGGGATGATAAAGAGGACGAGGACGAGGATGAAGATTGGTATTATTTGGGCGAGTCATCTGAGGAGGAAGAAGATGCTGCCCAGTCTGGTGGAAAGCGGAGAGATAGTGGTGGAGGCAAGTAGGCTGGAGGTTTCGGTGAATCGAAAGAGGGTGGTAAGCACTAGGAAATGTCAGTCGCTCTTATTGAGGTACGATTGATGATCTGATTTTGTCAGCTTTGATGATAATATATGTACAGATAAGTTCGTGTTGTGACATCGCAGAGAAGAGATATATGACGGAGAAGCGGAAAGAGACGAACTCAGCAAGGAAAAAAAGAAATTTGGACAATCAGCACTTTTTTGCTGGTCCCTTGACGATTCCAATGCTCGCTTTAAACAAAATAGCCCACCCAATGATCCCGTATATCGGATACGTCGCTTATCTTTTCTACACCGATCGATCCCATCTATCAGTGCGAAGCGTCTTGGGAGCTCAATTCCTCTTGACACCGCTCCTCTCCAACGCCTCCAGTAACTCTGGCCTTCCGGCCAGACTCTCTTTGGCCTTTTTATAGCCCATCCAACACCTGATCCGTTTATGGCTTTCGGGCCAAACATCCTCCTCCTTGTCGACCAGCCCGTCGAAGAATTTATACGCAGCTTTGGGCGCATGCTCGCCGTACTTTTTGATCTGGGCCTCGCTGCGCATCTCGGCGATTGTTCCTAGGTCCCGCACGATGGTCACATGAATGCCAGCTTCCTCCCAAGCTTCGCGAGTCGCGGCCTCGACTTCGCTTTCGTCGGCTTCCCAACCGCCTTTGGGTAGGACCCAGCCTTTGCGCGAGGAGGATTGGATGAGAAGGACTTGGGTGCGGTCGGAGGAGAGAGGGACGATGCCGGCGACGAGACGTTCGCCTTTGGGGCCGTATCTGGAGATGCATTGTTAGGATGGTCTGATCGCGTGATGTGGGGATTGCCATTCAATCGGGGACTAACCTCTGGTTGTCTCTGCCAACACGGGCGTGCATTGAACGCTCACGTGAAGGGGTCGGTGGCTCTTGCGCCATGGTGTGCGAGTGGGTAGATTAAGCGGAAGAGAAAGTAAATAGGTGTAATTGATTAACAAACAAGAGATCGTCTCGTCGTCAATTGCCGCAGCGCAGAGCAGGAATGGCAGCGGCAGTGAAAGTAGTAGCGTGCCCGGGAACCCTCAGACGTAACAAGACCGTGCAGTCGTAAATCGTGGGCACGTGGGCAGATTGCCAGCAGGGTGTTGTGTTGTCGGAAGGGAGGGTGACGGAGGGGCAGGAAGGCCTCAGTCCCGCGCGAGACGGGGCTGAAGACGATCGTGGGATCGGAGGCGGCGGAGGATGGCCCTGGGAGAGTGGTGCAGCATGGCGGGAGAGAGGGAGGGAAGAGAGAGGAAGATGAGGCGTCGGCGGCGAGGGAGAGGGTGGTGTGTGTAGCCCGGCGGTGGGCATTTAAAACGCGCGCCGTGTCTGGGGCTCGCCTCTCCCTCCCGTCGTCCTCGTCCTCTCACGCTCAACCTACCTGGCTGGCTGGGTAGCTTATTAGCCTGCCTGGCCTTGCCTGGCTACCAAGGGTGCGTTCATTGCCTTGCTTGCTTTGGCTCCAGCGCTAGATGATGGCCTGTCCACGGCTTCAAATCCGCGTCGTGTGTGGGCTGAGGCGGAGCCAATTTTCGAGCTGGAGAAAGGAAAGCAACGGGAGAGAGCATGGGCGTTGTCGCAGTGCAGTGCAGTGCAGCGTGGGGCACCTGCATCCTGCTGCTGCTGCATCTCTTTGGAGGGGCACGAAAATGGCACGTCCTCTGCATCTTCACCACTTTCAAGGGTCGTTGAATCAATATTTGACTAGAATTGGCTGGACTTGATGGCCCCCCCCAAGCCTCACCACCGCCACTTCCTTCAAATCCAATCCCGCGCTGCACACTGCACGCTGCCCACAGTCGGGGTCAACGTCATCCCACCGCGTGGGATGTGAATCGTGAAGCCTGGCCTCAACTGTTGCAAACGGCGCGTATGAAGAAGCATCGTCGCACCAAATTACTTGTACCACTCAAACTTTTTTGCCGCTGCTTGCTCTTCTGGGACATATTTGCTCTATTGCAGTCTTAGGCTGTGTTACTAGTCTACAGCTGTCTTTCCCTCCTCCATACCTCTTCCTGTCCAAGCGAACACGCCCACTGCTCTAGACTCGCCCACGACGGCTTACACTGCTCAGCGATCATCATGCAGGCCACGAGCAGCGTGGGTACGCCCTTCTCTCTCATGACGCCTATAGGTACGCAGTCCATACCCAATCGCACATCAAGTCTGGAGCACGTGCTCACCTTCCTTGCCCACGTACCCGGCTCAACCCATTTCACATTACACGTTGAAATTGGCATCGCTTGGGCATCGTGCTTCCCACCGGCATTCGCGTCCATTACCGAACCAGATTCGAATGAGATTGGGCATTCGCGCATCTGCTGATATGTTTTCCGCTCTGCACAGGCTATCAAAGTGGCGATTGTGGTTACTGCAAAGCAGAAGACTCAGGTCGGCGAACTCCCGATTCCCGTGCGTTGATCTCGTGACGCTGCCCGGTGTAAAGTGTCCTTGGGTGCTTCCGCTCAATCGCATTGAACATGCGATGAGACACACATTCTTAGACCGATCAATTCCTTTGCGCTACTATTGCATCGAATGGTATAGTATAATCGTCTGACATTTCGAAGGTGCCTCTTACTATGCATTATCAAAGAAGCTTACGCCTGAGCATTATCAGATGCTCATGGACCGTGGCTGGAGGAGGTGAGTAACAAGACCTCGTCCAATCGTTCAGATATCACAATTCCAAGACCTAGTAGTCTTCTTTCAAGTGCAATCCCTGACAATGTGTGCAGATCAGGCACTCTCTGCTATCTTCCAGACGCCTCACGATCGTGTTGTCCTCATTATACCATAAGGTAAGCGAAGTCGATATGGACGTCGTGATGATCTCGCTGCTGACATCGCAGATTGCCCGCTTCGGAGTTCCAGGCTAGTCGCGATCAAAGACAGACATTATATCGTTGGAATCGTTTCGTCCTCGGCGACAGGTACATAAAACAAGCAAGTCTGAGGCAACCAAAAGGCAAAGGGTGAGTTTTCCGATGGATTGTGGTTCCAATAGAATCCAATACTTACTTTGTAACAGTCAGAAGAAGCGCAATACCAACATCTTTGACTTCACTGCTACTGTACACGAATGCGAAGAGTCCAGAATCCTACCAGACGTCGATACTGCACCCGACCATCTCTTCACCGTCAACCTCGAGCCCGACACGTTCACCGAAGAAAAGTACGACCTTTTCCACGACTATCAGCAGCATGTTCATCATGAGGGCCCATCAGAAATCTCCCGCGCCGGCTTCAAGCGCTTCCTCTGCTCCTCGCCACTCGAGCGAAGAACAGAACCTTCCGGCAAGAAACTTGGAAGTTACCACCACTGCTATCGCCTCGACGGACGTCTCATCGCAATGGCTGTTCTGGACCTGCTTCCCCACGCTGTGAGTGGCGTGTACTTCCTCTACCATCAAGACTTCGAGAAATGGAGTCTAGGCAAATTGAGTGCGCTACGAGAGACTGCTCTTGCGTTGGAAGCTGGCTACGAATATTACTACATGGGATACTACATCCATAGCTGTCTGAAGATGAGGTACAAGGGGACGTACAAACCACAGCATGTACTGGACTTTGAGAGCTTCGAGTGGAGTCCTCTCGATGAGCAGATGTGTCGACTGATGGATGAAAGGAAGTATGTCAGCATGAGTCGCGAGCGCGCCGCTGGAGCAAGCCAAAAAGCGGTACCCATCGCGGGCGAATCGACAACAGACAAAGCAGAACCCTCCCACGCCGCTGCAGAGTCCAAGCCCACCGAAGCCTCCATATACCCAACGCCCTCGCATCCCGTCCCTGTCGACGCAGCGAACTCCAACCTGTCCCTGCTCGAGCTCGGTATGCCTGGCGTGTTGTCGCTCAAACAGCTGCAACAAGAAATCGATCTTGATGATGTGAAGATCTCACTTGGTCGGGGCGGGATTCATCGCACGCCTGACATTGTCAGCTGGAACGATGGCTCGGAGACGGATTCGTCTAGTATCAAGGGCGTGATCGCGGAGTTTGCCGCGTGCCTTGGACCGGAGCTTGTGGAGGGCGTGGTAGTGGATTTCGGGAGGTGAGGAGTGGACACCCGCAGAGCATATTGATACACATATGTATAGTATCAAGCAGCCTTAGCTTTGCCAATTCGGCTGACCTCGAGGTAATATCCCACCCACATGACAACCACTTGCTGTGAAGCGGAAGGCACACGTCAGCAAGTCATCTCGGACATCCTTGTTGAATCACGGGCTCCATTTACTTACCAGAACAAACATCTCCCTCTGCGTCATGCCCTTCATCTCATATTCCGGATCGAACCAGTGAGTCCCGGGATAAAAGATCGCGCTAACCCCGGCCGCGCAATACATGCTTCCTATCGCGGCCGCGCAGAATACGCTGTGTTTGGTTTCTCCGGCGGAGAGCTTTGAGAACACAGGTCGGAAGGCGAAGTAGGTCGATGCGAGACCAAGGAGAACTCCGAGGGACATGGTTTGGCCGTTGTGGAATTTGGCGTGTGGTGGCCAGCGCGGATTGTGAATATGCGTTTGGTTCCAGTCGGCGAGAAAAGAGCCTGCCGTGTAGAAGAGGTTGCCTAGGCAGAAGAGGGCTCGTCCTGGGGTGAGTGAGGCCATGCTGGGCTGTGAAGTAGAGTAGATGGGAACGGTGTTGGAGAATATGAAGGTTTTGGAGTTTGGGCGAAATTACAAGGTAGATTCTGAGTGAAGGCCGGAGATTATACAGCAATCATGGCAATGGCTACAGTACTTATCATTGAAGGCCCATGTCAATAATGTCCGGCCTTCAATGTCCATATTTCGCATGTCATCAGCTCGGAAGTCCGTCAGCTGCATGACGCAAGCTTGAGCTCGGGCGGTGCTTGCTTGCTTGCTTGCTGGGAGCTCCTCCTCGTGAGCCGAAACCTGAGGACAACAACCACTGCCTACCTTGTACTTCTGCCTACAGGATTAACATATACCTCTATGCACTGTTGTCATCATCAAAGGCTGCTATAAAGTGTCCACTTGCTGGCTCGTAGCTTACACAAACTCGCACTACCGCCCCGCCGTCTGACTGTCGCAATCTGCCCGCGCCACCGCTCCCAGATCACTTATCGACTGCCTCGCGCACCTGACCTGACTGCATCAAAGCGCCCCGCTCGCCTCATCTCTAGGCACGTACCTGTGTACGGTCTGCCACGAGCAAGCAATACCTGGGTCTGCGTCGAGTTCCACCTGTACCGTATCCTTGCACCTGCCTACGACTTAAACGCTCAACTCAAGGCTAAGGCGCTCGCAAACCACCGTGATTACATAAGGCCTACCTCCTCCGTGAACCTGACTCTGCACCTCGAGACACGGCTCAATTACCCAAGCTACTCGGTCGTACGCGCGCGATAACAGTGCCCTCAAGTCTACACAGGGGCAGGCCCTATCGCTTTACAAGATGGGCCTCGCCTACAATGTCTACTTGAACGCCAAGCGCATCTACGGCTGCAAGAACTGCAAGACTCACCTGGCCGACCACGACGAGATCATCAGCCGTGTAAGTCGCGCCAAAGACTCAAGCCGTCCATGTTTACCGTTGCCATACGCTAACACTTTTTGACCGCAGAACTTCCGTGGCCAGCATGGCAAAGCCTTCCTATTCAACAGCGTGGTGAACACCCAAGCTTCCGAGCCCAGCGACCGCAACATGACTACCGGCCGACACACCGTGAGAGACATCGCTTGCCGGCAGTGTAAAGAGGTGGTCGGGTGGAAGTATGACAAGGCCTATGAGAGCACGGAGAAGTACAAAGAGGGCAAGTTCATCCTCGAGCAAGAACTCCTTTGCAATGTCACCTGATTGCTGGAGACGAGAATGAGAAACCCGCTCGTTGACTTCGAGAGCATGGCTGCCATAAGAGCGTTTATCACGAATGATGAAATTGGTTAGTGACATAAGCATGTCCTGGTGTCCGGCGTTTTTGGAATAGGGCTATGGAATTCTAGGCGTCTGAGAGCCTGACTCTGTGGCAAAAGAGTCAATAGTCGGTTGGGAGGATCAATTAGAAATTCAGTATGACAGGAGTGGTCAATATTCAATATTGGGCTTCTCAAGCTGGCGAGGTTTGCTCGATTTGCAAGTATCCTATGGAGTACCAGCGTGATGAGAGAGACCAGACCCCTTGGGCGCCTGACCCGATAGTAGAAATGCGCAAGTCCGCTTTTCGAAGTCCGTTCCTGGCGCTGGGTGGCTTTAGCCTGGAAGCCTGGAAGCGTTCAAAGTCTGAGCGTGCTTTTTGAGAGGAACTATGCCGATCGATGACCAGCAGCTGCCAAGGTGTGGTCAAGCATGCGGACGTTATTGCGTGCAGGAGGTAGTATGAGATTTGATCGGCGGGTAGTCCATCCTAGATTCCTATAGTCTACCCGTCGCGCTGGTCCGCTTCTTCGGCGTCAAGAGAAGCATAATAACACAATTGTCACTGGTGATTCTGTGGCTATATTGTGGCGGTTTTCCGAGGAGTCCTAAAACTAAGACACGGATCTTCAAGCTGCAACCAGGGTCCTCGTCTTGAAGAGTGGCCGGTGGAATGGGTGTCTCAGTTAGAAGACGGCTATGCTCTATCATGTGCCATTGCCGCGTACCACGAAAATGGGAGCGGGTGTTATAGCTGAGAATACTGGGAGAGACACGCAAACGGCAACACATACATGTGGAGCTCCCAAACGATCCTCTGGTTTGCAATTGCGATTTGCTCGGGGAGAGGGCAAGCAGACTTAAGCTTCAGTCACGGACCCTCTGCAAATCTTTGCTCACACACACAGCACAGCTGCGAACATGGTCCGATTGCCTTTGCTGGTAACCGCACGTCATCCCCCGTTCCTGGATCGCACGCCAACGCGGCATCCATTGGCTGAAGACGCCCTCTAGCCTTGCGAATCTAGCCCGAGATGCGGATGTACCGCGAGCCGGGTATTCTAAACTCTGCATCCCTGACCGACTGCATCGATTCGACCGGATCGTTGGGTTAAGGATTAGCTCGCGCGTCGCCTCGACACACTGCTGGCTCTACCACTGCTGATCCCTTCTTTTCTGTTCCTGGCGCACGATGGCGTTGGCTGCGCAAGCCCATCTCTTCATGACTCTTGGGCGATTTGACTGCAGATGGCCTCAATACTCGGAGATCGCTAGCGCTCTGCTGTTGTGGAGGACAGGGCAAACCATATCCCACCGACGATAGATATGTATGCTAGACCCTGCCTCTCTCTTCACGTTTCGTCTCTTCACCCCGGACTCTTCAGCGTCTGAAGCGTCACACTACTGTCTCTACATTCTGTACTCTGGAGGATTGAAGCACACCGCAACTGTATTGGTCTTCAATCGCCTTTACGATGTCCACTTCGTCGATAAGCAGCGATGGCGAGAGGCCTAGGCTCTCTCCTCACGATTCCGTCGAGGCTTACACAACCAGCACGGCGATGGGACCGCACAATGTTCGCCATGCTCATTACATGGGGCTGAGCGGCTCCGCCCTTCGTACTGCCATTGGTCTTGCGGCCGGTCTCTCCTTCCTCGCATTTGGTTATGGTCAAGGTAAGTTCATCTATTGACGCATATCGTGCATTGAATCAAGCAGCTCACTATTGTTTTAGGTGATATCGGTGGAGTTATGCTTCTGCACGATTGGCGCGTGACTTTCCCACGAATCGATGCCATGTCGCACCCCAACATCCAGACTGTCACTCTGACGGGCACTGTCATTGCTTCATGGAACCTTGGATGTTTGGCCGGTGCTGTGCTTACCTTCTTCCTCTGTCACGTACTCGGCAGGAAGGGGTGTATCATTGCTGGCCTCAGCATTGAGATGATCGGAAAGATTATTCAGTGCTCTTCGTTCACGCTTGGCCAGTACGTTGCAGGCCGTGTGGTCGCTGGTGTCGGTAATGGGTAAGAAAGTAGCCTGTTCTTTGCAGAAACGCCGATACTGACCTTCAAAGTTTCATCGCGTCCACAATTCCTGCGTGGCAAGCAGAGTGCCTCAAGACCCAGCGTCGCGGTACCCTACTCCTTGTGAGCTTCGGCGGCTGCATTGCTCTCGGACTTGTGCTGTCCTATTGGCTTTCATTTGCAATGTCCTTTGCGGAAATGTCGTCTGTCTCCTGGCGCTTCCCCATCGCCTTCTCCGTGGCGATCATTCTGCCTGCCCTGCTTATGATCTCTTTCTTGCCCGAGTCACCAAGATACTTGCTTCTTTGCGGCAAGGAGCAGGAGGCTCTCAACGTTCTTTCGGCTCTGGAAGAGTTGCCATCTGACCATGAAGACGTCCGACGTGAGGTGTTGCTTATCAAGAACACTGTTCTGAAACTTGCTGGTGGCAGCTCCATCTCGGCCATGTTCACCATGGGCAAAGAGCGAAACCTTCACCGTGTTATCCTTGCTGGTAAGTCATGCACTGTTGTTCCATACGCTCATTCTCGGCATCGACTGACAGTGCCACAGCTCTGCTGCAGCTCATGCAACAATTCACTGGAATCAACCTTTTCATTCAATTCTTGGGATCTATGTTTGGCCAGCAGCTTGGGTACCCGGATCGAATTGCCTTGGTCTTGGCGGCTACATGCGCTACTTGGTTCCTTGTCACATCCATCATCTCTGTCGTGGGTATCGACCAATACTTTGGTCGACGCACTTTGACGATCTTTGGTGCCAGTGGCATGTGCGGTTGCATGATCGTCCTCTGCGGCATGTCGTACCTCTCTACGCAAGCTTCGCACCATGCGATGTCCGCCTTCCTCTACCTCTACGTGGCTTTCTTCTCCATTGGTTGGCAGGGTATGGGATGGCTATGGGCTGTCGAGCTGGTTCCGCTTAGCATTCGTGGACCTGCAAACGCGTTGGTAAGTTTCCGATACTCATCGTATTTGAGCTCGTGGGCTATGCTAACAACATGAATAGTCAACTGCCGTGAACTGGCTCGCCAACTTCTGCGTTGTCATCACATGCCCAGTCATGTTCACCAACATCATGTACAAGACATACGCCACCTACGCCGTCATCAACTTCGCCATCATCCCAACGATCTACTTTCTGTACCCAGAGACCGGTTCCCGAAGCCTCGAAGAGATCGACTTGCTCTTTGAGAACGCGACCACACAGGGCAAAGCCTGGTTCTCTGTTGTCAAGCTTGCCAAGGAGGAGCCCAGATGGTACGATGTCACCGGCGAGAAGACGGAACAATATTCAAGCACCGGCATCACAAACTCGACAGAGCCCTACTCTGAGCAGAATGTGCGCCCCACGAAGCCTCTTGGACCGCTTAACGGCCCTTCCGACGATGGAAGTAACTAGGGTGCTCGTGATGCCTTGTCGCTGTTCCTTGATAGAGAGAGTTCCCGTTCGCACTTGAAGGAGAATTTTGAATTACTGGATACTGCCGATTGAACCATCAGTCGCAAACTCTTTTCCTTTTGTCGCGCCTGAGAAAAGTCTTTTTCGACTTGTTGTCTGGCTCTGCCTGCCTTTCGCTAAATACCCACTTGGATTTCAGTATGTCAGATATAATAGTGTATTTACACAATGCAACTTCAACTCCGCGCACAACTCTCTTTATGTTCCCGCGATGCTTCCAGTGGCTGTTCTATATGGTGAGTATGATGTCTGGTTTACGGGAACTGGTACGACTGCTGACGATAAATAGGCTGAAATTCGCCAACCTTTAACGAACCAAGATGGAAGTAACATGCCAATGATCTAGCCGATCACTCCGCATGCACATCAAAACATCAACAGCATTCTGCTCGTTAATAGCATATTGTCCACTGCTGAGTCAGCTCCACGTCCAGGATCATGCTGTGCGATGTAAGCTTTCTCAGCCTCAGGAAGGCCTGCGGGTCTCCGCATCCTGCGCTGTTCAAATCTCACACCCCTTTGCTGCTGTTGCTCTTATCACCGATGCATCCTTAATGCATGGTGTTGGTGACGCAGTAGTGAGATGTAGGGTACACGGTCACGCCACGCTGGATTGCGCGTTCGAATTTGTTGGTGGTTTGACTTTAGTTTTCTTCGTCTTGTTCTTACATACCAGATCTTACTTCCAGCTTTCCCTGAATTGACCATACCCATCATAGCGCGCACTGTCTGTAGGCTGAGCATATTGATTCCTCTGAGAGTGCCTGCGATGCGCTGATACCGCTAAACGCAACACATGATGGCATACCGGTCTTCCTTTGTTCATCGCAGCGTTGCATGCTTATTTACACACCTGTGCTTCGTCCTGGCATTGGACAGCCTAGATCCGAAAGCTCACGGCACTTATTTCGCGTCTCCGAACACCAAGATCGACCCTCAAACCTATGTCTTCGCCCTCAATGTCGTCCCGGAAACCGGCGACATCTTCTTCCACATGTCGGCTTACGCATCGATCCAGTCCAAGATCTCCGCTTTCAGCTGGATGGGTGTCGGTTTCGGCTCACGAATGCAAGACACTTTCATGCTCATAGCTTATCCCAGCAGTAATGGCACGGGCCTAACGATTAGTCCGCGCATCGCAAGAGGCCATTCCGAACCAGTCTTCCAGCCAGACGTCGTAGTGGAGAAGATCTTCTCAGACGACTATGCGCCTGCTGCAAACCAGGTTGCACATGGGATTATGATCGCCCACGGAGTCTGTAGGAATTGCACATGGTGGACAAGAGGCGCTCTGGACCTCGAAAATACCAGACAGCCATTCATTTACGCTTTGGGTGCCGACCCAGGCAAAGGCAGCGCGCTAATGTCAGACAGTCCGGACGTTGGACTAAGACGGCATTCGTTCTATGGACATTTCGAAGGCGATATGACGTACGCAGTCTCAACAAAAGAACACGGTCGAGTGCCACCACCAAACGACCCCGGTGGAGGAGCTTCGGGGGTGGCAGACACCAACTTCGCTTACGCATTCAGCACGAAAGCATTTGACACTCATGACGACTCAGAATGGGCACCCGTGCTACACGGAGTGATCATGAGCCTGGCTTTCATCCTCATCTTTCCATCTGGCGCTCTTCTCATGCGTCTTTTGCGAAGGAAGGGTGTTGTGTTTCACGCTGGGGTGCAAATGTTTGGTCTTCTCCTCGTGATAATTGGACTCGGCACAGGCGTGTACGTCAGCAGGCAATACAACCGTTCGCAGAACTTCGCCACGGGACACCAAGCTCTGGGCCTATTCATATTCGCTGCCTTGTTCGTGCAAGCTGGGTTAGGACTGCTGCAGCACAGGATATTCCGCAGGACGAAGCAGGAGACGATGTTTGGCATTGTGCATCGTTTCCTCGGACCACTGGCTATTGTTCTAGCACTGGTAAATGGAGGTCTCGGACTTGATCTGGCAGGTATGTTGATTTTATCTTGTTCCCTGTGCACGAAGCTATGGCTGACCCTTAGTAGGCGATTCGCACTACACCGTTGCGTATGGCGTTGTCGTCGCGGTGATCGGAGTTATGTATCTTGCGATACTGGGCCTGAACAGATATTATCAGCGACCTAAGAGGTATAGACCTGAGCAGGAGTGGCAGGGAAGAAAGCCAAGTGAGGATGCTCGGAGAGCATTCTTAACGATGGATACGCCGGTATCGGCGTACGAGATGACATGGATGGCGAAGGATGAAGTCGCCAAATGAACTTCAAGAGGGGTTCGATCTATGCCGTGAGTCCTTCTGGGAGAACAAATATGAAAGCGTAGATACATCAGAAGAATACGGTGGCTGTCTTTGCAATGTTCAATTGAATCGCTGTGCACAATTGTATGTACACTTGGACCGCTGTGGGGACTTGGGAGTACGCGAACTGTCAACATCATATCTCCGACTTAATACAATGCTTTCAGAACATCGCTGAGAGCCTTTTCAGGCAGTCCTCGCTGCTCAAAAGACGAAGTTTGAATGTGTAATGAGATGTCGTCGAAGCAACGTATTCAAAATTGAGGCTCTACTCCTCACGGCTCCTCTTTTGTGCGCATTGTTCTGCCGAGGCAAACTCACCATCGGTCATGATTCGAACCACTCGTTGCGTGGACGCCCGAGCGATAACAATGTATTCCGTATACCATCATATTTTGCTTCCTCAATTATCGGAAAAAGACTTGAAGAATACCTAACTTCGACCCCTTCGCACCGCATCTCGTCATAATGGTGCTCTGGAAATCGCCCCATCCGGACCTAGAAAGTATCTAGACTCATAGTCGAAGAGCATTGATGTATGACTGACACTCAGCAAGTTCCAACCGATTTAACGACATGGCAATGGGCTTTCGAGAATCCTTCGACTTCCCCGGTGGCGGATTCATCGTCGGCGAAGGCATCGGGTGCGTATATCGATGCTTCGGACCCTTCTTCCTGCTTGTCATTCTGTGAAGTGAAAGAAGTCGCAACCCACTTGAGCAACGCTCTTGTACGATCGTACGGCCTTGCACCAGGAGATACCGTGTCTCTATTCGCAGGCAACAGCATCTACTATCCTGTTGCGATATGGGCTGCTCTGCGAGTCGGCGGACGAGTCAATGGCGCCAGCCCTGCTTACGGAGTCGACGAAATGGTGCATGCGATGAAGACTGCTAATAGCAGAATCGTCTTTACGCTTCCCTCCTGCTTGGATATCGCCACGGAGGCAGCCCAAGTTGTAGGATTGGGAAAGGATCGGATTGTCCTACTCGAAGGGTCCGTTGAAAGCACTCGGAATCTTGAGGAGTTGATTGGTGAAGGCAAGCGGTTGGAAAAGGTCCCAGTATGGACGATACCAACTGGTTCGAGTAACAAAGATATCTGCGGGTATGCCATTCTGTCTCTGCTGCCACGTCCCCAGCTGACCAGATTGTAGTGTGTGGGACCTTCGACCTATTCCAAGGCGGCTCTTGCTGACGTGTTTCTGATCAGCATACCTTAACTTCTCATCGGGTACCACAGGGTAAGTCCAGGAAAGGCATGCCCTGATTGATTTAAATATGGCACTGACAAGATTCCTTGCGAACAGTCTTCCAAAGGCAGTCATGCTCAGGTAGGACCCATTTACCTCTCAAGCGTACAGAGCCTAATTTGCGGCAGCTACCACAACATCATCGCCCAGTGCCATCAATTGCGCCAGCTCCAAGTCTGGTCTCCGGGAGATAGATACCGCATCCTTGCAGTGATGCCCCTGTTCCATATCACAGGACTGGTTAGATTTATAACATACCCACTTCTGATGAACGGAGATTGTTTCATGATGAAGAAGTTCGACTTCGAGGATATGCTGAAGGCTATAATTCAGCACAGGATCGAGGAGCTGATCCTGGTACCACCTATACTCATCCGATTGGTCAAAGATCCAGCCGCGCAGCGATATCTACCCGACTTGCAACGGACCGTGAAGAGATGGAGCTCTGGCAGTGCACCAACCAGCCCAGAGATCATATCGCTTCTGCAACAGAACTTCCCCAAGACTGGCTTTAGGCAAGGCTACGGTGCCACGGAGTCTACCGCATGCATTTCAGCCCATCCTCCATCGCACTACGACTACAAGTATGCCACGACTGGTGGCATGCTCGTTGCCAACACAGTCGCCAAGGTCATCTCGTTGGACGACCCCACACGTATGTTGGGGCCCAATGAGACTGGGGAGATCTGTGCTCGCGGACCACAGATTGCTATGGGTTATTTGAACAATGAAAACGCCACAGCCGAGACATTTCAGAATGGGTTTTTCCACACCGGCGATGTTGGATACATCGATGATGAGGGTCTTCTTCATATTGAGGACAGGATCAAGGAAATGATCAAGGTGAAAGGGCAACAGGTTGCGCCCGCGGAGCTTGAAGATCTCCTCCTCGGCAATGAACATGTTGAAGACGTGGCGGTACTAGGGGTTCCAGATGACTACAGCGGAGAGCGACCGAAGGCAGTCGTTGTTCTCAAAGGTCACGTGAGACCAAGTGAGGGTCTTGCGAAGGAACTGATGACCTTCGTCAAGGAGAAAAAAGTGCGCTACAAGTGGCTTGTTGAGTTGGAGTTCCAGGACAGTATACCGAAGAGTCCAACTGGCAAGCTCCTAAGGTAATTTCGACACAGCATTGACTGGACTCTCGCATACTGGTACTGACGTGTGGACAGGCGCGTGTTGAAGTCTGCAGAGAAAGAAACCGGAAGACAGAAAGGAATCTTTGTTCGGGAGCATCCAGCCAGCAAGCTGTAGGGGCAGATAGAGTCCGATAGAGTAAGATGAATTCACAAAGGCCTGGATCGGGTAGCAATCATAAACCATGGGTCGCATTCGTAATAAATATGCCACAGTCAGGAGCACTGGCGTAGTCAGCATGCCCAGACCGAAGCATGTACAACCGGCCGCATCCTGGCCGCTTACATAGCGCACGGCATTTGAAATCGACAGTACCGCGCAGTCTGGCTTGCATACGCGTTGCCACTGCACCTCCAGGAATAACACATATACGAGGATGTGTCAAGTATATCTGAAACGAGTATTTTGGGTCATTCTTCAAGATCGGCGGCAAGAAGGGTTCGGCTCGCGCCGCGACGAGCCAATCAGCGGCCATGCACGCAAGCAAGGCGCGTATTCTCTTACCAACAACCTCACTCTGCTCAACATCAGTGTCGCGTGTAACAAAATCTCCGTGCAAGCCTCATCGCCCATATTTACGCCCTGGTTGATTGGGCTCTGGCGCTACTACTGTGCAACAATGACCCCGGTCCAGAACATCAACAGCCGCTACAACACTGACTGGGACAATACCCGTCGCCAATAGGCTTTCGCAGACATACTTCGAGATCCGTTACGACTATTTCGCGCTTCACTGCTACAAGGATGGCACGCCGGGCTTCCGAGTAGCTGGTTGGCAAGTATACTTTCATTGCAAATTTCTCGATACCTGCCCAGGGTTTCAACAGTGACCGCAACAATGATATAGGCCATCTATTCGCAGCCAGCGCTTCCCACCTTCGCACGCTGGCCAGCATTCAACAAACTTCGCGGTCCACTTGCCCCACAATGTCATTCACTGACCATTCCTTTATCTCATCGGCTGTCCACGACTTGACAATGGAAATCTAGGTCCTATTGTCCGAATCTCTTTGTCAGTTTCTTATTGTTCCACGCGCTGGCGCATTACATTCGCTTTTGTAATCATCTTTGAGCGAGTCTCATTGCTCGTCATTTAACGCACTTACGATCTCACGATTTCCTGCTCCTCGACAAGAGTTCATCCATCACGGACAGGAACCTTCAACTGTTCACTGTTCACCAACACCTTAAAACCTTGCTGGCTCAAGGCTTTACAACGCACTTCCTCTTTCCAACAAACAACATCCCAACGTTCACCACGACTATGTCTTTCATGTCTCTTAGCATGATGACCACCCTCAAGGTCGCCATTTGCGGCCTTGCCCTCTCTCAGTCTGTCTCTGCGCACACCTGGGTCGAGCAGATGCAAGTCATTGGAACCAACGGTTCCTACATCGGCGACTATGGCTACCCACGCGGCTACGTTGCCCGCACAGACCCTGGCTTCACTGGCTTCTCCAACAAGTGGCAACTCCCAAGTCCCGACACGGGCACTGGCCGCACGCGCATCACAGATTCGATGCTCCTTTGCCATCCCTCGCAACGTACCGCAACATACTCCTCGCAGTACCCGCAGCTTTCGGTCGCACCCGGCTCTTATGTCGCTATGAAGTACCTTGAGAACGGCCATGTCACTCAACCCTTTATTCCTGCTGGTAAGCCTGCAGGTAGTGGCACAGTCTTCATCTTTGGCACATACGAGCCCAGCGCAACCGAGACACTCGTCGACGTCCTCTCATGGACGAAAGATGGCAAAGGTGGCAACGGAAAAGGTTGGCTCATGGCAGCTCAGAACTACGACGATGGCAGATGCCACCAACTCAATCAGGCACCAGTCTCGATCAACAGACAGATGACCGATGGCAACCATCCGCCTGGCCAACCAACTGTGCAACTGGAACAGGTCTGTGAGGCTAACCTTCTCGTCCCCGCTGATGCTCCAATCGGAAAAACATTGACCACATACTTTGTGTGGGATTGGGGCACCGGCATGCAGACTGAGGGTGCAATGTGTGGCAAAGACGAGTATTACACCACCTGCAGCGACTTCAAAATCGTTGATGGTGGAGACGACCTGTCCAAACTTGCTGCTGTACCTGCTGTCCACAGCCTTGTTCAACAAGACCCTCAGACCAACGCGGTGAGCGACTACCTGTCTCGAACCGCAGACAACCCCACGCCAACGATCATCACGACGCAGGAATGCAGCTACACCTCTGCCACGAGCAGTCCAATTCCAGCATCGCTGACCGAGCATACCACTCTGCCTGCCGGATTTAGCACCTCGATCGCCAGACCACCGATGCCAAAGTACCGTGTCGGTGGCAGCCCGGTCGGTGGTAGTGCGCGGCCTACACAATCTGAGCAGCCCGCACAGTCAACCCAGCCTGCGCAGCCAACACAGCCCAAAACCCCCACAGGCCTCACCAGCGAAGCCACAAGCACAACTGCAGTGCCATCAGCCGCCGGTGGCCAGGGCCAGGCCGATGCTGCCCCAACTGTGACAGTCACCGCTTCGCCGTCTATCCAGTCCATCACCATCACCATCCCTGCGTCAGACTCTGCACCTGCCACTGCAGTTGTCAGCAGTAATGGCATCATTGGCACAATTGGCAAACGCAAACCTTATGTGCAAGCCCATGGGCGCTTGCGCCACAATGTTCGCGCATGAGGACGACTCCTCACACGCACACCTGTGTGCACTGAATGGAATGTAGCCATAGACATGAATAAATGATCTTTTTTTAAAAAAAAAATTAACCACTCCCGATTCGTGAAGCGTGAAATAGCGCGAGCATAGTGACTAGTAAACGCCGGAAGTCCGCTGTATGGCCTTCCTTCGATAGAGACAAAGCGGAGCGTTGGCGACATACACCTGACTCCATGTCTACTTTTGCTACGATATCTTACAATTTGTGAAGTCAGAATTGCGAGACATCTACCCAATCTGCTGTGTGCCACCAATTTAGGTGAAAGTGATCACAACAAAGAAATGTGCAGTGATGAAAACATTGCTTCAATCCAAAGTTCATTCAAATTATATTTCCATTCGATGGCTATGAGTCTGGTACTTGAGTTTTCGTAATCGTGCAATCGTATCATCATCTTCCTCCAACAGTTGCCGCGAGACAGGAGCTCTCCTCACTCCTCTTCATGCTTGACATAAGAATGCCCCTTGTCTATCTTCTAATTCTATTTCGCCGTCCCTTCGACACCAATCAATCCAAAAATGGTGTCTCACGACGACGCGCTGGAACAAGCTCTCTGCCCACCAGAATTGCAGCTCTCACACTCATGGAAGTCTTCTTCCAGCGCCAGTAGACTTCCCGGCCCGCTCTTGAATGCGCAGCCAATGGCGAAAGCGAGCGTGATCGAGAACTTCAGCCAAAGCCACGGGCTGTGTCGGCCCAGACCTGTCAGCTGGCGGGTACTACGACGGGCAGCGCTGCTGCCGCTGCGATGTGAAACGACCTTCTTTCCGGGCCCGGCCATACCGGGTCTCCGAGAGCGTTTCGAGGCGCGCGCCTCGGGGCTGCTGGGATAGAATGCGCCGTATGCGAGGTCGTGGCTTGAGCCGCTTGGGCTGCTGGGGCATTGCTCCTGCTCGAGGTTGAGCAGACGCTCTCTGTCGTCGGCGTAGTCTCTGGAGTGGTTGTGGTGGGCACTAAGGAGACGACGCTTAGCCATGGGTCCTAGTAGCACACTGACAAGCCACCATTGAACGTTACGTAGAGGCGCGGGGAGCCGCATGCATGCTTGTGCTCTCTGCACCAGGTGTCTGGCGAGTTCGACGGGAGAGCGCCAGAGGTCGCCGAAGATACGGCGCAGTCGGGCAATGAAGGAGAGGTCCGATGTTGGTGTTGCTGAGGCACATGGTTGGAGGCCAATGACGGTTGCTGTCGAGTGCGATGTGTCACTAACTTCGCGAGAGTGACTCTCGGGGATTGGCTCAAGAGGATCTGTGAATGACTCCTGGAGCTCAGTGTCATCCTCTTGCTCTCCCAATGCCGATCCTCCATCTTCCTGCTCGAAGTCGTTGCTCTCATCGGTCATATCGTTGGATCGAATCTGGCTCAATTCTTCCATGAGATTGCGGCTGATGGCAGCACCAGCGCATGAACCCAATGATGGATAATCTCGGACCGAAATTTGAGATATTGCTGATGCAGGAGAAGTGAAAGACGGCATCTCGTCGTCCGCTTCCTCCGCTCCGGGCACCGTGAGATTGTCTGACCCGGCCAAGCTGGCCAGAGTCGCCTGATCCATCATAGTGGAAGCTCTTCTACGACCTATGAGAGGGCTGCCATTCCTGCGTCCTACGCTTTGGTCGCGGAACGGGAAGCCGCGCGATTGTTCATGGGATTCGATAGCCGGCGCAGAGGCTGGTACATGGTCGTAGTGAGATGCTGAAGGAAGAATCAGAGGCCGCGGTCCGATAGAGCCAGCACCGAATCTTCTCATCCTTCGCGTTGGTCGTCCTCTTGGTGGCAGTGATGGGGGAGGCATATCGAAGTGTGCGTGGTTGGTGACCAGCGATGGCTCTACCGAGGTAAAACTATCACCCAAGGTAGGCATATCTGAGAAGACAGACTCGGCGTCTGAGTTCTGTTCTGACTGGGAAATGTTGCCAGAGGCAATCTCTTGGTGGCTCTGTGTCTGCCGCAGTTCGAGATTCGAATAAGATCCCGCGAAGCTGATAGCAGGCGATGGCGGTTGCGTACCAATTTCCGATAGACGATCTGGGGATATCATAAGATTACCCGTGGTTGGGAATCGTAGGTGCACACTCTTAGGTCGCGACATTCTCCTGATCCTCCCTGGAGTCTCGGCATGCAAGTCAATCTTTGCCGACGTCGCCAGTAGATCAGACAGAACCTCCAGTCTCTTCTCCAGCTGTACGTTCGCGACTTCTGCAGACTCCAGATTTTGACGCATGATTCCCACCTGCTCCTCGAGCTCATGTATCCTGTACCGGTCCTCCTCTCCTTGCTCCTCGTGGCTGCGCAGCTGGTTCCTCAGTCCAACCTCAACGGCGGTATGCTGTTCAAGAACCTCTTGCACGCGCTCGTCATATTTGTTCTCCCATTCATCGAGTGCCTCTTGCAGCTGTTTTGTCTCTGCATTCAGTGATCTCATCATGTTCGTCTGCTGCCTTGTGATGCTCGGCGAGGTCACAGCTGACAGTTGAGATTGCGTCGAAGCCAACTCTGCCTCAAGGTGGTCGACGTATTTCTTTGTCTCTCCACTGACGGATCTTCTCTTTGCCCCGAGCTTTCCTTTCACTTTGGCGGAACGCAGCTTTGGAGCGCCTTTTGGCGGAGGCGGCGGGGAGGGGTGTTCTGTCGGAAACGCAGCGTCGTACTCTCCACTCCTTCTGCCTTCAACGTTGCTGCTGTAGAACTTGGCCGAGGTGATTCGTGGTCGAGCATGGTGCTTCTTCGGTCTGGTGAGGGTGGCATTTCCGATTTCGGTCAACACGCCACTGCCTCTCCTTTTGCCAATGCTGAGATTCGCACGGTTGCCGGAGGGAGACTGGTTCTCTGCGTCGGAGAACTGCGTCTGGCCGCTGCTCATGTTGCTCGAGCTGAAAGACTTGGGCGTGACCTTTCTGCCGGGAATGGCTGGGCCGCGGAAACCTGCATTGCGAAGCTGCATGCGGCGGGCCTGGCGATTGGCCCCGGTTCCTGAGAGAGGCGAGGTGGTGTTGGGCGGGTCGTCTTGCCATATCAGCGAGCCGTCGCTGGCGATCTGTTTGGACGCCATTGTTCGAATTCTCGATCACCGCCTCTTGATCACCCTGCAAGGATGCAGCGTGGTGTAAGTCGCAGAAGGCCGTATCCTAGACATGCACCGCGGTGAAATTGATTTTTTCTCATGCACAATGGTGAAGGCTGCCCTCTCGCGAAAGGGTCTGGTATTGTAGTTTGGTCTGCAGCATTCAATGCACAATGGTGGGGCCCAGAGGCAGGGTGCAGTAGTCTTCTGGAATCGGATTGTTTACGCTCGAGCTGCATAGCAACGGTCGCTTGCGGCCGGCCGTGGAGGCGGAGCCCGGCTACCGGGTGCATGCCTGTAAGTGCTTCATGCATGACTGCAAAAGAGGCAGTCACACGAGTGCATGTAATTAGACTGAGAGTTGCAAAATCATGGAAAATGTTCAATGTAGAGAACACTGGGATTGGGATCCCTGTCTTAAGCACCTACATGACCGTGAAGAAGATATCCCACGGCTCAACCAAGCACAGAATTTTGCGCATCTCGATCTCCGATCGCAACATAGATTATGTCTCACGCCAGAAAAATTTTACAGGGTGAGAAAACATGGAAGACAGTTTGATTGATCTGACTGTCTAATTTATCGCTAATCATGATGCGAATGTCATTCAATTTCACGATCGCACTAGACTATGATGAATGTGCATCATAAACCTCAAGGCAGAGTGTATGCGAATTGAACCCGGGATCCCATGCCGCTTTGCCGTATGTATGGCCATAGATGCGCCATGCACCGAATGCAGTTTGCTCTTTGCGACGGTGTGAAGGAACAATTGCTTGTCTGAGAATGTTGAAAACCTGGTCGCAGAGCGGTCGATGAATGCTAGTTGCGAGAACCTGATGGAAAGGAAAGTAAGGATGATTAACAGTTGCAGACAATTGCGTCTTTGCCATTCGCGAGTCGAACTTGAAGTGTACAATGTACTCGTACCATCGAAGAGGAATCAAAGAGAAAATTGTCCGACCGGTGAAATCCACATAAGGAAGCACATGCAACGAGAGCACGAGCTCGCAAAGCTCAGCCTGATGTGTGTGCCAATGCTTTCAATAGAAGCGGTTTCCTGCCGTTGTCATTACATGCGTGCGGCCGGATTCGTATTGCGCGGCGATCCGATGACCACGCCTCGCGAACGCATCTGCTCTTGGAGCCTCTCAAGTACTACGCGCAGTCTTCCCAGTGTGTTTGGCTCGAGCCTGCGCTGCAGACGACGTCGCTCAGCAGCGTGAAGCACCAGATAGCCTTCCTCGACGAGACGATGCTGCTTTGAGGAATTGGCGAACGGGCTTCTTGGCTGGTTGATGTAATATAGCATGGTCCTGATCGCGTAGTGTACTGCGGCTTCAAGCTGGGCGTCGGAGACTGGCTGGTTCGCCTGGAGCATGCTCGGGACGGTCTGCGGCATTTTGTTGATCCGATGGGAAATTTGTTGTCGAAGATGTGTTTTATTAATCTTTGGTGTTGTGTGAGTCTGATCGACAGCTTCATGGACTGGCAGCAGTGTCCGGATATCCCAAACACGCGGCCAGGAGAAAATGGAGGGCGGTCCTCTTTGTCAAAACCTTACTGCATTGGCACCATCCTAAACCAATGGCGATGTTTCCATCTGTCATTGTCCTCCAGTATAATCAGTCTCTTAGAACGTGACCAGAATAGTTATTGCTAGTGCTCTGTGGTAGTGTTAGGTCACAATCCCATCGAGTCGTGCTCGCGCATGGTACAATGCGCTCGAAGATCTTGCAGAGCTCACA
This sequence comes from Cladosporium oxysporum, assembly GCA_035771495.1. Classification (NCBI taxonomy): domain Eukaryota; kingdom Fungi; phylum Ascomycota; class Dothideomycetes; order Cladosporiales; family Cladosporiaceae; genus Cladosporium; species Cladosporium oxysporum. Next base: position 1,607,396 of record JAWNKS010000010.1, read on the forward strand.
CGTGTCGCCTCTTTGCGCATCTTTTGGCAGCTCGATGACAAGCATAGTCGGGGTATAGGATGAGTCTGACGATATCAACACTGAAGCCCTTCAAAGAATAACGTGAGGCATGAGTGTCGAACGGGACTCATGTGATGAGATATGGGGCATAACTCTGCGTGCGATTCCGCCAGCCGCAAATCAAAATCAGGATCGAGCTCATCTGTGAACCTTTGAACCAATAATTCCGTAACGCAGATCCAAATCTCAACTCTTAGCGAGACTTGACATGGGGATTAAGAGTGGTGATGATGAAGACGCGCTGCTAAGCAATCAACAGAATAGCAGGGTAGTTTTGCACAGACATGTCCGATAGCAGTAGGCCGCCCCTAGTTGGTGTCGTCATGTTTGTGCGTACCAAAGAGGAAAGATGACCAGGGAGATCTCAGAAAGCGGAGGCCGGGGACGCGCAAGCAATCCTTCGCTACATGCTCGGTAGAAAGATGGACGAGGAAGACACCAAGACTCTTAGAACAACAGCTCTGCGTTGGAAAACGCTAGAAGGAGGTTGGCGCAGAACGAGAAGCGAGCAAAGGTACGGTGGGAGGATGGATGGGATTGGATGGCGAGATGTTAGTGCTTAGGCAGGCAGCTTCGCGAAGATGCGGGCGTGCAATAGTCGATGCAGATGCAGGGTGCAAAATGCTTAGCCCAGGAGGCAGACGGGGGAGATGCACGAGGCCGCCGGGTGTGCTACGTTGTACGGCAGAGGAGACGACAGCAGTGACAGACGAGGGCGGGAAAGGAGTTCGGGATTTGTTGAGATGAAACTCGTCGTCAGCAGTCTCAGAGAGTGGACGGAAAGGGTGCTAGTGCGACAAACGGTCGCGTCTGGAAGTGAGAAGGAGGATTCACCAGCGATCACGCCCAGACAACTAGAGAGTCGGAGCGTTGGCGAGGCCTATCAAGCTGCATCTGCGTGGCTGCGTGGGTATGCAGGATGGTTGTAATGGCTGCTGCTACGAGATCAATCATATTGATCATATCATGGGCTTCTGATGAGATGGCTGCAACTGCAACTGCCTCCTGATAACTGCGAAGAGCAGCAAACAATAATGCACCCGGAAGAGGTGGCGAAAACGAAAAAGGGACAGCCGGTGGGCAAAGTCTATCCGCATTTTGCTCGAGCCGATGGTTACGCGCAACCAATCGAACAATCAGCCACGAGCAGTAGCAACTCACGGCCCTGGCTCCTATCCCCATCCATCAACTGGTCAATCTAATCGCAGCAGAGACCCGACCCTAACCTACACCCAGCACTCCACCCGACTGTCCACCCGTTCGTCTGCCGCGCGACCGTCAACCGACTTTCCTCTGTTGTTGTTGTTGCTGCAACTGCCTACTCTTTCTCCTCTTCCTACCTCCCCCTCACTGCACGCCTCTTCCGTCTTGACGACAACCTTTTCTCTCTACCCGCGTGTTGTGTTGTGCTGCACTGCCAAACCTACTTTCTCTCCATCTCGACCTGGCCGCCCCCCGCCAGATTTCACCATCTCACTACCGCTTGCGCTACAGCCAACTCTCGCTCTCCCTAATCTCGCCAGCAAGCCCACCCAAATACTAGTGGCAGCACCCAGCGCCCTCCTGCGCCTTCGCTCTCCAGCGACTGCGTTCTATCCTCACCAGCACCCATCACCCAAATTCTCACAAAGTCGCAACCCTGGCCGAGACTCCAGATTGGCGGACTGAGAGCAGCCGCTCTTCAGATGTTGAGAACGAGAAGTTCGACCGCCACCCATCTCCCCACAGGGCAATGAGTTCTCTTCGCTTGCGTGATCTGAACCCGCTGCGTCTATTGCACAAGAATTTCTCCTACCAGTCACTACCTAGTAGTGAGAGTCGCAATGCATCGCCTTCTGGCTCATATCGCCGGAAATGGAGTGCCGACAAGCTCAGATTCGGCCGCTTCTCGCTCACAAAGATGCTTGCCATGTCGATAGGCGCGCTCGTGTTCTTCGCTCTGATGGCCGGCGGAGGTTACAGGCATGTCAAGAAAAAGGAGATGCAGCAGGAGCAACAGCCCGAACCTGATCAGCCCGTGCCTTTCCTCTGGCAGGCTTATCCGCGATTGGATGGCTACTACAATGGTATCCGGACACTGGTGCCAAGCGCCAACGTTACCATCGAGAACCAATACAACCACACAGCGCCGCCGCGTTATGAGAAGCCCAGATCTCTGCCAAAGCAGCCCCCAATGGATCCAATCAAGTACGACCCATACCCCGACTACAAGTCGAGCGAGTATTTGAAGACCCACCACGAAGTGCATGAATGCTTTTTGGACGACAACGATACCATTCCTGTGCCCGACGTATATGCATACCCTGGTGTCCCTGAAATCTACCCGGAGCCGTTCTACGGATCTTACTCTACACTCGGCATGCGCGATGACGTGTGCTTTGAGAGATTCGGACGACTGGGCGCGTACGGCTACGGCGACCCTGCCAGCAACTTGAAAGAGCACATTGGCCAGAAGTCGGAAAAGGTTGGCAGCGAAAAGGTCTTCGAAAAGATCGGCCACACCGACTACAGCAAGGTCAACTGGGGCGAGGCGCAAAAGCGGTGCTACGACAAGAATAAGGCCAGGTTTGCAAAGGATCAGCCAGCCGGCAAAGAGCGAGTGAAGAGACATGCCTACGTCCTGCGCACATGGACTGGCTTCAAGTACACCGACCACCACATCATGACTTTGCGCGCTCAGATCAACGAGCTTTCGTTGAAGACTGGCGGTGAGTATGACGTGCACTTCCTTGTACACGTCAAGGACAACAGCATCCCTATCTGGGCCGACGATGAGATCTATCGCAAGACTGTCGAAGAGAATGTGCCGGAGGAATTCTGGGGCCTTGCGACGCTCTGGTCGGAGAAGCAGATGGAAATGTACTACCCTGATCCATTCCCTGACAACTTCATCAACATGGCCGGCTCCTCGATTCACGGCGTGTACCGTTCAGCCCACTTCGCCATTCAGTGGTTCAGCCAAGAATTCAAGGAGTACGACTTTGTCTGGAATTGGGAGATGGATTTGCGATACACTGGCCACTACTATGAGTTCAACAACCGCATTGGTGAGTGGGGTAAGGACCAGCCTCGCAAGGGTCTCTGGGAACGCAACGAGCGCTTCTACATTCCGGGCATCCATGGTACCTACGAGAACTTCACCAAGTTTGTTGGTGAGGAGATGGAAAAGGTTGATATTCCGAAAAACGACGTTACTGCACAAGGACCTCACCCAGTCTGGGGCCCTGTCAACAAATTCCCTCACAAAGAGAACGGCCTTCTTCCTGCGCCTGAAGGCACCACCCCGCCTACTTCTTACCACAAAGACGACTATTCTTGGGGCGTAGGCGAGGACGCGGACTTGCTCACCTTCAACCCTATCTTCGACCCCAGCAAGACTAATTGGGTCTTCCGCGAGGACGTCACTGGCTACGACAACACCCTGCCCGTTCCACCTCGTCGCGTCGCGATTATCACTGTCGCACGTCTCTCCCGTCGCCTACTCGATACCATGCACGAGGAGACATGGCGCTTGCGCCACTCCATGTTCCCTGAGATGTGGCCTCCCTCAGTCGCTCTCCACCACGGCCTGAAGGCTGCGTACGTGCCGCATCCGGTGTTCTTCGACCGCGACTGGGATCTCGACTACATGAACCAGGTCTTCAACTACCCCGAAACCAAAGAGGCGAGTACCTTCGGCTGGGGCGAGCACAACATGCTCGGCAGCAGTTTCTACTACAACGCTGGCTTCTCCGGTGCGCTATGGAGGCGCTGGCTGGGCAACGCCGAGAACGGAGAGGGTGGCAGGAAAGAGGAAGAGAACGGCACCGGACGCATGTGCCTCAGGCCTGTCCTGCACCACCCCATCAAGGGCGAGTGAAGCAAGGCAGTGTGACGAGCAAGAGTAGGACGACATACAACGAGTCAGCGAGGCGCGAGAGTACCAGTCTCAGGAGGAAGGTTTCCTTTCTTTTTCTTTTTTGTAAATGTCTGATGCATATGTTGGCATAGTGGGCGGCAAAGCGGCGCAAAGAGGTGTCTTTCTTTTTTGGTTTGTTGGATACACCACGAGAAATCCGGTGTGAAAAGAAGGATGGCGAATAGGCGCGGCGCGAGCTGTGCGGGACCTGTCCTTTTTCTCTTTCGTTGCCTGTCGCTGGGTCTTCTGTTTTCTTTCCTTTTTCTTTTCTACAACGCGTGCATTACATTGGCATCACGATCCGGCGAGGTCGAAAAATCCCGTCTCTCACTTGTACAGACACGATGAGAGTCGGTGAAGAAGAATAAGAAGATGGCGGCTCTGCTGAACATATATACATTTCTGCCTCTGGCATTCCCCGGCGAAAGGGGAATGTTGGATGGTTATTACATATACCAGTGTACATTTTTGGAACTTCATATCACTACTTTCCAGCCTTGTTTGGAGTTGGTGAAATCTTCTTTGCATGTTCTGGGGGCTAGCAACGGGCTATCACACCGTCTCGTGAAAATGTGCTTTTGTCGACCGAACAGCATGGGCGTTTATTTGGGCTCCAAGAACGAGGAGAAGCATATCGCTTACCTGGAAACTGCACATGACGCTGGAATGGGGAGTATCACCTAGGATGAGGCCTCGATCGTTTGTCTTAAAGGGACAACGAAGAGCCTGCTGCTGGACAGATTTGGAAGGTCTAAAGATGTCCATCATAGGCCGCTCTGAGCTTGTGAGAGGTACTGCGCATTGCCTGCTGAATCACGTCAAATGTGTATTTCAGTCTTAGATCATGATTACGACAGTGGTTCACATTGCAGTGATATGGGTGTGGTGGATCCGCGTCGATCGATCGACATATCGCTGGGCTCGATCTTGTTTGTTGATGTGATCTTATGCCTTGCAAATATAAGATGGGCTCCATGGAAACCATCTCGGACGAGTAGCGGTTGATGATTTTGAGATTGGCGCAGGGCAGTGTTGAAACCTTGAAATCTGGAGATCGTCAACAGTGGAGTATCTAGAGATTGCAGAGGATTGTTTGACAGTTCTCATTCCAGGGACTTGTCGCCAATGGACATGTCTTTTCATTCATCATTAGCAGACCTAATACATCCTCTCGAGCCTCTCGAAAAGAACGACAGTGATACCTGCTCCTCGCCTCCCCTGCAGTGGGCACATGCAGCATGGTGGACATAGATCTTACTATGTCGAGTGCATCTCGTCACCAGGTGAAGTTGTTCCATTCGGCCACCTCACCCAGAATCAGATCATCCACCGGCCCACGAGTCAAAGGCCGCCGCCAAAACGTCCGCTGAGGTCATCCCGCAGCCAGCTACTGTCAGGGATTTTACCTTTCCGCGTGCCGGGACTGATGAGACGTCACCTCACGACTCTTCCCCAGCCGACTAAGAATTGGCTTTCCTCACCAAACATTGTGCGTGCAGTAGCCTCGTGTCTTTTCCAGCCCTCTGTCTGCTTGAGCAGACGAGGACAAGATTTTATGAGCAGTCGGTGACGCTGCCGGTGTCTTACTCTCGCTTCGGGGAGCGGTTAGTCTGCAGGCGCACATGGCTGATAGCCGCCGTTGAGAGAGACCCTTGAGGCAGCATGACGCACTGCCATCCGCAATCTCACGTTTTGGAGGTAAGATCTGGCGTGTGGCTAGAGTAGTGGCAGGCCGCGGAGAGGGCCATGCCCTCCGGAGGTACACGGCTGCAAGCTTGGTGGCTTTTTTTTTTGTCAGGCAGATGCACAGCAGGACGATTATACCAATGCAAGCATACACCTGTATCATATGTCTCAGGCCGTCTTCCGGATGGCGTGTGCTGGTGAACTATTGGCTATGGTGGCCACGCGGAACTGCCTGTACCCGGAGTGACGCCTCTTCCCAGGAGCCGTATGGACATGGACATGCTGTATTGAAGGTCAATCACCTGTGGGCGGTGCGCTACTGTGTGTGCGGGTCAAGGAAGGCCATGGCGCAATGATGTAGTCTGTCCTGGGTTCTGTGCCGCCCGCCAAAAACAGTAGTGAGCTTTGATGTGCATCTGGTGCTCGCCGTGATATCTGCCATTCTCCTCCTACACAACCACTGCGTTGCCCGTTCCTACATTACGCCTCCGAACGCCATCGCTCTAGCACGTAGAGCGTATCGACCGTCTCGCACTCCCTCCAAGCGCCCCAAGCGAGCCAACTACCGGTCCGCATTTCCCCGGCTCGCAACTCGGAGGATCATCGTCATTTGCAAGCCCATCGTCCAGCCAGCATCATCATCATCATCATAAGCATCGTCCGTACCGCCAGAGTGGTGTGCAGCCAGGATCTCCAGAGCGAGCAGACGCATTGGGCCCAGCTCGTCATACCTCTGTGCCAGCCAACGCGCCCGCGAAGCGATTGAATTGACAGCGCCAGCTCGGCCTCAGCAGAGCCGTAACAGGAAAGATGGGTTTTAATATCGAGGTGAGTCTGATTTCGAGGTCTCGTTTGTTGATGCCCCATGTCGATGTCGCCGCGCCCTGCCCTGCCACAACACCGCACAAACAAGGTCCCACTCCCCATGCCCTGCACAACCCCTGTCGCCACAATACACAGATCGTCGCTGGGCTGCACGCGCGCGTCCCTGGCCTCTCGTCTGCGCGCTGCCAGGCTCTGGTGGTGGGCAGGCCCAGGCTGGCAGCGCACTGCGATTGCGTCGACCTTCTGTCCGTCCCTTTGTCTGCAGGTGCGGAAAGACCCCCCCGGTGACGTCGTCGTGCGTCACATCACTTTCAATCCCCACTACCACTACCACCTACCTCGTTCTTGGTTCTTGGTCATCAGTGGCCTCATCTCACGACCTCACTTCTGACCAACCACTACCTTCCCGTCATTGCACTGATCTACCCACCCACGCGCGACCTCACCTCCACAGTCACCACCATCACGCTGTTTTCCGCTCTTCTTGTCTCCGCTTCTCGTGCTATTCGTTGCTCCGCCATACAACCCGCCGTCCGCCACGGCCTGAACTCCAACCGACGTTCTTTGCGAACACCAATCTGACCATGACCTCCACAATGCAGAATCTAAAAAACTTCATAAGACACGGCAAGAATGCTAGATCGCCGGCCGAGCCGCAAGTGTCGAATATTCACGCACAGCAGCATCGTGGTGCAGGCGGCAACCACGCCACACCACCGAATGCACCAGCGATCAGCGAGCCGAATGTTGCTGCTCACAAGCCCATGCAGGGCTACGGCACACCCGGGCAAGACTTTTCTGCCGCAGCAGTAGACAACAGAGGCGTTGCCGCCAAAGCTGGCCATGCGGCTGCTGGTGCCGTGGACGACAAGCAGAAGCGCGAGCGTCAGCAGAAGGAATACGACAGCTCGGTCCTCGAGCGCATCGTTGCCGAGGAGCGTGAAAGCAAGGGCAAGCTGCCTCGCTACCCAGGTCTGGACAGGTACACCTTGATCGAGAAGATGGGCGACGGCGCTTTCAGCAATGTCTACCGTGCCAAGGACAACGAGGGACAGTACCCCGAAGTGGCCATCAAAGTGGTCCGGAAGTTCGAAATGAACTCAACACAGGTACGTTGCACTTGCAAAACACCACACTCCCTTGCCCTAGCGTCAATCCAATCCTTCGTTCGCGCACCACTTTCAAGAACACATGCCAACCAGTGGCGAATTAATAGACAGCCGCAACGAACATCATGAAGCCTACGGAGGTGCGCAGCGCTCGATCTTTCTCTTCCGTCATCCGCGTCCCGCCTTTTTCTGATCACGAGTCCATACATTCGATCAGCATGTGGACTCTGGCTAACGTAGACCGTCCAGAGAGCGAATATCCTCAAAGAAGTCCAGATTATGCGCAACCTCGACCACCCCAACATCGTTCAACTTGTTGAATTCAGCGAGTCCAAGCAATATTACTACATCATCCTCGAGTTGTGTCCTGGTGGCGAACTCTTCCATCAAATTGTCCGCCTAACCTACTTCAGCGAGGACCTTTCACGACATGTCATCAGGCAGGTTGCAGAATCATTACTATACCTGCACGAGGAGGCAGGTGTCGTGCATCGGTAAGCCACATATACGATTGCAGCCACGGACCGAGGAAGCTGACATTGTCTAGCGATATCAAACCCGAGAACCTGCTATTCTACCCCACGCCATTCATTCCCTCCAAGAACCCCAAGCCGAAGCCTCCGGGAGATGAAGACAAGGAGGACGAGGGTGAGTTCATCAGGGGTGTTGGCTCTGGTGGCATCGGCACGGTCAAGATTGCCGACTTTGGTCTTTCCAAGGTTATCTGGGACCACTCGACCATGACGCCTTGCGGCACTGTTGGATACACTGCCCCTGAGATCGTCAAGGACGAGCGCTATTCGAAGAGTGTTGACATGTGGGCACTTGGCTGTGTCCTTTACACTCTTCTCTGTGGATTCCCACCCTTCTACGACGAGAGCATCCAAGTACTTACCGAGAAGGTTGCTCGCGGTCAATACACATTCCTCTCGCCTTGGTGGGATGACATTTCCAAGTCTGCTCAAGACCTTGTTTCCCACCTGCTTACCGTCGACCCTGAAAAGCGCTACGACATCAAGCAATTCCTTGATCACCCTTGGATCCGCCAGTCCGACGAGCAGACTACCGCTGCTGCAGATGCACCTCCTCTTGCCACCCCACTCGCCACCCGTGGTGGTTCTCTGTCTGCGGGCGAAGAACCTCTGAAGCAGAACTTCGAGTACCTCGAGGATGCACCCGGTGGTGCTGGCAAGAAGCAGGATTTCAGATCGCCCGGTGCAGTCAATCTTCGCGAGGTGTTCGACGTCAGCTATGCCGTGCACAGACAAGAGGAAGAAGGCAAGCGTCGCAAGAATTTCACACAAGGCTACCGTGGAGGTGGACCCATGGACTCATTGAACCCTCTCAACGAGGACTACGAAGAAGAGTACGAAGAAAGTGCATACGCCAACCCTCCTGCGAAACTTCCCAAGTCGGGTGCTCCTGATGTCAGCGGTGTGGAGAAGCAGATGCGCAACACATCGCTATCTTCCGCAGCACAAGCGAGACAAGCGGCGGCTCCTAGGCAGCAACCTGCTGCGAGAGGCTATGGCCAGCACAGCCCCGAGGTCGCTGCGGCAGCGAAGAAGCAAGTTCGTAACAAGGGCCCCTTCGAGCTTAACATGGAGGGCGCCACCTTGCTGGGTCGCCGTGGCAAGAAGGGTCCCAGCAATCTGCGCGAACAGATGGTTCAGTAATCCACTCGCCACCAGGCGAAGATTCTGTGTCGTCACATTCGATGCAGGCGGGACCACTGTTGCGAAGAACTCTGGTCGCATTCTCGCTATCTAGAAGCAGCTACTTGAGCCAATAATGCGGGAGAAAAGGCAAGAAAGGTGTAACGCGCAGTAACAGTTGCATGCGGCAATGCTTACTTTGTATGTGTGATGGATCATGGTCATAGCATTTTAGGCGTTACATGGAACGGGGTTACCAGGCTAGACGCCATGCAAGTGCAAGACGGCGTTCAGTCACTCATTCGGGTTTGGTGAGCTCAGGTAGCTCACAATTTTTATCATTAAACTTTGATCCAATTGCCTCTTCGTTCAATGTCTGTTTTACTGGAAAATGACCATCCTTTGACTCCAATGACGTATGGCACGTGATCTGCTCCATGTCTCCCAGGAAGCCCCAGCTCGGACGTCGAGTAGACCCTTTGTTTGGGAGAGCTTGATGGCTTGGTGGGAGCACGGGACGACGACTCCTGCTACACCACATCCCACTGGAGCTTTACCTTCACGCTTCTCCGTTCTATGTTCGATTGTTGAACCATCTTACGTCCCAGTACATCAAAGAAAAACTTTCGACTGCCCAACAATACCTCGTAAGTCGACAATGGCTCGCAACGCCGACGACTTGCTCGCTGAGCTCGGCCAGCTGGGTGTCGACGAGAAAGCAGCAGCACAGCCTAGATCCTCCAAAGTAGCGTCCAAGCCTGGTGCTTCTGCCAACAAGCCTCCTGTCAACGATGATGACCCATTCGGCGACCTCCAGGCACAGCTTGCCGCAAAAGCCCAGCCCACCTCTCGCCCTGGCACCCCGCGCATGTCGAGCTCTGCTACAAGTGCTACCACCAAGTCTCCCAAACGTGCTGAACATACGCCTGCGTCTTCAGGCCCGCCGAGTGGTCGAACAAGCAGCGAGGATCGCTTGAGGAGTTCCGCTCCTGCGTCCGTCAGGAAGAGTGGTGAGAGCGCCAGAGACTATCACCAGGGCGTTACTCCTGGAGATGGCGAGACCGAAACCAAGACGGAGCCTGAATTCAGCAAGTCACAAGCGGAACAGAAGCAGGCACCTGCTGCCGCCGCGCCTCCTACTCAAAGCTCCGGTGGTGGCTGGTGGGGAAGCATGTACAACGCAGCCACCGCCGCCGTCAAACAGGCCGAGACGCTGGCGAAAGAGATCAGCGCCAACGAGGAGGCACAGCGGTGGGCTGCGCAGGCTCGCGCCATCGGCGGCAAGAACTTGTCCAACTTGCAGCACCTGAGCACCGACCTGCGATCGCGCGCCCTGCCCACCTTCACCAACCTGTTGGAGCACATTGCTCCTCCGATCTCTGCCCACGAGCGGCTACAGATCCACACTACGCATGACATTCTGAACTACCCCGGTCTGGACCCTCTAATTTATCAGGTGTTCTCGCGCACAATGTCGCAAGTGGAGGGCGGCGATTTGATGGTCATACAGCGTGGAATAGAACAAAAGAGCCGTGGACGCTCTGGCTCAGATGTGCAGGGCTACAGGGGTGGGGTTTTGGGTGGTGGCAGCGGCTGGAGCGATGGGCCATGGTGGAGAGAAGAGGGCACTCGCTCATTGGGAGCTGTGCCTGGTTTGAAGGAAGGCACAAGACTGGCTCGTGTCGGTGCCGAGTCGTACGCGAAGGAATTCTTCGACGCCAGAGGCGGCGTGGAGGAGGCTGCTAAGCGGGCGACTGAGAGTCTCTCTGAATCAAACCCTGTACGCAGCTCGGATATCTTCCTTGCGATTCAAGCGGTCAGTTACCCGGATGACGAGACCCTCTTTGCCGACGATGGACGCTCTGAGAAAGAGGCTTCGACGACGGATTCCGGCGTGGCGGAGCCCAAGTCAGAGGCTGAGGAGAGCATCGTCTTTGCCATCTACCTTTACGATCCGCTCCACAGCCTTTCGTTCTCCGCTCTCTCACAACCATTCCCGCAGAAGTGGGCAGCGTGGCTGGACGCCAGCTCCGCATCCACCGACGAGGCAGCCTTGCCAGAATCGATCCAGGAGATCATCGCGGCTGGCGGAGTGGACCCAAGAGAGTGGGTGGCAGAGTGGATGGAGGAGATCCTGAGCTTGGGCGTCGGCGTGGTTGCACAGAGGTATGTGGCGCGCAGGATGGGCGTTGGCGAGGGTGGACTGGGCCGGGGTAAGAGGAGAGCGCAGGATGAAGATATCTCTGGCGAGGCAGCCAGGGCGATCTGAGCATCTTCAGGACTGCTTGAATGGCAAATGCAGAGGAATTATGTACGGTACAGGAGTACGGTTCTGGCTACTATGATTATGGTAATTATCAATGACAGTGTCCATGGTGGGCACGATCGTTTTCTTTTTAACGTCGTCGTTGCTTGCTTCATTACTGGCTCTCTGAGCTGTAATCATCCTCTAGATGGACCTGATACACGTTGCGCTGTGGCCAATTTTTTCGAATGTCTTTTACCCTTGGGAGCGCAGATGGTAGTGCCTGCATGCGTCAAATCACGGAGTGTAATGTACTTTATACTTATTCATTAAATACCACTTTCATTATACTGTCACTCTCTCGCGTCGGAACTGCCAACTCACACATCGTTATGATTTCAAGGGGAAACCCGCAAGCATTTGATCCAAAATTCGATCGCGTATCATGTGAGTATGTCTGTGCAAATCTTTTGGAGTATGGTATCTTTCGATCAAGAAAGAGAGCAGCAGACACCATGTTGATTGATGTTGTTGCATGTCAAACTCAGGAGGAGTAAACGTTTCCTGCACACACACACGTACACTTTCGCTCGCTTGTGGCTTTATAACACCCATTCTTGTTGGAGTCGTATATCTTTGCTTAATGGCTCCAAGACGTGTACGATTATTTGGGTCAGAGGCCGTGGCAGTAAATGTGGACGAGATCTTCTTGTCGGTTGCGCTTTGGTGGTAAGCAAACACAGTCTTCGCTCAGGCAACCTCCTGAAACTGCAGCAGCGTTGGATCAGAAGCTCGGTGAAACATGAATATTTTCCAGCGGAGATGGGATACGCCAGACGATTATTTGTTGCCATGCAAGATATAGAGACGTGGACACAAATATGTGTACCCCACGTATCCATCCAACTGTCATGTCTTGTCACGAGTGACTGGCAAGACAGTTGATAACATGAAAGTACAGCAGGCCCTACAAGGGTTAGGTGCACATACAGTACCGTATCCGTCCGAAAAGGCACGGGGCACAAGCCATAATTCATCGGTCGCATTGCGATTCACGAACGCTCGATTGTTGGCAATGGCCCGGCGAAATCTGTTTGCGATCGATATGGGCGATTGCTTGCGATCATGTGAAGGTTCGTTCAAGGCGAATCGACGGCGGCAGCATCGGTGTAATTTTTCTTTTACGTTCAATTTAACAAGAAGCATAAAAAGCAGGCGGATTCACTTTTGCGGCCCAGCCAGCCTTTTTGCTTCCGCGTCGGTAGCGCCACTTGCCTCTTGTCCGTGCCATCTTACCCAGCGCAGCGCGACCTTGGCTCGCTGCAACCCTGTGTAAAATCAACTCGACACACCAAAGCCATCACCCCATCCACTGCCAACCCGGCGATGCTTGCGCGCTGCGAGCAATGGATGCATTTCCTCATCGTCGTAGTGTGAACCGACACTCTGATGCCAACCGCACGGGCCTTCTGCCGGCTCGGTCAACCTCCAATCTATCCTCCTCCTCGACTTCATCAGACATCCTCGTCGCCCCTGCACACCGTTCAAAGTACACCTCACATCAGCATCGACCCCACCAAGCCATGCCGGTGACGGCGCTTGTTCGTGGGGATATCCTCATCGTCAAGGGCATCCGCCCGATGTTGGAGCGTCTGCAAAGACGCGACTATCACGCTGACGCCAACTCGGCCACTGATGATTTTTCCGAACGTAATGATCGTCCACAAGACAATGGCTCTTTTCGCCGAATCACCATCAGTTCACTGACCGACGTGGCAACGCCGTACAACGATGATGATGACGGACCTAATCACAAGGGCACCTACTCCAAGGCCTACACCCTCAAGCACCCTGAGGTCAAGTGGGTCCATCGTGGCCAAGGCAGATACCTTCCTAGCAATACGGTAGCTTACCCAGCTCACTTTGGTTCCACGCCTGCGACCAAATCCAACCAAACTCCTCGCTTTTCGGGAAGGTCATCGCTTCGCCGACGCAGTGGCGATGTGGACATGGACGCCGACGAAGGCGACAATGACGAAGACGATCCTTCATTCAACTCACAGCCAAGCTTCACATCCAAGCGTCTTTCCGATGCCTCATATTCATTACGACGCAGGCAGTCAGAAGCGGAACCATTGACCCCTGGACAGCTTCGCGCTGCGCGCCTCACCCGGCGATCGGGCCAATTTGGTGACGATGAAGATGACGAAGACGAAGCTGCAGAAGACGATAGTGAGTCTGGCGATGATGAAGAGCGTACTTACAGCAAGGAGTACAAAGAGGCTCATCCCGAACACAACTGGCGCCATTGTGGGAATGGATTCTACAAGAAAGGCGCTAAACCATCATTTGCGCCTTCGACACAAGGCAGTCGCCGAGGATCTAACCGATCGCAAATTAAGACTGAAACTGAATTTCCCGAGGTCAGACGCTATCGTCTCTCTGAACTGAAGAACTTCCCTGGGGAGAAATCTGTTCACTGCGGCAACGGATGGTACAGACTCGAATCAAGTCTACAAGAAGGCGCCGATCAATCCGCAATCGAGAGCAGCGACGAAGAAGAAATGGCCAAAAATGAAAAGTTCTCCAAAGAAGAGATGGTGAAATACTTAAACACCTATCCCGATGCTGAATTCGAACACCGTGGCAATGGTCGATATGTTCTGAAAAGTCGGGTCAACAAAGCGTACCACACTCCGACCGCCAAAGCTCCTGCGGAATCACCAGGCCAGACTTTCAGCAAAGCTTATGTCGAGAGACATCCAAATGAGTCTTTCTTCCATGCCGGCTCAGGGCGATATCGTCGTGGCTCGAAACCCACCAGACCCTCAGACGTGTCACGCAAGGTTGAACAGCCTCCCGCTATCGACAAGGCTGCTATCCCAACCGGTCTTGTGAACAAGGAATTTGTGTTATCACATCCAGAGATGGAATTCCATCACCGTGGGCAAGGGCGTTACGCGTATGGACCACGCCCGGTGGAAACGCCTGTTGCGCCAGTCCCTGTCAAAGAGCCGACACCAAGTCCTGCAGTGTCTGATACTGAGCTTGTAGATACTGCATATGTCGAAGCGCATCCACATGAGACATTCCATCACCGTGGTCAAGGCCGCTGGGCTCGTGGCCTCCCACCACCCGGAAGCAGCAACAAGACGGCTGTCCGTGGACCGATGGCTTCCCAAGCTAAATTTTCCGTTACTCCATCAAACCCTCCGGTTGATGACCTTCCAGGCATGGATGAGCTGTTGATCAGGGCTGAAGGTCCCGACAAATATCCTCAGGTCGAATGGGTCTATCGTGGCGGCGGAAAATGGGCCCGTACTGCGAAGCAGAAGGAGCCGGTTGTCGTCAAACCCACCAACACTCGCGGATCGCGAGGCAAAAGTTTGGCCAAGATCCAAGATTTGCAAGGAGACTCTGATGAATCAGAAGAGGTTGTCTATACGGATGACGAGTATGCAGCAACAGGTGGCGGCAGCTTCAACGAGACACCATACGGGAGCCGTAGAGCAAGCGCAACAACCGCACAATTACGCAACGATTCTGCGATCTCTCGACGACAGCGTGGGTACCTTCAGCAAGATACTATCGATGTGGCGTCTGGGCAAACTTCGAAGAACTCATCCATGAAGTCAAAGACAACTACGCCGAAGCCACAGCGACTCACCCTGGAAGAGGACAGGTTGAGCGATGATGACAACTTCCCTAGTCTCTACGCCAGTGCCTGGCCGCCACCAAGGACTGACGAGCCGTTTGATGATGCTGCAAAACTCATGCGAAAGATCTACAAACCTTTGAACCCATCGGACCTGTTCGTCAATGCGTTGACGCGCAAGGACCCTGCGATACGTCCGAAGGAGGTTTTGCGCGCCACGACCTCCCATGTTCAAAAGCTACTACAGCAGCTTCAGGACGAGTACCTGGAATTGGACAAGATCACAGCACCACACGCTCGTGTCCCACGCAAGCCAGTCAAGGGTGGCAGGATGCCTCTCGACGATGCCGTCTACGAAGACAGGAAGGAAGCAGACCTATACGATTACAACTACGACCCTCGCAAGGTCGGCTATCAGAACCCAGACGCACAGAAGATCATCCGCGATGCCGAAGGCCGGGCGCTCCGCAAGCGCCGCCAGCGCAACTGTATCGAAGTAGAATCGGTCGCCACGCCAGGCGGCGAAGAGGCTCCTCTCGGACCAAGACGTGCCGTCAAGCCGGTCAGCCGCTTCGATGGCATAGCCCCAGCCCCTACGCGTAAGAAGCGTACCAACAACGGCACCATGAAGCCTGCCAGCATGACACCCGATCCCGCAGCCTCAGCTCCACAGCCACAAGTGCTCTCCAACGGCTACGTCGTTCGCACCAGCGGCCGCTGGAAGAACCACATCCCCAAGCGCATCCGCGAGCTGCGCGGCGACAGTGTCGGCGCAACGCCGCCCAACGGCACAGGATCAGGCGCAGGATCCGGAGCAGTATCCCCTGGCGTCGAAGAAGGCGCTCTGCGCTCCGAAACCCCGGGAACATCTTCTGACACTCCGCTCACCACCGACGGCAAAGAGGGCTCGCCCGGCGCCGCGCGCAAAGGTCGCCCTAAGGGAAGCAAGAACCTGCATAAGAGGCGGGACGCTGGCATTCCCAAGGGACCGCGCAAGCCGAAAGTTGTGCCCTCGATCGAGGGTTCTGCCGCTGGTTCATCTGCTGCTGCGTCGCGTCCTTCGACCGAGCAGGCTCACGTCGCCTATCCGGGCAACATGGCTTCTCGCGAGGAGCGTAACGATCCGTGGAGCCGCATTGGATATCCATTTGATTGAGCCGGGGATACGACGAAGACTGTCGCGATCACAATGCGGATTTTGGCGGTTCAGCTTCAACATCGACTGGCTGCTTGTCAAAGCGGCGATCGATTTACCACCAACACGGAGGTTGTTCTTTTGATTATTTGAGGCGTTTTTCGGTTTTCATGGGGTTGTATGATTATTATTTAGCTAGCCAGTTTTTGCTTCTTGCCGAGCACTTCATCAGTGCCGAGACTGGCCAGAACGGGTTTTAGGAAGCATAGTACTGGAAAGCAGATCTTGTTTCGTTGAAAAATTCCAAGTACCCACCCAGTGAAATGCGTCTATCATCCATTGCTCCCACTCGTATAACGTTCAGAAGCAACAAAAAAAAAGGGCTGATGTGAATTTGAAGAATTTCGTGAATTGGTTGTGGTATCAGAGAGTTATCAATAAAGGTAATGAAATAATCCAAGAAAAAGAACCACCATTCCCCAGTTCTTCTACGCGTGCGCTACCAAAAGTCTTTTTTTTGTTCTAGTCACGCGAACCGGACATGATGATGATGATCATAAACAACCCCTGTCATACTGGACGTGGAACGCCGCGAACACCTCGCTTTGTGGGATGATTTTGCAACCCTACCCTTCTCTCGACCGTGTAAGCAAGATCAAAGTTTTCGCCCATACCCTTCTTCAAATGGTCCTTCATGCAGCAGGGGGCCCGCCGGCGTTGTGTCCGCCTCCTGCGAGCTCGGTCTCAGCCTCAGCCTGCGCGTTCTCTACGGAGCGCTCCATGATGCCTTCTTCGCGCTTCTCGGCGGCTTCCTCGGACATCTCGACGTCTTGGCCTGCTGTTGAGACCGGAGGTGCTGTGCCTGTTGCTCCTGGCACCTCGGTTGCAGGGACGTCTGTGGCCGCGGCAGCAGGTTCGGCAGCAGCAACAGGAGATTTGGGTGGCGTTCCAACCTGGGCGGGTGTCGGCTCGGCAGGTGTTGCTTGTGTCGCCTCCTCGGCAGGTGCGGAAGTTGGCGGTGCAGCTACTGGGGCGTCGATCTGCATCTCGTCGTTCGATGCTTCGTCAACTGCGGGTGCAGCGTCGCTAGCAGCAGGTTCGGGTTTGGGTTCGACCGGAGCCGGTGACTTTGAAGGAGCCTTGACTTCTGTAGTCGTCTCTGGTGCGGAAGTGGGCGCAGTGTCGTTTGCGCCGTCGAGCGCCATGCCATCTTGAGGAGCAGGCTGTGCGTCGCCGTTCAGACTCCTGGAGTCATCGTCCATTGGAGTGTTTGTGCCGCTCTCGTCAGCAGGAGCGTGAGGGTTCTGGTAATCCATGATGCCTCGCCTCTTGCGACGACCAGGCTGTGCCTTGACGCCGTTTGCCTCTGCCATTTCCTCATCTTCTGACTCGCTCAACTCATCTTCACGCTCTGTCTTCTTGTCCCACAGCCTCTGGGTGTATCGGCGGTCCTTGTTTGCTTCGTCGTCGGCGTCTTCATCATCCAGACGAGCTTCCTCTTCATCGAGTGTCTCGTCCATGCCGACGTCACCACGCGGCACATCCTGCATTTGTACTGAAGGAACCGCTTGAGTTCTGCGCAGGTTCTCGAGTACCGTCTGCTTGATGCGCTCCAAGTACTCGGGACTGTTGGCGTTGTCCATGTTACTAGGCTTGACGTCGAGCTCGAAGTCCGGAGCATAGTATTCGTAATAGTCTGTGAAAGGAAGATCTGAGCGCATTTCCGTGCCGACAAGCTGACCAGTTTCGAAAGCCCAAGTGCGGGCGACATTGCGCATGGTGTATCCACCGCCTCCAAGCACGAGGGTTGGCAAGCCGAAAGACTTGACAAAGTTGACGCAGTTTGCGTGACCGCGCATGGAAAGGTTGAAGCAACCCAATCTGTCTCCTGACAGTGAATCGCCACCACATTGCAGAACGACTGCAGTAGGTTGGTAGTATTCCATTACACCGTTGATCACTGGTTCGAAAATGCTCTTGTAGCTGTTGTCGTCAATACCGTCACGGAGAGGGAAGTTGACGGCGTGGTGCTTTCCGTTGCTAACGCCGATATCCCTAAGTTCGCCGGTGCCCGGGAAGTACTCGCCGTACTTGTGGAAGGAGACGGTCATGACACGATCGGTGCTGTAGAAGGCTTCTTCAACACCGTCACCGTGGTGTACGTCAATGTCGATGTAGAGCACTCGCGGGTGGAAGCGAAGAAGCTCGATGATGCCAAGGACGATGTCTATTGCATGTTAGATGTCGACGATCAATACGCTTCATGCGATTGCGAACATACCGTTGATATAGCAGAAACCACTGGCTTCGCTCTTCTTGGCGTGATGCAGACCGCCAGCCCAGTTCACAGCAATGTCGCACTTGCCGCGGTTCAACCTCGCGGCGCCCTCCATGCTGCCTCCAGCGCTGATACCACAGAATTCGAAGAGTCCGTCGAAGACGGGACAGTCGTCGCCCACGTTGTATTTGCCTTGCTCCTTGCCGAAGTTGTCCATGTTGTCTGGGGTGACGCGCTGCAGGAAGTCCACGTATTCGTCGGTGTGGAACTGGGTCATCTCGTACTTGGATGCAGGCTTTGCGCGGTAGATTTCGAGGTTTTTGTAGAGGCCGTAGTTCATGATGAGGGAGTGTGCCATGCGGATGCGGTGTGGCTTCATTGGGTGGCCTGCGTTATAGGCGTAGTTGCCAACGTCGCTGTCGTAGAAGTATGCGACTTTCTTGGGCTGTGAGGGCGCTGCGTTGATGCCAGCACCAGGCGCGTCGAGGGGTGCGAGGGAGTTGGCCATGGTCGCGAGAGTTTGTTATCGTGATGTTGGTTTCCGTCCAGGTGGTGCAGTGTTGCGTTGCTAGAATGCGAAATGCGATCGCAGAGGAGCGACGCTCAGTGGGTGTGTCGCGCGTGGGTTATAGAGTTGGTGGAACTTCGGGTTGCAAAGGCTAGACGGACAATTCGCTAGAGGCGAAGCGCATGCCTCTGTGTGTACGATCGCAGTGGTTGGCTATGATTTGCACGTGATGTTAGCGGAAGTAAGTGAGGTGAATGGTTTGTATGTGTGGTCGTGGCAGGATGTAGAGAGAGAGAGATAGGCAGAGGCTCGCTCGTTCGCACATGTCAAGCCAAGTCGAGTGAGGGCGGCGGCGGCGGCGATTGGAACTGAGCTCGCACGCGCCACAAATTCATCCGAGCTTCGTGCTGCTCTCTCTCTCGTCCGCCAAAGCATCATCATCACCGCCGCCGCCGCCTAACACCTCTCCGCCCTACACCACCCACCACCCACCACCCGCTCACCTCTCCTCCTCGACTCACCTATCTATACCTCATCACAACCGCTCACCACCTCCACCGCCGCCCTCGATTATCCCTAACACGTCGCCGCTTGCGCCCCGCCGCATCACACCCGCCTTCAACACCCACCTACCACACGCCGTCGTACACGCTCGCTTCATATAATCCGCCATGGATCGGTTATCGAGAATGCTTGCCGCTGCCCAAGGAATGGGTGGCGGCGGAGGTGCTCCTCAGCAGGTAAGAGCTGTTTTATGATTTTGTGTCGCGATACCATGGTCCTTGCGTGTCCTTGCATGCGCCCTTGCAATCCACCATCAAGATATCGAAAGAGCTATCGATCAGTACACCTGGAGTCTGCCTCGGCGCTTCTTTTCTCGCAACCGACTGGCTGGTGAGCTGCGGCTGCCTCGAGCCTGCTTTGCTCCTGCTGGTCAGCAAGCATGCTGTCATCGCAACAGAGGCAAAGCAACGCTCGTCTTCGCTGTATGCATCGACATTCACGGCGCATCGAAAACGACGTACGCTACGAACACAATCTCAAGCATGCCGAAAGGACGAAAAAAGCCAAGCCTATCTCCGGGCGAGGTGGTCAGCTCCAGCGAAGCCACAATGTCCTCCAGCGAAGAGACGGACTCCTCCCCATCCCCACCTCCACCTCCCACACCTCGTGGAACTCCAGAGCGTGCGGATCATCATGCCAGACGTAATGAGCGCAATCCTCCACATGCTCAGACTCCCCGCCGCCAGCCTGTCGAGCGTCTCGGACCACCGGGACCTAGGCCGTCAAACAGCGGTCGTCAAATGTTCAGGCTGGACGTCGACCGGGAGGTGCGGCAGCTGGAACGTGCTCGTCGACAGCAACCAGAGTCTTTTGGGAGAAGGCGTCCAGCTGCACGACGTGGGAGTGCACCGGCGCGGGCCTCCATTGGTCACTCCAGGCGTGCATCGCTGGAGCGCTTGCTCGCACAACTCAGGAGTTTTGAGGAAGAAGAGAGGCGTGAACGTATTCATCGAATTCGCGAGCGACAAGCTCGCGCAGCGAGGTTGCTTGCATCTGACGACAACGCAAGGACAATATCGCGCATTTAGAACATACCGATCATTACGCTAACACTACGTCTGTTCAGGACACCAACATTGTCGACAACGCCGAGACAGTCTACATCTCCTCACTCGCACTATTGAAGATGCTCAGGCACGGAAGAGCCGGTGTGCCTATGGAAGTCATGGGACTCATGCTGGGAGAGTTCGTGGACGACTACACTGTCCGCGTTGTGGATGTCTTTGCCATGCCTCAGTCAGGTACAGGCGTTTCCGTAGAGGCTGTCGACCCGGTATTCCAGACCAAGATGATGGACATGCTTCGACAGACTGGAAGGCAAGTTGCGACCTTGAATGTGGCACTTCAACTTTGCTAACTTCCTCACAGGCCCGAGACAGTCGTTGGCTGGTACCACTCACATCCCGGTTTCGGCTGCTGGCTCTCTAGCGTTGATATCAACACGCAGCAGTCTTTCGAGCAGCTCACACCCCGCGCCGTCGCTGTGGTCATCGACCCTATCCAGTCCGTCAAGGGCAAGGTCGTCATCGACGCCTTCCGTCTTATCAACCCGCAAACACTCATGCTCGGACAAGAACCCCGGCAAACAACGTCTAACGTTGGACACCTCAACAAGCCCTCGATCCAAGCTCTGATTCACGGCCTCAACAGACACTATTACTCGATAGGCATTGGCTACCGCAAGACCGCGCTTGAAGAGAACATGCTCATGAATCTGCACAAGACCGTCTGGACGGAGGCTCTCGAGATGCCTGACTTCGCTCACGAGGGCGAGCACAACCACGCAAACTTGACCAAGCTTGTGTCGCTCGCAGAGGGTTACCTCAAGCGCGTTCAAGAAGAGACCGAGCTGTCTAAGGAGCAGCTGCGCACACGTTACGTGGGCAAGGTCGACCCGAAGAAGCACATTGAGGCCGTCGGCCAAGAGCTGATGGAGGACAACATCGTCGCCGTCAGCAGGCAGATGATCGACAAGGAGGCGTCTGTGCCCACTCTCGGCCAGGGCAATGCCTCTACCAAGGGCGCCAACGGCCGTGTGGGCGAGGTCATGGAGGTCGATGGCGAGGACGACTAGGAGATTGTTCCTCGTTGGAGTGGGAAGAAGGCTCTGTGTGAATGATGAAAGCTTGACGAGTCGACGGTCAGTGATCGCGGGTGCCGTACGCGCTTGCTTGCCTGCTTGCTTGCACGCAGCTCCGACCACACACACGCTACCTCCCTCCGCACCTGCTGGACCACTCGTCACAATGACAAGCGCGTAGATAGACAGCCTAGAGGCTCAGCGTTGGCGGATGAAGGATTCATCATTATACATGATCCTAATGTTAGCAAAGCTGTCGACGGTGATCGACATGACTGTCAAGATATGATATCAAGACCCAACAATCAGGTATACAAAACATTACCTTTTTCAATGCATTTCTCTTGTGCCTCCGTTGAATCAATTACTGTAGCTGTAGCAAGACTGCTTTTGGCTGAATATTGAGTGAAGCCGCACATGACACTTATTTCATTCACGACATGCGACGGAGCGTCTCGTCGCCACTTCGAAAGGGTTCGAAAGCTTGATCGGTTTTAGGATATGCTTCAATTTAGATGAGGCAGTATGCTTGAGCCCGTGGCTAGCGTCTCCGTAGGGCTGACCAATTGGAGACATTCGTTGTGCTTCTGAGTTTGGGCGGCCGAGTGGCCCGCGGATCTGCAGGAGATGCGGAGCAAGTGCTTGTATCAATGAACTGCATTCCCGTCTGCCAGGTTGAAGAATTGGCGTAGCTGCGGTTCATCTCGTGTATTTTGTTGGCTCTGTCTTTGTCTGCTTCGGTTTCCTGGCTGGGTCGTCTCGATTTTGGTATTGAGCAAACATCCATTCTGCCTCCATCTCCTGCTTTACCTCTTGATGCAACATGCTGTCACATACACCCAAACAGCATCAACATCAACAAGTCGCAGGCGATGATAGGATGGCTCGATCTTACAGATCTGTCATGGCATAGCTTGAAAGAGGAGGATCTCCATGTCATGTTGTAATTCGCCCAAACACGGTGTAGGATAGGGTTAGAGTTGGGGCGATGAGGGATATCGCTGGAACGTTAAATGCGCATGTATCATATGGCATATTCCATATTTGAGCCATCCTGCAGCTAGTAGAGGCCGTGGATGATCCATCGTGTCGCGAGGGTAGATTGACGGGGCCATCAGACGTGAGGAAGACCAAGGGTGGAAGAAATGTTGCATTTCAGAGGAAAATGTACTGTATCCCATTGAATGTATGTATGCATTTCGAGAGAGAGAGAGAGAGAGAGAGAGAGAGAGAGAGAGAGAGAGGAGACGCCATATTACTAAAACTCCGATCAACCCTTCCCTTTCAAGCGCGTGCAATCTCACCAGTGCCGAACGCCTCCATCTTAATCCGATACTGTCCAACGCCGAGATCGATCAGCTGCTTCTCCATCGCGCTCATGAAGCCTTCGGGCCCACAGACGAAGTACTTGGTCTGCGCGTTGTTCAAGAAGAGATCTTTCGAGCGGTCCAGCGCTTCCAATTTCACGCGGCCGACATGATTGTAGTGCACGCCTTCTATGTCTTGCTCTTTGGGCGCGCCGATGAAGAAGGAAGTCCTGACGTTGCTGTGCTGCTTGGCGGCTTCTCTGACGTGATCGCCAAAAGCCTGCACTGAGGTATTGCGTGCGCCGTGAATGAAGCTGATGGGCCGTGTCGAGCCGGCCTCGAGGGTGGTGTTAAGGATGGAGATCATAGGCGTCAGTCCCACACCGGCTGAGAGAAGGACGACAGGAGATTGGGTGTCGACTTCGGGATCGAGGAAGAATTCTCCTGCTGGGTGAGACACGGAGAGGATGTCCCCTTCGTTCTTCAGATCGTGAAGGACGTTGGAGATGTATCCCGGATGGACGACGGCGTCAGGCTCGTTCGACGGCAGGCCAGATACTCTCTTGACAGAGATACGGTAGTAATCTGGCGAGGGTTTGTCACTGAGTGAGTATTGTCGAGGCTGCATGTAGTTGAGCTTTGGAACCGTGGTTTTGACCGAGAGGTACTGGCCAGGCTTGTACGAGGGCAGGCTCTTCCCATCGACTGGCTCAAGGTAGAACGAGGTGATCTCGTCGGACTCCTTGACTTTCTTCGCGATGCGGAAGTCTCTCCAATCGGTCCAACCTCCGGCCTGTTCCATGATTTGGCTCTCCTTGCCAATCAGGATGTTGGCTAATTGCCAGTAGGCTGCTTCCCACGCATTCAGAATGTCAGGGGTGAGAGCTGCGCCCAAGACATCGCCCATGGCTCGAAGCAGGTACTCTCCAACGACCTTGTAATGCTCTGGCTGGACATACAAGCTGGCATGCTTTTGGCAGATCTTCTCCACGGCAGGGCTCAATGCTCCCAGGTCGTCGATGTGCGAGGCATATGCGTACAGAGAGCCAGCAAGGGCTCGCGGTTGGAAACCATTGGCCTGGTTGGCTGTGTTGAAGATGTTGTGAAGGGCAGGAATCTCATCCAAGATGGTCTTGTAGAAGTGTGTTGTGATGTCGTTACCGTGGGCCTGGAGGACTGGGACGGTGGAACGAACGATTTGAACTTGCTCGGGTGTTAGCGGCATGATGATTTAGATTGATTGACTGTTGTGTTGGCTGTCTTTTTGGACTTACCTTGACATTCGATTGGTGTTTTCCAATTTATACAAAATCTGAATGCCAGAAGTAGGGATGTTGACCGCGGAGATGTCTGTCACTGGAGCAAGGCGGAGGTAAGACGGGATCGTGATGACGGCACAAAACTCGAACCTGCGGAAGCGATATTACAAACATTTGAGCGAATTGCACAGCTTTTGTTAGCTCGCTGACATACTGCCATGTTAGACATAATATGAAATGGGCAGACTGTATAGTATAATATCTTTCTCCACGGAAATGTAAAGTCAACGAAACGCCGCAGTTTGAAATCCGCACAGTCAGCCTGCAGTTGTCAGCAGGGTTAGGGTAAGATCCATATTTGACTGAAAAGTGATTGGATCACACAATCCGACCAATGTGCACCATGCTTGAAACGCAGTATGCTTGCCAGCTCAGGCCCACGTGGCTGTTCATCATGTGCCTGTGTGTCTGTCATCACAGCAATCGAAACTTGAAGAACAAGCAGGGCCTCAAAAAGCAGTCCCAGCCCAACTCGGGAGCTCAAGGGTCGGAGATGACCGCCTTAGCCCTAAACGGTGACACGACAGCGAGACGTGCAGCATGCACTATGCGACTCCAGCTTGTGAAAATCAAGGCAAGATTTAATACTGTTTTTACACAATCATTATTTCAGCCGCACGGCCAGCATCGATGGCTTTCAAGCGGACTTCCACTCGTAGCTATGTTTGCCTGTGACGGGCAAACCCTCAGGGTCATCGCCACGCTTGTCGAACATGTGGTTGCCGAAGTAGTCTAGCTGCGCCTCGTAGAAGCTCGTAGGTAGATCTACACTTGTCATGATCTTGAGCCATTCCAAAGAGGCACTGAGAGCGGGAATGTTGTGGTCGCCTTCCATCGCCTT
This sequence comes from Cladosporium oxysporum, assembly GCA_035771495.1. Classification (NCBI taxonomy): domain Eukaryota; kingdom Fungi; phylum Ascomycota; class Dothideomycetes; order Cladosporiales; family Cladosporiaceae; genus Cladosporium; species Cladosporium oxysporum. The sequence continues at coordinate 1,632,561 of JAWNKS010000010.1, forward strand.
CAAACAGACCTTCTTCAGCGAGGGTAAGCCCTTCTTGAACTCGCTTGCAACTGCGGGCTCATAAAGTGGGTTGAGCGATTCCTTCGAGGCGTAGTCCTTGTAAATTGGATGGAGCAGGCTCTCCGTGATAAAGTCAGCTCTTATGATGCATCCATTTGACCAGATTTGGAGGACATCGTTGTAGTTGATGTTGAAGTGCTTTTCTTGGTCTGCACGCTCGATGATGATCATTCCCTGCACGTAAGACGCGAGGCAAGCAGCGTATGTCGCCAGGCGCAGGCTCTCCAAGAAATCCTTCCGCTCGACGCCTTGAACCTTTTGTGGTGGAATATCACCGCCGAAGATTTTGTTGACCTTGCGGCGCTGCGCCAGGTCAGAAGACGCAAGTCGCAAGTAGTGCGCCACGGTAAGTGTAGGTGCAGGGATGTGCTGAGCAATGGCCTCTTCGTTTGACCAGACGCCAGTGCCCTCCTCGCCGGAAACGTCTTGGACGACCTTGTCCTCCACAGTGTCGAGTACCCTTTCTCCGGTCTTAGGATCTATCGTTTTGCAGATCTTTGCGCTGATATCGACGAGGAATGTTCCTTTCAGCTCTCCACTCTCATTCCATCGCTGGAATTCGTCGCCAATCTCATCGTTGTCCATACCAAGCCCCTTGAGCATGAAACCTGAATAGTGTTAGTGGACAGACAACCTGACTTGATCCAATGACGTTACCCCAAGCTTCTGAAATGGCGCTCATCATGCCATGTTCGATGCCATTGTGAATCATCTTGACATAGTGGCCTGCGCCTCCTGTGCCCGCACGGCCCACACAAGGCTTGCCATTTGGTCCCTTTGCAGCAACCTTCTCCAGTAGTGGCATGACCATATCGAGAGTTTCATCATCTGAGCCTGGGCACATAGATGGACCGCGACGTCTAGGGGTATTAGCAAAATTCCGCGTTGGGTTGGAAAGCAATTACTCACGCAGCTTGGTATCCTCCGCTGACACCCATGCCAACATAACGAATGCCTTTAGTTGCACAAACTCCCATTCGCCTCTCAGTATTGGTCCAGTGCTCATTCGCCGCGTCGATTATGACGTCGCCTTTCGCCAGATGCGGCATTAGACCTTCGAGAACTTTGTCACCAACAAATCCGTGAGGCAAGCTCCAGACAAAGACCTTTGGTGTATCCAGCCAGGCGCACAGGCTGCCGTAGTCGTCAAAACGTTTGAGTTCATTGGGAACACCATCCTTCTTTGCTTGTTGAATGAGCTTGTCCATTGCATCCGTTGATGGGTCTTGTAGCCCGACTGTCATGCCGTTCTCTGCAAACAGCTGCGCCATACCGCCGCCCATTGATCCACAACCGATCATGGCGATCTTCTTCACATCCAGAGTTGGAGCCATGTTGTCGTTCAATTTAAAGGTGCACAGATGAATGCGGATCCAGAGTTTTCCTGATTGTCGCTTTTGGGGTGTTGAGAAAGAGGAAAGTGTTGTGTCTGCTTTTACAGTGACATGCTGATGCAAAGCATGTCAGCCACGGGAAGTTTTATCCTACGGTGGTCCCAAACGTCGATCACACATCATGCTCATGATGCGGCATCAATGCGGTGCTTCCCGTGGCGATGTCGATTGGTGAGGCGGGGTCAAATCACTGTGACGCAAGCAGCTTGCTAGATGAAATTCGGACCGAAATCCGTGAATAAATGTCCGCAGCCGTCATGTGATAATAACAGAGGCTACCACGAAGTGACAGACTATTCAGCTGTCGGTCTCATTAGAATAATTACCTAGCCGGCCCCAATCAGCCTCATCATCGACCTCCTCAACAGGCATTGGGTCGACGTTGCTTAGGGGCGTTTCGTTCATCTCGTTGGCAGAGTCAACCCTATCGTTCTCGAAATCGTCTGCGAATGCCACACTCTTGCGCCTTGAAGGTCGCTCATGTTCGCTTCCATGGCTAGATCTAGTTGTTTTTGGTACGAGGACATCTCCGCTCCATGGCCTGCAATACTTGACTGCCGTCTCTCCACATCGCAGACATGTGAAGCCTTCGCCCTCTTCAGCCTCGATACGCTGGGCCAGGCACACGTAGCAATAGATGCATCCACAAGGTATCGCTTCGTATGGGTTGGTGATGTCTGTTGCAGCACTGCCAATGACGCCGCTGTTTCCTCCTGCACTAATGACCTCTTGCTCACTTTGCCCTCCAGCTGGATTCTGATCCTGGTAGCAGATGGCACAGGTTCGCTCGGGTAAGAATGCGAGTTCACCTTGCGGCAGCTCGTCGTCGTCATCTGTTTTCGAGGAGCCAGACACCAGCTTTGTGACAGTACGGCTGACATTCTTCCATGCCCTCGCAAGCCATCTGCGCCATCTGCTGATGCCGACTAGAGGCAATAGGAAGAGTAGGAACTCGGTGAAAGCATGCCAGACCAGTTGTCGGTTGAGATACTCAAAACTGACTTCCCTATTCGTCTGGTTTGTCGAAGGAACGAGTCGCAGCCGGAGGATACGATCAGTCAAAGTCCGATACCTTCCATTGTAGAGGAAGATCATGAAGGAGAAGAAAGCAGCGATGTTGTGTGTATTCGTAGCCAGAGTTGTGAGGCGGCTCAGACGTTGTATCATAGTTGAAGGCTCATCATAGCCATTCTCCAAACTGGATAGACGTTCCTCCCAACGCGACCATCCGTATCTTCCGCCCACTGTTATCAATCCATATGCCGCGCGCTGCCATTTCGTTGCTTCTTGTACCGCAGTGTCATCCGATCTCGCATCAACGTATCTCAATCCCTGCAAAGAAGCACCGTAGCTGGCACCGTGATCCCAGATCGAGAGCTTCCACAAGGCCGCTCGCAGGACAGCGCTGATCTCCGCTCCCCAGTCATCTTTCAAATGTGCGCCCAACAGCTTCAGACCTTCCCCAGCCTGTGTTTTCAAGAGATCCAGAAGTTCCTCATCTAGAAGCTCTGCGTCGACTTGCCCAACACGGAAGGCTGGACGAGTACCGAAAGGCGATTTTATGAGATCCCAAACGTTTGTCACTCCAAAAGCGGCAGTCCTGAGAGAGGGTGGAAGCCGATGTAGACGTTGATTGCGCTCGTGTTCATGCTGGAGAGCCAGAGAGCGTTGTTGGGCAGCAGAGGCGGCACGCCGGGCGTTGATACGCTGTTGCGCGGCGGCGAAGTCGGTCATGACGGTCGCATGTCTGGTTCTTACTGGAGAGGCTGCAACTGAAGTACTCGGGAAGAGTAGTGAACAACCTTCGACGCAAGATAACGAAACGAACGACGCGACAGATGGGCCCTGAACTCTCGCAACCTAAGCCTCGGCTGGCTGGCTGGCTGGCTCGGGATTTCCTGCCCAGTCGGTAGCCACCAGCCACCTTCAATGACCGATGCCACACTACCACTAGGAGGTAACTCGACCAACTAGAGCCTCATCGTTTGTTCCACGGTCACAGTCACGTGGTCGTGTCTTTCACTTCTTCCGGTCATTATTGTCGCGTCGAATATCCGAACGAGACAGATACATGCCTTAGGCAACAGTCAAGCTAGCTTTCCAGACCGACCAAGGGACTCGACCTAAACTCGCCACCGGTGGTCGGTGTCTCGAAAGTTGCCTTGCATCAATCAGGCGACAGCTCTGGACTCGATATCAGGTAGCAAAAACAGAAATGACCGCACTTGCAAACAACTTCCGAGACTAGATTGTCCCTGGCCAACACAATGGCTCAAATCGTTCTCGGAGGATCGCCCTTCAATGTCTACGAGAACGCGACTTTACTCCATCACACGCCATTCTTCGAAAGACAAATCTGTTGGCACCATCCATGGAATATCAGACAGGCCAGATTTGAGCCATGCTTTGTCCCTGCCGTCGCTGCACTGCCTGCAATAATCGCTGCCGCCGTGGTGATCTGGCAGGCTCTGCGCATCGCCATTCCTTGGAGACCGCGTTGGACTCGGCCATTCAGCACAGATGGTCCCGACCCGTACCTCGACGATCTACTGCTTGCAGCCATCAGCAAGACAAGCGGTCATCTATTGCTCCTATGGTTTCTCGTAAGCGCAGGATGCCTCACCAGGCTAGCACAAGCCGTCCTTGCGTGGCCTGCGATCGAGGCCATGTTGCAATGTGCGCCCTGGTTTCTTGCTATTGGGCTACTTGTTGTACGAAGGCCGCTGACGGCGCCTATCTCTGTGCTGATAATTCTTTGCTCGTCAGTCCTGTGCCAAAGCGTGGTAATGGCAAGCCACCATCAATGGTCTAGGACAGACTTGGGTCTCGACATCACAGCTTTGACTTTGAGTGTTTTTGCAGTAGGTATCATACTCTTGATGCCGCTGCGCGACCCGAGTCTTCCTCATGCCTCGATTAGTAAGCCCTTCACCGAAGCTACCGCGTCTTTACGTAGCCCCGAAGACAACTTGAACCTCTGGCAATTCATGACCGTCTCATGGATGACCCCACTCATCCAGACCGGGTTCAAGAGGCAACTGGAAGACGCCGACGTATGGCAGCTGGGGTACGAGTTTCAACACAGAGGTCTCCACGCCAATTTCAGACGACTCAAGGGGACTGTAATGCAAAGACTGCTCACCGCCAACGGCATTGACCTTGTCATCATCACGGCTCTCGGGATTCTCGAGACAGTCTTAGGGTTCACAGTCCCGGTGCTCTTGCAAAAAATCTTGAGCTCCATGCAGGACTCGGACGCACCGAGAAGCGCCGCCATTACGTACGCAGCGATGACCATGGGCGTTCAATTGATCAAATGTCAATCTGGCGTTTTCAGCTTGTGGTTTGGCAGGAGATGCTATGAGAGGTCCAGAGGAGAGATGATCACTATGTTGTATGAGAAGACCCTTGGCCGCAAGATCAGCTTCAACCCACCAAAGTCGAAGACCGAGGCTGAAGGCGAGGATGAGTACGGCGACGCTCTCAATGGCAATGGTCACGCAAAACAGGCGGAGCAGCGCATGCCGTGGCTCAGGAGTCTCTTTGCGAAGCTGAGACGCACCAAGAAGAAGGACGACGACAAAGAGCCTGCTTCCATGGGCAAGATCTTGAACCTAATGCGCAACGATGTCTATGAAGTGGCACAACGATTCTGGGAGTTCCAGAGCTTGATTACGAAGCCTCTCAGCGTCATCTTCTCATTGACATTGGTGGTCAATTTTTTGGGCTGGCCAGCTATGTTAGCTGTGATTGTTATGGTCACAGCGCAAATCACAAACGCAATTCTTGTGCGTTTTCTGGTCATGTTTGAGACACATCGAAGGAAAGCAACGGATGGCAAACTCCAGATTGTCTCGCAGTTCGTGGAGGCTATCCGCCATTTGAGATGGTACGGTTGGCAGAAAGCGTGGCTGTCGCAAATCATGGATGCTCGTCAGAAGGAACTGAACTGGCGCATTGTCACCAGTCTTTGGGGCCTGCTAATCAGTTTCATCAACTCGCTGGCGCTAGATATCTCGCCATCGGTTGGGTTTTTCGCATATACTGTTATTGGAAAGAAGCCGCTCACGGTGGACATCGCATTCCCGGCCTTGACTCTTTTCAACCTCCTCACCAACAGCTTGCAGGATCTTCCAAACCTGATCACGGTTCTACTCAACGCATACGTTGCAGTCGGACGTATAGAAGACTTCATGGCGGAGCCAGACAAGGACGAAGATAGCAGACCAGCGGAACAAGGCGACAGCCTTGCTGTTGCTAATGCGACCTTTGCATGGCCGGGAACCCCCAAACCGGTGCTGCGCGATGTCACTCTTTCTTTCCCTGAGGGGCTGAGTGTCATATGCGGCGAGGTGGCATCCGGCAAGACTGCCTTGTTACAGGCATTGCTTGGCGAGCTCGATATGCTGGAGGGCAAACTCACCGTTCCCCGTGAGCCTGTAGGGTACTGTAGTCAGACCCCGTGGTTACAGAGCATGAGCATCCGTGAGAACATCCTCTTTTCCGCAAACTATGAAGACGAGCGTTACAAGGACGTTTTGGACGCCTGTGCACTTACGCCGGATTTGATCGAGTTCAAGGCAGGCGATTTGTCGTTCATTGGTGAGAATGGTATCGGCCTGTCAGGCGGTCAGAAGGCACGAGTGGCTCTGGCTCGTGCAGCATACAGTCGCTCGAAGATCCTTCTTCTCGACGATCCCCTTTCGGCGTTGGATCAACAGACTGCGGAGTCGATCGTTCAAAAGCTCTTCGCAGGTCCCCTCATGAAAGGACGTACCATTGTCCTCGTCACTCACCGTGTTGACATAGTCCTTGGCATGGCTGCGCAATTGATTGAGTTACAGAACGGAGTTGCTACCATCATGGACAACGACGAGCCCCCTGCGGAGTTCCTGCAGCGCACAACATCCGCCGTCTCCGCGGAAGAAACCGATCAGAAGGTGCTGAAGCAGCGTAAAGAAGCTGCAGTCCCAGCGAAGTTCGTCGAGGATGAATATCGCGCAAAGGGTGGCGTCAAGGCTTCAGTCTATTGGGAATATATCAGGGCTGGCAAACTACGTTGGTGGTTGCTGCTTGTGATTACACTGGTACTTTATCGTCTTCTCGCTCTCTCTGGGGCTTGGCTACTGAAGTCATGGGGCGAAGCCTACAAGACGGAATCGGCGCTGTTGAGCGTTCTCAGCCAACAAGAGGGCACTGTACACGAGCTTGGGCTCTTCGACCGGCTGCCGCCTCCCGGTGAGAACATAAAGCCATGGGTACTTGCGTTCTTCCTCATCGGCTTGGGCCGGACTGTCATGTGGAGCATCTCACGGGCGATCATGATCCTGATCATCTACACAGCAGGAAAGCAGATGTTCGGGGACATCATAGTGAAAGTCGCACATGCTAACTTCCGCTTCTACGACGTGACTCCGGTCGGAAGGCTCATGAACAGGATGACTTCCGACGTTGGAGTTCTCGATGGCAACATCTCTGAGCAATTCAACGTTGCCACCTGGCTTGCCATTTCATGGATATCTGCAGTTGCAGTCATTGCAACCGTGACGCCGGTCTTCCTTCTCTTCTCAGTGGCTCTCACAGCAGCTTTCATCCTGATCTTCCGTCGCTTCCTACCCACTTCGCAGAGTCTCCGGCGACTCGAAATGGTCAGCCTCACGCCGCTCATGTCCAACTTCGGCGAGCTCTTGAACGGTCTGGTGACCGTCCGAGCCTTCAAAGCGCAGGAACGATTCCAAGACCGAGTGATCCGGGTAGTCGACACTTTCCAGAAGATGGATCACTTCTACTGGTCTCTGCAAGCGTGGCTGATGTACCGCTACGATGCCCTTTCAGCAGTCTCGACGTTCCTGCTGACGCTGCTAGCCCTCGTCACGGGCGTCTCACCTGGGTTGACCGCTTTCCTCCTCAACTCGGCACAGAAGTTCGTGAACAGCACGCACTACCTCTGCCGCACATACGGGCAACTGCAGATGGAATTCGTCAGCGTCGAGCGTGTCGTCGAACTGCTGCACATCGAGCAAGAAGCCGAAGGCAAGATCTCCCCACCAGCCTGGTGGCCCTCTCTCAGCGGCGACATCGTGTTCGACAACGTCGAAGTCAAATACGCTCCGCACATGGACCCCGCTCTCGCGGGAGTGTCGTTCACCATCAAGGGCGGTTCGAAGACCGCCGTCATCGGCCGCACGGGAAGCGGGAAGTCGACGCTTGCGTTGACGCTGCTGGCTACCATCCTCCCTTCGAACGGAAGTATCGTCGTGGACAATATCGACCTTGCGGAGGTTGACAAGCAGATTCTGCGCACGCGCATCACGTTCCTTGCGCAGGACCCGGTGCTGTTTCCGGGGACGATGCGGATGAATCTCGATCCGCTGGAGGAGCACACGGATGAAGCGTGTGTCGGTGTGTTGCAACGCGTTTGCGGCAGACAGGGCTGGTCACTCGACACGCCGATCGATGGCGGCGGACGCAACCTCAGCCAAGGTCAGCGACAACTTGTCGGTCTTGCCAGAGCCGTTCTACGCCGAAGTTCGATAGTCCTGCTCGATGAAGCTACTGCAAGCATCGACATGGAAACTGCCATGCAGATCCAGCAGGTTTTGCACGAGGAGATGAAGGAGAGTACCGTGATCACCATTGCTCATAGACTGGAGGCTGTCCGAGGAGCAGACTATTGCCTTGTGCTCGGCAAGGGTAAGGTATTGGAGCAGGGGCCCGCCGAGGAGATGCTGAGGACTAAGAGGGAGAGGCTGGAGAGGGAGGCGGATGAGGAGTAGATGTGTTGAAGTGAGGGCGATGGGAATGCTTGATTGTTTGTAATTTGTGGGATAGAAGTCTACATTCAAAAAGTCACACTTGTAAATGGATCGTCCATACGTAAACGAGCTTCATTTACTCGATATCTGTAATTGATGAATATGTGCTTATCCATGTCACGCCCTGTCAGCGGAAAGCAAGGCCAGTGTACTGCTTGTAGCTGATGGAATAAGCATTCGATTGTACTCAAAAAACTATACAACCACAATACAAGATTCATCCCGAGATGATCAGCCAAATGTCGAAGCCGATGGCCAGGACGTTGCAGCACGCTTCGACAACCATCTCACTGGCACGCAAAGCTCTGAAACCATTCATGGTCAGTGGTGATAGCGGAATGACTACCGAGACACTCAGTGGCGGTATCTCAGCAACGAACATGAGCAGTGATATCGATAAGCAAAACCAGCAGGCGCCACGCTGCACATTCGAATTACCGCATGAGATTACGCCATTATTGCGACGACGCTGACGAACGCCTGGCCGCTGCTTGGAATGAGATTACCGAGGTGGAGGGGGTGCACAGTTAATAATGTTCAGTGGTAAGATTGTTTGGTGGAGGAAGAGGTTCGGATGTGGGGCCTTTTTTGCGTTTCAGGAGATGAGGTGTTGGCAAAAGTGGTGGATGGGCTTTAGGGCTGGGTGTGAGGTGGGATGGTGGGCAGTTGTATCACCGGTGTTATAGGATAGTAACAGAAGATGTGTATAGAGTTCATATAAGATGTACTCCCGGTGACTCGATTAAGCTCAATACATGATACAGGCAAAGAAAAGAAAAGAGAAATCGGACGAATACTTATGGCGGGGCGGGCGTGGCAGCCATGCGGCGGGTGCTATCCAGAGGTGAAACGCTCCCTTACCCTGCAAGTTTGCAGCAATGACATGCAGATCTGTCGAGCGCGCGCCCGGCTTTTAGCCCATCTGCGATTATCCCCGCCAGGCAAAAGAAGGCGAGGAGAAGAATGATGGTAGTCACGATCGAAGTCATAGTCATGTGACGAGACAGGCAGCGAGGCAAGACATTCACAAACATCCATGTTGGCACTCATCAAACACTGCTGAAACACCGACATGTGCAACTCTCTGCTGTCTCCTCACACAGCAGCAGCAGCACCACACGCACGCACGCACGCACGCACGCACGCACGCACAGCTTCTACCCGCGCTGCAGCTGAAACGACGGGTGGAGTCGCCTCTAAAAATAATACCTCCTCCTCCGCCACTTTAGCGAAGCAGCAACAAATCGCACCAACACCACCGCCCGCCGCCATACAAGCAGAAACACTACCGCTGCTCCCACCACCACCGCAACTGCTGCCACCGCCCTCCCGCTCGCCCTCACACACGCCCACGTGCGCTAGTCAGAGCCTGCCTCCCTCTCCCCTCTCCCTCCCCGCGCATCGCATCCTGCCACACCACTCACTCACTACTACCAAACCAAACCGCCCGCCCGCCAGCCGCCGAGTCTCACCCACCAAACCCGGCGCGACTCACGAACCCTCGGCCCTAGCTCGCGTCGCACTCTCACTCTGCTACATACCATCTACTCAACCGCGTGTCGTCTTTAGCTTTCCCATTGCCCATACGCCAAGAGCCGGAGCCTGGTCTCGCTGCCACTGCCGCTGTCACTACCACTATCACTGCCACTGCCACTGCTGTTGCGCACCTCCAACGACCCGCTTGACTTTTACTACCATCCCGACTTCTTACCCGCCCAGTCGCCCCGACCTTACCGGTCACCCTCACTTCCACTCTAGCCTCCAACTCTATTGCGCATGCCGGACACGACACAATCGACCGACGCTTCAGCAATGGCCGAAGTGCTGACCCCAACATCCATCACCTCTCCCAATCCCATTCCATACACCACCTCTCCAGAGACCATGGACGGCGCACCACCGCGACCTCGCGCACCGCGAGAGCGAGAGCGCCTGCCCAGCTTCAACAGAAGTCGCATGTCTGCCATCTCTATCCAGGCCTCTCGCTCGAGGCCACAAAGCTCCGTCTTCCCAGCCTTCCACAGCAGTCTGCAATACGCAATGGTTCGCGACTTCGCATATCCCGCCTTCCACCCCATGCATTACGGTCCACCGCCCGAGCCACCTTCCGGCGCCACGACCCCAGGCTCAGAATGGAGCCAAAGCCGCCGACTATCAGAACCGCAGGACGGCTCCTGGAGTAGCAGTCGCGCTAGCGCATGGGCTGCTGGCGGTAGTGTGGAACCTCTGCCCAGCACTAGTTTTGGCGATGTAGGCGACGATGGAGAGCGGCAACATAGGAGAAGCAGGAGTTACAATGATGTTCCAGACTGGGACCTTCGCGGGCGCCGACGTGAGAGCAGCGACAACATGTTTCACTTCGGCGGCAGCTCGCAATTCGATCCAGCGGGCAGTGAAAGCCTTCGCCACAGTCGCGGCTTCCACAAACGAGACTCGCACTTTGCTGCCACGCTCTCCTCAAGAGCTTTCCACACGGCAGACCAGAACCCTGGCGAATCGACCGGCCGCAGGCCCGGCGAGGACGAGGATGTCATTCCTCTTGACTCTGAGAATTCAACGCACGCGCAATCGCCGCAGCGTGCAAGCATGGGACCTGATGATGAGCTGTTCGCAGGCGAGAGCCTTGCGCTCTATGCTTTTGAACCTCTAAACCCAAATGAGCTGCGATTACATGAGGGCCAAATTATTCTAGTATCCTACCGGCATGGACAAGGCTGGCTCGTGGCAGAAGACCCTGCAACAGGAGAACAAGGTCTCGTGCCGGAAGAGTACGTACGTCTAGTGCGGGAGATCGAAGCCTGGGACGCGGAAAGGGGAGCTTTCATCGATGAAGACGGCGCAGATCTCGACGAGAGCGAAGAGCTTGTGGACGAAAGCACGCAATCCGCCATGTCCAGACGGGAGCACGAAGAAGACATCGACTCGGGCAACAGCAGCGAGGCCGTCACAGACCGTCCCAGCAGAGCCATGCTCGCAGAGCCGCCCGACGTCGACCACGAGGAAGGCCTGCAGATGAGCGCTAGCACCAGCCCTATCAGTCAGAAGAAGGCAGACTGGAAGCGGGAAAAGGTAGAGGACGAGCGGAGGCAGGATAGCGGGCATGCGGAGAAATGAGCGAGGCTGGGTCTTGCTATAGATGGAGGGAGAGAGAGATATTCAACAAGGACGATGGAGGGAAAGAAGCAAGCAAGGAAAGGACGAAATAATTGTCGAAATGAGTGAAATGTGTTTACGTGCCCTCCAATTCTTGCGCGTCTCCTTGAACTCACAATTTGTTCGTCCAGAAACGCTGGGACACTTCCTACCATTTCCTTGTCATCGCAACTGTCAATCTGGTAGCCCTGCAACCGCTCGATCTTGCATTGCATTTCGCGGAGGGTACAGAGGTATCGAGATATTGTTCTATCGATCCGCAATGTTCTCATATACGACACAGCGCCACGTGAGAGACAACTCTATACCAATATACGCCCGATTTCAGCACAACCTCACGGGTCTGCACACAGCAACCGATCTGCGGAGAAGAAGAAGCAATTATGCAGCACGTACGTATCAACCAAGGCCACACCGACGATGGAAAACCCACACTCACATCATGGAAAGCTTTCCATTAATCCACACACACCCGAACAACTACATCACTCCTCATTGATTCAAGCATTGTACCCTTCCAAAAGCTTATATCTCTCACCCCTGCTCTCCAACGCAGCCTCCAACCGCTGCATCACACCCAGCACCTTCTCCTCCTCCAGCCTGCGCCCAATGACCTGCACACCAACAGGCAAGCCAGCCATCTTCACGGCATCGTAATACTGCCACACACCCTTCGCCACGCCGTTCTTGCCCATCGCGGCCTTCACCTCGGCTGGCGTCGTCATGTCTTTCGACGGATCGACGTGTGTGACGGGTAGGACTCCCACCGAGTAGTCGAGCAAGTTGAACAGGAACGTGTACCCACAGGCAGCAGCAGCGTATTTCATCGCGCCGTGCGGCGTGGCGGGCAGGGCGTGCGGCGGCGCGAGAATCACATCCAGACCGGCGCCGTCTTGCACGTCGGGCGTGTCCGGGTGCGCGAACGAGTTCCACCAGTCGAACCACTCGGCCTTGTAAGCCTCGCGCTTCGCCACCCACGTCCACTGCTCCGCGGCGGACTTGGCGTGCCAGAACTGCAGCAGGCCGGCGTAGATTTCGTCGCGCACGACGTACTTTGTCCAGGCCCAGTAGAACCACTTGAAAAGCTTGGGCAGGCGCATGTACGAGCCGAAGGCCGCGGCGCCGGGGTCGTCGGACTCACCGGTGCGGAAGTACGAGCGGAAGGTCTTGGTGCCGTCGGAGTTGAGCAGATTGGAGGCGATGACGAGCGCGCGGTAAGGGGAGGGAGGGTCGATGGGAATGATCTCGTGGCCGGCGGCTTGGAGGGCAGAGACGGAGGTGTTGAGGGCGCGGGCGCAGGCTGGGGAGGGGTCGACGACGCCGTCGGTGCGCAGCACGCCGATGCGTAGGCGTTTCTTCTCGGTGGCGAAGGCGTTGTAGGTGTCTTGACGCCAGGCGAGAGGGTGGACGGAGTGGTCGAACTTCCAGGGCTCGAGCTGGATGAAGGAGCGTGTGAAGTAGGAGAGATCGAGCAGGGTGCGGGTCATGGGCGAGAAGACGGACGGGATGCCTTCTTGGCCTGGCATGGAAGTGTTGACGCCTTGCTTGGGCCAGCGACCGGTCGAGCAGCGTAGGCTGTAGCAGCCGGAGAAGTGGGCGGGTGCGCGGACTGAGCCTGCCACGTCGGATCCAATGCCTATCCTGCTGCCGCCAAAGGCCAACAGAGCGCCTTCACCACCAGTGCTGCCGCCGGGAGAGTACTTTGGGTTGTGCGGGTTGAGACATCGTCCCCAGACATCGTTGAACGACTCGAAACTCAAGAGAGTAATCGGAAGAGCGGTCTTGACAAAAGGTACCGCGCCTCCGGACTTGAGCAATCGGACGATACTGCCATCGGTAGCGTATGGTTTGCCAGTGTTGACACTATACCCAACACTGACGTCGAAGCCACCAACCGCAATGCTGTCTTTCAAACTTATAGGGATACCAGCCAGAGGGCCCTGCAAGTTGATCGAGCCGTCCTGCAGCCAGCCTTCGGCTTCCTTGATCATGACCTCGGTGAGGCAGTTCGTCTTGTCGTGTGCGAGAGAGGCTGCTTTGCCGTAGGCGCGCAGCACATCGAGCGCGGGTTTCTTCTTCTCTTGCACATCTTGCACTAGCTTGTCTATGGGCTCGTTGAGGATTGTCCTTTCATCGGCGGACAGAGGGGTGTGGTAGGGCGATGGCAGGTTTGCGAGGCGGGCGGCGCGGTCAGATTGCTTGCGTTTGCTGTTTTCAAGGAATGGAGATTAGCTTGTGGACAATGTAAGAGTATGCGTGGAGTGACATTGGTTCGTAGCTTTGTGAGAAGCATTGACTCGTAGGGCGCGGATCGTATTGCAGTAGATAGCTAGCTATAGACAAGGCCAAGATAGCTACCGTAAGTCTTACATACCATGCCGAGCGGTGCTCGAAGTAGTCGAACGGTGGCAGCATATTTGGGTCGCGTAGAACGCTCAGTGATTGTGTCACCCGCAAGAGTAGAATGCAGGAGGAAGAGTGAGCATGTTCGTGTTCATGGCCGGCAAGAGATATGATCGGCCCACGCCTACTCTCGGCTCTCGCTGTAGCTTTCGGCCCATGACATGATAAGACAGAGCGATAGAGCGCGTGCAGGAACGTGGAGAAGCTGGGGCTGGGTGGAGTCGAAGAGAGGGGCACGTTCCTTGTTTCGCGGCTTCTACCTGCCGTTACAGTGCTCGTTCGACCAGCTGCTCGACAAGGAAAGGCGTGTTATTGAGGAGCTAGTTTTGTACTGTCGGGTCGACTGCCTACCTTGAGCTTCTCGTGATTATTTTGACTTTGATATAGCCGCGGTAAGACTATTGGGAGCAATGCCTTGCAGTTATCAACTTATCTATACTGAGAGACACAACTTTACCAATGACTCGCGGAGCTCTTGCTATCTACATACCATAATCGACATAAAAGTGGTTCTTCCGTCCTAAAAGGGGTCGGTTCGATAACAATGTCCGATTGCACAATCCACCTCCTCTCGTTGAAGCCTAGCATTGCTCCCGACGAAGTTGTTTCAAAGTTGAGAGCAAACGCAAACCAGAAGATTTTGATTACTGGAATACCTCATGGCTGGGTACACAAACCTCACAAGCTCAGCATCAAGGAGCTCTTGTCCCACGAGTGGCACCTCTTCGTTATGATGACAGCGTCTTCAGAGCCCCTGCAAACTGATCCAGGAGTAGAAGCCCACGTCAAAATCAACGTCACCGTCCCAGAAGAACACTGGAACCAACTAGTGAGTCTGACCACAAAAGCGCCTCACGATATACCTCAACTCCCCCTAGAATGGACCGAACAGTCCACCAGAGACCTACACATACCCAAACAGCACATCACCGCCCAACCCACCCCCAACCCACCCCCCGGAACCCTCAAACTAGACCCCCCAATGGCGAATTTCCTCTCAGCCGCCCTCCCAAAGCAAGTCCGCCAGAATCCCGTAAGCCTCTTCAACCTCTTCGCGTACAAAAACAACGACTCCGTCGTCCACGAGCAGTACATGCGGGATTTCAAGCGTAGCTTCGGGGACTCTGCTGGCGCGTATGTCAAGTTTATGGGGCCTGTGGGGCCTCTGGTTGATGGCTTCGTCGACAGTCAGGTGCAGCGGCATGGTGGCAATGGAGTTGAAGGTTGGCAGGAAGCCAATCTGACGCATTATGACAGCATCTTTCACTATGCTTACATGCTTTCGGCGGACGTCTACCAGGGCCTGAATAAAGATAAGGTGCGTGGGCTGGAAGACACGTGTATCTTGCTAGTCAGCGAGGTGGACAGTTGACCGGAGATTAATATATGGATCGAATGAAGAACAACAAAGCTTCGTTCGGTCCGGAAGAAGTACATCAATACCTGCAGCTGATGGCCTACGTGGAATTTTCAATTGAGACGCGTCGATGTCTTGAGCTGTGTCCCCTTAGGAGTTAAAAACCTCGGAGGAAGCGCGTTTGAACAGAAAATGTACATTAAGCTGAATAACCACCTCAAACACCGGAAAGCCTCAATCGTAAAATCGTCCTGCCAAAGGCAGGTGTGTTGAATCCAAGCAAAGAACAAAAACAAGAGCGAATCCAGGCCGTTTGCGTTTACTCCAACTAGAACAGGGAATCCTGATCAATTATTTAGTGCACTGATGGGGATGGATAGCGCGAAGTGAACTGCAACAAGGGAAAGCTGGGTCCTCCAAGATCCCAAGCCCATCAGTACTGCCCGAATTGGAAGGGAGTGGATCGGGCGAAGAGAACTGCCAGTAAGGGAGAGCTGGGTCCTCCTAAAACTCAAGCTCATCTGTACCGCCGAACGTCGAAGGGAACTGCAAGTTCGCGTCCACGGGCCAACTCAGAGGATCAAAAACAGTGTAGCTAATTGGCCGCACCGATGGGAAATGGGTCGGGCGAAGCGAAATGCCAATAAGGGGAAGCTGGGTCCTCCTAGAACCCAAGCCCATCCGTACCGCCGAACGTCGAAGGGAATTGCAAGTTTCCATCTAGAGCCCAACTCAGAGGGTCGAAGACAGCGTTGCTGCCGTAGCTTCCCTCCCAGGACATCGGGTCGATGTCAGCAGTCAGGCTGCTCTCGAATCCAGTCAGACCTTGGGTGACATCGCCTCCCAGCAGTGCGTTGGGACTATTAGGTCCATGACTGTCTGCAGGTACGTCTGTGGGGTGCTCGACGGCTTGAGCAAGGCCCTCGCGACCGCTCTGGCCGACCTGCTGACGCCAGCGCCAGATCGCGTCAAATAATACAGAAAGCGATGAGCGGCAGCGAACCTTGAGTTGCAGGCCATCATCTTTCAGGTTGCTGTTCTCATCGCCGTTGAACATGCGCTGCTCGCTGGCGCTTGAGCTGTGCCAGAGTTGGGCCATGACTTCGGCGAGACGTTGAGGAAGGTCGTTGCTGCGGACACTGAGCTGTCGTAGAGTTTTCACGGAGCGCGAGAACAGCGAGCGGCCTGCCGGAACGTCCACGTGGTTTTCGAATGAGGAGTTTAGGAGCTTTAACAGGGTGACGGCTCCGGCAAGTATCATCTGCTCGATGTAACGCGGTACGTAGAGCAGTGTATCCGCAGGTAGGTCAATGACGGCGGTGAGCATGCTGGTGGCAGCAATGTACACGTGTCGCAAGTCGGCGAGGTAGTTTGGCTGCGTGGGCTTGTCGAAGAAGGCTGATAGACGAAGGTGCAGGCTGGCCGCTTTTAGATACAAAAGCTCGACATCTGGTTCAAGTCAGTAGGAATCCTGGTTTTAAAAGAAGACAGCGAACATACGTGAAGCTCCCGCAGAAAGAAGTGTAGTCTCAAGCTCTCCCAGCTCCCTGGAGTACATGTCGATGGACAAGCCGCGCTGTGCTTGATCGACCTCCACGATGTGATCTCGTTGCATGGTGAAAAGTGTTCTGGTGACCGTGTCGATGAACTTCTCGATGCGACATCTCGTATCAAGCTCCCGCTTCATGCGGTCGAGGTGCAGACCGTAGGTGTACCATGCCCATCTCGCCAAAGGTGGCTGACCTTGACCGGTAGCCACGTTCTGTGCAACAATGTTCACGGAAGCCCAAGTGTTCAGACGATCGGCAATGTCCTCCTCGCGCAGATCAATGCGGAACCTGCTGAAATCTTGCGCGTGACTAGGCCTGTGGAGGCCATACTGCATCGCCAACTGGAACATGACGCCTGTAAGCATCATAGTCGGTTCTTGCGAAGTCGAAGAGTTCGGTAGCGGCCAAGAGCAGAGCAGCGCAAGCGCCTTGCACACGTGGTATGTCTGAGGCACTTGCGAAAGTGTTGTCCAAAGCATGTCCGTCAGAGGGCCTTGGATCTCCACCAGTAAGCCAGGTCGCGCTTCGAATCGACGCGCCGCAGTAGCGATGACAGTCCAGTGGATCAATGGGTGTAGGTTGTAGTATGCGTCGAGCCTCATTTCCTTCATCATCAAGTCCGGACTGAGTATTGGCAGGAAAGGATGGTAGTGCTGGAAGTAGATGTCGAACAGTTTCTTGAGATCATCCTCGGTAATGGTCGTCCCACCCAAAGTCATGATTGTGGTTCCAGGCGTGATAGAAGGCATCGACGAATGGGGGAGCTCACGGTACCCTTGGCTAAGGTCAAGCAGACTCCTCGAGGCCGCTGCTTCGCTGGGACCAAGGAACGGCGCATTTGACATGTTGGCGACTGGCACGCCGGTGGGCTGTGAGGTATAGGTATGGTTCGCAGGTGTAGTTGCCTTCTGGCTCGGGATGAGACCCATGGCTTCGTATTCCGCCAGCTTCTGCTTGCAGGCTTCGAGCTCTTTCGCCATCTCCTCATGTTGGGCACGTTTTCCAAGTCGCTTGAAGTCGTTATCGATGGAACAGTGCAGCTTGTGCTTGATGCAGCGCGAACACGGCTTGAACTCGCCAGGACCACCGGCCTGTACATTGCAGCGAAGCTGAGGAGGAAGTTAGTCGGCGAACTCGCTATCTAATCACATAATGGTCGCCTACCTTCTGCTGGCGGCAGTCATTGCAGGCGCGTTTAACGCCAGGTTGGTGCTTGCCCTTGGTTACACTCGACGGAGAATCCTGCATCAAGCCATCTCCACTACTGTTGTCCACACCATCGTCGGCAGTGAAGCTCCTCTTCCTCTTCCTGGCCGGGCCATCTCCAATGATCGAGCCCTGGCGTGAGGACGAAGGGTAGTGCTGGAGGGTGGGCGAGATGGCAGAGAGCGGTTGATGCGGCGACTGCACGCTGCCCCCGACCAGAGGTTGGCCCGGGTCGATGGAGGCATCAAAGGTGGTGCCGGCATGCCATGACATCTTGGTGTTTGGGCTGTGTCCCGATGTCGCTCGGCCTATGGCTGCTGCGAGGTCGGGGAGTGTTCAGCACAGCAGATCCACGAAGGGGCTTTGGGGGAGTGAAAATTGACCGACTTTCGGTGACTCGATCGCGGGGTTCGATTGACTTTTGCTCTGAGACGCGGAGAGCTGGCGGGAGGATTACCTTGGCGAGGAGACGAGCATGGGGGTGATGATGGGGATGAGGGCTTATGAGACTGGCTCGACTTCATGACGCGAAGACGTATGAACCATGGGAAGGTCGTGAGACTCGTGGCAGGATGTATATCGATGGGGATTGTAAGAAATGAATCTATAATAACAGTATAGAGGATGATGTTGATTCGTAGGAAGACTCTGCATGTACTGAACATGCTTACAGTACGCGTTTTTCGATGGCACACAGCCGCTATAACTGAACCAACCGATGATACAGAGCCTCTCGTAGAAGTACACTATATTTGAGATGTCTAATAAGTCTATATCTCCTATGTAAAAGCGGAAATGCAGCGCTATCACAGAAGCATAGTACTTCAAACGAAGTTGACGCGTTGAGACCGATGTAGCTGAACATTTTCAGCGACGATTTATTTGTAGACGACAATGATTCTTTTCAAGATGAAGACCATCAACAGCTTGTATCACATTAAAATAATGCATTCATCAAATGTACATGTACATGTATGTACAAATCTGCAGCCAGGATAGCTCAGGGTCTTAGTTAAGGTCACGCTTGCTGCTTGCCGCGACTGTGCTGCATCAGGCTGCCACGAGCCCACGACCAAGTCAACAGCTTCAGTCACTACAATCACCACCACCTCCATGCGCGTGCAAAACTTTCTCGACAGCCATCATTGTCAATCACACCGACAATGACGCCGCTAGCAGTACCATACTGCCGACGAGCGCTCCACCATGCCACAAGCCACAACCATCAAACAAGCGAAAGCCGCATACAAAACCCGCGCTGAACAGCCCTTGACCGAGCGCGAGAAGAAGCAACTTGAGCGCTCTATACAACTTGATCGTCGAGCATGGGGTCTACGCGAACGGGAAAAGAATAAGCTCGACTTGGCAAAGAAGCGCGCAGCCCAGGAAAAGGCGCAGAAAGAAGAGGAGCGCAGGATCGGGACACAGAGGCGAAACGACAAGTTTGGATTCAAGAGCAGCCAGTTTCACCTTGGAGCTTTCTTTCGCAGACCAAACCCTCCGCCGCTGCCAGACCCGAAGGATCGTAAGGTCGATATTGCCAATGAACAATCAAACGTCCCAAAGACTGCTACGACCACCACGCCAGAAGTGGAGATGAACGACGATAAACACCAAACTGAAGATTTTGACGGGGACAGCCAAGACGAATTTGAAGGCGTGGACGATGAGAGCCTGCTCGAGGCGTTGCAATCACCAGAAGTTGTGCGCGTTAAGCCGGTGTCTCCAAAAGTCCAGGTTCAATCCGTCATCAGCATGCCACCACCTCCTCGTCCAGCTTTCGC
Source organism: Cladosporium oxysporum (assembly GCA_035771495.1). NCBI lineage: Eukaryota > Fungi > Ascomycota > Dothideomycetes > Cladosporiales > Cladosporiaceae > Cladosporium > Cladosporium oxysporum. The sequence goes on from JAWNKS010000010.1 coordinate 1,652,283, forward strand.
AAAGTCTGTCAGCAACGACAACAACATAGCTCAATCAACTGTGCAGAAAGCAGAAGATCTAGAATGGCAAGACTTCCTCGAGTCGAGCACTCAGATTGCTCGTGAGATCAGTACAGAAGCGACGGCAATACATCTACCACCAGCCCATGTGCCAGCAGCGAAGGAGACTCTTAGGACGGGATCGTTCAGCTCAGGCTCATTCGAGTTCACGGAAGATGACATAGAACAGTTGGACCCAACGCCATGCCCTCGCGTCCAGAATGGGCCAACTCCAAAACAGACTAGAGCAGCTAGTGAGCGCATGGCAATGCCTCCGCCGCCATTACCTCACAAGCAATGCGCTCAGGGGTGGGAACAAAAGGGCACCAGGGGATGTCTTGATCCAAAGCCTACGAATGAGCCAATTCATGCCCAGGATGATCTCGGTTTCAGCATGACACAGCTCGAGAGCTTCGTGGAAGACGACTTGCAATTGACACAAACGGAGTGACGACACAATTTCAGGAAAAGCATGCATTTGGTCTAAGTTGTAAACTCATCTGACGTTAGGCAATCTTTATATATCCATTGAATACGATGTCACGAACCAATACTAGAGAAAAATCGTTGGCAGGTCGAGAGCAATCGGTTACTCTTCGAAACCCGGGAGATATTAGACTTTCACAGTGCCTCGCGCCTTATAGCTCATGAGTGATATAAAAGTGTTGTGCCACGCGTGGCTATCGGCTGCAGCTGCATTCTTCAATTGCCATCCGACCAGTTCCTAAAGTAACAACAGCCAAGCGGTCAACACAGAGCCTCCCACCTCACTGTTCTCGTACGTTTGAAGCACGTCGTCGGCCACTCCTGCGCCACCCTCGCTTGCTTTGCCACTCTGTGGCATCGAGTGTCTCATGGTCACTGACGTGCTTGGAATCGGTGACGCTGCCAACACAGAAGCAAGGCTGAGAGCCACAAACCAAGAGACTAGGACGCCGCTATGCCTATAGCAAGTGTGGCTAATGGTGATCAAACCTTATCCCCGCATCTGGGTTCCTGGTTTCTGGAGTTGACGTGAGCCGCTAGCCGGATGATCGGCCGGTTTCGAGACACACTAGTTGTCGATCCATCATGTTCTCGTCACTCTTTCGTCTCGGCAGCCCTACGAGAATACGAATGACCAAGTAAGTCAACATGTGGACACAACGTGTGGATACGGTCTGGGGCCCCATTGAGGTAGGAGAAAGAGGGTATATAATCCTGTCCTGTGAGAGGTGCTTCTCATCCACAATCATTCTTGAAACAACTACCAATCAATAAACAAACCTCTCCAACCTACCAATTCAACCACCGAATCCTTCACCATGAAGTTCTCACAGTTCGCCATCCTTGCTGCCGCTTCCTTCGTCGCAGCCCAAGATACCACCACCGAGGGTGGTCTCATCTCCTCAATCACCGCAGCTCCCAGTCAGACTCCCCATTGAATCCACACTCAAGCCATCGTGGCAAGTACTAACAACAGCACAGGCTCCGCCCTCAGCAGTCTCACCGGGTCCGCTTCTTCTTCCGCTGCTTCGGACTCTTCTGCGGCCTCCTCGGCGGCCTCTTCCTCGGCCTCAAGTGTCTCGAGCAGCATGAGCTCGGCGTCGAGCGCCGCCTCGAGCAGTGCCAGCTCTGTCTCCAGCAGCCTCAGCTCAGCTGCAAGCTCTGCCTCTAGCAGTGCCTCGGACTCCGGTGCTATGGCCACCGCGCTTCCGGGTCTGCTCGGTGCCGCTGGTCTTGTTGCAGCGCTCTTGTAGGCGAGTGTGGATGATCGTTGCGCGACCACCAATGAAGAAGATGTATGTAGCATGATATTGCAATGAAAATGGGTATCATTCAACAGGACGATCATCGATGTCCAAAGATTCATAGAAGCTATATTGAAGCTGCCATGTTGCCTGAGCCTGTTAGTCGGAATATCTCGTTGCTTTGTACACTGTTTGGCCCACACTCACCTGTTGCAAGATTGCAACACGCACACTGACCGTTCCAATGTATTCAACCCTGCTAGACAAGAACGACACATAGCGAGATTATATAGCCTGAGCCATCACATAATACTTGTTGTGAATGATGGAGCAAGTGCGACTATCAAAGGATCCTCGACTAATCGATCTTCAACTTCGTAGTAGAACAGTCTGGATTGATGGTCAATTATTTAATGATTGCCCATGGAGGGGGGAAGTTTTGATCAATTGGAATAACTATGATTGGCAGCCGGTATCATATGCTAAGTTCTATTCGGGCAACTATAGTTGCAGCGATTTATTCGTTGCATTATTGCTATGACAGAAAAGTTTACGAGGTCTCAGACTAAGCGTTGCTTCGCAGCTCGGAGACAACACCAGACTTTGATCGACCGGCTGAACAACGCGCTAGTCGCGATCGATCGTACATATGATGCCTTTTCGCCCAAATGGGTTTGTAGGAGCTGGCAACCGGTGGTTAATGGAAAGCATGAAACGCGGATGTAACATGAAGATCTTTGATAGGGTACTTAAAGCCCTGCCCAGCTGGTATGTTTCCACTTCTTCGTTTCAACTTGTTGTTGACATTGTACGCATACTGCCCACCTTTCAAAGCAACCGACCTACCAACTATACCCATCGCCATCTCGAATTCTTCAACATGAAGTTCTCCCACCTCGCCGTTATTGCCGCCAGCTCGCTCGTTGTCTCAGCTCAAGATTCTTCCACTGGCGGTGGTCTTTTCTCATCGATCACCAACGCAGGTACGCAATGAGCAGAAGGCCTTTGGCAACTCAGTAGAACGACCAATTGCGACCATTGGCTAACTATGACAAGGTTCCATCATCTCCAGCGCCACCGCCGCCCCAAGTAAGACTTCCATCGAACCCATGTTCACCTTGTGACACTCACCCTAACCATTGCACAGGCTCTATCCTCAACAGCATCACCGGCGGCAGCTCTTCTACCTCCTCCGGCTCTGCCTCGAGCACTGGCTCTAGCTCTTCAGGCTCGAGCTCTGACAGCTCGTCGTCAAGCAGCAGCGGCAGCTCAAGCAGTGGTGGCTCGTCTTCTACCAACGCCGTGGGCAGCGCCCGAAGCAGCGCCGCTTCGGCTGCGAGCTCTGTCGCAAGCAGTGTCACGGACTCGGGTGCTTTCGCCACTGCGCTTCCTGGCGTGCTCGGTGTGGCTGGTGTGGTTGTCGCACTCTTGTAGCCCCAGACGGTCGCTCAATTGGTACAAGCTGTGGGTAGGAGCACGAGTCCGCGGAACGGGTGTGTCATGTGGATGGAATGTAACGTTAGTCTAATGAGACGAAAATGAAGTTAAAGATGTCTAGAAATACTACATTAAGATCAATCAGCATGTAGCTTGACCCCCTCAATGGTGTAACATCAAAGGATATAGTAGTCCCTTTCACGTCGCCATCCACGTGCTCGAGAACTACTTGATCTGCGTTGTGGTTCCTGAACCGATGCCCTAAATTGTGGACTTTTCGTGACCAGGTCTTGTGCAAGAAGAACGTTCGTAATATAGAGTACAATATGCTACCGCTGCGTATAATGTATGTTCCGGTTGCCGTCAACGTCCCAATGCATAATCCTTTTTGCAAGCCCCAAAACGCCCTCAACCTCTCAACACAAGAGGGATGTCTAAGCATACACAGCCAATCAACAACGCCTTCAGCCCAATCAGAAAACCCATTCCCAGAGGCTACGAGAATAAGAAGCGGAAGAAAAAAGAAAAAAAGGGGACACATCGAGTCGAGTGTTCCAGTTAGAAAGATCACCTCCAAGCAGCTTTGCTGAGACTGCTTTGCCTCTGGGCACTGCCTGGCACGACGGAGCTGACTCTTGCAGGGGCTCGGTGCATTCCGGCTTCCTTGGGAGTACCTTCGACCGCCATGCTCCTTCTGGCGGCCACAGGTCCGGCGCCCTTGAGCACGGGAGCAGTGCGAGGGCTTAGCACACTACGCATGGCATCTTCCTTCTCGCTCCTGACCATTCTTCTGGCATGGCTAGCCGAGAAGATGCTCTGGCCCTCACTCTGAGGCGGAGGCGAGGTGGCTGTAGGCGAGCGGCGACCTTGGATAGATTCTCGGTTTCTAGCGCGAGAAACGTGCAATTGTGCTGCTCCTGAGGTGCGTCCAGATGATGTGCGTTTGAGCTTCATGGCAGAGCGGATCTTGCCCACAGCCTCCTTGTCTGCCACGAGGGAGCGCTCGAGGTCGGATCCTGAAGACGCCGATTCGGCATCGTCGTCGTGTGTAGGAGCTCGGTGTGCCGGCGATCCGCTTGCAGGTGATTGACGGAAGCTCAATGATGGACGAGGCGCACTGTTGGCTGCCATCTCGCGGAGTGGGGTTGTATCGTCCTCGTTGATGAACGCGCTGAGGTTCAAGCTAGGTGGAGGAGGTGAGCCATCGGTCTTCTTTGTGAGGAATCCGGTTGCAAAGCGGCCGCCACCTGACCTCCTAAGCTCAGAGCTGGAGATGGGTGCAGATGGCAACGGGCTGGAGTTCAACTCCGAATCATCATGAGGCTCCGAGGCAGACTGAGGCGCTGTGTTTTCAGCTTGTGCGATAACCTCAGCAGGCAAAGCTGGACTGCCTCCCTGGAACTTTGGTGTAGGCTGGAAGTCGACAAGTGGAAGTGCAGCTTCGCCATCATCGTTCTCGTCTCTCCACCTGACTGCCCGCTTCTTGGTCTTCTTGGGTGTGTTGTTCATAACGACACCACGTCGAGCACCACCAAGCTTGACACGCCGCCTAGGCGATGCTGTAGACTGGCCGTTGCTCGGACTTGGTACTTCTGTGTGGTTAACCATGTGTGCCGGCACGGCTGAAGCGCTGGCTCCACCGAGAGATGGACGGATCTTAGCTTTCAAAGGGCTCGGACCGATGATAGACATCTGTCTATTCTTTCTGGGAGTACCTGACTTGCTAGGAGGGACGGCCTCGACGATTTGAAGACCGCCATCGGGCTTGATGACTTGGCTGACCGCCTCTGCACAGCTTTGCAGTAGCTTACCGAGCACATTCCGGGCAGCTTCGACTGCCTCTTCCTCGCTCATCTGCATGATCTGGTTGAGGATCGCCACAGTCTCGAAGTGCGCTGTGAGCAGAACTTGCGTTAGACCTTGATCGGAAAGTCTTTCTTGCTCGAGAACTGCCAAGTGTGCTTCGACGTCTGCCTTGCTCTTCAAAGCCTCGACTTCTCTGTGGAGTGATGATTCTTCCATATTGTCGACCGGGGAAGCACCCAGCGCTTGCAATTGCCGCAGACTGTCTTGAAGCGCCGTGTCCACCGCGCGAGACCAGTTGTTCTTCGCCAAGCGCTGGTGAAAGTGTTGTCGGCTACCCTCCAGTTCCACAAGAATTCCTTGCGCGGTCTTGCGCATGGCGGCCATGGACTTTGGAGCTTCCTCATCCTCGCGTGCATCGCAAACTTGGTCAAATGCACCAATCCAACCACTGATAGCACCAATACGGCGCTCAACTTGTCGCAACCGACGCATGTTGCCAATGCGGTCCTGTCTTTCGGCTGATGAATGGTCGAAAGCAGCTCTGATTCTTTGCAGACCATCGTGCGCGATCTCACTCCTTTTTGCCTCTGCCTTGCGGAACTTGACGAACGCCATCTCCTCGTACTGCTTTTGTTGCGCAGTCAATTCGTTGATTCGAGCCATCTGCTCGTCGATTTTCTTCAAGTAGTCCTTGACATGGCGATCCACATTATAGACATTACGCACACTCTTCGTTTGGATGTTCTTTGCGCGGTTGGCGTAGCGCAGAGTATTTTGTGTCTCGTCGAAGTGTTGGCTAGATGGTGAGACACAGACGATCATGACCGTCCTGCAGTTGCCGCCTAGGGAGAATTTCAGGAGCCGAGTGAGCTTGGAGTTGCGGTAGGGAATGTGATTCTTCTTCCGCGGGTCGCACAGCGCATTGATGCAGCTGCCCAGTGCCAGCAATGATTTGTTGATGTTCGCACCCTCCATGAGGCGCTCACCTCGGTTCTTAGTCGCCGAGGCACGCTCCGATCCAGCCAAATCAATGATGCTCAATGTCGCCATGGTCACTGGTTCCGAGACGGAAGTGTCGCGAGATTTGGAAGAGACGTTGACCTGCAGAACAGCGTGCGAGCGCGAAGATGTAGCGTTTGCTTCCGTAGGCGATTGTGTCCTGTTCGCGTTTCCAGTGATGACCATATCCATGACCTGCTGGACGTTTTGTGGGTTGTGCGAAGATAGACCAGCTACCGAGACAACTTGGTTGGCATCCTCGCGAAGCATCAGGCCCTGCTTGTTGGCGAGATTCGGGTTTAGCAGGTCGCGGATCGTCTCGTTGTAAATCTCCAGGTATGAAAGAGTGATTTCTGTCTCCCTCTCCGATTGCAGCTCTCCCACTTTCTCGAATAACTCTTGCATTGTGAGGAAGATAATTCCAGGCTGCTGCGCAGTGCCGGTAATTGTGTGTGTTTTCCCGCAGCCAGTAGCTCCATATGCAAATACAGTGGCATTGAAGCCGTCCAGTACGGAGTCGAGCAGGTTCTTGGTGGTCGCCTCGTACACATCTCCCTGTGTGATGTTCTCGTCAAAGACTCTGTCGAATCCGAACGTCTGATCCTTGACACGTTTGCCCTGGGGCATGACCGATCTGGTGAAGCGCTGGACATTGTCCTCTGGAGGGTCGAAGATGCTTTTCAGGAGGTCAGTAATGGTCTAGTATTCCTGCTGGGAGGGCTCATCTCACAGGCATTTTTCATCCACCACCTTAATGACTGGTCGAATACCCTTCTGCTTCATGTGCGTCGCTGGAGCAGCCGCGAGGGAACCGTCCCCAAGGAACATTGGGCCTTCATCGGAGCGGGTCAATTGTGCGGCCTCGCGGATGGTGAAAGGGCGCACGCGGACGGTGACTTGGATGCTGGACGCGCCATCTGTACCAGCGGCGGCCATGTTTGTTGATGAAGGTTCGCCCTGGTCCAGCCAGCTGGGAGACGAGCAATAATATTGCGCGGGATGCGTAGTCGTTGGGTTCGAAGTCGACAGGAGGCGATGGAGTCCAGGTCCGGGAGTCGTTGTGCGCAAAGGAGTGTTTGTCGTGGTGTTGTCGCTTTCCCCAGGTCTGCATCATTCGCTCGGTGGCTTGCTTGGAACCCTGCCAAAACGCCGGCTCGTCTCGCGTTGTTCATAGCAACCGGGCCGCACCGTCACCTATTCTTGGAAGGAGAAATCGTGTACCTTGCATGCTGTCTGTATGGAAGATGCATGTAAACGTTACGATATTCGGACCCAGAAACGATGTGAGATGATAGCCTCACACGGTCGAATGACAATTACCTCTTCAAGCAAAAGCTGCTTCCCGGAATCAACTTGCCCGAGCCATCACGATGTATCATGTCTAGCCGCTGATCTCCCTGGGACTACGAGTATATAACGGTTGTTCGCCGTTGATATATGCACTCTAATGAGCGCCAAAGCTTCATCGTGAAGAATCGAATGCTAGTTAGGGCGTGCCCTGACCTACTCTGCGACTAGTACAATAGTCGTCGATGATGGACCGCGGCTAGACTGGGGCCATCGATATGTAGCAATGACGCCATGATCAATTGCCGCAGTAGTGCTGCTTAGAAATGCTATCCTAGATCGACAATTGCGAATCGTTGTACCCACATGCCCTGGCTGGTATAAGTCTTGCATAAAATCAACTCGGATGTAGGTATTGCTTCTCTATCTTCCCTTTTTTATCCTTTTCAAACCTTTTACCATTCCTCATCTCTGATCCATTCCTTTCCATACAACACAAAATGAAGGAAGCTCTCGTCTCCGTTGGCCCGAAGGTCAACATCGTCGACAGCGACATCCCTAAAGCCGGCAAGGACCAAGTTGTCATCAAAGTTATCTTCAGCGGCAGTAACCCCAAGGACTGGAAGATCCCCGGTATGTCTGCTCGAGTAGGTCACCTCCATCACAGGCCATCAAACTAACAGGTAGGCTTCAGAATGGCTGAAAGATTTCAACAACACCAACCCGGGCGACGACATTTCCGGCATTGTTCACGAAGTCGGTGAGAATGTCGTAGAGTTCAAGAAGGGTGATCGCGTGGCTGCTTTCCACGAGATGCTCACGTCTGGTGGTTCCTACGCCGAGTATGCTGTCGCATGGAAGCACACTACTTTCTTCCTTCCGAGTGGAACGAGCTTTGAAGGTAAGAACATCTCAAGATGCAACTATGATCATTGTGCTAACAACCAACGTAGAGGGTGCCGCCATCCCACTCGCCGCCCTAACTTCAGCTCTCGGCCTATACGCTCGTCTCAGACTCCCCGAGCCCTGGCTCCCTGCTTCAGACGACCAGAAAACCCCTCTAGTAATCTACGGCGCCTCCTCAGCCGTAGGCTCCTACGCTCTCCAACTCGCCGTCAAATCCAACATCCACCCCATCCTCGCCGTCGCCGGCCGCGCCCAATCCCACGTCGAGAAGTTCATCGACCGCAGCAAAGGCGACACCATCATCGACTACCGCGAAGGCGACCTCGCCGTCATCAAAAACCTCACAGCAGCCCTCAACGGCCAGAAGCTGTTCCACGCTTTCGACGCCGTCTCCGAGAAGGGCTCCGTCGAGAACCTCTCGCAAGTACTCGATCCCGAAGGCGCGATCACTTTCGTGCTACCCGGCAAGGAGTACAAGGGCTTCTCAGACACCACGAAGCTTTCTACCACGCAGGTCGGCGATGTCCACGGCTCGATGAAGGACTTTGGCTACGTCTACAGCAGGTATTTGAGCAGGGCGCTCGAGGAAGGCTGGTTCAAGCCTCAGCCACAGGAGATCGTGCCTGGTGGTTTGGCAGGCGTTGAGAAGGGCCTGAGCAACTTGAAAGATGGTACTGCGAGTGCTGTCAAGTACATCTTCAAGATTGAGGACACGCCGGGTGTGGGCGGTGGACAGTAAGTTCAGACTCAGGAAGATATATTGGCACTGTACATAATTCATTGCTTGAATAAATGCCATTAGCAGTGACGACGCGAAATTCTGCTTCCAGTCTGGTTCTCAAAATGTCATCTTATTACGCTATTACGCTCTCAAGTAATAACATGTGTGGAAGCCATTTGAGAATTGCACTGAAAAGCTTGACAATATTCATCATGATGGAAAGAAAGGACGACTGAAACTGGAAGCTCAAAAAAGAGCCGTGATATACATTTGCTGTGTGTTCCCATATCTTACAATAAGCATACCCCCTCATAAGGGCAGAAAGGCAGACAAATATCGTCTAACTTCAATTACCCAGAACGCTAGAAATGCAGCACATGCACCCGAAGTCGTTCCAATAATTACAAGAGTGAAGAACGTCGACGATTCTGTCGTCTTCCCACAAAATTTTCCTCCACTTTTTGGCTATACCCTCAGGATAGCTCTTTCTCTACTCCTTCTTGGCTCCGCCGCCGAACCAAGAGAAGGCGCCGGTCTTCATCTCCTTGACTTGCGCATCCATCATCTTCTTGGTCTCCTCTTCCTCCTCCTTGAGCCATTGTGCGCCGTGCTCACGGATCTGCTTCTCGAGGTGCTCGTACTGCTTCTGGCCCTGCTCGCGGATCTGGTCGCTCAGCATCTTGCCCTGGGCAAGACCCTCGGAGACGCTCTGGCCGTCAGCGAGGACCATGCCGCCGCCCATCTTGTCGCCCTTGATGCCCAAGTTGGCACCAAGCATGCCACCGAGGGAGAACTTGCCAGCCTTGGACTTCTGCTGCTCGTACTGTGCCAAGAAGCGCTTGCGAGCCTCGTTCTCACGGCGCATGAACTCCTCGGGGATGTCCTTGCCCTCGAATGACTTGATGACAGGACGGACATCATCGATGCCCATGGTCGCAACGTACTCGAGGAAGGGAATGAGGCCAACAAGGTCCTTGGTGTGCTCGTCCTTGGGGTCGCCCTTCCACTTGGGAAGCACAATCGCGTTCTCGGGCTGGTTCTTCACGTGAGCAGCGTTGGTGTCGACGATGATTGTCTTGCTCAGGTCGCGGTTCAGGTATTCAAGATCCTTGACGTATTGTCCGTTCTCGTACTTGGTGGCCTCACGGCCCAGCGGCCACATGATGAAGTGGAAAGGATCAAGCTTCTTGATGACGGGGTCGGCCATTGCGATCGGGACAGAGGTGAACAGAACCAGCTCGTAGTACTGGGAAAGGTAGCGAATGAAGTAGTCGATGCCAGGGCGCTTGGCTGTGCGGTAGCCGTTCTTGCGGTCCCAGGTTGTGTGGATCATCAGGTCTTCGAGAGAAAGGACGAGAGTGAATGGCTGGCGCTGGTTCTCAGGGACGGTAGGCAGAAGCTTAGGGAACGAAGGCTCGGTGTAGTAGCCAAGCTGGTGGCCCATACGAGCGCGCACACGAGAGTACATGCTGGTAGGGCCCCAGCCGCTCGCGAGCTCAGGATCAAGACCGGCAGGGACCTCCTCGTCCGCGCCGAAAGGACGAGTAAAGTACAAGCCACCAGCAACACCAGCGGCGAGAGCTGCGAGATACATGTAGTTGAACGTCTTCTCGCGTCTGCGGTCCAGAGAGGTCTCGTAGTCAGACCTTGAGTATTCCCTCTCATCGCCGCCCTTCTTTCCACGTCCGTTTGCCTCTGCGATCTCAGCCTCCAGTTGTGCCATGTCGGCAGCCTCGTTCTGGGCCTTCTCGGCCTCTTGCGCCTTGGGATCCTTCTTTGCGCCGCCAAACTCGAAGTCGAAGGTGCTTGGGATACCCTTTGTGAGATCCGGCAGTGGTCCACTAGGCATTTCTGCCTCTACCTCTGCCTCTTTTGATGCTGAAGGCGCAGGCTGTGCATTCGGGTCGGGTTGTGTGCTGTTCTCGGCGCCCGCCTGGGCGTTCTGCGCTTGAGCTCTTGCATTGTCGGCTGGAGGCTCGTCGAGGTTTTTCTTCTGTGCTACGGGCTGTTGGGCTGCTGTCTTGGATGCTCCTGTCGCAGCGGCGGCGGCGGCGGCAGGCTTGCTGGTTGATGGCCTGGGAGGAGGTCTGGCGGCCTTGGGTGGAGGCGGCGGCCTTGAAGGTCGCGATGACTGTGCATATGTGCGCGAGGCCGAGGAGATGGAAGGCCTGGCAGCCCGTAGAGCTGCTCTGGTGAACATATTGATGATGGCTTAGGAGTTGAACACTGGCGAGTCGCGCAGTTGCGTCAGTCTCCCTCGTAGCATCAATCACGACTTTCACGTCCGACGTTGCGGGAAGCGCGGAGGAGGAGGCCTGGCGGGCAGACTTCGGGATAGTCGCTCTGCATATGACGATGTCTATACAACAATATTTCAATGTACAGTCGCAACGCAAACGCAAGAGTAGGACGTATTAGACTCCTTTGAAATCTGTCCGACAGAGACTATTTCTGCAACAAGCATCATGCCCTCCCATACGGACTCTTCTCTGCACAACCACCTTCAGCACTTCCTCACAACCAGACATCCACCAAAGACTTTCTGTCCATCCGAAGTGGCTCGCGCACTCTCTACACAAGAGCTCGGCGATCTCGGTTTTGAGACATGGCGAGATGCTATGCCGGAGGTGCGAAGGCTTGTGTACGAGCTGAGAGACGATGGTGGCTGTGAAGTCTTGCAGAAGGGCGAGTTGGTCACTGGGGCAGAGAAGGATATTAGTGGGCCCATCAGAGTGAGAAGGGTTGGTGATGATACGGCTTGAGACCTAGGAGTATAGCTCTGATTCTTCCGACGACTTTTCAAATTGCATCGCTCAGCGTGCATTACATTATGATTGCCTCTCGGCTCAGGTCTAACGCCAGCGCCGCCCAAAAGGAAAAGCAAACCCAAAGCACCTTCCTCAATCTCAATCTTTGGACCGCCCATCTAGTCGTCTCAACACCATTCATCGTCACTCTCCATGGTGGAGATATAAGCACTTTCGGCCTAAGCCTCACCCTTCGCAGCCACGCCCTTCCTTCCCTTGTACCACATAACCGGCAGTACAACTGCACTAGTAGCAAAGAGAATGCACAACGCCACACCAAGACCCCACACGGCTTTCGTCTGGAAGCACTCAGCCCTACCGCTGCCCGCCCATCCGGTAAGACCCATCACCGCGCTGCCTTCCTTGCCAGACGCGAGTGCCATTGCAAATGCCCAGGCTGACTCTGCAGAGCTGGCGGCCGAAGCACTGCGGATGGCACGGCAGTTGAGGTGGCTGATCGGTCGGCCCAGGAGGACGGAGATGATGGTGAAAGCCAAGAGGAGCAGAACGTCGAGGGCGGTGAGGATGAGGAGGGTGGTGGAAGCGGAGGAGTAGAAGAGAGGAAGGGACAGGAGCGTGTAGAGAGCCGCGAGGGATGTCTGCGTGTTTGCTTTAGTATCTTGCTGGCATTTCTTGGAAATTGAGACGTCGTCACAACTTACCACTGTCAAAGTACCAACAATCTCACGAGGAGGGTCAATGTTGCTGCTCACGAGCTGACTGACGAAGTGTGCCGTCATGCCGACGATTGAGACCATAGCGACAACACTGAGGCCGCGGGAGATGAGGAAGGTCCTCGCGAGGGGAGCGGAAGAGGCCATTTTTGCTCGAGTTTGGTTTTTGGGTGGTTCGTGGATTTTGCTGTAGTGTTGAGCAGGAGTTTTTGTATTTAAAGTCGATGTCTGCCAGCGGACGATCGAATTGTGTCGATGTCGTCCGATGAGATCTGGGACGAATATGAAGCAACCGTGGATAGAATCGGGCAAATTTACGCAAAGAAACAAGGCAAGGAGATCAGAAAGAGAAGAAAGCTAAGAATGTATTGGTTGTTGTAGGTAGGGTTTCTGGCGTACTGCAGTATTGATGGGCGACTGCTCTTATATCAAAGTGCATGTCTGCACGGTTACCTGCTTTGTTACGGAAATAGCTTGGTTCTGGCTGACATCGAGACTGTCTGGAGACATATCTGGGTGTGTTTCAATACCGGTCTGTGGAAGCGCCGGCTGCAGCCAATGAAGGTGGCAGCCCTTCCTTGACGTCTTGCTTGTCGGCGGCTAAGAAGTGGACAACACTCGCTACCGGGTCGCGCATAGACAGCCACGAGATCACTGCCACTATGATGGCTGCGAGGCTATGTTTGCATTTGAGACACTGCTTTCTGTGCTCGAGCAATGTTGTGTATGTAGGCGGCTGCGGGTGTCGGGTGCAGTGCTGTTGAGGTTTTCGTAGGCGCTCGATGGCACGAGGCCTAGTCTTTCTCTCACCTTGTTGACATCAGACCTTTTTGGCTATTCTGCGCGAGCGACGCACATGCCGTGCATCATCATTGCAACCATTAGCAGGCGACGTCGTTCCAGAGACAGAAGTCGGAACGCTGCCTCTGACAACGCTGCCACGCCAAGCCTGGAAAGCAAAGCGCGGACTTCGTCGTGGTGGACTTCACGACAAGGAGGTATTCACAACAACCACATTCACGCGCGCGCCATGAACCCATTCGCTGGCCTTTCTGGCCCCTAGCATGGGCGAGGAACACGTCGGCCGAGTGATGAAGTGGACGCAGGTAGTCACCAGGGCGCCGCTATGAGCAATGATTCCCACCGCCGGACTTCTTCCATGTCCGTAGCTGCACCTGGCATCCCCAGTGCGCCACCGCTCCCAGCTCCCAGACCTTTTCAGAGAGCTAGAGAAGCGGCGAATCGAATATTCGGCTACACCTCTAGGCCACCAAGCCCGCAGCACGGAAACGTAAGCGAATTCAACAGCGTGAACAGATTTGCGTCCCTTGGCGCCACGCAGAACGCCACGGCGAGCCACAGGACCGGACTCGAGATCAACACACTTTCCATCAATGAGAGTGGTAGCCATGCCTTACTCGGTGGGAAAGAAATCTTCAAGACTGTCAAAGTCGAAAATGGCGTGTGCGTAGAGGATGTCAACTTGCGGACTGCTATTCGCAGTACGCCTACGCAAGCTTCCGGCAAACCCAGACAGGTCTATACCATTGATATAGACGATGTTGCTTGGGCCAAAGGCACCTCCGGAGACTATGTCGCTGCAGCCACATCAAGTGGTAAAATCATTTTATACGACCTTGGTCATGCCGGTTTACCAGCGGCGCAACTGCATGAGCATTATCGCCAAGTGCACCGCATTACCTTCAACCCACATCGTGGCAGTCTGCTGCTCTCCGGTAGCCAAGATGGTACTGTACGACTCTGGGATGTGAGAGACGCGCGCCGTTCTACTGGTAGTACGCAGAGAAGTAGTACTCCAGCGACCAGTAAAATGCAGAGTAAAAGCAAGTTCGCCGGCCAGAGTGATAGTGTGCGGGACGTCAAATGGTCGCCCACTGATGGTGTTGATTTCGCTTTCGGCACAGATAGCGGCTGGGTTCAGATATGGGACATGCGCAACCTGAAGCAGCCCAAGATTAAAATCCCAGCGCATGCCCACGCATGCACCTCTGTTGATTGGCATCCCGATGGCAAACATGTTGCCAGTGCTGGACTGGAAAAGCTGATTCGTGTCTGGGATGTGTCGTCGAACAATAAAAAGAAACCTGGCTGGGAGCTAAAGACGCCGTATCCCGTCTCGAACGCTCGTTGGCGACCACCGTGCGAATCTCCAGTGCCCGGTGACTATGGCACTCGACAGACCACGCAACTTGTTGCTGCTTATAATCGGGAGCATCCGGTATTGCACATTTGGGATTTGCGTCGCCCGGCGTTTCCATTCCGCGAGATGACGCCACATCCAGAAGCACCAACGGATTTATTGTGGCACTCCCAGGACTTGCTGTGGACAGTGGGCCGCGACGGTGTCTTCATACAGAGTGACATCCAACACGCACGCAAGGCTATGGACAACATCAGCGTCAATGTTGCCGCCATCTCGGCCACTGGCGAGCTCACTGCCGCGACGATGAGGCGCATGCCGAAGCGGACGCCTAACAAACAGCCGCCAAATGCACCAACCTCAGCACAAGGCGACCAGCTCAGCCAGAGCCCAGACCCTGGTGTAATGAGTCGCAGCTGGGCAGACGACAGCCTCGATAACTCATTCTTGAGTGCTTATCCTGAGATGAGGCGCGATAGATCGGTCAGCAAAGGCAGTCGCCCGTCCATCAGCAGTACACCACCACACTCATTGAGCAAATCGCGCGTTGTCAGTCTTGACCAGGTCTTTGGTCAACAGAAAGCACATCGGCCCCAGCAAGACACCTGGCGCATCCAATTGCCTCACCCAATGTTCCACGTTGACCCAGCAGTCACCGCACACATTGCGAAGAACGCTGCTACAGCACTAGAAGAGGTCTCAGTCGAGAAAGACCGTCTCGCCAACGTCGAAAAAACGTTCAAGCGAAATGCCAAAGTCCACTTAGAGGCTGGCATGACCGACCTTGCCCAATCGTGGCAACTCGCTGGTGAAGTCACAATGATGCACCTTCGCAGGCGCGACAACTTATACAAAGCTCGCAAAGGAGCCGAGCGAGCCGTTGCTGTCAAGGTCGACAGTCCTACCGGAACAAAACTCGTAGAATCGTTCGCTGCACCTCCAACCAATCTTGCCGCTCATGCTCACGTCGACGCCGAAGATGGTTGGATCTACGAGCTAGGAGGCTTCTTGCGCGAGTTGATTCGATACAACACTGGTGGCGAGCGCATGAGTCCACAGCAAGCAGCTCACCTTATCCTTGTGCTCGGACCTTGCCTCCCTGAGACGAGGCCTCTCTCACGTCCGGCAGCAGAAGCCGCAGTGGCCTCGTACACCGAAGCATACGAAGCCGCCGGCCACGAATCCGACGAGATCCCCGACCTGATCCGTCGTTGTCTCAACCATCTAATCAAAAGCGGTCTCCAGCCGCTCCAGGTCGAGAGCATACTCTCGACATACCACGAAGAACTTGTCCGCAACCGACTCTTCATCGAGGCCGCAGAGCTCCGAAAGCTGTGTTATCCCGCCTTCCCTGCTGTCTACGAGCAGATCTCACGCGACATGACCGTGTCTCTTGCCTGCGGCTCTTGCGCCAAACCATTGTCCACAAACGCTCAGGGGAAGCCGAAGTGCGAGTTCTGCGACGCGAAGCCGCTCGCTTGTCCTGTTTGCTGGCAGGCCGAAAGCCCTTTCACGGACGTCCATGTGGGCCCTTTGCTGAGGAGCCAGTGCTTGCTCTGCAATCACGGCGGGCACGCTGCTTGTTTGCACAAGGTTCTGGTGGAGGAGAAGCTGGGTGGGTGTCCGACGCAGGGTTGTTTGTGCGATTGCGCTGGAGAGAGCGACTGTTAGTTTCGTGTGAGTCCTAGTCGTACTTTGATACCTCTGTCTGAATAACTCTTGCTCATCACATGGCTCCCTGTGTCGCTGTTTTCTCGTAGAATATGTTGTGACCGCACGCTGAAGTGACAAATTCTTGGACTCCTAATAGCTTCTGGCCATTGCTGGAGGTGCGATCATGTTTGGCCGTGGTAGGTTTCCCTTGTCCCAAGACTGATGCTCTGTGGTCCTACCAGATGGCTGCGTGTGGCTTTGTGTGCGGTGTCCTCACAATATACTGGGCTAAAATCCAATGCCTGCAACTCGGTCGGTGCCACTATTGAAATACCACTAGAGCTTGATCCGCATGTCATATCCTTGCGTGCTACTATCGTCAGGCTCGGATCCAAGAAGCACTGTGCTTACCACTGAGGTACTGCATGAGCTATGTGACGTGCACAGTATCCAGTACACTCGTACCGTTACGCGTAGGCAAGATTCTGCTTCCGTTTTCCGCAGAGTCCCGTCAGTTTTGCATTCGGCCCTCCGGACGAGTATGTTTCGGGAACAGTTGGGATGGATCAAGAGCGATTCGATATCAGTGGAACGACAATGGTGTTTCGATTAGGAAGAAAAGACAATAGCACTGCTTGGTTTGACATGTGCTGGCGTGTGTAGGTACTAAGGTGGTGCAGCTATTGATCTAGTCGCGCGAGGGTCACAAGCCGCAGCACAGGCTTCTTGTTGACTCTTTTGCACTTCTTCTCGCTCGTTACCTCGTAATCTCCCACAACCAAACACACATAATCAATAAACAACACCGAAGGTAATACCACCATCTCCCTCATTCCGACACAATCCGCATAACCACTATCTCCTCCTCACGCGCCTATTTCAACAATGGACGCAGTTTACCGCATCTGGGTCGGCGACTTGAGTCGCAATGTGACCGTCGACGATCTCACGGCCACCTTCATGCGCTTTGGCGATCTGTTCGAAGGCGTTCGCCTGCGATTTGACATCAACGGTGCCGAGGCCGTCATCACGTAAGTGCTAAGCTCGTGGCATTATCCTGCTCCCCCGTTCCCAAGGTATACATACAACTCACATTCGCAGATACGACGACAAGCCAGCTGCGGCGCGCGCGCTGAGCGTCGACGGCACGAACATCGTGGAAGACTGCGTCCGGGTGACTTGGTACGAGCAGAGACCGGAGGGCGGGCTCTTCAAGGAGGATCCTTGAGCACCAGGCTACGACCAAGTAACCACGCCAATGCCATCAACGCTCGGTCCGGGCGAGCATTTCTATTTTCTGGGACTGTTGTTGTTTCTCGAGGGAGAAGAAGTGAGGTCGGGTAGACAACAAGAACATGCCGAGCATGTTCTCTCCCCGCACACCTCCCATGTCAGCAACCGCGGCTGAGTCTTTTCGAAAGGCCAGCCATTATTTAAAGCACCGTAGATAGCATTCAGAACCATTGGACGAGCTTTTACCTCTGCAATGGCGTCTCCAAAAGCATTCAGCATCTTACCATCTGACCTGAAAGGTCCTACGGACAGCGTGACTCTAATCACTGGAGGTGCAGCTGGCATAGGCCTTCAAACAGCTCTTCTACTCCACGACATCTGCCCAAAGAACAAGATCATTATACTAGATCGCCACCCACCTAATTCTCAGCAAGCCCCCGAATCATTCGTCCAATCCAACCGCGTTCTTGCCCTCCAATGCGATCTGACCGACTGGAGTAGCCAACGCGAAGCTTTCCAAGCCGGCGTCCAACGGTTCGGCACGATCGATAACGTCTTTGTCAACGCAGGCATAGCAGAATACAAGGACCAGTTCTTCAAAGATGAGTTGGACGAGCAGGGCAAGCTGAAGGAGCCGGACAGACGGGTGTACGATGTGGATCTGGCGGCAGCCAATGACACGCTGAAGCTTGCGATCCACCATATGCGCAAGAATAAGAATGGAAAGGCTGGAGGGAACATTGTGTTGACGGCGAGTCTGGCGGGCTATTTGGCGAGTGCTGGTGCGCCGCTATATAGTGCTGCGAAACATGGTTTGTTTGCACTTTTTCGTTCAGTACTAAAGTTCTTTTTGTCCTCCTGTGCTTTCTCATTCTCGCTGTAGCTTAAAAGTCAAGCAATTGGCTAATTTTTCCCCATGACATTGACGCGTCTTTGCTTTCTTGCTACCGTTATCCCAGCTGACCGAGAGTGTTCCAGGTATCGTCGGCCTCATGAGAGCTCTCAAGAACGACACAGCAACCCTCAACATCGCCGTATCTGTCGTTGCTCCAGGTATCACGCTCACAGATCTTGTCTCCGGCCGCGACCCAGGAGAGTCACTCTCTGACTGGGCAAAGCGTATGCGTGGCCTAGGTGTCCCAATCAACAGCCCTGTCGAAGTGGCGGCGGCCGTGGTCTGGTTGATGAGCTTGGGTATTGGAGCCAACGGAAAGGGCCTCCTCGTGCAAGCGGGCAAAGTTGCGGATGTCGAGGAGGGAATCGCGAGAAATAGGAAGGCTTGGATGGGAGGGGAGATGCTGGATCTGTTCAGAGGTGGAAGGGCTGCGCCGTTGTTCCCAAACAAACTGTAGAGATGTCGATGGTCGATGTACGACGCGTGGCTCTTCATACTGGACAGCACAATGATGGTGGTAAGCAAGATCACAAGTCAGTAAGTTCAACGCTTCAAGATGATCTATTGGTGCAAGCTATCGAAGAATAGGGTGGAAACGATTCGATGTGAGCCTTCTTACACGCGTGACTACGCACCTGATTGTTTGGCAAACGTGTCGAAGGGTATGTTGTTGCAGAAGCTTGAAAGCCGTATGTTGCTGGTACCATCCAATCATGAGTTCTGGCATGTTTTGCACGTGCAGACTAGCTTCGGAGTGCTTCAGGTTCATGTGAGTTGCGCGGCCAGCAGACTTGGATCCCCTCAGCTGCACGACTGACCTGCCTCCACCCACCACTTTTCCTTCTCAACGCTCTCCACCACCATCAACATGCCACCAAAACCAAAGACTCCGCCTCCACAAACCATCAACAACACGATGCCTCTGTCACCTTGCCTTCGTCGAACTTACAGCCCCTCTCGACAAAGCCGGCCAGCGTTGATGCCTGCTCGAAGAGCACAACGCGGACCCCGGCCCTCATCACCACGCATGACACCAGACCTGGCAAGCACTCGACATGCCTCTCTCCCATCGCGTAGCTCAGCGACAACAGAACGCACCATGAATACGCGTGGCGCACCGAGAACCAACCATGCAGCACCAAGCTCGCCATCGGCGACCAGAAGCGCCGAGTCACTCGGGCGGCAGTTTCGCTCCACCGCCCACCTTGCTCGTGACCGCGGTGGATTCCACACAATTTTCGAGCATTCTCTTGGCCTCGCTGTCATGAGTAAGCCCGCGTTACCTAGATTTGTTAATATCACCTTCAGAGCTTGTTGTTGGGCTTTGGAGCACGACGGAGGCGGCCGGCATTGTCCGGTTTCCCCGAGATGAGCAGAAAAATCAACCACGTGCTCGGCGAGCTCAGTGACTTCCATTCTTGCGCCGTCGTGACGACGGCGGTCCATCCATCGATCGGACCGGCCCATGTCGATCTGTCGTTGTACTTCGACGCCCTCGCAACAAAATGGCAATTGTGTGTAGATACGCGGCGTCCGGGCGGCAACACCTGGCGTACTGCCCCCCTCTGGGGCGGTACCAGGGTGACCATTGTACGTACAACATCTCCACGATCTTGAAGTAATTCTTTCTGACTCTTCACAGGCCGGGTGGCAACACCTTGCGTACTGCGCCCTGGGGCGGTACCAGGGTGACCATTGTACGTACAACATCTCCATGATCTTGAAGTAATTCTTTCTGACTCTTCACAGGCCTGGCGGCAACACCTGGTGTACTGCGCCCTGGGGCGGTACCAGGGTGACCATTGTACGGACAACATCTCCATGATCTTGAAGTAATTCTTTCTGACTCTTCACAGGCCTGGCGGCAACACCTGGCGTACTGCGCCCTGGGGCGGTACCAGGGTGACCATTGTACGCACATTATCTCCACGATCGTGAGAATTCTTTCTGATTCTTGACAGGCCTGGCGGCAACAACTGGCGTATTGCTCCCGGTGGCGGCTACCAAGGCGACCAAGGTAAGCACAACATCTTCAACGACCGTCAAAAATTCTTCTGACTCCTCACAGGCCAAGGTGGCGGCTACGGCGGCCAGCAGCGCGGCGGCGGCCAGTGGTAGAGATCTTTCTGCATCTACCACCCTAAGCTTGGCGGCATCCCCCATGACAAGTACGGCATGACCACCCTGAGTGTTCGCGAGTACACTTCGGACATTTAGCGACCGCAAGCTGCAGACTGGCGACCCCGACGGTGACCTTGGTTCCAACGAGACCCTGCTCGGCAAGGAGAAGTACGTCGCTATTGTTGACGGTGCTGGTGTCCTCGTAGACCGGGCGCATGTGGATGATCTGACTGGCTCCTGGATTCGAACAAGTCAGCGCGTACAACTTTGAAACTCGGTACCAAGAGATGACATAGACACAAAAAGGAAATGAGAATGAACACTTGGATTGAATACGACTTCGTACTACAGCTGAGCGATCAATGGTAAGTCGCTGCAGAAGTCGTCAAAAGGCTAACAAAACTAGCTGCTGTGAGCAAGGCAAGCTATGCATATCGCGAGCAACGACAGCCCGAAGAGGCCGTCATGAGCCGATATTCCTCATGTCGAGGGAAGCAAAGAAGAAAAAGAAAGGGGCAATTCATGCCGCGTAAAAAGAGAGACGCCAATCGCGCAATGCAAAGACATCCAACGCCCGCCGAGGGCACATTTCTGGGCATCCAACGCAGCGTACTCCAAGACCATTCGCGCTGCTTCATCATAACCATTTCATGAGCGAACCTCCAATCTGGAGGGAAAAGTCAAGCCATGCTTCATTCAAGAGGCCAGGTCGATACCGCCGCCAATACGGTGAAGGATTTTGTCGCCTTGCTTGCACGGGCCGCAGAGTCCAGGTACAGGTACGACGTTTGGCTGGAGATCAAACTTGCCTGTCCACTCGTGCTCGTTGCAAGGAATCTGCGACAAGGCCATCTTCTCGGCATAATCGCGCATCAGCTTGGGTGCGTTCGGCGGCAGAGGCGAGCCGGGGGCGTGGGTCCTTGGGTAGCTTGCTGCCTGCATGTGGAGAGTCTTGGTGTTCTCGCGATAATTGCGATACAAGACCGGGCTGTTCGGATCGTGCTCTGCATCAGGTCCAATGCTTTTGAAGCTGATCTCGAGGCCGTCTCCGCCGGTCCAATGATATCTACGACGACCTCTGCCCATAATCTCCCAGCGAGAGAGGTTGCGTTGATCTTGCTGATCCAGCCATGCCGAAGAAGTGTTTTCCGAGGGTGGTGAGGCGCTTGGGCTATCGGAGTCAATGTCACCATGGATAAGATCGAAGTGTCTGGAAAGAGTGGGCTGCGGTTCAAGCGCAGGCGCCAGCATCGACTCGTCTTGCCACGGCACAAACTTGAGCCCGTGCCAAGTACCACGCAAGCTACGTTGACAGCTTTCTGGGGACCATCCGGGCAAGAACCCCACGTCACTCATATTGATAGGGCTATGCTCCGCGTTGTTGTCCTCATGGAAGAGGTCCAGGCCTGTCGGATACCACATGTTGTCACCGGAACTCTCTACCCCATGGATCGAAGTATCAGTCTGGAGGGCATAATTCGACGTGGGCGGTGGCACAAAGGACGTTGCCGTCGCACGCAAAGATCTGGCCTGGGAAGTTTTCCTCTGGTCGGCGAGATCGGCTGGAATGTCAGAATTCATGGGACCGCCCTTGAAGACGATCGCAGGGTCTCGCAGCACGTCGTGGCTGATTGATGGCTTCTTACGGTGCAAGACGATCGCAGGGTCTTGCGGTCCGTCGTGGCTGTTAGATGGCTTCCTACGTTGCAAGATGATCGCGGGGTCTTGCGGCAAATCGTGACTGGCTGGTTGCTTTCGGCCTTGGTCAAGGACGTTCGGGTCCTCGGATGGTTCGCGACTGTGACTGACCAGTGTCGGATCAAGAGGAGCCTTAGCCTGCGCGGAATCAACGGATTGGGCGCTGGAAGCGTTGTGCTGGCCTTCCGCAAGGGCTCTGCCAATCTCTGCGGAGCTCTGTCCTCGCAGACCACTGATGAGTCGCGAAATAGGCTCGTTATCAGGGTCTCTGGGTTTCGGCTGGATTAGAGCGCGTAGGGCTTCTCCTGCGAACCGCATAGTGTTGCCAGGCAACTCATTCCCGCCCGTGGTAATCTTGTTAAGACGAGCAAGAACCGGAGCCAAAATACTGCCACGGTCGGTGCGAGGAGATGCAGACTCTTGGGTCGAGTCGCGGCGAAGAAGGTCTTCCTTTCCCAGCTTCTCTCCGATCGGATCCAAGAAATTTCCATCGGGGTTGCGATGGGTCACAGTGGTGTTCGCCACGTGAGGAAGCGGCAATGGCAATTTTATGACCAGGCTGGGACGATCGGACGCCTTCGCCGATGCGACGTTCTTCAACGGCGATGAAATTTCTTTCTTCGACCTTGCGAAGCTGGACTGTGTCTTGAGCGGGACCGACGAATCGTCACCGGCGTTTCCAAAGCGCGACGTATTTGACGAGACAGCGCTCGAATCTTTGTTTGTGTTGGCCCTCAGATCTTCAGCCTTCACCCTGAGAGTCTTCCTGGATGGCTTGTCTTCGCCGATCGTTGCAATGCTGCGGTTCTGTGCGGACTTGGTCGGCGACATGTAGGAACTGGTCTTCTTTCGCAGTGTTGGACCAGGTGAAGACTTCTCCGCCGAAGTTGGCGTCTTGCCACTTCCAGGGAGGATTTGCTCTTTCTTGTGGAAACCTTTCTCGGCAGAACCGGCCTGCTCTGGGCTCGGCATCCAGCCATCAGGCAGTGAGGTGCGCTTCTGGCTACGCTGTGCAGCCCTCTTGTCGGTCTCGAGGTCAGGCGCCTTCGCTCTGCTCCTCGACTTTGCCGGGGTTGTTTCAGGGCTGGGTTTGGCTGGCGAAACATCTTTGCGGAGGGTCTCATCCACTCGGCGAGTGGCCGCCTGCGTCGGCTGTGCGAAGCGATAGCCTGTCCTGTCTCGCTCCAGAGCTGTCTGCGGATGCTCGACAGCATCATGGTAGTCCGATGTCATGCAAGTGGCATAGCTTGAGGCGGATTTCTCTGACATCGGTGAATTGATGATTGCGGCAGCAGATGCCTTGATTCTGCCAGTGCCAGTCCCGGCGTATGAGCGGTTTATTGCGCTGTGCGACGACAGGTCCTTTCCCGCCAACGGATTTGTCATGCCCACGCCAGTCTTGGACATCTCGACGGCCTTTGCCACGGTGAGTTGAGAGATAGCCGGTGCAGGAATCTTGCTGCTGATCGGCACACGGGTGAAGAGCTTTCGTTGCTGCGTCGGTGTGCGTAGCTCTTTGAGTCTTTGCTGGGACTCGGCTTCGGCGCGCATGTGCTGGACATCGACTCTGATGGCGTCAATCTCTGCCTCGATGGTATCGAAGTCTGTGAGGTTGGGTGGCAATCCGGGCTCGCTTGCTGCAGTCGTGGAGCCGAATGAGGTCATGCGACGGCCGTCTGTGCCTACGTGGTGGTCGTCAAGGCAGCGGCTTGACTCTGTGATGTGGTGTAGGACGGCGTCGCTGCTTGTGTGTCAGTCTTGCACGCGAGGTGTGGATGTGCGGAGTTCACTCACTTGTCGTGGAGGCTGCTGCTCTCGTCGGTGCCGCGGATGCCCTCTTCGCGGCGACGGGTGGTCTGGGTGGTCTGCGCAGTGGATGGTGCGGTCTGCAAAGATGGTCAGCCTACGCTCGCTGCGAGTACAAATGCACGGTATTGCTCACCTGCGTGCCTGGTCCGGACAGCAACTGGCGGAAGCCGCCAGAAGGGAACAGAGGCAGAGATGATGGCATCTCAGTGCCGTGGAAGTTTGTCAACGATGATGTTCTCCCTGGTAAGATGTTAGTGGAATGCTACCTCGCTGAGGATAGCTGTATGCGCGACGAGGAGAGGGAAGAAAAGGAAGAAGAAGCGTTGGTATCCTGGGTGGCACTTACGAAGGCCGCCAGAGAAGGTGGTGGCCGGAGCCACCGCCTTCTCACAGTACTCTACCACGGCACCCACGACCAAGTGGCCGCAGGTGCCATGGAGAACGAAGTCGTATCTGCACATTGTTGTTGTGCAGTGTTGGGAAGGAGTGAGTGGAGAGCAGCGGAAGTCAGTTGTGGTGAAGCACAGGGGAGGCGCAGTAGGCATGCACGTGACCGGGCATCCCGCTAGACATGTCACGACTGAACAGAGAGGAAGTGCTTGGGATGACCATAAGTTAGGAGTGGTATGTTTACTTGTACCTCCATGCATGAAGTGCATCCATAATGCTCACCATGGTACTCTCACGGTTTGGAGTCCCTTGAGATACATGTATCCAACAAGGAGGCGGCAAGATGGCAATGCTCTGTCCCAAGTCAATGTTCGCAGAATAGACAGACCCAGACCCGAGGACAAGACCCAGGTACCCCAATGGAAACCTCGCCCTCAAATCTACCAAAAAAAACTTACTGACTACAAACCTCGCCTCCCCACTCAGATCGTGTCAGATAAACAACATACCAAAAGCAATGTTCCGCCCGTATCTGTGCCGCAACCCAGTGAGCTCACCAGTCGCAGACTTTTCAAGGCGAATGTTTGACATCACTCTAGGCTATTCGCATCAGGGAAGCGAGAGACGGGTTGCCGAAGCGAACCAAGTAACTCGCCAGCCCTTCCGCGAAGCCTTTCCTCCTGCTTTCATGGAATTCTTACGATGGGCCCGCAGGTCTGCGCAAGAAGGAAAGAGGAGGCCGTAAAGTAGCCGGGTGATTCAAGATCGAAGATCGTGCTTTGGGCAAGGCGCGTTTGGGCAGGCAGGGAAGAAGATGTGGGGTTGGGGCTGTGGTAGGTGGTATTTGGTCTGGAACTTATGCGGATGTGGGTGTGGATGGGAGACATGGCGTGGATTGACGGCGGTGGTCGCTGTAAGGAATACGTGAATCGGACTCGGTAGGTTTGAATTGCAGAGCTACGAGAAAGTCGGAATCGAAGTTGAGCCCGGCTGCGCTGAGCACACAGCCCATTGTTTTGTTATGTCCCGTACCATCAAAGGCATCAGCGTGCAGTCGTCTCTAAAAACTCCTAGAAAACGGGCCACAAGTCAGCCTGAGTTCTATCCGACCGTGTCTGAATCCACCTCCTTTGCTCCAGCCCTGTCCCTCGGGGCAAGAGGAAGAGGGCAGAGCAGAGCAAGCAGCGCATCCACACGCACACACAACCCACGTACCTCTCATCCCAATCATTCCCGCATTCCCTCAGAAAAAAGTTGCTCAACACAATCGCAAATCTAGTTTCCGCTCGCGTTCCAGACACCCTTGAGGTAGCCGTCCCTCTGGGTGAGGCGGTTCATGCAGTCGTCGCTCTCGCCCATCGCGCGCACGAAGCCGCAGAGCGCGTAGACCTGGTTCTCGCCGGTGTAGCGGCCGTTCTCGTCGACCTTGGCGATGCTGATCTGGACGGAGCCGTGGTCCTTGGCCTTGATGATGCGGTTGGTCGCGCTGCACTTGCGGGGGACGTACCTGCGCAGAAGGAAAAATCACGGGTTAGTAAAGGGCTTGTTCTCTCTTTTTCCTCAATTTCTTCCTCGACTCGGGTAGGCTGGGCTGGTGCTGGTGCTTGGGCGTGGAAAAGAAGGCTTTCGTGGGAGTCGCTGTGGGTTTTTTCGGGGGGTCGCTTACAGGTCGACAAGCTCGCCGCGGTCGTTCTCCATTTTGACGGTTTTTGGGGGGGTGGTGAGAAGGGTTTGGGTGGTGTTGGTGGTCGCGAGGGTGCTGATTTGTCTAGTCCGTGCCTTCCAGTTCTTCGAAGTCGCGGTCGTCGAATTTGGAGGGCAGGCAGTGGGCTTTGCGAGCGGGACCCTTCCGCACCGCAGCGTCCCGCCAAGCCTCAACTTGGTCACGTGCAACGGGGCGTTTGCGCAGGTGAACCGTAGGACGACGAGATTCTTGGGAAAGTGAATTGCTCAAGTGTGACAATGGAATGCGGAAAATCGACTGATCAATCTCATGTGATTAATTGCCTACGAAATGTGCGAAAAATTGCGAAACATGGACAAGAAAATTCGGTGACGCTCAAGTCTGGAGCATGAGAATGCCTCGCCTCGCAAATGAAAGAACCCGACCCCAAGAAAGAACTCCGATGCATGAATCAAGATGTCATTACCTCCACGTTCACCTCACCTGGCTTACAGCATCAAGGCTGCAATGAAGAAACCGAGGAGGGCCACAGCACTGCCGGCGACAACGTGGTTCGCTTGGCTGGTGCCGCTTGAGCTTCCAGAGTTGCCACCGGAGCTTCCGCCCATGCCCTGGTCGAAGCTCGTTGAGCCACTGCCCTCGGAGGCCGGAGTGTCAAAGGCACTTCCACTGGTATCACCATTGCTGTTTGTGCCACTGCCGCTGCTGCCACTGCTGGCGCCAGAGTCACCTCCGCTGTTGCCAGCGTTGCCACCACCCGACATACCAGGCACTGATTCTGGAACAGCGGTGGCAGTGCTAGTAGACTTCTTTGAGCTGCTGGTAGATGAGCTCTTGTCGTCGCTGCTGGGAGAAGGCGCGCCCTTCATTGGGTCGTCACCGGTAGCTTGCAGGGAGCCAATGACGGTGTTGTTCGTGCCAATGGCGACAGTGTCTTCGGTGCCGGCAGTGGAAGTGTAGTAGTAAGCCTTGTTGTTGCCAGAATCGTCTCCGTGAGGAGGCTTGTAGCAGTCGACCGAAATATCCTTGACCTCGGCGTAGTAGTAGCCATTGGTCATGTAAGGGCTGTCCCAGTCCACGAGACCACCAGCCCACTCGATCGTGCCTTTTCCGTTGCTGGGAAGACCACCAGGCCAGAGCGAGAGTTGCACACGCGAAGGAGTTTGGGGGTATTTGTATTGTTTGGTGGTCTCGTTGTAGGTGTCATCGCGCTTCAGGGTGCGCACGACCTTGTCATCGATTGACCAGTTGATGTAATCGGGCTGCCAGTCAATCTCGTACGTGTGCCAGTTTTGACGAGTGTCAGAGACATCATTGATGTCTTTGCCGTTGCCGTCTGTGGGTTTCTGTTAGTCTATAATCTTTCCTCGGCCCAAGACATCGCAAAGACTTACAATCTGTGATACCCTGGAAGTAGTAGTTGGTCTGCACGGTGTTCATCTCTGTACCGACGAATTCGAAATCGATTTCGTCCTTCATGTCGCTCATCAGGATGAACGCTGTGACAACACCCGCACCCTGACTCGTCTTCATGGTCGCCTTGATCTTGCCATACCAGACGTAGTGTGCGCTCATGAGCAGTGTGCCAACAGTACTGGGTGCCATGGTCAAAAGCACGCCGTCCTGGTACTGCCGAGGCTCACCCGATGTGACCCAGTTTGTCTCGCTACCATTTCCCAGGTATCTTGTGTTGGTCCTGACACCAGGCGCATCTAGCGAGTTCATGCTGAAGTCATTGCTCTTGCACGCGGGCGCCGCAAGACAGGACTGGAGGTCGAAGGAGTGCCTGGGGTCGCAGCCACCAAGACAGTATGCGCCGACACCACACTGTCCGTACTGAGAGCAACAAGGCGCATAGTCTGGACACTGGGTTCCATCTCCGCACTTGGGAATGTCGGCGGCGACCAGGCCTGCGAAGGCGGCGACCAGGGTGGCCGCGTAGCTGATTGTATACTTCATGGCGGAGGCAAGTCAAAAGCGAGAGTTTGGCGATGCGAATCGCGGCGTGTGGTATGGAGAGAGAGTTTGTTGACGCGGTCTGGGCTTGGACGGGGGTGCGCGACAGACGGGTACGCTGCGTGCGTATGTGATATAGCGACAGTAAAGAAAGGCGGCGTGTGCGTGAGGAAACTGAAGAGACAAATGCTCCGAAGAGAGTGATTGGGGACAGCAGTAGTAGTATGGCGGGCAGTACCACTGGTGCTGCTGCTGCTTGCTCTTCAGGATTTCCTCGTCGCCTCACCTTCAGGGGAGCAAGATTCACGGGTACAGCGGGAGAGGGTCGTGAGCTGCCAGAAATACCCCAGCGCCATCCCTCCATTGGCTAAGTGTCGCATCGATGCAGTCTAGCGCCTCTTTTGCTTCGTGTTCTGAGTTACGGCATCCCGACTTTCCGGCGCATGTCTGACAATTGTGGTGTCTGGCGTAGTATTACAGTTACGACCGAGTCGTGCAGCATGGTGGTCTTCACGGCGGCTGGCGGCTTTAAACTCGAATATACCCTCAACATCACAGCTCTTGAGGCATTGCATTCTATGGATGTATGCAGTACCTGCAGGATAGTAAGTTCTGCATTAGCATGAACATCGCGACAACCCTAATGCTGTGAAGGTCGCCACCTCGCTCCTTGGCTTGTTTGACCAAGCAGGCGCGGCAACCGCTGGTGGCGAATCGATCATCAATGAATGACTCGATGGATGGCCTTGAGAGTCGGCGTGTGTGCTAATTAGAAGTTACCACGATGCACGATGTAACAATGTGTATGATCACCAAGTTTCTCAATCGACGTCTCGTAGGGTTACGTGTGGCTGCAACAGACATATGCCGCCACGATACATGCAAGCGGCAATGGCGTTTGACAGCTCGATGGTTGCACAACATGTTCTCGTGTAGATATAGATGAGTGCACGTGATTCTGTGTATGTCTATGTCTAGGCTAAGTAAATACTCGGCTGTATAATAAGAGGTATGGCAGATTATACTTGCTCTTTACATCTTGTGCAATAAAGGCTTAAGCACATATCCTGCCGGTACTCCAGCGGCGATCGCGTTCAAAAGAGCCCAATGTGTCGGCGTTCGAGGCATCATACTGTTCAGAGCATAAAATTAGCCTCGTCTATCTTCTTGGATGTACTTCATTGCACAACACTTACACAGCAGCAACAGCAAAAAGACCACCAGTGAACAGGATTGAGCGACCCTCAGTTCCCCTGCGATGGAACAGCGCAAGAGTGGCCAAAGCCAACACGACATACGCCGGAATCTGGTAAGTGAGGTTGGGATAGGCGGCCGCCGGGTGCTCCGACCAGCCCTGGATCTCCTTGAAGAAGGCGCTCAGAGTGAAAGAGGCCAGTTGAGTTACGGATAGCTCGGCTCCTAGCACAAGAGGAGCGTCAGAGTGCTTGAGCGTGCTCCAGCCTTTTTGGAGCTGCATCGCGGAGAGCATGGTCATCGCTGCTATACTGGCGATGGAGACGGAGAAGCGGGCGAGGGTACTGGCATGGTGTTGTTAGGGTTGCGTTCTGGGAGATTGTAATCTACGTGAGTGCAGGGTGAACATACACGGCGACCGCAAGGACTTGACATGTCGTTTTTGCGGCGTCAGTGGAGATTATCCTGTATGCTTTGAGGGCTATGCATGTTGTGAGGCCGGCAAGGAGGGTAGGTGAATGGAGCATGGCGTCGAAAGTGTCTGTGGTATAGGTGGGTGAGAGCGATGAGGCGGATGTCCAAGTCAGACGAGCTGATGCCTTACAAGTCGAGATTGATGTTGGCTTCTTCTCTAGCTTCAAATTGTCCTCTGTTCTGCTCCCAGATACAGAATTCGCCAATGGAGCTCGTGGAGCTACCAAGAAAGCATTGCCTTGGCACAGCATGAGGACTCTGATAACAACACCTACAGACGCAGTACATTCTATTGTTTGCCCCATCGTGTAGTGTCGAAGCTCGAAGAATGTCCATTGCCCTTCTCTATAAGGATAAGAAGCACGTGGCTAGGATATTGTTGGGCGGAATGCGCCAGCCATTATATGCGCAGTGCTATACCACGCCGATGCGGACCATCCTCAAGCGGCCGGGCTCTGACGCTCGGAGGCAATTATCGCTCGCTACCACCCAACGTGTCTTCTTCGGCTTTCTATACCATCTACAGGATTCCCCATGTCTAGCCGTGCGCCGCGCCACATCCACATGCATGGAGGCGCCGTTGTGTGCAGCATGATGAATGGGAAGAGGTATGGTGTGACCCTCGCCCTGCCGCCGTGAACTATCTGCTGCTGCAGGAGAACTGTGCTATCAACATTGGCACGCACGTGAGGTGCATGCGAGACCGCAGCTCGCATGTGCCTGTGGAGCCAGCAGTCACTGATGAATGCCAACATGGCCAACATGAGATGGCGTTGTGTGGACCAGGCGAGCCTGGCCATCGCATTCTCCAAGCGCGATCCGCCGGTGGAGATGGGATTCCAGCGAGTTATGGAGTCTGCACGGCGATCGAGATCATCATACATCATACAGTTCGGGGCCACGTCGCGAATAGAAGACGATGGACTCGGCTCCGTACGGAGCCTGGCGATGTGGCTCTCTGTAGGCCTGCAGGCCGCGCTCGCCGCCGCTAGGAGACAGCTCTCTGCTCGCAGTAGGGCGAGTGTTGCGCTGCAAGCCTGCCTTTTGCCACCGAATAAGCGCCGCTGTCTTCATTGCCCCCGCGCGCATAATGACGTTGGTGTTAAGTAGTTCCCCGGGTGTTAGCGGTCGTGCGCGCGCAACTTCGCGTCACGTTGTTTGGGAGCGATGGATGCACCGCAGATGGGAGGAGGGCAAGAGGGGTAGGCTGCGAGGTACCATGGTGGCATGGTGGCATGGCTGGCCATTGGCGATGATGCTCACGCGTGTCCCGCGCTGCATGTGCCGATCTTGGTGGGATGGATTACATCTTTTTTCTCGCCCGCCCGCTTACTGAGGTCTGACATAGCAGTGCTGCAATGGTATGTTGAGATGGCCATCCTTGGTGCAGCTTTCGCCAACCAGCCAAAGGCAGCAGACGGCAGCATCACATAACTTCTCAGTCATCCGGCTGCATCCACAGGCGCGCGCTGCGATCGCGATCAGGTAAGCTTGGGCGAGAGCGTGGGCGTGGGCGGGCATACTTGGTGGGGCTCAATGATGCTGGCGATGGCAGATGGCAGCTCGTAGGTTGGGACCGAGGAGCCATCCTCGCACAGCTGCCTGTCGATGCCATCGCCGCTCGATCGCAGCATGCATTCATAAACCTTTCTTGCCCCCGCCCACCACTGTTCTGTTCTTTCCTCTCTTCACATCACCACTCTTCTTCATCCGCCACCACCACCACCACGTCTACACACGCAACTTCCCGCCTCACCTCCATCACCAATCACATCAAAATGCCCGGCCAGCAAGCAACCAAGCACGAGTCCCTCTTGGACCAGCTCTCCCTGAAGGGCAAGGTCGTCGTCGTCACTGGCGCTTCCGGCCCCAAGGGCATGGGTATCGAGGCCGCTCGTGGCTGCGCCGAGATGGGCGCCGCCGTTGCCATCACCTACGCCTCCCGTGCCCAGGGTGCTGAGGAGAACGTCAAGGAGCTCGAGAAGACCTACGGCGTCAAGGCCAAGGCCTACAAGTGCCAGGTCGACAGCTACGAGTCCTGCGAGAAGCTCGTCAAGGACGTCGTTGCCGACTTCGGCCAGATCGATGCCTTCATCGCCAACGCCGGTGCCACCGCCGACTCTGGCATCCTCGACGGCTCCGTCGAGGCCTGGAACCACGTCGTCCAGATCGACCTGAACGGTACCTTCCACTGCGCCAAGGCCGTCGGCCACCACTTCAAGGAGCGCGGAAGCGGCTCTCTCGTCATCACCGCCTCCATGTCCGGCCACATCGCCAACTTCCCCCAGGAGCAGACCTCCTACAACGTCGCCAAGGCTGGCTGCATCCACATGGCTCGCTCCCTCGCCAACGAGTGGCGCGACTTCGCCCGTGTCAACTCCATCTCCCCCGGCTACATTGACACCGGTCTCTCCGACTTCGTCCCCAAGGAGACCCAGCAGCTCTGGCACTCCATGATCCCCATGGGCCGTGACGGTCTCGCCAAGGAGCTCAAGGGCGCCTACGTCTACTTCGCCTCCGACGCTTCCACCTACACCACCGGTGCTGATCTCCTCATCGACGGTGGCTACACCACCAGATAAGCGGCTCGCCCTCGGCAAGTCGTTTACTAGAGGCGGAAGAAGAACAAAAAAAAAGATAATGAAACCCAGCTGTGATGATACCCCGGCTGAAACTCTCTCCAACAAAAAGGACTTTGGATGAAATTTAACCATTTACGAAACCCGGCGATTTGCGCATAGCGGTCGTATCACCTACATAATTCCTTTGAATGAAGCCAAGTGTTACGATTCTTATACAATTTTCTCTCATGTGTCCAAAGTTGATTGTTCCATCCTGTGTAGTCCTTGTTCATGCAGACCCTCTTCCGTCCAACGGCGCTTGCAAGTAAGTTGTTGCCAGGACATCTGGAAATTATTCACCTTGACGTCAGACGCAACGAACTAACAAACCTATCAAACGATTCTCAAAACTTCCTCTTCTTTTTTACCGGCGCCTTCGCCTTCTCTTCTAACTGCCTCTTCAGCGCATCACGTTTGGCATTAGCCCTCTCGACCGGATCCTCCGGCTCCGCAGGCTCTGCTTTTACATCCTGTTCGTGTTTTCCCACGGGCTCTTCGATTTGGCGTTCGGGTGTTGCTGAGGCTGTTGGAGCCCGCGAGGGTTTCACTTCACCTTTGCTTCCACCGATCATGCCGAGTTTCTTGCCTTGCTTTGACGGTACCCCTACTACGTCTTCTGACTCTGGAGCTGCGGGTGTTGGCTGGGGTTTGGCTTTGCGCCCTCCGATGGTGCCGAGTCTGGACTTTGCTTTGGGCTTTTCTGGCGATGGGGTAGGTGCTTCCTCTTCGATGCGTGTCGTGGACATCGGTGTGGGAGATTTAGTGCGTGCTCGTCCGCCGAGTGTGCCTAGGCGTTTTCGGGGCGAAGGTGCTGACGATGTAGTTGGTTGGGGAGTTTGGCTCTTTTCGCGAGAGGGCAGTTGTGATGACTTTGGCGTTGGTTTTTGAGAGGCCTGAGATGGGCCATCGAGGTCGTCGTCATCGTCATCGTCTTCGGTGTCTTCCTCGTGGGCGAAGGGGCCGCGTGTTGTGGTGGCGTGTGTTGGAGGTTTTGTAGGAGGCGGTGTTGGTGATCTTTTTCTAGTGTTCACCAGAGCAGGTGAGTCAGTGTTGTTGTGTTTGACAGGACGTGGTGCGGGCTTTGATCTTGAAGGTGGGCCGTCGAGATCGTCCTCATCCTCTGTGGAATCCTGGTCATGCATGGGTTCGTCAGCATTGCCATTCGAGGTCGGCAACGTCGAATGAGCACGGAGGTGCGGTGGCGTCGCTTGTCTCTGAAAGTCATCGTTTTCATCGCCGACATCAGACTTGCTACGCCCGCTGAAGCTTTGCTTGTGTTTTGAAGCTTGGTCTTGGGTCGTGTGTCCGCCGTCTAGTCCATTTTTGGTGAGTGCGATGTGATGCCCATTCGCTAAGTTTCGGCACCAGTCCACGTGAGTTACCTTCCCTGCTTGGGCTGGAGGTAGCGAGGCAAGTATGGCATCTGCAGATCCATCTGACACGGGAAGAGCATCGTTTTCAGCAGCAACTTTGGCCGACCAGCTGACCTCGTCAAATTCTCCAAGCCCTCTCACATGCCGAGCAAATTGCTCCCGTTGAGGCTTATTTCCCGTGATTTTCACACCTGGGAAGACTGCAGTCAAATCATGTCCAGATGCTTCCAGACGGTCCGTGATCTTCTCAATCACTTTGTCCTTGGCTTGTATCTCGGCGATCAGCTGCTGCATGTGACGTTCGAGCAGGCATGCTTTCTGCAACAGCGGAGAAACAAGATCGACTTCCACACTACGATCTGACATTTGTTTGAGGTTAACCTCCCACTCGAACGTCGGCAGTGGCGAAGGCAATGGTGCCTCGAGATGCAGCTTCAGGTTGCCATTCTTTGTAGTGGAAAGGGCGAGGGTCGTGTTGCCATGTTGTTGCAATGCGCTTTGGAGCTTTTTGGTGAATATATCATATTGCTCAGCATCTTCGCCAGGGTCGATACTGCAGTTGTGAGCTCGTGCACGAGTGATTATCTCAGCTTTTTGGAGTTCCTCAGCCCAAACGCGAGAGAGATCAGTCAAGCGGATACTGTAGCCAGATTTGGAGAACGAAGCTTTGACGAGAAGAGAGGGAAGACGCGCATCGTTGTGACGCAAATGCTTCCACTGATCCATCGCTACCCATACAAAGTGACGATACTGGAAGAGTGTGGACCTCTTCGTTCAAAGATGCAGGTGTTGTGGATTGGTAGGCTCGGTAGGCAACAGAGTTCACGGAGACGGGACGGCGGCTGTGGAGGCGGCCCGGCGTACCCGCAAGCTGGGGCTATCTTGCCGTGAACCGACAATTGTTTGCTGCTGGCGCATTCGATGGCTTCAATCTAGACTCCTCAGGCGTTGACGGGATCGCTAATACCACACTTTCACTACGACTGCCACCCTCACGACCCTGCTCATCGCGACCCGAAGTTCCACAGCACCACACCATTGCTGGCGCTGACTCGCGCACAACCGCCATGCCGCCCCGCCCAACCATTCCAGCCAAGCGCCCTGTCGCCGAAGCTCAAGAGGCAGCCTGGGTCGCAGATGAGGATCGTTTCGTGCTACAGCAGGCCAAGAAGAAGGCCGCCATACGCGCAAAGAGCGGTCGCGCCCAGCCGATTGACTGGCTGGCGGTGACACTCGCCCTCGTGGACCCGGACGGAAATCCGTTGGACGACGAGTTGGAGGATGGAGACGTCGATTCACTGGATCCGGAAAGTGTCTTTGAGGGTCTGGACCAGGAGCAGCTCATCGAGCTGGAGAAGGGTATCGATACATACATCACGTTGGAAGGCAGCAGGAGCAACCGTGATTACTGGAATGTAAGGAGGAAATTCATGCGCAAGCTTATTCCCGGCAACTAATGCTGACAGATTCCCAGATGATGAAAACGATTTGCCAGGATCGCCAGAAACATTTCCAGTCCGCTCAATCGTCTGCTCGCGGCGTAACCTCCGTGGCTGGGAACATTGACAAGCTGCTTGCGCCTAAGACCCTGGCCGAACTACAGAAGCTGGAAGGCCAGATCAGGACAAAGCTGTCATCAAATGAACCAATCGACACAGACTACTGGGAGCATTTGCTCCAGAGTTTACTCATTTACAAGGCGCGAGCAAATCTCCGGAACGTGACGCAATCAATTCTGGCGTCCCGTCTGGGTGGTTTGCGCAAACAGCAAGCAGCTGAAGCCGATGCTTGGATATCACGACTGCAGGCTAGACTCCGCGCCGGCTTGCAAGCTAGTCAGCAATCTTCAGCGGCTGCCGAAGTTGGGGTAGCGAACCAGTCCTCAGATGACAGACATTCTTTGGATCCGGAGCCACTATTACGTCTGCGCGCGGAAGACAAAGCACTTGATTCCTTGACTCAAAATGACTTCTCGCAGAACCTTGTGGCGGACAGGCGGAAGGTGCTGAAGCTCGGTTATGTGCCTGGCCAGAAACGAGGCAATGAGTCTGGAAGTCTAGAGCCTTCGTCGAAGCGTCAACGCACGGGTGAGCCACAAAACACCAAGACTTCTGCCATCTTTGATCGAGAAGTTGCTCGTGGACTCAGTGACAACGAGGAACTCTTGACAACGGAGGTTCCTGTGGAAACGAAGAACAAACACACTTGGCCTGCCGATGCTCGCCCACGCAAACCACAATATTTCAATCGCGCCATCCTGGGCTACGAATGGAACAAATACAACCAGACTCATTACGACCACGACAATCCTCCGCCTAAAGTTGTGCAGGGATACAAGTTCAATGTCCTCTATCCAGATCTACTGGACAAGACTCGCGCGCCCACGTACAAGATCGAGCGTGAGGGCGGCAGGAGGCGAGGTGAGGTCACCGCAAAAGCTGGCGAAGACGATACTTGCATCATTCGTTTTGTTGCGGGTGCACCTTATGAAGACATTGCATTCAAGATCGTCGATCGTGAATGGGACTACAGTGCGAAGAGAGAAAGAGGTTTCAGAAGCAGTTTCGACAAGGGCATTCTTCAGCTTCATTTCCAGTTTAAGAAGGTATGTACAGAGATGCTCACAAGCAATGTCCAAGCGATACTGACAAGAGTCATAGATCTATTATCGCAAGTAATCGGACCAACGTCCGACATTTGCTCACAACGCACGATCGGCTTACGTAATGTTGATTGCCTGGCATGTCGTGTTACGCCACACCGCGATATCTTGGATGGGCCACAAGACAGTATGTATCATGAACAGCAAGATAATTCGAAAGTATACTTATGTAAAACTCAAGCCCGTTCCCATCAAGGTGTCAACTGTGACAGTATCCAATCATTGTACCGGAGTACAGAAGACAGTGTCCGATCGAGCTCGATATGGTCAGCGCAACAAATTAAGTATATGCATGTCACCGCTGCAGTGGCATTGACAGGCGGCACTGCAGCTGCCATCTTAGCACGAAGCTTGACTTCATCTACCACGGTGCCGTCCAGAACATGGATGCCTTGACACGCCGCAGGCACAACCTGGCTGTCAAAGAACATGGTGACACCTCAATCCAGTGGACAATGGCGCGGCCGTTACGCCACCTTGTGTTGTGGCCACAAGACGCTCGATCTTTCCTGAAACCACTGCGGTGAGACACAAAGACCTTTCATTGACATTGCCCTCCGGATCGTGCGCTCTCGCATGGTGCACGAGGGCGGGTAGCTGCAGACAGCCGAATGCCGCTTGCACGGCTGGCTGCTGGTGTGGCGCACCCGCTTTCTATGGTGCATTAAGAGAAGTCAACTTGAAGGAGGCGGAGCCATTTGGGCTCGACCCAAAGTCCTTGTCGCGAACCCCATACTTTTCGGTTGCTCTCTTGTTTTGCTCATGGATCACAGAGCAAACGCCACGGCTCCGGCTTCGGCTTCATCGCCCGAACGGACCGTGAGGTCCATTAATGCACTGGCTGACAAGCAGAATAAACAGCCCGATCTACCGGACAGACATAACACCTAGGTCCGCAGCGCTTCTAGAGGGATTGCGGTGTGCAGCCATCCGCCGCTGCCATCCTTCCGCCCGCCGCGGCCCTGTATTCCCCAGGCGCAGAACCCACTCGCCGCATAACTGCTGCCATCGTGAAGTAGTCGGGTGGCCGTTCCACTGCGGTCTCCCGCCTCTGCGTGCGCCGATGAAACTAAATCCCCCGTGAGCATGTGTCCGTGGGCTTCTTCCCTTTGTCACGTGCGGCCGTAGTCATGTTCTGGCGGCCCGCGGCTTCCATATCCGCTATGCTGATACTAAATCTACGCACCAAGGTTGTTCGGCCCGCATCTCTGTGGCACGTTTGAGTCTGCCCTGATCCCGACCGTGTAGTACGACAGTCATGGCTATGCTGGCGTTGATTCTGTCCAGTGCTTTCAAAGCATAGTACATGTACGTTTGTTGCCCAAAGTTGCTATCCTTGCCAAGTTGTTTCCTTTCACGGAGCTTGAGGATACGACCAATCACAAATACACGGTAATCACTTTCTTGTGCTCCCATGCTGTCAACGCAGTCACTGCGCGCCCACCATGTGCTAGTGCCCATGACTGGGTAACGACGCCAGCGTGTGCACCTATCCGTTAATGGTCGCTTTCCTGCACAGCCTGACAATGCCATCTGCAGGTTGCGTATGCGCGGGCTGTCCACATGAAGGCACCTCATGCTTAACGCACAAGCGACTTAGCGTGATCATCGTGCGGCCTCACCCTACGTTCACTGCCGTTGTTTTGGAGTGCCTTCCACATTGTTTTTCTTTGCTTCCATGTCCTGCCAGATTCCCGCTCTCAATCCTATTGGATCATCTTCTTCCCGGACGACTCTGGAGCATATCCCGGGTGCCGGAAACGACCTCCCTAGGCTTTGCTAACGTTGCGCTCGATCTGGACGTCGTAAGGTTAGCTGCCAGCGAGCCGTCTCCGCCCTGCGCGACGTAGCAGAGCTTCAACCTCTGCTTGCCGGTCTTGATAACGCCAGCCTCATCCTCATCGATCAACCCGGTCGCTCAGAGTACTTCTATACCCTTCTCGATCGTACCTGTTGTGACAGTGCGCACTAAGGAGCTCGAACCTTCCTGAACCCAGCACCTCCACCTCCCACACAATCGACATGGACATCGTGATGGAGACTGACCAACAGACATGTCCTTTGATTGATCAGAAGGCCTCATCGCCCCCAAAGCCGATGTCCTGCGACGAAGTAGGCGAAGACATACTTCAGGATACATACTTCGACCACAAAAGGCCGCTTGACAGTAATGCATTTGACGCACTGCTCAACACAAACTTCAACGACGTGGAAGACGACCTACCGACATCTGTAACCGCAGGACAGTGGCGGCCGGCGCATTCCGAGACTTTGTCGCAACAGCAGTCGCCTTCGAGAACGAGGCTGGAGCTGTCCAGTCACTACGCGAAGCGTGACACTCTTCAGCCGACGCAACCCGGTTCCCAATTTGGCGCGTATGGCTCTGAAGCTCAAGTCACTTCCAACTTCAGCGGTCTTCCGTATCATGGTCACACTGCTTCCAATCCCTATGAACATTACAACGTGCTGCACCAACCTCACGCTGCGTCTCTTGGCCAAATGCCAAACCACATCGACCAAGGCCGCTACTATCCCACTTCCAGTCCTGTCGCCATGCCCACGATGAACGATGTCTATCCTGAAGTACCCGCCTCCGTGCCAGTGCAGCAATTTGGATACTATTCTCCAAGCAACGCTTCTCGGCAAGGCACGGCTGACCTCATGGGCTATGAGAACACTATCCATGAAGAGGACGAGGTCGGTGAAGGCATCAACGGTGAGATCGCCGATCCTTGCTACGCACAGCTTCTCTACCGCTGCCTTCGAGATGCACCGGATCA
Source organism: Cladosporium oxysporum (assembly GCA_035771495.1). Classification (NCBI taxonomy): domain Eukaryota; kingdom Fungi; phylum Ascomycota; class Dothideomycetes; order Cladosporiales; family Cladosporiaceae; genus Cladosporium; species Cladosporium oxysporum. The sequence goes on from JAWNKS010000010.1 coordinate 1,691,393, forward strand.
TACCATGGCTTTGAAGGATGTCTACAAGTGGGTCCGCCAGTACAGCCAGAAAGCGCGAGACTCGCCCGGCACAGGCTGGCAAAACAGTGTCCGCCACAACCTCAGCATGAACGCAGTAAGTTCAAAGAATCTTCCAATAGCATCTACCTTTGTCATAGCTAACTCGTCCGTGCAGGCTTTCGAGCGCGTCGCTTCTTCCGCCATTCACGGCCCAAAGAAAGGCTCGCTCTGGCGCCTCACCAGACAAGCCCTCCAAGATGGTGTTATCTCCACTACACGCTACCGCAAAGACCCCAAGCGCAAGCCGGAGCGCCGCTCTTCTCCTGCTCTCAAGCGCCAGATCTCTGGCGCAAAGGGCGGGCAAGCGACTCGTGCAGCGTCAGCGCACAAGAGGGCTATGCAAGCTCGTGCACTTGGTACGACGAACATTAGCGGCTTTGAGCGACACCGACGTGCTCTTCGCCAGCAAGAACCAGTGTTCCTCACCCCCACATCAATGCCAAACTCCAATCGCGCCACCGCCTCCCCGACGTCAGGCTGGATGCCACATGGCTTACCAAGTCACTTGCCACACAGCACTTCGCTGCCAGCAAGCCCCTACTTCGTGCAGTCCGTCGAGAACGATTCATTTGCCATGGGACCACCGCAGAGCATGTCAAACCCACACACTCCTCCCGAAATCCACATTGGCTTCTCTGCACCGCCAAAGGCCAGTCCTACCAATGCATTCGACAGCCCTTCCAAAGGGTTCTTGAACGAGTTCGAGCTGGCTTACCACGACCAAGCGATGGGCACTCTATTTGGCAACCATGACGACTTCGGGCCCAACACCCCGAGTCTCGGCACCGAGATGAGCTTCACCGCCGACGACATGACGCCCATGTCGAGACTCTCTGTCTCGGTTGAGCCAATGCGCTCTTGAGCGAAGGTCGCTTCACTGCCTTGTGTACTGGCTATCTCCTCATTGACCTTCTTTGTTATTTAATTACCACTGCATCACTTAACGACTGACGAACAACTCATGTACTTCACACCAAAAAAACAGGCCGGCGACGGGTATCAAGGGAACGACAGAGATGTCTCGGATTCTATGCTTTCTTTCTCTGTGGGTGCTCAGCTTGCCACTTCTACAAGGCTTTGTTTCATGCTTTTCTTGTCGATTGTATGGATTTATGTTCTTGCTGGAAGTGAAAATTGGGCTTGGTTCAGGAAATATCCTAAATTGTAGCGCTGTCTTCCCAACTCTGTATTAGTCAGCTCTATTCCTGTTGATAGTCACTTATGAAAGCTTTGTGAATGAACTGTCTCTTCTTCGCCTTAAACGGGCGATTTCAGTACAACGTACTATGCCGTCGTGAACGATCTATTCTCTGTTGATAGCGCCGTCATAGAGGATTTGTTTCTTTCGTGGAATCTCAACGGCGAATGATCAATTTTTGGCGGTATCGGCATATACATACGCAGACATGCAAGCTTATGAGCAAGCACTGCAAACTACAAACTAAGACCTGTAAAAACGTGTGTTTCTTATCAGTGTCGTGAAGTAGGATGGAAGACGTACAGTAGTTGGCAAGGGACGTGCGTACCCGATCTCGGTGCGGATGTGGCGTCGAATCGGCAAAGTCAATCTCAGATCTGGCGGCTTTGTTCAGGAACGATCTGGCTGTGGAATGAGATCACCGTTGATGACCACCATTTCATCAAGGCGCGCACCTAACAATGCCCATAAGCACTGGCCCTTGTGCCCTCTGCCCCGATGACTGACAGCCAAGTAGATTGCCATGGTAAGAATTGCATCGTTCCTACTCTCTTCACATTTCTTACCCTGTCGCCTGCCTCCGGCCTACCTGCAACAAGTACACTTCCTACGCCTTACAGCACCGCCTACTCACCAGAGAGGACTGGCTACCATGGCCCCCAAACGTAGAGCAACATCGCCTATTCGTCCACCTTCTGCAAGTAAGAAGCGCGAAACTGTACAACCCAAGGATGAGCCAGCCTTCGACCACTCGCGACCTGAAGAGCGCGCTGGCATCGTTCAGCGCGAGTTCTACCCTCCAGAAATGAGCAACGAGCGCTGCAAACGCTATCTCGACAATGAGCTTCCTCGACCCATGCAAGTCCTCAATCGCACTTTGGCCGAGACGCAAGCTGCGCGCGACAAGATATCGGCAGGAAGCAGTGTTGTACATTGGTTCAAGCGCGATCTACGGCTTCAGGACAACCGCGGCTTGTCTCTTGCGAGCCAGAAAGCAAGAGAGGAGGGAATACCGCTCATATGTGTATACATTGTCAGCCCGCAGGATTACCAAGCCCATTTGACCAGCGCTGTGCGCGTCGACTTCGAGTTGAGAACGCTCGAGGTGATGAAAGCGGATCTGGCAGAACTGAACATACCTCTGTATGTGACGACTGTTGAGGATAGGAAGGCTGTGCCTGGACATCTCATAGAAAAGTGGAAAGCATGGGGAGCCAAGCACGTATTCTGCAACATTGAATATGAAGTGGATGAGCTGAGAAGGGAAGTGAAGCTGGTTAAGAGCTGTCTCAAGGAAGGAATTAACTTTACAGCCGTTCACGATGATGTTGTAGTTCCACCAGAGACACTGATGACTGGTGCCGGAAAGCAGTACAGCGTGTACTCTCCTTGGTTCAAGGCTTGGATTCGATACGTTCACGAGCACCCACATGTACTCAACGCGTTCTCGCCGCCAACCGCCAACGACGAGACTGCTAAGGAGAAATTTAAGGACATCTTCTCCGCTTCTCTACCTCCCGCGCCTCCGAACAAGCTTCTGTCAAAGGACGAGAAAGAGCGCTTCTCCCACCTCTGGCCACCAGGCGAGCACGAAGCTCAAGCCCGGCTCACTCGTTTTCTAAAAGAGAAAGCGACCAAATACAAGGACAACCGCAACCTTCCCGCTGTGAGCGGCACTTCGGTATTGTCTCCACACTTCTCCTCTGGCACCTTGGCCGCGCGCACTGCCGTGCGTGGTGCGCGCGATGCAAACACTGCCAAAAGGTTGGATGCGGGAAATCAGGGCATCATGACCTACATCTCTGAGGTCGCGTGGCGAGATTTCTACAAGCACGTCTTGGCTCACTGGCCATTCGTTTGCATGAACAAGCCCTTCAAGTACGAGTACACGAACATCGAGTGGGAGTACAATGACGAGCAATTTGCCGCTTGGAAAGAAGGACGCACCGGGTTCCCAATCGTGGATGCCGCAATGCGCCAACTCAACGAGATGGGCTACATGCACAACCGGTGTCGCATGATCGTGGCTTCTTTCCTGGCCAAAGATCTGCTGCTTGACTGGCGCATGGGCGAGCGTTACTTCATGGAGCATCTCATTGACGGCGACTTTGCTTCCAACAACGGAGGTTGGGGCTTCTCTGCTTCTACGGGAGTTGACCCTCAACCCTATTTCAGGATCTTCAATCCGCTGCTGCAGTCTGAAAAGTTTGACGCTGAAGGCGAGTACATTCGTCGCTGGGTGCCAGAGCTCAAAAACGTCGCGGGTAAGGCGATACACGATCCGTACGGGCGCGGCGCGGCGAAGCAGGCGGAGAAGGCTGGCTATCCACGACCTATCGTGGATCATAAGCAATGCAGAGAGCGGGCTCTGGCAAGATACAAGGAGGGTCTTGGGAGAAGCACAGCGAATGTTGGGGGCGGCGTACACAACTGAAGAGCGTTGTTGCTCGCGTTAGAGCGAATTTGGGAAGGCAGTGTGCTTTGTGCCTTACGGGCTCCTAGGACAGCGTACTGATGTTGTCAGGTCAGACTGGGCGTGGCTTTTTCCGCCGTTGAGCTACTAAACACGGGCTTACGCCGATTGCTGTAGATGATACCCAAGATATCATAGCTCTCTGGTGAATTGTATTTGTGAGCTATTCGCTTACTTCTATTACCACAGTGTAGTCACATGCTGCGTCCAACAGCAATTTATCGTCTCCGGTGATCTCTTTGTAACTGTCCAAAATTTGCTCGCGTTTCCATCTTGACAATATGTTCACGCACCCTAGCGATGTGTACATGTAGATATTTCAGCTGCTTCATCTCCGACTCTACGAGAGCCACACAGCAGCCCCGCCAACAACACCAGCAACAATTCCCACCCACTTCTTAACTTCCCAGTCTTTGCCAAATTCAATAGCTTCCACAATACCAGGGAAAGTTGCTCCAGCATAGCCAGTCCACAGCCCCGGCGCGAAGACAACGTGTTTGAACCAATTTCTGCTGTCCAGACCAGGCTGGTACAAGAACTTACGTTCGAGTAGCTTGTACTCGTTGTTTACAGCATGAATCTTGCCGAAGAGAGACTTCTTCTGCTGCGCGCTGAGATCGGGTGATGACAGCTCGGCTTGCAGCTTGTTCGCATGGGCGTCCAGTGTTGTTGCAGAGAGCTTAAACGCTTGGATCGCTTTTTCCAATGGCCAGAAGATATCCTTGCCCAGAGTTTCTTCGGCCTTGGTCGTTTCGCGCATGCGCTGAAGGTAATTCTCTAGGCCAACGGCGTAGTCTGTGGCATTGAATCCGACGATCGGTTCTTCAGCCAGCTTGGCGGCAAGAAGCGCAATGATCTTTGCAATGGCCTCGTGATACTTGAAACCTGGGTCGCCATATCTTTCCATCCAGGTGAAAGAATCGTAGTTGGAGTGGTAGTGGTAGACCGGTCCGTTCTTCGCCTGGCCAAATTCGAGGTTGATGGATGGGATACCTGCGAAGTCCTGGAAAGCGGTGAAGTCGCTGCCAGAACCCATGGTGCTGATGTGTCCATCCCAGAGGTCTGCCACAGTTTGGCCAGCTACAGTCTGGTTTGGGCTTTGCACTTCAGCTGACACCTCGTAGATAGCCTTGTTGAGGAGCGGCGCTGCTGAGACCTCGAAGTGCGGGCCGTTGGCAGCCACGTCGACGTTGATGTACGCGACCGCTGCGTTGGTCAGCCAAGGCAGATATTCTTCAACCCATTCAGTACTGCCGACAAGACCATATTCTTCGCCGTCCCAAGATGCGAAAACGATAGTTCGCTGCGGCTTCCAGCCTTTTTCCAGAGCAGCACCGAACGCGCGCACCACCTCGTTGAGGGCAGCCGAACCACTGTTCGGGTCCGCGGCTCCTCCAGCAATCCAGGCATCTCGGTGGTTGCCAATAATGACTACCTCATCCGAGACGGTGCCGTTGATTATGCCGATGGTGTCCCACTGATCGGTGGTCACGTACTCTTGCTCGTTGACGAGGTTGAGAGTGATCTCAGGGGGAGTTGGTCCGATGTTGTAGCTGACGTTCTTGTAACCCAGACCACCTCCGTGCCACCAGGAAGAAAGAGAAGACGCGGCTGGGCCGTGTCCGTTGAGTGCTTGGAGCAGAGGTAGAGCTTCGGCGTACGAGAGTGGCAGAGAAGGGATTGTAGGAATCTTGCCTTCAGTCGGCTGACGTGGAGCTCCAGGCTTGGATGGGTAGCCAATGGTCGTCGGGTCACCGGGCCCAATGCCTGCATGGCGTGTTAGTCGAAGGTTAAGCCTGTTGAATTTGGGTGAACTTACTAAGGTACTCCACGCTGCCTCTTTGCACAGCGCGAGGGTGCCTCGCTGGGCCTTCAGGATAGGGCTTGTATCCATTTTCTTCCGTGATCTCGCCATCATCACCAGGATCAGAGTAGATCACCACGCCCAGCATTCCCAGCTCTTCTGCTCGCTTGACTTTAAGGCCTCGGAAGATGCGCCCATACTTGACGAGCGCGATTTTGCCCTTCAGCTCAATGCCAGCCTTGACTAGCTCTTCAAAGTCGTAGTAAGTTCCGTAGTTGACGTACACGTACTGTGCTGTGGCATTTCCGCTTGCCGAATATCCATGGAAGACAGGAACGCGGTCTTCGAGGCCAGTGGTTGGGTCGTCTTCCAGCACGTCTTCCTCCAGCGTCGCCTCGAAGTCTACCTTGCCTTCCTTCAGCAGAGCAAGGCGATGATCGACAGGATAGTTGATGTAGACATTGTACGCGGCGATGTGGCTCTTAACTCCCCAGTCTTCCCATCGGTCTCTTGTCCATTCGGCCTGACTGAGGTTCTTGCCTGCAAGATGTGGGCCAGCAGTGTAGTACTTGCTCCATTCACGCGCCTTCTCCGCACTTGGAGTCTTGAGCAGGATGTCTTTGAGATCGGAATAGCTGAGGCCGTCGCTCTGAGGCCATGAAGGATGCGGGAGTTCAGAAAGTCCTAAATGAGGCGCATCGGCTGTGGTGACATGCCTCCGGTCGCCGAATAAATCATTGTCTCCGCCTATGGCAACACCAAAGAATACAATGGCGAGCGCGAGGAGAGGGACAGTGATGAGGAACACAGTGCAAAAACGACGAACCTGAAAAGTTGTGTCAGTTGGAGTTGCTTCTCGAGGAGGCAGCAGAAACACACACATTCGTATGCGGATACCTATCTCTGGGCTCAGCCACAGGGACTCGCTCCAGCAAAGGCGAACGTTCATGCGGCATTCTGGTACTCTTCTCGCCGTCTTGACGCTTCTGGTTTTTCTCGCGCGCCATGTACAGGTTAAAATCAAGAAAAGACAGCACAAATACACTTACAAAGCGGAATGTACAAGATACAAGTCACGCGATGCGTAGGCGTCGCCAGCGATAGCGGCTCTCATCAACACTCGTGCAAGGCCATCACGAGCTTGCCCTGCGTCATGACGATATTGCTATCGGTTATCTCCTCCTGCCCGTTTCAGCGTAGCATCGGACCAAATCGCCGGCATGCCGACAAGGGCGTGAAGCGGGGACATAGATTCAACCTCACCTCTCGCTCTCCAAATTAACGCGTTGTATTAAAATTGCATTTGAGATCAATTTACAATTTTCTTGTTTCCAACATGCTATCACCAAAGTTCAGGTCCTTGGCCAGGCTGTCAAGCTTCTCGCGGAGCCATCCATCAACTTCTCGGTTCAGAGCGATGTCTTCGACGATGCAAGCCCGTAAACCAACGGAGAACAGCACAAAATCACAAGAGCCACTTGCACAACGACTGAACATCGACGACCCAGAGTCTGGCGGCCTGAGATCAAAAACCCAAGCTGCACAATCGAAAATTGAGAATCTGGTGGAGCCAGCAACGGAAACCGTAGATTCAGCATCCCAACCAACGCGAGAGCCTTTGGCGCAAAAGAAGTCTAAGGATGAGCCACCTCAGGACAGCTTGAGAGGTCAGACACATGATGCTATGTCTCGAAGTGAAAATACTAGGGAGACCTAGATCCTGGGCGCTTGGTTTATGCAAATTTGATTTGGCTATACAAACAATCGATCAAAGATATTTCAATGTCCACTGAACGCGTCGTTATCGCTGAATTCGGAAGGTAGTTGTGTTTGTTCTCTCTCGCTCGTTGTAATCATGCCATTCGTTGTCGTCATGTTTGCCCTGCCGCCATCATGCAGGATCATTGTCTTTCCTGCATCGCCGACGAGCGCAACATGCTGCATCATTCTCTCTCCGTACCGACATGATTGGTTCCCAAGCTCATATTTTATGTATCCATGACATTCGCGCGTCAAGCGCTCGAAGACATCGTCGTTGTTCTTCGCGCCAACGCGGTATGAGTAGAAGATACTACCTTCTGCCTTCGTCAGTTTGGTCTCGCGACGCGCATCCGTCCGTGGTGCAACTTACCATCGAACATGCTTCTGGCTGTAAGAACGGCCTCACCACATGCTGTTCATCAGTTCCATCTGGATGTCCGTGCACATAGCGCTCACGCGAGCATAGCTCTTCGGATAGAATGCCCATTTGCGGCGGAGTGCCTCCCAAGCCGATCGGTCCATCTCCTGCGCGGCCGGCACCAGTAAACCTCTCGAAAAGGCGATTCCTGCCGCCAGCAGACCATCGCTTACAGCTTTGGCGATGATGTCGAGCTCTTCTGGCAACCAGAGCAAACACTTGGCCTTCCACCTGCCTTCGTTGATCAACCAGAGCAGCACCTCGTCGCGGATCAACGCGAGTGGAAACATGGCCCTGTAGCCGGCGAGGATTTTCTCGTTGGGGAAGTTCAAGTTGTTCAAGACGAAAGCCGCCTCGACCATGTGTATTATCGGGCGATTCGGGTTGTCGAGCATTGGGATCGTTTGGTAAGCGGAGGTATTCCAGACGTGATCGTGGATATGGTCAGTGTCGAGGAGCGCTTTGAGCGGTCTGGCGATGAGCTCCGTTCCATCCAGCTCAAATGCACGACAGGCAGGAACGGTGGAAGGAGTAGGGAAGCTTTTCCAAAGAAATGGATCCCTTGGAGGCTCCATTTGTGACAGCGACTTCATGAGAGGTCGATCGGTTCCGCGAAGGAAACCCGGGTCTTTGCGCAGTAGTTCTTTGAAATCTTCGTGCTCTTTCTGCATGTCGCGTCGTAGTTGTTGCAATTCTTGCTGCTGGACTTGCTGCGCTTGTTTTTCTTGAAGGAGCAGGTAGGACCGATCTGACTCAATGTATCTCGGCGTGCGCTGCTCGTTCCTTGTCGAATGCTCGTTAGTGGCGCTGATGAAGATGTACTTCGTGTCTTGTAGGTCGTCAATCATGTCGCTGTTCTCAAGGCAGAGGCCGCTTGGATGCTGCATGTTGATGTCTTGTGTATTTCCTCCGACTTTTGAGTCGCGCCACGTTGATTGTCGCCTTGTAGGTTGTCGATAAGGTGTATTTGGTACTGTCAGCACCTCTGGAGTGGTCTGGCGCGATCGGATGCTTGTTGAGACCGAGGAGCTTTTCGCGATGTGCGTTGCTCAAAGCCGCTCGAAGTTAGTGCATCGCCGTCCTGCGCGACAACTTGACAAGGAAGTGCATGGAGTCAGATTGATGGCTGAAGAACAAGAGGCGTTGAAGAAAATTGCTCAATGGTGAATAGTAAAGTAGTGTTTGGATCTCATGGTGACATTAAAGGTGCAGTAGCTCGGAAACACGCGTTACGACTCACAACAACATGATGTAGACACTTTCACGCTGGTTTACAATGAGTTGAGGTCGAAATCAATCGATCGATAACCGCTCTCGTCAGGCTTTTGGGAAGAATCGACGTGCCGCAATATCGTATCCATGCTTGATCGTTAGCAAAGACTCAAATACTTCAAAGTGCGGATGCCACCTAGGCACCGATTGCCATGATGAACCGTGACACTCTTCATTCTTCCCAGCTCATGTTGCCCCACGCGGGCATGTCGTCAAGGTGGGACCGCACAGAAGCACTGGCCCTGCAGGTGAGCTCCAAAGTCCGCCTCCTCGCTGTTTTCAAGCTTTGAAGAGCACAACAAACGCAGCGTCGCCCTCAAAACAACACCTTCTGCACGCCATCAACCAACACCACTTCCGCCGCCGCACCTAACGAAGAAGGGAGTATCAGAGCATGCTCTCCAACACCTTTTGGGCACTCACTTCATCAGGCGGACGCCTCAGAGCCGCCGCGGCGCTGATCGAGCCACGCTCAAAGCTCTACAGCACTGACAGACCAGCGCCTCGAAGGCAACCGCAATGACACTGCATGACAGCCACTCTTCGCCATGCAGCAAGCACACGCGAAGGTAGCCAGAAGAATCGTGAGTGATTTCCGAACATGACCCCACTAACCTTGTGCAGTTTGAAAAGCCGCCTCGGTGCCTTCAACTCACTCACCTCCAAAACAGCGGAGGCCAAAACACGGCCACGCACACCAACCACCCTCGCCTTTCTTCAACATCGCCCTTGCGACACCAAACTGCAAGCGATCAGCTACCTTGGTCACCGCTCATATCCTACTCACGTTCAAGGTCAGCATAATCGCGCTTTTTGCACCTTGGCACGTACTTACGCGTTCACAGCCCACACACCGCGCCCAGCGCAAACAAGGCACCACCTTGCCACCAACCCACGTCACTCGACGAGGCGCAAGGTAAAAGATCTATACTCCACTACTTTTGCGAATGATGAAAACCAAAAATGACCAAAAAAAATTGACATACCTTTCCCGGCCGTCGAGCCTTGAGGTAGCACTCTCTCGGCGGCTGGCTGGCTCTGGTGACCCCTATGCTAATCTTTCTGACCTTCGACATCTCACCTTTCACGATGGAAGCCTAGTCACTTGCAACAGATCGCTGACTATCGCCTGCCTAGGGTGGTCGTCTCTGGCCAAGTCGTGTTTTCCTTGCGTGAGGGACGCGAGTCACTTCATATACACGCGCAGCAGCTCGCTTTCGCAAGATCTGCGCGGCTCTCTCCTGCTATGGGTAAGTCGATGGCAGCAAGCATGTTCACCAACCTAATTCCTACCATCAAAGGCGTTTCACTGACCGTGGTTCCCAGGCTGTGGCGTCGAAGGCAACCTTGCCGTTCCCCAACGACTGCATCTGAGCGGCTGGGCGAGCATAACGACGGCGCCAGCTGTATAGCAATTTTGCATTACGAGGTCAGTTCCGTCCCTGCCTATCTTCCCCATTCTAGCCAATGATGAGTACGAAAAGAATTCGGAACCGGCATAACCTCCTGAGCTACTCTAAGTGAAGCGTGCGTTGCCACCGCCGCTCACTGTGGTTCTTGTATGGTTTCGCTGGGGCGTTCATGGTCGTGAGATCAGCAGCGTTGATGACGAAAATCTTAAACTACACAAAACTCTGAGGCATCATCATGCTCAAGCAGCGCCATCCGTTTCAGATGGAGATCAATGCTGATGGGTTTTTCCTAGGTTGCAGCTCACAGCCACGGAGACACGAGAGTGTCTCCGTGGCTGTCAGATTTAGTCAGCATGCGCGAGAACACGAGCCGTGGAAATGCTCCAGCCCAGCCTCCGACAATCCGCGTTTGGGCCAGCATACGCCAGCGCGCCAGCTGCAAACAGCTCCCAATCCATGATTACAGGTCGGTCGAATATTCCTTCTTCCTTCAAAAGCTTGTGATATGTTACCGAACAGATATCTGAACTTGGCAAGCCTCCTGAGCCGCAAGGCTCTTGTATGGTTCGCTGGGGCGCCTGAGCGGCGTTGGTGATGAAATCTTGAGAACAACTTTGAAGCGCCATCAGCAAAACAGCGTCGTCATTTCACAGTGTCGAAGCATTGCTGATGGTTTTTTAGTTTCCAGAATGGAGCCACAGAGCCGCGAAGGCGGCTCTGTGACTCCTGGATCTCCAGCCTTTTACGCAGTGACGCGATGCTGCAATGACCTCTAGAACTCTTCATCGACACCCTCCAAGGCTACCTTAAGTACAAGTAAGTCCGGCACCGACTTCTCACCCTCTTGGGAATGATTAAAACCCCCCTACCAAGAGCCAACGACCGCGTTGCGCCTCGCGCACCAGCGTTGGCAAAGATTCCGTTGCACTAATTTTCAATTAGCAAAATCTGACCCTCCATCAATCTCAATCGCTCGAGTATCCGCAAATCGCAAGGAACATCTGCTGACAAGAAGCGGTACAGGGAAGGTCGTTCCACGGGGTTGCTCTAACGACAGGTAAGTTCGACATCACCTCTTATCCTTTCGGGAATGATTAAAAAAACAACCCCCCCCCAAGAGCCGACGACAGTGTTGCGCTTCAGCGCACCAGCGTCGGTAAAATGGCATTGAGATTATATTTGCGTAGCTCGCAATTCTGACCCGCATTCAATCTTGATCATTCGGTCGTTTGATGAGGAGCATCCGCTGACAAGAAGCAACACAGGAAAGGGCAAGGTCGCTCCAACAACAGGTAAGTCTGGCATCAGCCTCTAATCCTTGCTGGAATGATAAAAAACACCGCACAACGCAAGAGGCTACGAGCACATTGCGCATCAGCGTTGGCGCCAAATGACTGCACTCATTTCTGAGCACTTTGATCTGACTCTTCATCAATCCTCATCGTTCGGTCATGCGCTGAGGATCATCTGCTGACAAGACGCGATACAGCAGAGGTTGCTCCAACGACAACAAGTAAGTTCAGCGTCACCCTCCGGCCTCTCATCCTCTTGGGATAATTACAACACCTCAACAAGAGCCTATTGCAGTGTTGCGCTTCGCGCACCAGCATCGGCACCAAATGATTGCAATCGGAATGTAGATCGCAAATCTGACCTCCAATCAATCCTCATCATTCTGTCGTCCGCTGAAGAACATCTGCTGACAAGAAGCAATGCAGGAAAGCGCGTCGAACAATCGGCAAGTCCGCCAATTGAGCGGCCGAGTCGAGCGTTGCATAAGCACGACACCAGATCTTCACCGCAGATGCATGGGAAGCCGGCTTGAACGTGCATGAATTGCTCGGCTCATGGTCCTGGAAAAGAAGATCTAAAAATCAACACGGTCAGTAACATCCGCACTCCGTACGGCCGTCCATGATGAGTCATCTTTTGATGACGCCCCTGGGTCCTTTCCGGGGCCCAGGTATACTACACTTTTTGAGCCAAACCTGTCGCAAGCCCATAAGTCCAGCAATGGCCGCGCTTTCGTGGGTGAGGCATGATTTTACCGAGCTACTCTGACGTTCAGCACGGCCTTGTCTTCTCCTATTTGAAATCGATTCAGCATTGGACGATGAAGACGCTGACTACCTTGCGATAGAGATGTAACACCTGCTTCAGCCACGCCGGATTCGAGCACTAAAACGGTAAAGGTCAGTACCACACACAGGAAACTCCTCCCCATCCACATGATGATACAATGGGGCCATGCAACTGAATACCTTAGCGCGGGCTGGAAACAGCTCTGGGCTTCGACATTGCTGACAACACCCGGACCATCTTCTCAACTTGTCCAACTCTGAACTTGACGCATTCCTCTCCTACGCTTCGCTTAGCATGAATAGCGGGTCAATGGCTAACAAGTCGGAACTCAAGGTGCGAGCGCGAAGCTGGGCACGAACACATCCGGTTGCAAACAGCTTGGTAAGTCTCGTCTGACGAAGACGCATCAATGCCATTTCCGAGAAACTGCTGTCCGACACCACGTGCTGACACCAAATCACTCCAAGGCAATCATTCGAGAACTTCAACAGTCGTCAAGAGCGTCTCTACTGCAGCACTGCAGCTTCCACAAGGTCAGTACATCAATACCCCTTACTGCTCTACAATTTCGCATACCTTGAGCCCAAAGATGAAATAATAAAAATACATACCTGGTCCGTAACTTTGTGTCGGAAAAAAAATCGAATCTGATCATCGCTCTACCTACACCTTCACATTAGCACGTTCGCTGGTGAACACACATACTGATCGCGTGCAGGAAATCAGCACGGCGTGTCGAGGCACCTTGGATCGCAGCTTCGAATAATCCATCGCAAAGGTCAGTACATCGACAGTTCGAACGCCGTTCCCACTCTACAATTATGCATACCTCGAGCCAAAGATGACCACCAATTAGGGGTGTTCCTAACCATGTGTCGGAGAAAACATCAAATCTGATAAAGGCTCTCCCTACCCTGCACATTAGTCACGTTCGCCAGTGAGCACTCATACTAATCGCGTGCAGAAATATAGCACAACGCGTGGCGGCCGACCGCACACCGCTGCACCTTGGGCACGCACGCCGCAGCTTCAAAGGATGCCATCGCAAAGGTCAGTCTCTCGTCTCTCCCTTTATCCAGAGCGCCGTACGCCTCTGCTTCTATGATTAAAACACATTCACCGTACCTTTGTGGCGGACTACTAAGCTTTTCCTCTTTCTGAGCATCGCCTTTCAATTCTTTTGCACAACCAAGCTGGTCGATGAGCACTCATGCTAATACCTGCAGGAGTCAACACAACACAAATTGTGGTACTCAACTGTGCGCCGCCGCACCTTGGGCTTGCGGCTCCGAAGTCTGGCACCGCAAAGGTCAGTATATCTTCTCACCTGCCATTTAAGAGCGCTTCACGCCTCTGAAACCATGATGATAAACCATATACCGTACCTTTGTGGCGGATCAAACCCAAAATCATGTTCTTGCTCTGAACATCGCCTTCCAATCCATCTGCACAAGCAAGTCGGTCGACGAGCATTCATGCTAATTGCCAGCAGAGACACAGATACACTGTGCGCAGGGCAACCGTAAGCCGCGTCTCATCGTGCTCGTCGTCTTCACCTCGACGTCTGGTCGATCGGCTGTGGCCATCGGTCAATCCTCAAAGGCTCCGCAGCACCGCCTTCTTCGCAGTGGTCAGTATATCGTCTCTCTTGCCGCGAATCCTGCCTTTCTGATGTATAACAATTTTGACCGTACCTTTGTGGCGGACCAGTAGAAGTTCTTCTGACCAGCACCTCGCGACCCTTCCGCACAAGCGACTCATTCAATGAGCAGTAAGCTAATGCTCGCAGGCATCAGCACAAGACGCGCTGGGGGACCGTAAGCCGCACCCCCGACCATCCTCCACTTTCTCTTCCCTCTTCTCGATCCCAGGTCGACTGTGGTCATAAGCCGCGCAGCTTCGGTGATGGCTTCTTCATGGTCAGTGAAACATCCTCCTCTCCTCTCTCTGCATATATGATTACAACAATGTTGGCCTGAAGTTGTGACGGACGAAAGCTTATATCTGATCAACACCGCGCTCCCCTTCTGCAAAAGCAAACTGGCTTATGGGCAATGATACTGACCGCTTGCAGACACCAAAATAAAGAGTGCGCCGGGAACCGTAAGCCGCACCTTCGACACCCTCTACCTCCTCCTCTCCTTTGCTGTCCCCGGCCAGCCGTAATCGTCATCTCCGCCGCACAGCTTTGGCAAAAGTCGTCGCATTGGTTAGTACGCCATCATCCTTCCCACACTGAAGTCATATGAGGAGAACCACCTAGACCGTACCCTTGTGGCGGACAATAAGGTCGATGTAGTACTGACAAGCACTCTGCTGTCCTTTCACACAAGCAACTGAACTTATGAGCATTGGCACTGACCGCTTGCAGACACCCAAGCAAACAATGCGCGCTGGGCAACCGTAAGCCGCGTCTTCGATCGGCCTCCATTTCGAATGTGGCCATTACTTCGCCACGCATGTGTGACGAATCCTGTCTCAATGGTCAGTGCATCACTTCCCTTGCCATTTTGGAGTCCTGCATATATGAAGAAAACTCCCTCTGACCGCGCCCTTGTGGTGGATCAACACATATTTTGCCGATCTGATCAGCACCTTGCCGCCCTTCTGCATACGCGACCTGACTCATAGGCGGACACTGAGATGATGATGACTTGCAGGCAGCAATACAACCAGCGCTGGGCAACCGTAAGCCGCATCGTCGACCATCCTCCATCCCTCCTGCGCCGCCCGCCGTAAGCCGCACCGCCCACGGAAGGTAACACAGGACCAGGGGGTCCATAAGAGCTAGGAACTGGGAAAGAGACGGGAAGGCGGAAGAGCTAGGATCGGGCAAGAGCCAGGGAACTGGAAAAGAGGAGGGCAGGGAAAGAGCTTGGAACTCTTTGAAGCGGTGTGGCACTGGGAGGATCCGGCGCAGGCCATTGGGCTTGGTGTTGGCCGAGAAAGAATGCACACCGGGATACCGAGTACACCTCCTTTCTGAGTATAATAGAGAACAACCACTTGAGCACACTGGAGGGAGAATAACGGTACTGTTTGCCGTGAGTGAAGCATTGGTGGGTTGCGACCCATGAAGATGCGGCTTGTCTGGGCTTGCGAGCCATTGCATTTGCGAATTATTTTGCCTTGCGAGGCATGCATTGTTGGCTCGTGAGCCATGGAGATGAGTCTTTTTTTAGCTTGCGAGCCTTTGCGTTTGCGAGCGTCTTGTCTTGAGAGGGGTGCTGCCTTGCGAGGCATTTGTTGGGCTTGTGAGCCATGGAGATGAGTCTTTTGCGGTTTTCGAGCTGTTTGCTTTGGGCTTGTGAGCCGTTGTTGTCTTGTTGTCTTGTTGTCTTGCGAGGCGTGGGTTTTGGCTTGCGAGCCGTTGTTGTCTTGTTGTCTTGTTGTCTTGCGAGGCGTGGAGTTGGGCTTGCGAGCCGTTGTTGTCTTGTTGTCTTGTTGTCTTGCGAGGCGTGGAGTTGGGCTTGCGAGCCGTTGTTGTCTTGTTGTCTTGTTGTCTTGCGAGGCGTGGAGTTGGGCTTGCGAGCCGTTGTTGTCTTGTTGTCTTGTTGTCTTGCGAGGCGTGGAGTTGGGCTTGCGAGCCGTTCTTGTCTTGTTGTCTTGCGAGGCGTGGAGTTGTGCTTGCGAGCCGTTGCTGTCTTGTTGTCTTGCGAGGCATGGAGTTAGGCTTGCGAGCCATGTTGTCTTGAGAGGCACAAAGTTGGCTTACGAGCCTTACCAATTTTTGCATCGTCGCGTTGGAGAATCACCGTATGTAGAAGAGCCATGGAGATCGCCCACTACTTCACAGTAACATCTTATGACGCAAAACATCTTCTGTCCTCCTTACAGTTTACTCATCTCCGTCCGCACTTCGCTCCATCGTGTCGTCTCGCGGAACGAATGTCCACGGCGTGGCGGAGATGCGCTTTGCAATGCATTCGCGCGATCATACGCCATCATGATTGAGATCTGGTAGTAATGGGATGAACAAGTTCCATCTTCCGCATACAAAAGGATGGTAGCAATGGCGATGGCGAACGCAGGACAAACCACACACGCACGAGAGAGGTGAAGTCCGCTGGAGACCCGTGCTCTTGGCAATGCCTCGGCATCGCAGCGACAGCATAACAACTATCACAAGGAAAAGGCACGCAGCAGTAACATGTATACTCAATTGTGAGAGTTTATCGGAATGTCAGAGTGCTAGAAAAGATAACATGTATACACACTACGTAAGATGTCCAAAAACCACTCTGTCATTTCCGAGAAAATTAGCAATAGCAAAACAACCCCCTCTCAACTGCCGTTTCCCATGTGAACCACAAAAAAAGACGAGATAAGACGATCGCTGGCAGTGGAAATGCTTCATGGGAAAAAATATGATAAAAAGTATTGAGGAATGTCGGGTGGTATAACAGGCAGGATTTTTATCCAAGAAACCATCCTGCCGAAGTATACTCAAGCGCGTGATCGCGTGGCGCCGGGGAAAAAAAGAAGAAAAAGAAAGAACCGTCCCCAATTTGCTCCCTCTATCTCCAACGGGAAGAAGTTCTGATGGGCTCGTAAGGCCTGCTGTGCACGTCCGAGGTCCTCAAAACGTTTGGCTCTTTCATCTCCAATTTTGAGCGCCGGAAACCCGAAATGAAGAGGTCGGAACCGGAATGGGTAAGGTAAGGAAAGGTCTAGATGGCGTGAACATTTGCGGTCGTTCTTGCACTCGGGTTGAGCGCTGGTGGCTTAGCGGTAAGGGTCGTACTCGTCGTCTTCGCTGGGCGGTGACCTGGGCGAGCCGTCAATACTGGGACTCTTAGCCCAGCCGAACCAGCCCTTCTTCTGCTGGCCGTTGCCGACGTTCAAGGGCTGCACTGGCGGTGAGTCGCTGTGTTCGCCCATGTTGTTGGAGCGCGGGAGATCGATCGACCTGGTTGGGTATGAAGGGTCGGGGCTGTAGATGGATTCCATGTCCGCGTTGGCGTCCTGAAGCTCAGCGGCGGAAGAGGGGCGAACGCCGACTGCTTTGATGAGCTCGACGACTGCTGCTGTGAGGTTGCTTGCGGCTGCGTCGAGGAGAGCGACTGGAGAAAGGCCGGAGGCGGAGGCATGCTGCTTTGTCGCAGTGATCAAGCTGTTTGCTGTGCCGGTCACGCGAGCCTTGAGTTTGGCAACACTTGGAGAGTTGCTGGGCGGTGCACTGGTAGGAGAGTGAGGAGATGGAGATGGCGTAGGGTAGCCGTCTGTGCCGATGGTCGAGGAAATTGCGGACACGCAGATGGTGACTTGCTTGACGCTCTCGAGCATCGCATCGGTGCCTGGACGGCGTGCAGACTTGAGCAGCTCGTCTACTGCCAATTGGAAGCGAGTGATGTCGACATCACAGACAAGTCCATCCTGGGAAAGGAAGCTTTCTTCGCGTGAGAGATTGCCCATGTCGACAGAAGTGAGACCCAGTCCGAGTGTGGATGCGCGAAGAGCCTTGTTCTGGGCCTTCGCTTTAGCATAGCGCTCCCTCCATGTCTCAATGTCCCGCTCGAGCTTCGTGACTTGGGCAGTCAGCTTGTCTTCTTGCTCAATCGCTTCATCGGTCTGTCGGCTGAGATCGCGCATCTCACGCAGATAAAGCGTAGCTTCCTGGCGGACTTCATTTGTAAGCTTTTCCTGCGTGGCAAGTTGCTCTTCCAGGAGCTCAATCCTGCGTTTTGACTCCTCGCTATCGACAGCGCCGCGTTGACTTGACTCTTCTCTGAGCTCCTTCAGCTCAGCTTGCTGGGTCTGCATCTGATGTTGCATGTCCTCATTCTGAGTATGCAGATTCTCGTTTTCGAGGCGCATAGCATCGAATCGCGATTTCACATCTTCAAACTCCTGCAGCTGTTCCGCATGTGTCTCCTTCTCGTCCTCTTTCTCCCGCTTTAGTGAGTCGATTTCTCTTTGCATGTTCTCCCTTAGTCTTTCATGTTCGATGTCTTTCTGCTCCAAGCTTTCTTTCAATGCCAGGAATTGGCCGCGTTCCCCAACGATTGTGATTTGCTCTGACAGCTCGGCGCGTAAGGCCGCGAGCTCGGTCGCTTGTGTTGCAATGGTTTGGCGAGCTTGCTCACTACCCGTGACCGAGGCAGTTGTGACAGAAGTTGTTCTGAAGCGCTGGTTTCCAAGCGTCTCTTCCTCTTCCTGTACGTCGTCGTCGTCGTCATCTTCCACCATAGTGCTTTTATTCGGCACAATGGTATTACTCTGGAAAGTCTTGGGTAAAGGCCGTCCAAGAGAATTAGAAGGCTCACTTGAATCGCTGGGTACGCGATTTGACCCGAGTGGGCGCAGAGGAGCGTTGTCGCTAACATCGCTGGGCGCTCGGCTGGATCCTGGAGGACGCATTGGAGCGCCATTTGGTCCGAAGGCAGGGCTCATGGGCGGCCTTCCGCCATTCGGTGGAGGTGGGCCACGATATCCGGGCAAAGGTGGTCGCATGCCGCCCTGGCTGGGTCTGCGACTGCTGACACTGCTTGCAGTACTAGGAGGTCTGCTCATCTCACCGGTAGCGAATCGTGGAATTCTGCGTTCAAGCTCGTAAAAGACGTCTGTGGCCAGCTGCCTGAAGCGATCCAGAGGCAGAGTCGAGAGCTTCTGTCTCGCTTGGTTTCGCTTGGGGTGGAACGTGGTCTTCGGGAGCAAGAAGCGCGGCACATCTTGCACACGCTTCAAGCGGTCGTCTTCTCTTCGCACGAGCTCGTCGAACACATCCGTACTGAGCTCCATGAACTGCGTCACACTAAGCCGCAACAACTTGTCCCTAGCCCGGTTCGGCCTGATATTTCCCTTCTCATCGCGCAGACTTGACGCTAGATATTGCCGTAGCATGACATAGTGCCTGTGCAGCGACTCCTCGTGTTCTGGCCTGAACATTGGGCGTCTCTCGCCTGGAGGGCCGGGGCCGGGGCGACCGTCGCTGCGCCCTCCTAATGAGCTTGCGGAAGAGGGAGGACGTTGGCCGTTTACGCTGCTGCCGGCGGAAGGTCGCGACATGTCTGTTGAACCACTCGGGTGGTGGGGACCTGGCGGCGAAGTAGGACCGCCTGGTTGACGCGCTCCATTGTATGGACCTCCACTGTATGGCACGTCGTTCGGAGTGCCGCCAACAGGGCTCTGGCTGCCCAAGTTGCCGCCGTAGCGTGAAACGAATCCTGACTCGGTGCTGTTCATGGACAGCGGCGATATAGGCCCATTGTTGCGGTTCATGGCTGGCGACAGCGGGCAAAGCGAGTGACGAGGCGATCAGGCGCGTGTTCGAGAGGCAGTCGCATGCGGCGGCGCGCAGTCAAGGACGTGGAAGGAGGGCGGCGGTAGAGGTGTTTGCCCAGGGGTGGTGGGTGGTCGGCACGTGTTGTCTCGGAGTGCGTGTCTCAAGCATGCGCGACAGGGCAGCGCAGATGTCTCGTACACTGGCCGTGGTAGATTGGGCCAGGTTCTCCGGAGAAGATTGGTGTGTCGTCTGGTGTGCAGTTGCAGCGGTGTGAATGGACGTCTCTCGTTGGTACAGTATTATTTGCGCAAGGGCTGGGCCGGATGTCAACTAGAGGCGGTGCTCCACAGTGTATTGTGGGGGATCGCAGGCACGACGGAGGACGGTCCAGCAGCAGAATTATTATAGTAATATATGGGTGTATAGTGGTATGTATGTGTCAACAGACAGTAATGGTGGTAGTAGCAGGGGCGTGCAACAAAGGTGGATAGTAGTGAAGAAGGTCAAGAATCGAGAGACCAGCAACGACACACAGGCAAAGCACGCCAGCAAAGATCGATCCAACCAAGAGCGGTAGATTGGCCTTTTCGCTTTGGTGCCAACAGCCAACCAACAGTAGTAGCAGCTCGTTAGCAGTCTAGTAGCCCGGGCAGTTAGAGGGCTGACCCCTGGGACACGCAGACGAGGCAGACGAGCAGCAGGCAAGATGAAGCGCCGCTGAGGAACAGACGCGACTCGCATACGCTCCCTGCGCCGTCTTCGCGCCTGCAGTAGAGCCCTGCTAGCTTGCTAGCACTCTCGATTCTAGGCTACTGTGCTAGCAAGACATGTATGCAGCACCGCAGGGACAGGCAAAGCTGAGCACAAGCACAAGCACCAGCAAAGGCGTACTGTACCTGGATTGCCGCTGCCGACGGTGTGCATGTGCATGCGCATGTGCATCTATCGAAGATTTGCCAGCTCTCCGATGGATGCTGCCCCTGAACCAGAACCAATCCCATCGTCCGTCGGCATCCTCTCGCGGTGTTCCAGCCCGTGGTACCTGCCAAGCAGCAGCACGCTAGCAGCGCCGCCGGCGCGTGGAAGAGCTGCCTCCGGAGATTATATGAAGATTCGCAGAAGCTGCCTCGAAGCTCGCTGGAAGGGGGCGTCGACGCGAGAAGGCGGACGTGCGTGAAGTCTGTCTTCGTGCTGTCGTGCTGTCTCTGCACTGCACTGCCCGCCGTTGACACCTTATCGTCTGCCGTGATGATGAGCTGTCATAACCCGCTGCACGCAATTCTCTTATATCAGCGGTCGAGCATGTATAGTGCCCGTCTGTATACCTTACACCGCTCGGCTCGTTGAGACACCGCTTGCTGGCTTGCTCGCGGCGGTGGAGTGACTTTCTGTGGCTTTGGTGAGCTTTGGGTAGCTTGAGCAAACATATGCAGTGCTGCTCTGGAAAGCGTTTGTATGTGTTCTGCGGTCGACGACAAGAAAGCCATATCTCATCCCTGCAAACTCCTTTACTGCATCTCTAGTCACCAAGCTTGCCATCATCATTTTCATCAGAATATACCTACTCCCCATCCACAATTCCCTCAAAATACCCAAACATGACCTCAATCACTTCCCAGACCCTCACCACAACTCCCTCCCCCAAACAACCATCCACCACCTCCCTCTCAGCCCTCTGGTGGAACACCAACCTGCCCCCCTCCGACCACACCCCCGCCTGTCCACCCTATCTAACCTACGCCCTCACGCACCCTAAAGAGCGCGCCAACCTGAGCACCCTCGACGCCGACTTCAAGCGCCTGACATGGCCCGAAGTGCGCGCGCACGTCGCCGCCAACCGCCTCGACCAGTTCACGCGCGTCCCCAGCGAGTTGAGACGGTATCGCCAGTACACCGAGAAGCTGGTGCGGGAGTATGGAAGTGTGATGCGCTTTGTGCTGGACGAGAGGCTTGGGTGGAGAGATTCGAGGGCCGGGGAGGGGAGGTTTGGGTGTGAGGGTATGTATTGTTTCTTTCCAATGTGTTTGTTTCTTAGCTTGTTTGTGACAACGACGCTGTTTGTTTTCTGCGGGTTTTTGAGGGGAAACAGCACACGAGTACATAATGTATACCTTACTTATACTGACCAATCTTCCCTCAAATTAACAGACGACTACAAAATCCTGCTCAACGACTGGCCCTACGGCATCGACACGCGCATCGTGCACCTCGTCGTCTGGACCAAATTCGCCACGCCCTCGGATCCCGTGACCGACGACCTGCTGCCCTCCGCGCGCGCCGAGCTGGACGCCTTCGTGCAGCGGACGTTCAGCAGCGTGTACGGCGGGGACAATGTGATTTGGTTCCGCAACTGGGGCGCGCTGAAGAGCGTGCATGCCGTCGAGCACTTTCACGTCATGCTGTTCGATCCGCCGGAGGAGTTTGTGAGGGAGGTTACGGGTGGGGATGTTAGTTTGGCGGAGAAGGTTGAGAGGGGGTTGGTTAGTCTGTGAGGGTGGTGGGTTAGTGGTATTCCTGGTGGCTTGCTTGGCTGGTCTTCGAGGCGGTTTGCGGGTTGTTTGTGGGTCTGTATGTGAGTGAGGTGGCGTGTCGCAAAAGCCAGTACATGATTCCATGGGTACAGGATATGGTACGCTTGGGTATAGGTGGAAGTTAGACGACCATACACGATAGACTGGGTCTGATTAGCGGACATTGGTGATGATTGATGACTATTACACATTTCACCTGGTAAATTGGAAAAAGTGACTAGCCTTTGCTAGTGGTACTCGATGCGCTTTGTAGCCAAAGTGGCCAAAACGCCCGGATGTGGGATAACGCAATACACACATATCGTACGACAAAACTGTTCACAAGAAAATACGATCAAGAGCTCTTAATGTAATACTGCAGCATCCGAACGTGGCCGCCGTACAGGTGAACGAGATATGATGTTGTCGCCCCCCCAGAGCAAACCATAACACTAACCCTAAAGCCGACATATCTGGTCAACATCCTCTTTGAGAGTTCTACGCGGCCTCGAAAGGCGGTCGTATGAGCATGGACTCAGAGGAGAAGTGCCCATGCATCGCAGCTAGTAACTTTGAACATCCATCCTTTACAAGCATACTCTTGCCATACGGGTTGTACAATGGGAGGTATTTTTGTTGCTAGTCTGCACGTGTGATGCCTTCCAGCAGCAACCACTACTCGATCACGTACGATAGGCTTTATAATGCATGTAGCCGTATCGTTCGATATACGCATCGCACTAGATCCTCCCCATCCAGCTCGCTCAAAAGATAAATCGTACGAGTTTGTAGACTTTACGTCTGACGACAACGACGACGACAAGCAATGCGGGGATAAAAGACAAAGAACTGGCCAGTCGGAGCAAAGCAGCAAGAGACTTTGGTACCGCGTGGCGTGCAGTAGTACCTCGACGCAAGGACGATTGTGGCAAAAAAGACAAATCTTGTATGTAGTACATGTGTACTTGCATGGGGTAGTTACATGCTGTGCCTGTGTGTGCTGGCGTCATGACTTGGGCGGTGTCTGTCGCATACATGCATGCATGGTACAGATAGCAAGATTGAATTATTGCAGATGCAGGGTGTGAGTTAGTGAAGACGAGCCATGGCTCTATGGACAGACAGACAGACACGACTCAACAGACCTCACACATTCCCCACCACCTCCACCAAACCAGTCCCAGCACCAGCAATCCTCACTGTTTCTTCAAGCGGATTGCGACGCCTCACGCAGCCGAAGTCGCCATGGTCTAATCCATCCGTGATTTCGAAGACTTGGCTCCCTCCTCCGAACGAACCGTGCATTGCCATGCCCATCGGTGGGGCCTCCAAACCTCCAAATTACGGGAGTTCGACAAGGGCCCCAGCGGTGCGGTCCAATCAGACGGCGACCGCACCCCTGCAAGACGAGCGATTCGCGTCCAGGGCCGGCGTGGTGGGCTGCATATTCTCGCATATGCTATGATTGCTTGGGCGGAGCTAACGCCAGATTTCTCCTACTGCTCACCAACAATTTTTTGGGCAGCCCGAACGGCACGAAAGGGAGACAGGCGAGTAGGCAGTGCCGCAGTAGTGATCGTACTAGCATTTGCTCATGTTATTGTTGTACACCGCTCCCGATGGGACGGAAGATTTGGAAGTCTGTTATCTGTGTGGTATTTGTTTCCTCGGGGACTTGTTGTCTTGCTGTATACCAATCAGTACATCCCCTCATCTTTTGCATCTCCCACCAACGAGATCGCGGTGAGAAGGTTTCGGCGGTCAAGAAGTGTCCTGCTTGCTTGGTAGAGGTAGCCGTTGTTCGTTCCCTTTCTTTGGGAAGTTACTTCACTGCCCGCCGCCGCCGCCGCTCGCCATTTTCCCAGGGACCACCTTTTGCACATCCGCACGGACGGGACGCTGGCACAGGGTTGTTGGAAGTTGGCAGGCCACTACTTTTGTTTTGCCCCGAGTGCCTGTGCTGGGCCATTATTATTGGCATTCGATTGCTTGCTTGCTTGCTTGCCTGCTTGACTGACTCTCTCTATCTGATCTTCTGGCCAGGCAGGTGCGACTTTGTCCCATGAGCACTGCGCCGTGAAGAAGGAAGCCGAGAATAATCAAACCAATTCAACAAACAACAATACTAAGGCTTGTGCTCGCAACGACAAGGGAAGCAAGCACCACCGCCGCCACCCTGTGACACACGCTCACACCCCTCGCACACCCACACCCCTCCCTCCCGAGAGCTTCAACATGCTCGAGTCCCTCATTCCCACGCGCTGGCGGCGCAACTACGATCCCACCAACCCAGACAAGCCGGGCTTCTACAACCGCCAGATCACCCCCTACCTGCAGACCGTCTCGCACAAGGCCTGCACCCACCCCGTCTACACCCTCTCCTTCTTCGCCGTCCTCGCCAGCACCACCTACATCAGCCTGCTCGAGACCGGCTTCTTCCAGCCCGCCGCCGCCAATGCCCACGGCAAGGTCGACTTCAGCGCCCTGAGCGCAGGCAGCAGGAGGCTACAGATTGGCGATCAGACGGCCTGGAAGTGGCAGGTCGAGGAGAATGGAGCACACCCGCCTGTCGCTGAGCAGCTGCGTGACGACCTCGCTCTCGTCACCCTGGCCTTCCCCAACGCTGGCGCCAATGTCTCGCCCAATGCTCTCCTCCAGAGCCTTTCCCTCCCTCAGGACAGCTCGATCGAGGTCATGCCCTCCTCCGAGAACATCCTCTCCCAGATCTCCTCCGATGCCACCCTCGCCTTCTCCATGCCCTACCACCAGACCGCGCAGTTCTTGGAGAGCGTCAAGGAAATTCCCGCAGTCGCTGAAGTCTCCGCCCAGGCCGACGGCAGCGACGACGAGCCCGAGCAGAAGATGTGGCTTATGAAGTCCTCCAAGGTCGCCGGTTCTGGCAGCCTCGTGGAGTGGGCTAAGAACTCTTGGACTGCTTTCATTGACTTGGTCAAGAACGCCGAGACCCTCGACATTGTCATCATGTCTCTTGGATACATCTCCATGTACTTGACTTTCATCTCGCTTTTCACCAGCATGCGCAGACTTGGCTCCAACTTCTGGCTCGGCACCAGCGTTCTCTTCTCCTCTGCCATGGCTTTCCTTTTCGGCCTGATGGTCACCATGAAGATGGGCGTGCCCGTGAACGTTGTCCTCCTTTCTGAGGGTCTTCCCTTCTTGGTTGTTACCGTCGGATTTGAGAAGCCCATCATCCTCACACAGGCTGTTCTCTCT
This sequence comes from Cladosporium oxysporum, assembly GCA_035771495.1. Lineage (NCBI taxonomy): Eukaryota > Fungi > Ascomycota > Dothideomycetes > Cladosporiales > Cladosporiaceae > Cladosporium > Cladosporium oxysporum. Next base: position 1,716,842 of record JAWNKS010000010.1, read on the forward strand.
GCTGCCATCCAGGGCAGGCGTCCGTCTCCTCCTGGCAGCCCGAGCCCGAACTCCAGCAACACAGAGGCGCCGCTCACCATTCAGAACGCTGTGCAATCTGCTGTTCGCGAGCGTGGCTTTGAGATTGTCCGTGACTACGCTGTTGAGATTGCCATTCTGTGCCTGGGCGCCGCCTCTGGCATCCAGGGCGGTCTCCGCCAATTCTGCTTCCTCGCTGCTTGGACCCTCTTCTTTGACTGCATCATGCTTTTCACCTTCTACACCGCTATCCTGACCATCAAGCTCGAAATCACCAGGATCAAGCGCCACGTCGCCACTCGCAAGGCTCTCGAGGAAGATGGTGTCAGCAAGGCTGTCGCCGAGAACGTCGCCAACAGCAACGACTGGCCACGCGATGATGTTATGCAGAGCAGCGACCTCAGCATCTTCGGCCGTAAGGCCAAGGATAGCAGCATTCCTCGTTTCAAGGTCTTGATGGTCACTGGTTTCCTTCTGATCAACGTGCTCAACCTTTGCACCATGCCTTTCCGCGGAACATACAACCCGTCACCCGTCAACGTTATGAGCCAGCCTCCGATGGACCCCTTCAAGGTTGCTGGAAGCGCTCTTGACCACTTGTCTGCGAACGCCAAGGCCGGCGACAAGACACTATCGGTTACTGTCTTCTCTCCTGTCAAATACGATCTTCAGTTCCCCTCCGTTCACTACTCGCCTGCCGAGAAGTCAGATTGGTCTATGTTCGAGGTCGACTACTCTGATGGTGTTTTCTCGGCCGTTGGCGGCAGGGTTGTTGAGAGCATCCTAAAGAGCTTCGAAGACCCCGTACTCAGCAAGTGGATCATCATCGCACTCGTTTTCAGCTTGGTGTTGAACGGCTACCTCTTCAATGCCGCAAGGTGGAGCATCAGGGGTGCCGAGAAGGACTCGAGCTCTGCCACCACTCCATCTGTCAAGCCCGCCACCAACGGACACGCGATCGCACCCAAGGCCGAGAACCCCGAAGACAGGACCTTCAGCGAACTCAGCCCGCTCGATGAAGTGCCAAACGGTTCCGTCAACCGCAGCAAGGAAGAGGCCGAGGCTATGGTCAAGGCTGGAAAGGCTCCATTGCTCACTGACAACGAGCTCGTCGACCTTGCTCTTCGTGGCAAGATCCCAGGTTACGCTCTCGAGAAGACTCTCGGTGACAAGGTCCGCGCTGTCAAGATTCGTCGCTCGCTCATTGCTCGCACGCCCGCTACCAAGGAACTTACTTCCAAGCTCGAGACTTCTCTCCTTCCCTACAAGTACATGGACTACGACCGTGTCTTCGGTGCTTGCTGCGAGAACGTCATTGGCTACACTCCTCTGCCTATCGGCGTCGCTGGCCCGCTCGTTATCGACGGCCGTAGCTACTTCTTGCCCATGACTACCACCGAGGGTGTCCTTGTTGCTAGTGTGAGCCGTGGCTGCAAGGCCATCAACGCCGGCGGCGGAGCTGTTACCGTTCTTACCGGTGATGGTATGACTCGTGGTCCTTGCGTTGGCTTTGAGACTCTTTCTCGTGCCGCTGCGGCTAAGCTTTGGCTCGACAGCATTCCTGGTCAGAAGGTCATGAAGGATGCATTCAACTCCACTTCCCGCTTCGCCCGTCTCCAGGAGATCAAGAGCACTATCGCTGGCACCTACGTTTACATCCGTTTCAAGACTACCACTGGTGATGCTATGGGAATGAACATGATCTCCAAGGGTGTCGAGCACGCTCTGAGTGTTATGTCGAACGAGGCTGGCTTCGAGGACATGGCAATCATCACTGTCTCTGGCAACTACTGCACAGACAAGAAGCCTGCTGCTATCAACTGGATCGATGGTCGTGGCAAGAGTGTCGTTGCTGAGGCTATCATCCCCGGCGAGGTTGTCAGGTCCGTCCTCAAGAGCGACGTTGATGCTCTCGTTGAGCTCAACATTAGCAAGAACTTGATCGGTTCTGCAATGGCTGGCAGCATCGGTGGTTTCAACGCACACGCCGCCAACATCGTGACCGCCATCTATCTCGCCACTGGTCAGGATCCCGCCCAGAACGTGGAGAGCAGCAACTGCATCACAGTCATGAAGAAGTAAGTCGATCACCATATTGCATCTTGTCTTGTAGAACCTTTACTAACCCTCATTCTAGCTTGAAGGGAAACCTCCAAATTTCCGTCTCCATGCCCTCCATCGAAGTTGGCACTATCGGCGGCGGCACCATCCTCGAGCCTCAAGCAGCCATGCTCGAAATGCTCGGCGTGCGCGGTGCTCACATGACTAACCCTGGTGCCAACGCCCAGCAGCTCGCCAAGATCGTCGCTGCCGGTGTTCTCGCTGGTGAGCTCTCACTGTGCTCAGCACTCGCTGCTGGCCACCTGGTGAAGGCCCACATGGCCCACAACCGCTCCGTCGTCCCCAGTGCGGCGCCCAGCAGGTCTCAGAGCCCTGGCCCCGCAGCAGGAGGTGCAAAGCTGTCTCCGATGACCACGAGGAAGTAATTCAAGTTGATGAGCATGCGACCGGCCTGACTTGGCTGGCTAATTTCCCCAAATAAACATGTGGGTGTTTATTACGGCGTTGGCTGTGGCGAGGGGTCCGTCACAAACGGGATACCAAGGGATCCGTCCGCGGGAGGCATCGATCAATTATCTGGTGCCCATCATAAGAAATTTTTTAGCGAGCATTTATTTTCTCGAAAGCTTGTATATATCATCTACATTTTCACATATGCATTTGTTTGCATTTGAATGGATTGCATGAACAAGATCAAAATGCGATTTCAATCTGAAAGAGAAACGATCATATTTCCTGTCCTTTTGAGTCCTATCCTCCTGGTATTCGTGAAAACAGTACAGCAAGCTGAGATAATTTCATCGTCTTTCAATTGTGATACTTCAGATAAAAGAGACCCTTGTACTGTATCTTAAGCTCAATATGCCACTATTCAGCAACCTCTCTATTAGAGTTTGTGAATAAGAAAAGAAGTAGGTGAAACATGAGCTAGCGCCAAAGACTTTTCCACGTTCTAGCGCTTTGCTGCAAAACTTAACGCACACGACAGAAGTCAAGTCTTCGGTGTACAGTCTCGCCACTTCTGCCACCTTGCTACTACACTTCTCAGGATAGACCGAACGGATCTATCTACGTCAACGCATTAGCAAAATCCTCGTTATCAGATCCATAACTGACCGAGGATCAAAGGTCCCTTTAGTCCAAACCCTTTGCCGGTGATGACGCTAAGCATCGATTCGAATTTGACAAGCTCCGCCCGCCATGTGCGTGCTCTTGAGCTTGTCTGGCCCTGAGTGTGCGTGATTGGCTATAGCGCAAAACTTCTGCGCCGTTATCCGTCATTCTGGATCCGACTTTGGCACTTCCTGTCCGCTAGACAGCCGTAACCCGGCTATGCCCTTGTCCAGGAACAGCACTATTCCGACTCGAAAGGACGAAATCTTCGCCCGTGATGGAGGGACGCGTCCGCGCATACCGTAAGGCCCCGCCGCCTCGTCGTGGAAACCACTCGAGACGCGTTAGGCTCACCTCAGTTTCTTGTCTCCTTCACACATCATACACCGAAATCTTTTTGTCTACGAGGCTATACCGCCAGTGCATGAGCGCGTTCCCTTGTTCTGAGTCGCCCTAAGCCTTCTCTTTTCTAAACCCCCTCCAAAGCTTCCATCTCGCTCACCGTGGTCCTGGGCAAGCAATCCTATCCCTCCGTCGTACCGAGCAGGAGCCAGCATAGGCGAGATGAGCTACACCACCGACGACTACGACATTGAGAAGCAGCTGTCTTCGCAGCGCAAGGCCACCTCCTCCTCCGGCGGCCTTTCCTCGTCGACTCAATCCAATGTCCAACATGGCACCACCGCAGACGCCTCCGACGCCGCAGCCGGCTCGTCTCTCACCGCGAAGCTGATGCACTTCGCCGGCAAGTTCGGCGTCGAGCAGCGCGGCATCGAACGCGTGCCCGAGGACGAGCGTACCGACACGGGCTTCAAGGCGCTCTTGAACGTCTCGACGATGTGGTTCTCGGCCAACCTTGTCGTGGCGGCTTTCGCGCTGGGACTGCTGGCGCAGAGCGTGTTCGGGCTGGGCGTCGCGGACGCCATGTTGGTCATTCTGTTTTTCAATCTCATTGGGATTACTCCTGTGTGTTTCTTTTCGACTTTCGGACCGAAGTTTGGATTGTGAGTGTGGAGCCTTCCTTTCTTTCGTCTTTCTGTTGGCCTTTGGCGGAGCTTTGTTTGACGTTGAAAGCGTTGTGGAACTTTCTGCTGACTATTTTCTGAACAGACGACAAATGGTCCTTTCTCGCTTTTGGTTTGGATTCTACGGTGTGAAGCTTAGTATGTTAGCCGAGCTTGCTTTTGCAAGAAGGATAAAACTGACATACGAGCCACAGTCGCCTGCTTCAACGTGCTCGCGTGTATTGGCTGGTCCTCCGTGAACGCGATTGTCGGCGCCCAGCTGATCGAAACCGTCAACCCGAGCGTGCCCGGTGGCGCTGGAATCGCCATCATCGCCGTCTGCACCCTCCTCGTGTGCACCTTTGGCTACAAGATTGTGCACTACTACGAATTCGTCGCTTGGATCCCTCCTTTGATTGTCTTCCTCATCCTCCTCGGCGTGTTTGCGCACAGCGGCGATTTTGTCAACATTTCCTGGAAGACTGGAACGTCTGAGATGGGATCTGTTCTTTCTTTTGGATCTGTTATCTACGGCTTTGCTACGGGCTGGACCTCGTATGCTGCCGATTACACCGTCTACCAGCCTGCTACTCAGTCGCGACGTAAAGTCTTCTTCTGGACCTGGCTCGGCCTGATCATCCCGCTTCTGTTCACGCAAATGCTCGCTGTGGCTATCATGTCCGCGACCACCATCAACGGCGGCGACAACCGCTACCAAGCCGGCTACGACGCGACTGGCACAGGCGGCCTCATCGGCGCCGTTCTCGTCAACCTAGGAGCCTTCGGCAAGTTCTGCATGGTCATCCTCGCCCTGTCCATCATCGCCAACAACGTCCCCAACATCTACAGCGTCAGTCTCACCGCGCAAGTCCTCGCCAGCAAGACCGCACGCGTCCCGCGCTTCATCTGGACCTTCGTCGCCACCGGCATCTACATCGGCATCGCCGTACCGGGCTACTCGCACTTCGAGCAGATCCTGCACAACTTCATGAACTTCATCGGCTACTGGCTCGCCATCTACGAGGGCATCTCCTTCTGCGACCACTTCCTCTTCAAGCGCGGCTTCGGCGGCTACACGCCCGAAGACTACAACTCGCCAGAGAAACTGCCGCCGGGCCTTGCCGCCGTCGCGGCTTTCTGCTTTGGCATCGCGGGTATGGTGACGGGAATGTCGCAGGAGTGGTACGTGGGGCCCATAGCGCTGCATGCGGGAAATGGGCCTACCGGGGGTGATGTTGGGTTCGAGCAAGGGTTTGCGTTTGCTTTTGTCGCGTATGCGATTCTGAGACCCATTGAGTTGAGGTTCTTTGGTCGCTAAGCATGTAGCGATGTTTTGGGAGGAGAGTGGACACGCACGCACGCGCTGTGCTGCTTAGATAGAAAAACATGTCTTACGAGATTTATCAATGAAAAAGATCATCCTGCTCCAATGATGGATTTGTACTAGCTTGGGACATGGTACGCTGCTGCAATGTCCCGGGCTTCTTTGATCTTCTGTTTGTTCTTGCGTGCTTCTATTCTACCCCTTGACCATGGATTATATACCTGACAGACCAAGAAACTCGCTCGATATTCACGCGGCTCTTGCCTTCCAGAGACTTTCTGTCCTGGTGCTCAAATGGTCTTCTCTCTTCCGCAATGCCTGCTGTTTCTTGCTTCAAGGCCAGAGAGTTCCATGTGTACAGCATTCTGGGAGTCAGAAATCTGTAGTGGTTGGCTGAAAGGCTGTTTTCGCCCGGAAAGCTGACGCTTCAATTGGCTTGTCTTTCTCAATGGCTGCTGCTGTTGCTGCAAGGACTTGAGGAGTTGCTGGACGCGACGATTGCGATCGCAGGTCTGGTAGGATGCGAGTGCATGCTCTCACCGTCGCATGCATGGATAGTTTCGGTGGTGCTTTCGAGCTGTTCGTTCAGCTGGGCTGGTTGGTAGTCGCTTGAAGCAAGAGATGGGGTGAAGAAATGGATCATGTTTGTGCGGAACGGTTCAGGATGCGTGTTGTTGCTCTTCGATGGCGATGTCGTTCAGCAGGTCGCGCGGTTGGATCTGATATCGCCGTTGGTGTTGGTGTGCTGGCAGTAAGTCGGAAGGCTGGTGGCTTTCGTGGGAACGATGTAACCTCGATGTTTGGCTGTTTACGAGGGTGATGGCCGTAGCACTGGTCTGATATTTGCGGTCAGATACCAGAAAAGATGTCTCGACTCTTTCCAATCGACTTCTGGAATGAAGTCTGCGTGCTGTAGCCTGACCGAGCCCCTCAATCGCACGTAGTTCTGTTCGTGCTTCGTGGGGTGGCGGGTCTCGAGTGAGGTTAAACGCTGAGGTTGCTGCTTCGTCGTCGCGCCCAACAACCACACACACAACTCGTAAGTGACATTTTTTTTTCTCTAGTTCAACACGTACCTCTCCGCGGAGTATGCTGACACGCCTAGCTGATTTATATTATTCATCAACAACCACGTCAACACAGACAAGATGTAAGCATTGTTTCCGAGGTGAACTGCGAGGTCATCGTACTGACTGTAGTGATAGGAGCACCACCACCAACAACAACAACAACCAACAGGAAGTAGACAGGCAGACCGCGCGTACCCAGGAGATCTGTCGTCAATGGGACCTGAACCTGCGCCATGTCATCCAGGGACAGCACGCTCAGGCTATCGCCGCCTCGGATTCTGGGTTCGGGCTCACTGAGCAGCTCTATCAAGACATCACGCACGGGACCCGCTCCGTAAGCGGCATCGCGTGCGATCAATTGCTAGAGCTCGTTCAGTGGTGCCTCTCCCAAGATCTCGAGGCTGGAGGTACGACCTGGCTAGCGTGCGAGAACTCGGTGTCGGCCAGGGCAGAGCACCCGATAATGACTCCTGGGGATGAGACCCATTGGCTGGTTGCGCGTGGTTTGTGGCTGGTCTACGACCTGACGGGCGAATACCGCCTGGATCAAGAAATGCGCCTGCGCCTGCGTGAATTCAATGTCCGGGCCTTGCGCTTCGTCGCCGATCTCTGCTACGATGCGGAAGTTCGTGCTGTTACCACGGCTCCTCAATCGAGCCAACGCATGTGGTGGAAAGACTCTGGAGACGAAGTGCTTGACCGGCTGAGCAACCACCGAAACAGTGCGGATCAATCCATACATGATGCTGCGCTGGGTGCTTTGCGGGACCTTGCATGGCGTGGGTTCTTTCGCTATGACCAGGCGGATTGGACGCTCGATTAGAACGAAAGCCGAGACTCCGGTAAGTCAGCTTTCATTCTCGTTCTTTCTCTCTTTTCTTGCAGATACTGTTCTCCTATCCTCTGATCCTCTGGACCGAAACCTGCTAGTGTAGGAGCTGGGACTGGACATACCAAGCTGGGTCAAGCATACGATGGCGCTACTGCCTGCCGCATTCGCTCCATGCAAGAGTTGGTGATATTGGGATGTGACATTGGGATTGCCAACTGCACGAACTGGATCCAGAGCTCTTTCCTTCGACTGCATGTCCGGATCCAGGAAACCCATAGTAGGAGACTCGAATGCATCTTGAACAGGAATGCGGAGCAATTGAGGGACCTGCCAGCTCTCTTGATTACCATCTGGATAAAGGCCTCCGATTTATAGGATTACAACTTTCATATCCAAGTGGACCGCTGATGAGATGCTGTCAACGCAATTGGAAACAAAAAATGCGACTCATCTGAGAAGCTGCTCAAACTCGCCAGACATGAGACAACTGGAGGAATCGGGGATAGGAGAAACTCATCATGTTCATTCATTCATCAACATTCAATGCCCAAGCCCGTTTCCTACTTGCTCACTGCCAACTCTCCCTTTGGCAGCTTCCTACACTCTGGACACAGCCATTCTCCCGCTGGCTCGTTCTTGAGCCCCACACAAGTCCAATGGAACCACTGATACTTGCAGTTGTCGTTGTCACAGCCAACCATATCCCCGAAAGAAACTTTCTGACAGAAGCAATACAGTGTCGTGTCCTCGCCCTCCTCAAGATCCTCCTCAGCCTCGCCGTCAGAAGCCCGATCACCGGCGCCATCGCCTTGCGTCCGAGCTAGAGAAGAAGGAGTAGGAGAAGCAGAACCGTCCTCGCTATCAGTGACCGAAGCGTTTGTGCTGGGCGTGCCGTTTCTACCAGCACGAGCAAGCTGACCTCGACGATCGCCACCCTTGATCTTGCTGCTCGTACGACCAGAACGTTTCCCTGTACGAGAGCTGTTGGCAGGAATCGGCTTGCGATTATTTGGAGGAGCGACTTTCTTGGTGTGTGCAGGACGAGAAGGTTGAGCAGAGCCGGCCCGTGATGAACTGGCAGCTGGACCTGGAGTCGTGGCTTTGGGAGTTCCTGGACCTGTTGGCGGCTTGAGATGGCTACCTTTGTTGGGAAGAGCAATCTCGTTGGGTCGGCGCCGTTTGTTGGAAGTCTCGGCGCTGCCTTCGCGAACGGATCGGGGAGCGCTGACTGGAGTCTGAGAACCACCTGTCCGAGCGCCAGCAGCAGTGTGAGCCATGCGAGCTTGCGCCGCATTGGCGATATTTGGAGCGCCGCCTATTGAGCCGATGTTGCCGGAAATACTCTGGAGAGGTCCACCGGAAACTGGTGTTGATACGCCTGTCGCACTCCCAGACAACATGCTTGGGCCTTTCCAGTCTGCAGGGAATTCTTCGCGGATAGTCAAGTGGCGCAGACCCATGTCCAAGCGCTTGACTTGTCGTTCCAGCACAATCAGGGCTTTTTCGCTCAGGCCGCATTTCTCGGCCTGCAGGATTTCACATTTGTCGAAGCAGTCGTTGATGGTCTTGGTGAAGGCGTCCTCCTTCGGATTAGGCACATGACCACCGTTGAGGCGTACCCACTTCTGGAGCGCAGCATCACGCTTGTTAATCTCCTCCTTGTATGCGAGAATCTGGTGGTCTTTTGCCTGGATCTCCTCGAGCAAATGAGTTACTTCAGCTGGAGTGTTTGCCACTGGAAATTACGTCAGCACCACAAGATCGCGCAAGACTCCCCAAAAGAAGGAGACTTACCATCGTGCATGAACTGCTCAAGCACCGATGCGGCATCTTCTGGCATATGGAGACTCATGGCTATGGCCGCTGGCAGTGGAAGTTGCGAGTGGCGCAAATTACTCGACTGTCCGAGGGACTACGACGCAGTCACAACGACAGATCACAAGTCGCAAGAATTTGAGGCTGAAAGAGCGCAGAGGCTTGATGGAAGTGATGGAGTTGATCTGAAGTGAGAGCGCGCGATCGCGACCACACGAAAGATGGAGACGAGTCTTGAAGCCGGCTTGGAAGTCTGAGCAACCGCGCTAAGCTCTCCACACGGCGCCTCCCGCTGCGCCACGCTCCCTCCCGCAGAGCCGTCTGGTCGGGTCCAGATGGACTTGGAGGTCATTGCTTGAGAGTGAGATGCTCGCCCACCTAAACCGATGGCAGCGAGACGAAGCTGGCGCAAACCGTCGCATCCCACGAGCAGACCCTCACCGACAACGAATATCCCATCGCCGCATAGTATGTGACAGCCCCATCCATGGCAGGCTCAAATATCCCGCGCGCCGACGCACACGGCGACATAGTGCAGCAATGGGCGATGCCTGCGTCTGGTCGCACCGGAAGCCGCTCTCACACTCCAGACAACGGCCACGGCCACGATGACGGCTACGCCAACGGCGACGACTACACATGCGATGGCAGACCCTCACGGCAGGCGACACCCACCGAAGACGACGAGCGACACTGGCAAGACCAGGAGTTGAACCGCAAGATTATGCAGCAGGTCGAGGACAATGGCATCACTCGACCCAAAGGCCTCAAGGTCTCATATCACTACAACAGCACAGTCGAGGACATGCATTTTGGCAGGACACATCCCATGAAGCCGTGGCGCCTTACTCTGGCGAAACACCTCATTCTTGGCTACGGCCTGCACTACGCAATGGACACCCACGAAGCGCTCCCCGCCACCAAAGAGCAGGTTTGCGCCTTCCACGACCCCGACTACGTGGAGTTCCTCTCCGAAGTTGCGCCGGAGACATTCGACAGATTAGCGAAGCTCCCTCGATACCAGAAGGCGGTGCCGTACGCGCACGATACAGATAGCGTCTACCTCGGGCCTTACAACCTCTCCACCTCACCTGGCGCGGACTGTCCAGTTTTCGCGGACATGAGCACATACCTATTCTTGTACACAGGCGCCACATTAGCAGCCAGCCACCAACTCACAACTAGACAAAGCGATATCGCAGTCAACTGGTCAGGCGGTCTGCATCACGCACATAAGTCCGAAGCCTCTGGCTTCTGCTACATCAACGACATCGTGCTCGCAATTCTGGAAATGCTCAAAGTCTGGGCTCGAGTCCTCTACATCGATATCGATGTGCACCACGGAGATGGTGTCGAGGAAGCCTTCCAAAGACAGCCGCGTGTCATGACGTTGAGCTTTCACCGTTTTGGTACATATGATGACACGGGACATAAGTTCTTCCCTGGCACCGGCGATGTCACCGACGTTGGTCTGAAGTCGACACATGGCGAGCACTTTGCCCTTAATGTGCCTATAAGTTCGGGAATCGACGACAGGCAATACAATTACCTGTTCACATCTGTCGTTGGCAAAGCAGTCAAGGCTTTCAACCCATCAGCAATCGTGCTGCAATGCGGCGCCGATTCGCTTGGTGGCGATCGACTTGGACAGTTCAACATCAACATCAAACAGCACGGCGAGTGCGTACGCTTCGTCAAGTCGCTCAATGTGCCAGTCATGCTTCTCGGTGGAGGTGGATACACTGCAAGAAACGTAGCTAGAGCATGGTGCCACGAGACAGCACTTGCGACAGAGAACGAGCTGCCAGACGCCATCCCGCTCGACTTTATCCCCAGACCCGAAGCTTTCCACGGTCGGGGCCACGGAGATGGAAAGCTGTTCCCGGCCTTCACCCGAACTCACCCCAACTACTGCAGTAATACTGATCTGGAGAACATGGTGAAGAAAATCGAGTGGGACCTGAAGTATGTCGCGAACGCACCCTGGGTGCAGATGGACCAGCTGCCAAGAAAGAGCATGATGGAGACCATCACGGCCAACATCGACGAGGACCGCAAGCACAACAGGGCCGAGAAAGACCGGAAGCAGAAGGAGAGGGATCCTGCTGGTAGAGGGGAATTGAGATAGTCATGAGAACTGATGTTTGGGTGGAAGGATGTTGTTTCAAGCGTGGCGCTCGGCGTTGCGATATTGTATGGGACATGGTACAACAAAGGGCACCCCTGTGGAGAAAGAGAGAATTATCCTATGCGACAGACCACACACTCGATGGAAGCGGCAGAAGTTAGTTACATGCTGCGAGGGACCTTGGACGAGGTTCATGATGCTCGAGTCCTGGTATTCAAAATTATGACGACCCCATCTCTTTTGCATAAGTCTTCGATCCGGCAACTTCTTCATTCTTGCTTCCGAACTCTGTGCGCTTGACCTCACTGTGTTCCTGCGGCGACATGACTTACGGTATGGTTTGATGTGATACTATGTGACTGTCTTCAATCCCTGCAGATACCTACCGATTTTGCAGTACTGAACTCAGGAACAATTGATTTATCAGCCTAGGCTCAATAGCGACGATGACTGCGTCACAACTTCTTGCCGAGCGGCCTGCTATCACTACCGCCCATGGTTTCCTTCAAGTAAACAACAAAAAACCCATCCGTCACTGCCGACCCCTGCACGATCGAGGATATCGGTTATCTCTTGTCTCCTTCCTACTCAGGAAGCTCGCTGGCAGCGCTGGCTGGGCGAGCCCCGCTTGGGAGGTGATCATCGCCCAAACCCCCAAGCCAACTTTTAAAACGAACTTTGCCACGCGACCGAATGCTACATTGCCTAGGTATCCTATATCTTCATGCGGCAGGTTCCTTGCATACCGTCATGGCGATGTCTGCGATGACTTGCTATTGGGCCAACGCTGCTGCTTAGTAGCGGGCGAGCACATGGTTTGCATGCGTGCTGTGGATCCCGCGACAACGTGCCGTGTGGATGTATGCACTTGTATTGAAGATCTTCAAGCACGCTTGTCTTGGTGATGGTACCTCCAAATGGTAGGTGTTGGTAATGTCGGACTAACCCTAGATCCTGCATCGGCCTCTTCATGCTCTATCCGGGGCTTATATAGCCCTCGCTGCTTTGCATTTGCATCCTCCAGGATTCAGCTACCCGGTGACTGGACACAATGTTTACAAAAACTATCGCTTTCGGCACACTGTTGAGTGCTGCCAGTGCTCAGACATGGAGAGGGCTTCCTGGCAGCTTGTACGGCCCTTCTGAACCATGGGGCTACGCACCGGAGGCGAGCTGGCCGCCGACTGATCTCGGAAAAGCTTTGCAACCGCAAAGGCCTGACAACCTCACCAGCCAGATCGTTGCTCAGATTGACCAGGAAAGAGTGGGCGACATCATCACTAAGCTCGCAAACTTTGGCACCAGACACACCCTTTCGATTCAGAATTCCCCAACGAGAGGAATTGGCGCCGCTCGCGATTGGATCTACAAGGAGATGCAAGGTTATGCTGCAGAGTCCAATGGAAGCATGGACGTGTACTTCAATTCCTACATCCAGCCTGTGGCCAGCAGAATCTCATTCCCGGTCAACATCACCAATGTGGTAGCTCAGATCAATGGCACTACTGACCCGAACCGAGTCTATGTTGTCACTGGCCACTACGACAGCCGCCGCCTCGATGTGATGGACGCTGAGGGTGATGCGCCAGGTGCCGATGACGATGCCTCTGGAGTCGCTGTGGTAATGGAAATGGCTCGCGTTTGCGCCAAGCTCAAGCCTAAATCTACCATGATCTTCGCTGCTGTTGCGGCGGAAGAGCAAGGTCTTTACGGCTCGGATCATCTGGCAAAGACCCTTAAGCAAGCCGGCTACAACGTTGAAGGCAACTGGAACAACGATATTGTTGGAACTGGCCACTTCCAGCCCTTCAGCCCGATCAATGACTACACTATTCGCCTCTTCGGTGCCAGCATCCTGTACCCTAACGCATCCACTGCTGCTGAAGACAGACAGATCGGAATTATTGGTGGCGAAAACGATTCGCCCGCCCGAAATCTTGGCCGCTTCATCGCAGAAGTTGCTGCTGGCGCCTCCCATGATCTTGATATGCAAGTCGCCCTGATCTACCGCCCAGACCGCTACCTCCGCGGCGGCGACCACCAGTCCTTCCTCACACAAGGGTTCCCCGCCGTGCGGTTTACTGAAGCCGTCGAGGATTACACCCATCAGCATCAGAACACTCGTGTCGAGAATGGCACGCAATATGGCGACCTGGTCGAGTTTGTAGACTTTGACTACACCTCTCGTGTCGCCAAAGTTAACTTAGCAACAATGTGGTCTGCAGCAAACGCTCCAGCGATGCCTCAGAACGTGACCATCTCCCAGCGCATTGGCATCCCTGCTGCGGACGAAGATACACCGCTGTCGATCGTCAACAACCTCAGCGCTTTCAACTGGACCACAGGTAACGACCCACTTGTTGCGAGCTACGAGCTCGTGTGGAGAGTTGCAGGCGCTTTGCAGTGGAGTCATGCTCTTGATGTTGGCAACACTGGCGGTGTCACTGTAGATTTGCCCAAGGACAGCCTGCAGTTTGGTATCAGAGCTGTCGGAAGAGATGGAAAGAAGAGCCCGGCTGTGTTCCCGCTGCCAGGTGCCCGGTAAAGTTCGCTGCTATTCGTATGCTTCATGCTGTAGCGGAATGAGATGCTTTTAGAAGAAGTTGCTGGGCGCCAATACAGTATGCTTTTGACAAAGTGACCATATATGGTGGCGTCCGGAGGCCATAAATCTTATCAATTGTTTGAATCGATGCCTACCTGAATTGATGCTTCTTTGTCGTTGTATGCATGTTTGCTATTCTCCAGCAGAATGATCAATATAATTTTTCATTTGTGCTATATACTCTTGAAAACATCTTTTAAACCAGCTGTACTACCCCTGAGAAGAATGTGATTCCCCACTGATGACGCTGCTATCTCTTGTAAGCGAACGCATGGTCCAAGATGAAGCGAATGCCCTCCGATCGCCATGTGTCGGCTTCGGCAAAGGCATTGCCGGTCACATTGGTGTCGAAGACAATATTTTCAGGCTCCTCGTTAGAGTATACCGGCCAGTCAGGAGTGGACGAGTTCCTGTCCTTGTACCCGTTGGGGTCGAGGTCGTGAATGAACGACGCCCAGCTGGAGCTCATGAGGAAACCAAGCTCCTGGTAGGCCTCTGACTTGTTGGCGTAAGGGTTGACGGTGCCCCAGAGTGGGCCGTAGCCGAGACCTTGGGTGTTGTCAAACACGAAAGCAACTTCTTGGAAGTGTGTCACGCCAACGGTGAAGGGAATGCCGTTCGGGATAGTGTTGAACCTGTAGCTCCAGGCGTCGATGCCGAACTTGGTCCAGGTCTCGCAGGCGCCGCGGCGGTTTGCGATCATCACGGCGTCGCCGGCGTATGCTGCGCTGCGACGGTACTGCGACTGGTTTGGGTAGACGTAGTCGCCGATCTCCTCAACAGGTGGAATCCAGTAATCAGGTGTGTTGGGGTAGGCTTCAAGCGCTTCGGGAACCAAGTGCTGGGGCAGGAATGCAGAGGTGTCCGGACTAGCGATGTACTCGGCGAAGTCTGCGTCAGAGTTGATCCCTTGAGGACCGAAGGCGGTGCCCTCATCAGTGTTCGCACCAGCGATGATGGGAACCTTAACGAAGTCACCGTCTTCGAGCTGGAGGCTACCCCACCGGGCAATGAAATCACCATCAACGATCGGGTTCCAGTCGCTACCCTCAGTAGAGTTGAACCAGTTGTTCACTTGCTCGTAAGGGGCGTAGCGAACGCATTCAAGAGTGTCAGTGGCATTGCTGCAGCCAGTGGCGTTGACCAGACCATCATAGCCAGGCTGGTAGTCAATGACGGAGCGGTAGCTGTTGTAAGCCACAGGGTTGCCAGACTGCATGATACCAGCGCGGAACAGACCATCATCACGACCGTTGTAAGCAAGCAAATGCCAACCGACAGAAGCGGCACCAGCGGATTCTCCCCAGATGGTGACCTTGCTGGGGTCGCCGCCGAAGGCGCCAATGTTTTCCTGCACCCAGTGGAGGGCCAAACGCTGATCTCTGAGACCGATGTTGGTATCGCCACTGCCAGAGACCTGCTCGGATGCAAGCAAACCCCAGCCCGCAAGGCGGTAGTTGATAGAGACGCCGATGATAGGCTTTCCGATCTTTACACTGTTCTCCACGATGAAGGAGAGGTTGTAGCGCGCGTCACGACTGCCGCCCATCTGCAGACCACCACCGTGGATCCAGAGGCCAATGGGCAACTCCTGGTCTTCGTAGCCCGAAGGACGGACTACATTGAGGTACAAGCAGTCCTCAGAGATAGGGTAGCCAAGCTGATCGCCGCCGTAGCCAACACAAGAAGGAGCATACTCGGTTGCCTCGTAAGTGCTGTTGTAGGTGCTGTTCAGGGATTGTGGAACCTTGAATCGAAGTCCATTGACGGGAGGCTGAGCGTAAGGGATGCCCAAAAAGTAGTCCTCGTTGTAGGTTGAGGAGTGGACACCGGAGATGGTACCGTTCTTGACGGATACTGTGGGAGCACCGTATCCAGCTTGACGACGGTATCCGGGCGCTGCACTGGCGACAGCCAGGAGGCTTGCAAAGATGGTGAGCATACTGGGCGAGAAGGAAGTGCTATACCAGCAGACGAGCTACCTCGCCATACTGCCGCCATGCTGGGTCCATTTTATACATTTCGTGATCGGCGTTGGAGATCGGCATCCGAGGCCGTTGGCACGTCATGGCGAGGGGAAGACAGGACGGCTCGTGGCCCACGAGACTTGCCGGTCAGTGACGACGGGCAAAGCTGCATGGTATGGAGTCATGGGGACGACAAAGACAGAGCGGGCGCCGTGGCGCATGGACGATCATGCAAGGAATGGAGATTGTTTTGTGCGGGGCTGTGGGGATAACAGATGTGCCGTCCACGTTGCTTGCAGGCATTTCGCAGAAATGCTCCAGTTTCTCCGCTCCAACCCGCACGCGACTCATGGCAGCCCCATCGTGGCGTTTGCCTTTCTTGTGTATAAGTCTACATGTACAGTAGATTGATCGTATAGCTGCAAGATTGGCATGGAGACACTGTGGGATTTGGGAGACTCTGTCTGACCGGCCTAGATACCTATACAGTCAGGTCAATTTAGTGTTTCTACTGGCGTACACTAAGTTATGATGATCATGATGGACAATATACGTAGACTTTTGATGATCTACAGTAGCAAAAGCTATAATACACCCTGGCTCTGCGTCCTCGGAGGATGAGGCAATTCCCGACTACAGGCCAGCGCTTTATCCTTGCACTCTTCGACTTGTGGATGCTTCTTTCGCACTGTAGCCAAGGATGCATGCTGAAACTAAACTCGAGGTCCGGGTAATGCACCATGGAGCTCGGCTGATGCTCCTACTATGTGCTGTGTACTCCGAGCTGATGCGAAAGTTCTGTACGGGCCTCGGAATTAACCAGAGACAAGTGGTGGACATCCCACCAGCAACGCGTCGTCGGCACTCGACGAAAGAAGAAAGTCAGTATATGCTTGGCCTTACCTGTACATTATGATTTGATTAGCTACCCTCCTGGAGGATTGGTCAAACAATCACCTCCAAGCTGTGGTGAATACCCGGTTCCGGAGTGGAGTTGGCCGCATCCGAGATGTGTCCGCGCTCGGCAACGGTGCGTCTGATGCCCTCGTTGATCACAAAGGCGATGTAGCATCGGCAGTATTTGCATACTTGCGACGATACAAATATGTGTGCTCGAAACGATAGTCAAGTCCCCTTGCTCATCTCCACTAGCTGGTGTACTTCTCCAGCATGGGCAGCTGTCCAGATAGTTACGATGGGAGACTTTGTGGCAGCGACAATAATCCTCTGCAGGTATGGCCATGCGTCCGAGAACAGGAGTTGCTGAAAACGAAACAAGCAGAGCGCCTGTTCATCTTTCGAAGCACACCAGCGATGGACAACGACTCGGCAACGTGCTCACAGACTACTTTGACGGCATCAGCAATGAGGATGACAGAAGCGCGATTTTGCGATGTAATGGTTGTGGATACACATTATTCGCGAGCGACTCTTTCTGACAGACAACAAAGATTTAAAGAAAACCATAGCGAGGCTGAAACCCATGTAATGATCCCTCCGCATCCACCCAGCATCGCGCTTCACATCCTGCCCACCTTCCAAAAGAAACCGTGTCGCAGTACCCGGCGCAAGCGCAAGCCCACCCAATCATTCTCAAGTCGACGATGGCACCGCTGATGGAGTTCACGCGGATCTGGTGGCGAGCCCGCTCGGCGGCAAGTGCTTTGGTGAGCCGGACAACGCCGGACTTGGAGGCGTTGTAGCAGGAATGGTACTGCGGGTAGTTGACGACGGCCGGTACGGGGTTCCATCTGCAGTGATCAAGCGAATCTGGTCGCCGTCCTTACGCTTCAAGGAGTTCTGGTGCCGCCGAGAATGAAGACTCTGCATGGTAACGCAACCATTATCGCGAGGTCAACAAACCGACGACACCACGGGCACATCTCTACAGCCCGGCCGTTTTTTTTTTGCCTGGAGGCGCAGGCGTCCATGGCCTTGCGGAGCTTTGTCGTATTCTTGAGCTTAAAAGTGACGCTCTGGCCCGCGGAGCCGTTGAATACCAGCTCGACCTGGCGGATTTCGAATGGCATGGGCGATGGCGAGGGAGGTGGAGCATCCGGAATTCCCTCTGGTGCCGCATCTGCCATAGCCTCTTGAATGGCGGCGAGGATGGCGTCCGGCGGCAGCGGGATGTTAGCAGCGCCGTTGACCTGGACGTCGTCGGCATCGTAGTTGGTGAAGGCGCGCTCCGGACGTGTGTTTTCCGCGGCAGCTTGAAGTGCGGCCATGATCGCATCCGCCGGCGGTAGCGGAACAGTTTTGCAACCGGCATCGAGGAGTGGACTCTGAAGGTCGTAAATGTTGATTGAGCGATTCTATCCGTGCCACTCCTCGATGCCGGTGGTTGGATGCGAGTTGATACGAAGTTGCTTCGCCTGCCCCGGCCGTTTTTAAACGAGGTTACGCCCCTCAAGTCGATCCACTCGGTCTCGCGGCGGATCTGGTCCTCCTCCTCGGGAGTGAAGTCGTTCTGGATGTTGAACGTCTTACGGATCTCCTCGGGAGGCTTGCCCTCGATCATGTTCGCGGCCGTCTTGCAACCGGCATCGAGGAGTGGATTCTGAAGGTCGTAAAGGTTGACAGGGCGATTCTGTTCGTGCCACTCCTCGATGCCGGTGGTCGCCTTGCGCGAGTCGGCGTCGTTGTCGTGGCGGGTTTGACCAACTTCTCGGCCCTGGGTGCTCTCTTCTGGAGGCTTGCCCTTGATGTTGTTGGCGATTGTCTTGCAGCCAACGCCGAGGAGAGCCTTGATGTCCATGTAGTTTGCGGCGAGGCTGATCTCGAAGAGCATCTCCTGGTCGGCCTGCATGAACTTTTGGTCCCACTCTTCGATGTCGATGGTCTTCTGGTGGGAGTCGGCGTCGTCGTTCTGGGTAGGAGCTGGGTCGTTCTTGTGCTGGGAGCACCGCTCGAGGACCTCCTTGAGAACGAATATGGAGACCTGGAGTACTGTCAGTTGAGTGAAGTGGAATTGGGTGAGTTGACGACACTTACATCAGCGAGGATGAACTTGAAGAGCATCGTCAAACGTGAGCTCGCTCTGAGGACTTCCTTGCAGGAATCCGCAGGATTTGACCGAAAACACGGCCATAGTTGGTCGTTGTCGACCTCTCTGGACACCTCGCACATTGAAAGCATGCGCGAGCTGTACCGCGAGATACCAAGAGAAGCTTGAGTGGTGGTAAGGTAATCAAGGCATACGAGGCATTTGAGTTGCACTGTGAGGGGTCAGTATTCGCACCGAAACACGCCGATGAGTGAAGTGAGGGTGAGTGGGTGTGAGTGAGGGAACTTACAGTAGCGCTGATCGCTCCTGTGGAACATCAGTGCATGAAGGTATAGGTCGGAGATGTGCTGCAGTGTCGTCGCCATGGTGGTGTTGTGCATGGTGATGTGTGTGTTTGGTGTGGTGTTGTGATTGGGAAGGTCGGTGGATGAAGAAGCGGAAGTGGGAAGTCAACTTGATGCTCCAGGCTGCCGCCAAGACCAAGAAACACGAACAAGGGCAGTCACGAGTGAGTGCAGACTGTGCAGTGTGGAAGTGTGGAAGGAGGGTAGGTATCAGGTGTGATGAGAACTTCCTGCATGTGGCTCAGGCCTAGAGGCCATACATGATCCACGTGCTGGGCATTTTTTATTGATTGATGTAAAAGTCTGCTTTGGGTTTGATAAGGGCTTGAAAGACGTGTGGTTGCTACCAGGCAGCTCAACCAGCGTCCTTCTCGACGCGTCTTGCTTAGGAGGTTGGTCCTTGTGCTTCCCCAGCAACAGATCACTCCAAATAGTGCGGCCATATGTTTAATTGCAAATAGCCACATAACAACTTAGTATCCATGGAGATATGCTACAGCAGCTCAATTGCATCATCTTGTGTCGGTTGCGTCGTTGCTTGTCCTGCGCGCCACTCATACACGTCTTGGCTTAGATTTGTTTGATTGTCGTTTGGCAAACTCCTCAAGCTTGAATAACGCACTACGCAAGCCTTACTCATTCCGCCGAAACAACACTGCGACCGCAACGGTACACGTAAAGCAGTCTACGCCAATACCAGATCCCATCTTCCAAGCCCCGACTACTTGCCATTGAGGCAAGCCATTCACGATGCCTCCGTTCTGGCACATCCTCGTCGCCGTTGCCCTCGCCGTTGCCTTCTGGTACACCATCAACATGCTCATTTTGCTCGGCATGGAGAAGTTGGTTCGTCTCGCCGTCCACCTCACCTTGGCCATTTACCTGAGCTTCAAGATCGCGGCTGCCATCGGATGGATCCTAGACCAGATGGATCCCTAGGTGAGATACACAAGCGCTGACAACGCATGAGAAGGGATTGAGCTGATTCATCCTGTGCAGATATGGCAGATCAACCAGAGAGAGCGTAAACGGAGGACCGAGGATACATACCCGAAGACACAGTTTGCAAGATCCTGTTGAGCGACATAGAGCTAGAAGCGGCAGCATTCTTGCTGAACGAGGTACGAGACACGGGTTTTCTTTCTCCCCAGATTCCGTTTATCATTGTGATGCGAGACTATGCGAAGGAGACCAGCAGTCTCCCTGTTGTAGTATTGAGATGCCCAAGGTAGGCGACCGCGTTGCGATATCATGAGTAAGTTTTGGTTTCCCAAAACAAGCAGAAGCAAGTGTAGTCCTTCAGCGGCATGGTTTCTTCGCTATTGATATCGAAGACCGTGCCCGAGCGTGTATTTGCCTTGTGAGGCAGTTGACAGACCATTGAAAAACAGACAAGCAGATGGAATAGACGAAGCTGAACACTTCCTGCAGCTCAGAATGCTTCTCAATCGGGAGATCATGCGGCAAAAACCACAGCACAATCCACGGCGATCATTCTCTACTGTGTTTGGCCACATCGCATCTACAACCTCAACAGATGAAGAGTGTGCCAGACCCGCTCGACACGTTCTTAATGAAAAAAAGTCTCTGCTTTCTCACCAACAAGACTGGTACCTTCTCTCGAGCCTTTTGAGCACACCCGTCGCCTCCAACGAAAACCACTTCGACTCTTCGAGACAAATTTGCAAGACATGCAACGATCGCTGTCGCTCTGCCACTTGAGCGCCTTGAGCAGTCAGCAGCCAAGACCGGAACGCTCCACGAGCACGCTCGAATTGTCCTTCGACATGGAAACCAGCAAGCCTTACGCGCAAGCACGGCCATTACCGTATGGAGCGAGGATGGGCGGTGCTTGCGCTAGGGCCATAAGAGAAGGAGATGAGTGCTGGTTTGGTGCGGAAAAGACTTTACACATCTTCTGTTGACTCGTTGTTGGGCTTGCGTAGTATAGCTGCTGAGGTTGCGCCGCCTAACCCCGAGTCAACATAAGTAAGCAAGCGTCTCGAAGGCACATCGCGCCACGATAGTCATCAGCACCATCTTGACCGAGCATGAGGAGGCGATGAGCTATACAATCAAGCACGATGATCGCGAGCAGCAATTGCTAATGCCAAATGCTGGCGGCATACGGCAAGAACCACCGGAATATCGAAGGCGACTACTCAAGTAAGCGACAACGAGGAGCTCAGAAGTTTCCACCATGCTGCTGTGAGAAGAGTGGCGCTGCTTCCATCTCTACAAATACCTTCCTCCGGCTCAAAAGCCAGCTATACAAGCGACAGCTCCACGGTCCGTGAAACAAGACTAAGTCAAAGCACCAACAGAAGGGCGAAGCCTTCCTCCGATTGCGCCCACAATATATCAAGCAGTCGCCAAAGAACAATGTTTTTCGCCTCGTCTTGGAGCGTCGGTGATGGCAGTCATCGACAGGAGTCAAGGACAATCCCGATCTCACGCATACAACGTGGCCGAACAACACCATCTTGTACATGGGCTTACTCTTAAGCTTCGGGTAGAGCAGACATCCAAAGCCTCCAAAATGAACATCATACGCAAGAATGCGCAAGGACGAAACGGTATTCAAATTTGCGTGACAGCCCACCGATGTCCCTCGGAAATCGGGACACCTCTGTCCGATGCGCCCATCGAAACAGCCACCCGGCTCGAGCTTCCGCTCAAACCGCTGTCATTTTGAATCAGACACCCACGGATTATGACCGACCCTTGTCAGCCAGAGCTAGACGACGGGCGGCAGAGAGGCCAAGATATATCAGCAAAGGCAGCAGCCAGCGCGCTGTAGGCCCGAGAAGAGCATACGGACAACACCGAGAAGCGGGACTTCGCCACGATTGAGCATCGAACATGCAGGTACAGCGCTTAGGCAAATATACCGCTCCGCATGGCCCTATGCAACAATCTTCGAAAAGTATGGGACAGGTTTCGGCTTAGTCAATGGCCATCAATCTTTGGTTCGAACTGAATCGGGACCGTTGTGTTCAGGCACATTGCTCATGGCAGGTAGATAGGCCGCTTCATCGATCGAAGGCCGGACATGCAGGTACAGCGCTTAGGCAAATATACCGCTCCGCACATCCCAACACAACGATCATTTCGAATTTGGGACAATTAGACAAGACTGGCAGAGGGCCCTCAGACGTGGGTTCGAACTTAATCGGGACCTCTGTCATCTTGCGCGTCGTGCACTACTCAGTGATAGGCTGCTCCCATCCAGGCCTAGGTCCAGTCCTGTAAATATCCAGATCCAGAGGTAGTACTTCCAGGACAAGTTGCCGCATCAAGACCAGAGTGAGCGGCCGGGGGGGTGGTCGATTGTCATCGCAAAGGTTCAGCCAGAGCATTGCCAGTGCGGAAACAGGAAAGCTCAAGATGTGGAGTGATGATGATCGCAAAAGCTCAGCTAAGGCCTTGCCAACACGAAGGGAAAACATGCAACAAAGTAGAAAGAATGCCACCGCGAGGACTCAGCCAAAGCCTTGTCAGCACGGGAAGAGGAATGTGTTTGTGAAGGAACCGGATTTGGGATCATCGCGAGGGTTCAGCCACAGCTTTGCCAACACGAAAAAATAAAAAAAATAAAAAAAGACAAGCATGCGACAAGGTGTCAAGAGCGTATTAACATGAAGGCTCAGCCAGGGCATTGCCAGCACAGAAGAGCGGTGTGATTGTAACGAGAATGGGGAGGATGTCACCGAAGAGGCTCAGCCGTAGCTTTGCCAACACGGAGGAGTGATGTGATTGAGCGGGGAGGAAGACATTGGGAAGGCTCAGCCATGGCCTTGCCAGCGTGGGAAGACTGTGCGTGCGACAAAAAAATCATTGGAAGGGCTCAGCTGATCTTCGGGTCATTCCTGTTGTTCAGCACTCGCTCTGACCACGTAGGTCAGAGGGCGGATGGCTCCATCAGAGGATGTGTACTCAGGCTCCAGTCAGCAGCCGTAGGCATACTAACCTTCATAACCGATATTGCGACAGCAGAGCCTATCATTTGGTGATCCAACTCAGCCTTGAAAAACGATGGCGGCTCTGGCTTCTTAGGATTTTTCCGATGGAAATTGGAAAAGAAGATCTGACTGCCAGAAGGACCGTGGCAATGCTCCATGGTTGACTGCGATATCCTGGTATCCGGTTTAGGGCTGTGAGTAAGAACCTTCGCGGAGACTCGACCAAGGCCTTGCCAACACTGAAACAAAAGCAAAAAAGATCGTCGCGAAGACTCGGCCAAAGCCTTGCCAACACGGATACACTCAAGCGAAGATCATAAATCCTGCCGAAAATATTGAGATCCAGTCATCCGAGGTAGAAGGCGGCCATCAAATATAGTTCCTGACGCCCAGGCTTGTGTATCTCTCCCAGAAGCGTGCACAGTATTCGCGATATATGGCGAAGATATGAAAGTCGCCGGAAGATGTTGAATCCAACGGCGAAATGGTCAACGAAAGATGGAAGACCTACCACTTGGCCGGATGATAACACGAAGCTGTAAGCTGCAGCGATCTTGTGTCCGGCTGAAATATTAGTCTGTTGTTAGGTGCCGGACTTTGGCAGCCTACGAAAGCACTTGACTTCGGAATGTCTCTTTTGTACCTGCCGGCAAGAGTACATCTGCGAAGGCAAAGGCACACTCGAGAACTGTACAGGTCCCGGGAATTCAGTCTTCAAGTTTTTGATCCAGACTGGCGTCCAGTGAAAAAGAGCAGTAGACAGGGCTGTTGCTCCGCCGGCGAAGACCAGCATCCAGGGCCAACAAGAGATAGCCAGGACTGTCTCGACCGGCGTATCGTCGAATCCCAGCAACGAAAGATAAATTTCAGCACAAAAAGCAACAGCCAAGGCTACTGCAATTTGTATTCGAACAAAGTTTCTGTGTCGGTGTAGTCTGCAAAGGCAGACTTTGTCGGTGGTTGCTATTCAACCGACTACCTTGTCCAGGTGGCAAAGGCAGTCCTGCCAAAACAACAGGCTGAGAGACACATCAATTGTTCAAAATTATCACCGTCTCTTGCGAACATCCATGACCGTGCCTTGTGTTCGGAGCTCTTGCATTGTTCGAGTCCCTTGCATGACCACGTTGTCCGTGCTCGGGAATGTCCGGCGGGTCGTTGCAGATCTTGTTCGGCCGAGGAGCCAGTCGCAATTGTCTTCCGGATATATAACTGATGTGGGCATTGGTGTGGTGGTTGCCGTGGCTGCTTGCGTCATGTTCTGCATTTTGCAACACTGGCATTCGAAGACCCTCTTTGCCTGTGGAATGTCAGTGAAATGGCAGACACTTGATGATGGGAGATTATGCGATACCGCCTATGCTTCGAACCCTTATTGGAGCCTTCGGAGATGTGTTGTCGAGCTGCAAGGAGTGTCAAGGGTCGTGGTGGCGAGCGCGGTAGTCGCAAGCCGGGTGGCCGCATGTCCGCTGTGAAGGGATGTCCTGCCTCGCCATGTTGGTGCACACCACCACGATACATTAAAGTGTCGACATACTCAACAAAGTAGCTCTAAAGCTTGATGTAGGGGCATGTGTTGTTCTCCTGACGATACGTGTTGTGTGTGGTGGTGTATGACAGAAAGTACGGTCGCGGCTGTATTGCAAAGCCGGCTCGCCTGCGGTGTTCTGCCTCGACTTGTCAGTGCGCGCCACCACGAACCATTGACGTGTTGAAATACATACCAAAGTAGCTCTACAGCTTAGCCAAAAGGCTCGTGGTGCTGTTTGGTAGTTGCGTGCGGTGTGTGGTGGTGTGGAACAGGAAGTACCGTTGCCGCTGCGTCGTCGCGCAGAGCCGGCTTGCCCACGCTGTCTGCCTCGCCTTGTCAGTGCTCGCCACCACAATGCATTGGCATGTTGAGATACATACAAGAGCAGCTCTACAGCTTGTTTGAAGAGCTCGTACTGCTATTTTGTCATTGCGGGTAGTGTGTGGTGGTGTGGAACAGAAAGTACTGTTGCAGCGGTATCGCCGCGCGAAGCCGGCTTCGCCTGCGACCGCCACCCCTCCTGGGCTACCGCACGTCAGTGATGATGTCTGGGGCTTCAAGTGAGCCACAAGACGAC
The DNA here is from genome assembly GCA_035771495.1 of Cladosporium oxysporum. Classification (NCBI taxonomy): domain Eukaryota; kingdom Fungi; phylum Ascomycota; class Dothideomycetes; order Cladosporiales; family Cladosporiaceae; genus Cladosporium; species Cladosporium oxysporum. Next base: position 1,742,200 of record JAWNKS010000010.1, read on the forward strand.
TCGCACGTGCTTCTAGAGAGGCCGACATGTGCTTACCATCGTGCCCAAGGCCCAGGTGTGGGTGCCAGGGCGGAAGCGGACGTGGGCGGCGAATGCAGGCGGAATTGCTCGCCGCCAGCCCAAATGCGTGACCAGTGCGGGCCTGTAGGACATGAGAGCCACTCGCGGAGCATGTTGTTGATGCAAGCAAGGGCCTCCGTATGTTGTTTGGGCATGGCGGTTGTATTTGGCGATGTGGTGGGCGAGGAGGGCTGGTTGTGGTGGAAGCTGTTGTTTCGCGTTGCAAGCACAACACCAGCTCCGCTGCCAAGCTGTGACCACCACCGCGCTCACCTCGATCTATTGTACACGCTGAGGCCGCGGGAAGGTGCAGCAACACATCAGGGGACCTTCGGTATGGTCGGCACTGAGTCCTCCTACTATTCGCTCCGAAAGGCGACACTCCGCGCACCCACCCGATGCATGTAGGGCTGGAGCGAAGCCCCGAAGGCTACGCATAGGAACAGCATCGTGGTGACGCTTGCAGCCAAAGCCAAAGCTAGAGACTTCCGCCTGCAATGTAGCCACTGGCTGTTGCAAGGCGTCGAAGACTCGCAGCTGCGTCACAGCCGTGACACAGTCATTTGTCTGGCACATATACAGACCACACGAAGAAGCGATACCGCTCGGGAATCTGCAAGAGCTCTTGGAAGAAGACCACCACCGACGATTGCGAACCAAGACCACGAAGCTACCTCGAGAGAGCCCATATCCGCATTCGAGCGAGCAAGTCCTTTGTCTGCCGCAAAACCGACAACACTCCTGCCTTAAACGAACCTCCCTTGCAGAACGGAGCAAGAGACAAAACAGCTTGTGTGCCACAATGCGACGGCTTCGATCGCACACAGCTGATTACACTGACGACAAGGCATTTAGAACTCCAATTGCAACGCCGAGTCGCCCTGCGTGCTCTCGAAGGCCGCAGACCGACCAATGCACAAACAAAAAGAGCGAGCCGTGCCGGGTCTGGCAATGGAAACAAAGCCTTGAAGCTCTCGGCCTCCACGATCGACTTGACGCATCAAGTGGCAAAACATGCACATCTCCAACATCTCGCGGACAAAGGTGGACACAAGGAAGGAAATAGAGAACAGTTGGAAGCTGGTGTCAGTCCATCACCAGTGTCAAGAGATAGCTGGGTCGTTAGCAAGGTGGAAGAACAAGGAACACGGAGTTTGGAAAACCTGCCGTAGGAATCGCGGCATGGCATCTACACCATAACACATGTATAACATCGGATGCAATGAAAAACTTCATTGGCCGCTCCGCTACGCCGTTAAGTGCACAAGAAGCCCTCTTTCCACTCTGAATCCTTTGCGAGCAATCATGACGATATGGATCAAGGCACATGCGTGTCAAAAATCAGACAAGAGGTGCGCAGTCTTCTACTTGAGAAGATTGATCACAGCTTTACGAGCGCTGGAGATACATATCATGTTGGGAGGGTATAAATCTGTACAGCTTCGATCGAAAGATCTTTGCGATTTAGCAAGCTCAGGAAGGTAACGGCAGGACCGGATCCATTCCAATTCCCATTCAAGACACTGGAATGCGACGGTCCTCATGTGACAGCCTGAGCAGGCTAGAAGATACGGTGTGCTGTGCTGCGGCCGGAGGGTAAGCCAATAATATGCATTGTAATACGCGAACTCTGCCAATGAAGGTGTCAATAAAAACATGCAAGGGCGCTTTGCCGCATAACGCAGGAGGCCAGCGCCAGGACACAAAGCTCTTGCCACGTCTGTAGGTCAGACTATAGAGTTGTATTATCTCCCACACACTCGACGCTCGATCTCTCTAGCATCGTGAATATGCAACAAACCTAGCCCTATAGTCTGATGAAGACACATCGCTCTTCGGCCTGTTTGACACATATACATGACATAAGGGCTTAGTCGAGTACTATGGCACTATGACAAAAATTATTCGAGTCCAAATCCGCACCACACAAAGACACGAAGGCCGTTGACAGCCGTGTTCACACTGGCCGAGCGAAGATAGATAGCCAAGCACTCCAGCGGCAAAGGCGCTTCGCACACGCACTGAAAATGCTCGAGTGGGTTCACGTAGATAAGATCTGCATGCCTCCAATCTCCATCAACGTAAGATGCCAATACTTAAGCCAAACTCATCTTCCGCCGTACCTGGCCGCTATGGACGAAGAAGAGTGCGTGCCTTTGCGGAGCCCCAGCCGCGCGGACCGCTCCCCCAACCTTTCTTGAACCCTAAAATTGCCATGCTTTACGCTGTTTCTGTGACTTTTTGATGACCGCAGCAGATCTGCTGACGTGAAGGTCTTTGTCCGCTCGGCGATCTCGGGCATGAAGGGGTTGCGCACTCGGTGGAAGCTTTCTCTCGGCTTCGGAGCCGAGATGTTGCTTTTCTGGCTGCACTCTGGCCAGAATTGTGGCGATATAGTTGGCCGTGACATCATTGGTGATCCAGCCTTTTGCGATGTCGTATGCACGATTGAAGATGTTCCTTTCAAGTGTGCATGTAGATCTTGCACGACCACAACAGCATAGTTACTCGCGCACTCGTCGCCCGCCTCCCACCTGCCACCATAAACCTGACACTCCATCCCGCCGCCAAACGCCCGAAGCAATCACGAATCTCTTTATCATAGAAATCTCACACATCTCCACACTCCCCAACGGCCTCCGAGGGTAGCCGCGCCAGGCTGCGCGAATCGAATTGCGAAATGTCTCTGTAACGAAAACTCAATCTCTTTCCCCACAAGGCTGGGAAAAGTGGGTCTTTCCAAAGCCGCTCGGCTTTCGTACATGGCGCTAGCTGAGTTTAGGGTGCATTAGTGATGTGCTTTACGAGTTTACTAGCATGGTAGGATGCAGATGCGAGGAGTCTGGAAGGCTTACTTGGGACGTCAGGTTATAGAGTGTGTTGGTGATTTTGGGACTTGATGATGAGTATGTACAATGTGATTTTGAAGTTTGTTTTGGATTTGATGATGGTATATATGGAGTCTATGAGAGGCTGATGATAGATGGTATGCAAAATCGGAAAATGCGCCCGAGCGAAAGTGCTCTCTCCCCCTGTACAGTAAAAAAATGCCCAAGTCTGCGGATAGATGGAAAATAGATCTCGCCAGACGTAACTTGCTCGCTAAATGGTAGATGTCAAAAAATTCGTCGCAGATCATGTCTCGCACAGCTCGTAAGCTGTGGAGGGTTTCATGTCGTGTCCCGGAACGCCGTCGCTGATGCAAATGTAATGCTTTGTTTAAGCAAGACCGAAGATGGCCCTCGCGCGGCGGAGGATCTCAGAGCCCATGGCCTTCCTGGTGTCGGAAGTACGGGAAGCTGCGTCCTTGTTCTCGGCGGCGCGGCGGAGGAGGTAGTTGAGGCACTCGGTCATGCTGCCCCAGGCGATGCACTTGACAACCTGCTCCTTGACCTTGGTCTCATCGCCACCGTTGTGCCTGGTGGCGGCGAGGAGAGAGCAAGAAACCTCATCCGCCATACCCTGAAGCTGTGCGTAGACAAGAGGAGTGAGCTGCTCGCCACGGTTGAGCTGCTCCTGGCGGAGACGCTGAGCGAGGTCGACGGTGTTGGCGTTGTGAGAAGCGATGACGACACGGCTGTCAGGCCAGGCGGCAGAAGCGGCTTCAGGAGAGGTAGGCTTGACGACAGGGTTGTAGTTGCGGTGGATGAGAGCGGACATCATGCCGTCGTAGGATGCGTGGGTGTCTTCGATGGTGTCGTGGATGAGGCTGCGCTCCTCAGAGAAAAGGTAGGCACCGCGAACAAGCTTAGCACCAAGAGTGAAGCCCTCCTCGCGAGCGATGTCGATGTGCTTGGAAAGAGTGGCAGGAGCGGACTTGAGGTAGCATTGGTAGGTGTTGTAGAGAACGGTCTTGCCTTCACGGTTGAAAATGCGCTGAAGGTTGAGAGTCCAAGTGTGGTAGCCAGGCAGGTTCCAGTTCTCCTCAGCGGAGGGAAGGAGGCAGACGCCCTTGTCGGCAGCGGCCTTGCTGACGAGCTTCATGGCCTTGTCCATAGCCTCGCTGGGCTCCTTCTGTGCGGCGCAAAGGCGGAGGGCTGCGGGTCCCATTCCACTCCACTTGAGACCGATGAAGTCGCCCTCGTTTGCGATAGAGACGGAAGCGAGCATGCCCTTCTGCCAGTTGGCAACGTCCTCCAACTCGTTGCTCTCAGCGTCCTTGAGGACTTCCAGAGCGTACTCCAGAATCACACCGCCGTATCCTTGCTCACGCAGTTGTTTGGAAGTAGCGCTGACCTGCTCGGGAGTAGATCCAGCACAGAACTGCTTGTAGAAAGTGTGGTAAAGCAGAGCTCTCGCAAGAGGGTTCTTCTCGAGGCTGAAGAGGAAGTTCTTGCTCTCGAGCATGCGACGCAGGACTGCAGAAGAAGCATCGAGCAGACGAGGCGATGAAGAGATAGCGGTGATCAGGTAGGAACGCAGGATCTGGCTGAGGGGGAGGAATGCAAGAGCAGAAGCCTCAGCCCTTGTGGGCACTTGCGAGGAGACAGCATTGGCAGCGGGCGAGTTAAAGCTAGGGTAGGCGGCCGAGTTCTCGTTGTGTGGCGAGGAGTGGATGTTCCTGCGGTGGGAGGAGGCCTTTGTGTGTGCGTGCCTGGAGGAGACGTAGCAGAAGGATGCAGTCTTCTGCTTGGGGAGGGAGGAGAAGGCGCTCTCGAGCGACTGGATGCGGACGGAGTTCATGGTATCGTTTGTGTTGTTATCTCCAAGGACGACCTCGATGGAAGGGCAGATGGAGATAGCAAGACAGAGGGAGCGATGGAACAAAGGAAAGCAGACCTACCTGGCCAACGGTCATATATGGGCGCCATACCTGCTCGGCTCGTAGCAAATGGCTTTTTACAAGGCCGCGGGTGCTAATCGCAGCAATCGGCGCTGCTGCTGAGGACGCCAGACCATGCCAGACCATGTTGCGCGGCTACTTACGGCTTCTTGGCATTCTGCTCACTCTCTGCCAGCGTCTCCCCACACTCACCAAGTCAGCGACGACGCGTGCAGGGGTCCGTTATCGCGGCCTGCCCTTTGTGTGGCCTCCGTCAACGGCAGCAGCGCGGCGAATCTTCGGCGAGCCATGATCTCGGCCTTCGCCAACTTCACTTCTTGTTTGAAGCGCGGTATGAGGCATGTAATACTGAAGAAAGGTGCAAATATCCATTGGCGTATGCTACGAACGACCGTATAGTGTCAATACCTTCCAAACCACCATCAGGCAAAGTTTGAAGGCTCCAGCGACGCTGCAAGCCAATTGCTTGGGGAGATAAGCAAGCAGTGCCGCCCTTGGCAGAGATAGCCAGCATGCGATGAGCAGACACCCCTCCCATTTCTGATGACGCAGCTGAGAGCCAGTGAGCCAGTGCTGATGATATATCGGCAAGCTTCGCGCATACAGACTGCCTAAGAGAAGACAGGCCGATCTTCAGACCGACCAACCAAAACCGATGTCACGTGGTCTTGCAGCGCTGCGGGCTCGAGCGTCTGCGTTGGCGGCACGGGCAACCTGCAAGCAGTCAGCAAACCTGATCGAAAATCTGGTGTCGACATCTGGAGAGATCAATGTATCTCAGAGATTGTATGCACACCGCCCGGCCCACATCCACAAGTCGAGCGAACCCGACGGATGCAGGCGCGGTTTTCTGTGCAAAGTCAATCTTGGGCGCCTTCGATCCGATCAAGTCCATTGAGGGGACTACCGGGAGAGATGGTCACCCGAAAGGAATAACTTCATTCCTTCTGGAAATGTATGCACAACAAGTCAGCAATAGGGCTGTATCCACAAGTCGGAGTCCCATCGACTAGATACAGGCCTACGTTTTTGCGCAACGTTGATATTGGGCGCTGCCTACCCAAGCCAGTCCATTGAAGGGACTAGCGGAGCAAGGCAGGCACCCCATGCTAGTCAGCAAACGCTTTCAAGCCGTCACCGTCGGGACAGGGGTGTTGCTTGCGGGACGGGGAAGATGTGATGCGACACAAGAGATAATGAAAAGATACTCACCTTTCGTCGAGCATGCTCATCGCGCATGCTGTGAAGTCGAGGACGGGAAGTGATCCCTAGAAATGTCTCGCTCCACTATCACTAGCCGGCGGCAAGGTGAGCAAGCTCAGGCCAGACGGTGTGCACGTGGGTCGAGTAGTCGTTCTTGGGATCCTCAAAGGCGAGCACACCCTTGGTGGTCGGTGGCACGTTGTACATCGGATCCCGACGGTGATTGAAGCGACGACAGATGACCAGAGCGATCTCCTGGCCGCTCGAACGTATGTTGCTGGATTGCCCTGGTGACTGGAAGATGTTAGCACTGCTTGTACGATTTCCTGGTCTCGCATGATCCAAAGAAAAGATGTTGAAATGTCGAGTCTCCTCTTCAGGCAGCATCCACTGAATTCAAGATGCACCTTGAAAGAGAGTCGACTCGCCACCGCGTGCAGCACTTAATACTTCGAAGCCCGAGCGAACTCAGGCCTCAAAGCGAAGTCTGCAACGCGGCGATCAATCTTGGGTGCCAATTTTACCTCGCTCGGATGGAAAAGCCGAGCCAGATTCCTACGCACCCGTTGCGCTGGTGTCTGCGACGGCTATTAGCAATCCCTTTGCAATCTCCTGATGCAGACAGACACCAAGGCAGGAAAGAAACGATGAAATGTCGGATCCTCTGTTCTAGCAGCATCCGATGAGCTCAGGGAAGCCGCTTCAGAAAAGATCCGTCGAACGCCGCGTGCCCATCTAATACTTTGAAACCTGAGCGAACCCGGCTTCAAAGCAAAGTCTTGCTCCGCGACGCTGATTATTCTTGGGTGCTTTCCGCTGCCGCACTCGAAAGGGAGACGGAAGGGGTGAAACGCCGGAAAGCCCCGTTGCTCTCTGTGAATTGTTAGTACGAAGTCTTGATGTAACGTTTGCGCAGGAACCTTTGCGCGGGAAGATGACGTGGAAATGTCGGATCTGTGTTCTAGTGGCATTCGATGAGCTCAAGAAAGCCACTGCAGTTTACGAAGACCCGCCGTTCGCGTGCATGATCTGATACTCCAGAAACCTGAGCAAGGTCAGGTCTGAAGCAAAGTTCGCTGCGGCGCGGTGACGATTAATCTTGGGTGCTTTTCATTGCCTCACTCAGAAGAGGAACCGAGGAGGCTAATAGATTGAAAAGCACCCGTTGCTTTCTGAGAAGTGTCAGCATGATTTCTCGGTGGAAGTACTGCACATGAAACGCCTGGCAGAGGCGTGGAAATGTCGGATCTTCTGTTCAGCGACACCCATTGGTCTCAGGATGGGCCGCCTTCTGTGTATAGACCCGCCGACCACCGCGGCATGATCTAATACCTCGGAGGCCTGAGCAAGCCCAGGCCCGAAGCAAAGCTCGCTGCGGCGCGGCGACGATTAATCTTGGGTGCTTGCCTCCCTCACTCGGACTGAGCACCGAGGAGGCCTTTTAAGCACCCATTGCGCCGTGTGGCTTGCTTGAGAGGAGGAGAGAGAGAGTACCTGGATCTTGTGTTAGCGGAGTTGTCCAGGGAAAGTTCTGATCCAGTCTGATCTGGGATTTGCTGGCAGTTCGCTGTCATATCCAGCTTCTCAGCACTCGAGAAGCGCCCATACAGGAAGATTGGGGTGCCTTGGTGCGGACAACTCGCATGCTTGGTGAGTGAGAGCGAGGTGTCGAGATGTCGAAATCCAAACTATGAAGCCCATCCACTGTCCTCGGAAGGCCAACAACTGAAAGATTTCGTGGCGCTGCTTGCGTGATCTAATACTTCGACCACAGGCGGACCCATGGCGTCAGTAAAGCTCAACAAAGCTGCGATTCTTTGCTCTAGGGCCAGCGCAATATGTCGCGGTAGTACCTGTTCACCTGCTCGGCACTGGGTGTGCCGCGAACGGCACGTCCGAGAAGGCTTCAAGTGGCCCACGACCTGGAATGGTCAGTAATATAGTACTTACTTCGGTTGCTGTGATGCGCCTGATCCAGTAAAGCGAGGTGGTGGAATGTCGGAATGTACTCTAGCCTTGAAGCGCGACCACTGACCTCAGGAAGGCTATGTCAAGGAAGATTCCGTGACGCTGCTTGCGTGATCTAGTACGTCGACCAGGGCGAACCCATGGTCTCCGCAAAGCTCAACGCGAAGCTGCGACATTTTGATCTAGGGCCATTCTGTTGCACCTGCTTGATACTGATGCGCCGCGAACAGCACGTTCGAGCAGGCTTCAGTGGGCCCATGATATGAACTTACCAGATATATTGATTGCAGCGAACGCCGCGGCGCTTCTTGACGGGAGTGTTCTTCTTCTTCTACTTCTTACAAGCCACTGTGCCATGGCGCGAGGCAGGAGCGATCGTCTTCGTGGCGTGGCCGGCTTTGGAGGTCGCTTGAGTGGGTTGTTCGAGGTGTTTCCGAAGGCGTGGCGCCGCGTGCTGCACGAACGTCAAAGTCAGCGAAAACGCTCGTGAAGAGATGAGTTAATGAAATGTCGGAACCTCGCCTCGTAGCGCATCCACTGGTTTCAGGAAGGCCACGTAATTGAGGTTCCGTTGTCACTTGGCTCATCTAATACCTCAACCCGGACGAACCAAAGTTTGAGGCACAGCGTTGCAAAGCGACAACTGGGTTTGATCTAGGGTCCCCGGTTCACCTCCTCAGTATGGAGTGCACCGCGAACGGCACACGACTGAGCAGGCTTGTGAGGACCCATGGTATGAGTAAGTCGGGACAGTTGTTGATTGCAGTCGACTTACCATCTCAGCACTTGCTGCGTGTGTGTTGTTCTTCTTGTGGCGGCGTGGAGCAAGAGCAACCGCCGTCGTGGCACTTCATGATGGTCGCTGTCGAAGGAATGCTGTACGATCATCCAAGTCAGCGAAAGCGCCAAGTAAAGGTGAGTTGTCGAAATGTAGGAATCCTGATCAGAAGCTCATCCACTGGCCTCAGGAAGGCTTCCACACAATGGGGAATCCGTGACGTTGCTTGCGACAGCCGAAGCGTCTGCGAAGCAACGCCCGTGTTTGCTCTAGGGCCCTCTGTTACACCTGCTCGGTATTGAACGTGCCGCGGACGGCAGCACCGAGAAGGCTTCACTGAACATTGAGCCCATGATCCGAAAATGTCGGACAGACCGTGGTGTGTCGATTGCGGCGATGTAGTTGACTCACCATGTCAGCGCCGTCAGGGGAGTGTTATTATTCTTCTTTTTCTGCTTGTAACAAGATCAATTTTCGCGGTTCGTGACGGAGCTGACTGCCAGTCTGCTGCCGGAGAAGTCTTGCTGGAGGAGTGCTGCACGAAGATGCAAGTCAGCGAAAGTGCCAAGTAAGAAGGTCTTGCATCGAGTGAAGTGAGTGGGGTGGAAGGATGTCAAGCGCGGATGTGACCTCCGAGAAGAAGCTCGCGAGGTGAAGTGCTCGTCGCCAACTTTGCAGAAGGTCTGTGATTTGCTCTTGGGCTGTCCATTAAACCTCAGTCGGATGTATAGACCGAAGGAGGTGGTCTGCTGCGGCGGAAGTGAAACTTCGCGCCGAGCTTGGACGCCCGAGGAGTGATGTGCAGGTGTCTGCTTGTTGTGGTATTGTGCTGTGTGAGGGAAGAGGAAGCTGTTACTTACCATGCTGCGCGAGATGCGCGAGTAAAAGAAGAGGAAGAAGTCGAGGTGGCGTTGGGCGAGTCGTTAGAAGGCTGAGTCGCTTCGGAGGTGGCATCATACGATGCGAGGTGTCAACTGCAAGCCGAGCCAAAGAAACTGGCGATCGTATTAGCAAGTCCTCGCGTCAAATGTGATGGAAAAGCAAAGAGGGCAACTTTCCTTTGCTCTCGCCGGGTGCAAGGTGTCAAAGCAGATCAGTGATCACGCTGCTCGGTCGCGATGCTGGCGGACCTGGAACTGTGGGCGGAGCTCAAGGTACCTTTGGTGCCAGTGAGTCAGTGCTTGTGATTTGGAGGCTGAAGTAAGCAGTGCTGAAGAGTCGATTCTCCGTTCCTGCTTTGTGTGATTGTCAGTGGATGATCGACCGTGCGTGGAAATCTGGTAGATCGAACCTTTGCGAGATTGCGACTCAAGGCGTGCAGACCAAGATGCAGAAATCGCACCGAACGTGCCAAGTTTCGATCACGAGGGTTGCAAATGCTTCGTGCTGTCGCTGTTCGTGAGCGCAATGATGGAGTGCCTGATTTGGTGTCGGTGTGTTGTTTTGAAGTTGTGTTGGTGGGATGCGGCGTGGCGGAGGTTGAAGGGCTTGAATTTCGACGCTTTGTTGACGTTGACAGTGCTTCTGTTTGGGGGTGACGTGACAAACGCTTCTCACTTGACTTAGATTACTTGGACGCAGGCTCCACGTGGTGTTGCAGAAGGAGACATGATGGCAACAATTTCTATGCCTGGTACTCTAAGCACTCTTACCGCGAGGTGGCTCCTTGCCTCTCGCCAATCTCTCCAAGACGATCACGATCGTTCAAGATGTCCTCGTTTGACTTCAGAAGCTTTCTAAGACGCATAGCGCTCGAACTTTTGACGCTTGATCGGTTCCATTCTAGTCTACGTGCTACGCCTTGGCCAATGTCTCCTTCCTCCTCTATGCGCTCCATATTTCGGTTGTAAAGTGATTTCAAACATGCAGCTGAGCTTAAAGAATCTTGAGCAAACAAAAAAAAAAAAAAGCATGGCGCAGATGATTGTCCTGTGGCGGTACGGCGTTCGACTCTGTCGCGATCGGAAGAGCGTTCTTACGAGTGGTATTGCACACCTCGCTGAGGATCTGTGACGCGGTTGCATCGGAGCACTTCGAAGTAACCTGTGTGCAAAGAAGAGTTAGTTGTTGGCTTGAACCGATAGAGCTGCGGCGAAGCTTCGATGTGTTTGCTTCAGCTCAGTCTTCAGCAACGTGAAGAGGAAGTAATCACATCTTCTTTGTTTGTTTGTCAAACCGTGCTATCGCCAGAGTAGAAGACAATAGCGCCGTAATTGGTAAAATGCCCAATCAATGGCTGATGGTATCCTTGGTGACTGCGCTGAAAGGCTCCTCCGAAGCACTGTGACTGCACCTCCGCCACATGAAGTCAGACTATGCAGAGAAATGCCGTGTGACTGTGATCTGTTTAACTGTAAGCAACGCTACGCATCTTCACCAACACATGTCTGAGCCCCGATTGTTGGGGAGAAAGGTATCCTCTCTCTCCAAACTGGCCAGACTTGTTGCAGCACCGGCAAGCAGTTCCAGACTTGACACCCGATGGTGTTTCGCACGCGGTAGTACAAGCTGAAACAGAATGCGCACCTCGCAGCGCACCGCCATCATCCGCAAAGACTCCGACTGCTTCGCGGCCGCGCGTGAGCTCGGCTTTGCCCAGCGCACGCTCAACATCAACTTATGGCAGTATGAGTTCTCTGTCAACCGCACTGGTGAGTTGAATCGCATGCGTACCTCGTGATCCAAGAGCTCCGCGGACTTCGCCCAGCTGGCTCACAACACCAATCTTCCTCGCCTTGGTCATCATCTCTCTTTGATGTTGCAATCGCTTAGAGAACCGATCCGTTCGAGACGACCTTCGAGCTGCCTGCCGGCGACGCTCAGCCGCTCGTGCTGCCATGGTGTTCCGATGCGATTTAGAAAAGTTTCAGTTATCTAAGGAAGAGCGAAGTCAGAAATTGGTGTATCCACCTTGGTTTCGATCAGCAATTGTCAAGACGCTTGTAGCGATGGTTGAGTTGCGTGGGCTTACAGCACTTAAATCAAGATTTGAATTGCTGTTATAATCGTGTAGATGTGGTTATTTGTATGTGCTCTTAGGTGATCGTCGCGCACGGTGTGAGCAGTGTCGCAGAGTCAACGGCAAGGAAGATCTTGCATCGCTGCACGCGCTTAGCGCGAGCGAGGAGCATGCTGAAGATCACGAAAACAATAGCTAACGATATTAATGACCTCAGAGCTTGCCAAACTTCTTCAAACTAAGCTGACACAAATATCTAATCAACAAAGTCGCTCAGAGCTACATTTATTGGCATGCCGTTGCATATGGTGATACACCTGCTCTCACGTTGATCACGGAGGCTGTGTGCGTATATCTCGTTGTCATCGCCCGACAAATTTTCGAGGATACAATGGAGCGGTTAGCTCAACTTACACACAGAATAGCGACCCATCTGTACTCTGCATGTCATTCACTCTTCTCCAAAACCTTGCAAGCTGCAAGGAAATGATGAAAAGTCGAAATGTAGGGCTGTCTGATGGGGTATGGTTCTTGGAAACCTGGTTCCTGCTCAGCTTCAAGGGCAGGTACTCCTGAGAAGGAAACCAGAGTGCCCTACCCAAAGCCCGTTATTCTAGGCGCGTGCGTAAGAGTCCGAATCCAAGTGCAAGGGACATGCTGATTGCGAGGAACATCGAGAGAGTCGTTGGATGAAGCCAATCTTGATGCGTGAAGCGCGCCAACTCTTCTCCAGCGCCTTCGCAAGCGAAGACGCGGATGAAAAAAATGAAAAAGATGTGAAATCACGCGTGCGTGAGGGGCTCGAACCCTCGGTGAAATCGAGACTGCATCAAGTGATGGTGTCAAGATACTGCGGAACCTAGTATGAGCACTGTTAGCGAAAAGTCCCAAAAGCACTGTGGTTAGCGGTGCGGCAGCAGCAGCAGCAGCAAAGGCAGTGGCAAAGGCAGTTTCCTCCTCTGTAAAAAGACTGTTAGCGTAAAGTCCCAAAAGCACTGTAGTTAGCGGTGCGGCAGCAGTAGCAGCAGAAAAGGCAGTGGCAATGGCAATTTCCTCCTCTGTAGGCTGTTAGCATAGGTTGGAAGACTCAAATGGATGCAAAGTGAGTGAGATGGTGAGAGAAGGTGGAGGATGGGAATGGTGAAGGTGATGATGAAGGAAAAGGAAAGCGATGAAGGCAAAGGCAGTGGCAGATGGCAGTGGATGTGGACCGAGAGGTTGAGTTGGGGTGGATGGGGAGGCAGCTTATATAGACGGGGGGAAGACAGGACTGTAAGGCCCCCGAGCAGTGAACAGTAAGGCAATAAGGCATCAATCTAGCCAGAAATGGCCAGAAACGAGTGATCTGGAAGGTGTGATTGAGTCGTGCCGCGGTCCGGGCGCGTAGGGGTCGTGTGCCAAAGTGTCTATTCCTCTACATCAACTTTGGTGCGGGATATGAGCTAAGATGGGAAGATTGCGGGCCTATGCCTTCACCATGAACGATGCATTGGGCTTACTAGTAATGTAGTTTTGTTATGAGTATGCTCGTAAATCAAATATGCTTGCAACCTTGTGCTCTGACTTTTCGTTCGTTAGTGGTTCTGTTTGTATGGTGAGGCGTGGCATCATTGCAAAGCATTGCAGCTGTTGGGGCAGTCGTCGTTTCGGACACATACAGTCTTGGACTACACTGCCTGAACTCATGAGATTGCAATTCATCACGATAATGGATAGATCATCCATTTACTTGGTCCAAATCGACTATTGCCGCAGCAGGGTCGCGAGACCTCGATGCGAGTCGCGACACAGTTGCTTTGATATGAGCAGACGCGCCCCGACGCCCGCTTGTTATGCCAAAGATCCAGCCACTCGCCACCCAAAAACAATACTTACGACAACTGAGTTTTCCACCTCGATAATACGCGATGATGCAGGGAAAGCCAAATGTTGTACTCCAGACATCGCCCATTGCCGACCGAAGATCACCGGCCCAACAGACTAACGTATCGCCCAGATCTTCCACGAAAGCCCGGTGTCGCTCGACTCAGACCAGCGCCAGCGGTTTGGCGCCTTTAGGTTGAACACAACATCGAAACAACAAGGAACAATGCGTAGGTAAAGTGCACAGGCGGTGGGCGAAAGCCAGAGCTTGATCGACCGTCGCAAGCTAACATGGTTGCTCAAGTGGTAAAACTTCAGCGAGGAGGCAAAGAACTTGTGAGCAACACGATTATGCCACATCATTTGGAAAAAATGAAAGAACAATGACTTAGGGCCTTCGTAAACCGAACAACGCGTCGACATTCACGCCAGCATCTCACTCGCACCCGAGAGCAGACAACGGCAACTCCAAAGCCGCGGCAGCGAACCGCCGACGCTCATCACCCGCCAGCACCTCACCGCAGAGCAAGAAGGGTGGCAGCTTACCCCAAGATCGAGCCGATCAAACCTTGCTAATGCCCGACGTCAACCTCGGGGTCGGGGATGGACGAAAACCGTGTGAGAACGCGAGCGTTGCCGGAAGAAGAAGAGCAAAGGAACAAGAACGCGAGAAGGATCAGCACAAGAAGGAAGGAGCGACAACAGGAGCAGGAGAAGAAGAAATAAAAGATAGTCCTCACAACTTGACAGCTGTGGCGTCAAAGGAGGATGATTGGTGCAAATGAGGATCTTGTTCTCGCATCGTAAGTTTGCATGTTTGAAGAGTCCAGCAGCGCAGCTGCACAACAAAGAACCCTGATTATCCAAGAGCAGGCAAACAGGTGAGCTGTTCGGGAGAACACATCGAGCCAAATCCACGAACGCAACCCAAGTCCACCTTCGAAACGCTGCGCTGCAACGACCTAAACAAACCTCTCTCTGCTCGGCACTCCAGTGATTCACAAGGCGATCATCATTCGCTGAATCTCTCCTCCGCTTGTGGAAGACAGTGGCGATTGAAAAGCCTGACAAGGAAGTCAGAACGTCGAAGGACAAGTTGGACAGCTTTCAGAATTACTTGGGCAAGGCAAGAGTTGAGAAAAATGAGGCAAAAAGAACGCATGGAAGCTCGGCAGCGATGGCTGGTTCAGAAAGATGTCCAAGAAACGACGGTCTAGCAATAGAGCAGTGTCACAACAGCCCAAGCTTTGCCGCAGTAAAAGAATGGCAGGGAAGAGCTGGGAACTTGAATATGGTGTGCGGAACCGCCAGCAACGGCAGCATCAAGGAACGGTATGGCTTGTGGTAAGTTGGCAGAATAACTTTGGTGGACTGCTAAAGTCCTCCTGGTTTGCTGAATGCTCCGACTTCAGCTACTCTTGGAGATAATAATAAGACGGGAATCTGGCAAGATCGATACAAGTACATCGACCTCCCGCGCCTTGAGGCTTGAGACGAGAGCGCTCAAGACATGGAGATCGAACGCTTGGAAGTATCATTCCGTACGCAAGAAGTGTATGTAGAGTTGCTTGAAGGATGTGTGTAGAGCGACTCCCAAACCTAAGAGATCGTGCAAACTTGAATTTCTCCTTGGGCTCAAACAGATGAGAGCATGTGCATAGCCATATCTTCATTCAGGAAAACCGCGGGTAAGAAGACGAGCAAGTTGTCCGAAGAACACGTACGAAAGAACGAGCAGAAAGGTAATTGCAAATGCTGAAGAGACCTAGACACTAGAAGTAGCACGTCGAACACCAAACCTCTTGCTCAGAACGACCCACTCAGCAACCACCAGCGCCTTTCTCATCGCGCCAGGATCTCCGTTTGCTCCAAAGCCTTGATCGACCAATCCTTTTACTTTGTCCCATTCCACGAACCCGAGCTTGTTCACATTTTCCTTCGTGAGCAGACCTGCAAGAAGCTTGTGAAGAGGACCATCCCGAGGCCAGGTTGTCGGCGCAGAGTAAGGGTGCTTCTTCCGCTCGTAGAGCTCACGCGTGATAAACGGCTGCGCGGCTTCGCGAAGAACCCACTTCTCAACGAAGCGACCTTCAGGGAACTCTTCGGAAGCTGGGACCCAGCGGAGCTTGCTTGAAGGCGGGAGATGGTTGACGTAGTCGGTGAGTTGGTGGTCCAGCAGCGGCGTACGCGCCTCGACGGAGTGCGCCATTTCTGTCCGATCGCCCAGGCAGGTCAAGAAGATATTCGCGAGGTGTCCCTTGCTCCACACATATTCGGCGGAGTGGAGCGGATGCCATTTTTCGAGGATCTTCTGGCGAACACGGCCGTCGATATTATTGGCAATGGTGCGCTGAGCATCTGTGGCGCCGAAGGCATTGTCAGTCCAGGTGGCGAAGACGTCAGGTTGAAACGCCACCATGCTGCTGACGGTGGTGATGTTGTTGAGCATCTGGCGAGAAACGCTGGGTCCTCTCAGGCTGGTGTCAGCGCCGACGGAATCGTAGTAGGCTTTGGCTGCGTCTTCAGCAAGGCTGAGCTGGGTTTCGCGTTCAGACTCTGGCAATGCATTGTACTTTGTCCACGCCGCGTCAGGCTCACGCAAGTAGTCAGGCAAGAAGAGTGGGTAGCCAGCGAAATGCTCGTCAGCGCCTTCGCCAGTCAAAACAACCTTGTAACCAGCCTCCAATGGAACTTCGCTGAGCGCGAACTTGCCAACAAAGTTGAGGTCCGGGTTGTGATGTTCCGTGTGCCATGTAGCATCTTCGAACCGACGGGCGAGCTCAGCCTCGCTCATGTGCTTCTTCTGGTATTTGACACCAAGCCATTCGGCCGTGCGGTTGGCTATTGAAGACTCATCGAATCCTGACTCCTCGTCGAACGCGATGCTGAAGCAGCAGACTCGCTCGTTAGGCGGCGCACTTCCCATGGCGATTCCTTGCTCTTTGACCAGATGGGTCACCATTCCGGCAATGACTGACGAGTCAATGCCGCCGGACAGGTAGATACCGATGGGCACGTCAGCTCGGAGGCGGAGCCTGATTGCCTCCAGCATACGCTCTCGCACGCCTTCAATCATCTCTTCAGGTGTTCGTGGGTCGACGAGCTTCTTGTCCGCGTATTCCGCGTCCCAATACTGCCTTTGCTCGACGTGACCAAAGCCAGTGCACGAGATGTAATGGCCAGGTCGAACCTTTTGCACACCTTTGAAGATTGTTCGCTCGTCGTGGTTCCATCCGGCATCTTTCAGACTCCTCACGTCCCACTCAGGTGCCCACCCAAGCGGCAAGAAAGCCTTCATCTCTGCTGCTATCAAGAGCTTGCGCTCGAGCGTGTGCGGGTCTTGCTGGATTGTCCAGAAAAGTGGTTTGATGCCGTACCGGTCTCTCACAGCAACGAAATATTGTGCTTCCTCGTCAAATAGCACGACCGCGAACTCTCCGCGCAGATAGTGCACAAAGTTCAGGCCGTGGTGCATGTAGAGCGCAATTACTATCTCGCTGTCGCTGCGGCTGCGGAAAACGTAACCCGTGGTGTCTTCAATCTCCTTGCGTATGCGGTCGTAGTCGTAGAATTCTCCGTTGACGACGGCGTGGATCTTGCCATTGGGAGAGTGGAAGGGCTGGGCTCCGTCGGGCGAAAGGTCATTGATGGAGAGTCTTACATGACCGAGAGCTAATCAGGATTATTAGTGGCGTACACAGCAATGATGAAATGAAGCCACTACCAGAGTACCAACTCTGTTATCCGCGCTGAGCCAGTGACCACGAGCGTCGGGGCCGCGGTGCTTGATCTTGTCGAGAGACTGGTCAAGATCGTGAAGAAGCTTCTTACGCTCCTGTAAGTGCGTGTCGCCGTTCGAGTAGCCATTGGATTGATACTGATGCGACTCTAGAGAATTGGCAGCGAGGCCGAAAACGCAAGAAATGCCGCACATGATTGGGTTATAGTGGGTGGCGAATGTTTGCTATGAGAAGGGAAAAATGCTAGGGAAAAGCTGAGTAACAAAAATTGTACTATTAGGTCGGATGGTGGAGTATCGTAGAGAAGATAGCAGTCTGACGGAAGATGTTTCAGATTCCAGTCAAGCTCAGCGAAGCTCACCACTTCCGCAGATTGTGGAAGTGCTGCACACGAGGAAGCAGCGTGGGCGCGCTGTCTTATGCTCTTTCGCCGGGCCTTGGGTACCTACCGCGGGTGATGTGATACGACGCCTGTTACAAATCGAGCTGATAAGCAAACTGGGCGTGCCAGGATAACGCGAGATCGGGAAGCATCGAAACCTTCTGCGAAAGATTGGATGAGGTGATGTGCAGCGTGACGTCGAGAGATGCCGACTTTGGGCTAGGCCATCTCCAAGCGGCAGATACAAGCTTTCTGGCGTCTTATCAGCTTTCTGGAGGCGCCGGCGCTGCGGCCGATCGGCGTCTATAGTTCAGGAACATATCCAGCATCTCTCGTGCCTGATGAGCACCTTTGTATAAAGGCAGTCAAGAGGTAGGGTTGCAGTTATAGACATCAAGTATCACAGCAATGCAGATGGAAAGAATGACAAGGCCTCGTGATCGCGCTGTCGACAGCGTTGATTTGAAGAGCCGAGATTATATACAGTTAAATAGCTAGGACCGCAGGAAAAATGCAAGCAGTCCGATCAAGACTGCTGGGTCGTCATAAGAATACACGTGCTTCTCCTCGTACATCTAGAACAAGAAGCTACACTCAGCTTGTCCTTTACTTCCTCCTCTGCTGCATGGTCATGATCTGAACAAGGCGTATAAAGATGTTGATGAAGTCGAGCTCAAGGCTGATGCTCTCGTTCACAGTGTCCTTGGGAATCAAACCACGCTGAGCCAAGCGTGCGTGGTGAAGGATGCTCTGCACGTGGTAGAGGGTGAAGCCCATTGAGACGGCAAGACCACCGTAGAGCCAGATGTTCTCGCTCCACGCCAGGGCGCGGACGGCAGTCGCAGGCAAGACCAAGGGGGCAAAGCCAGAGATAGCAACAAGGGCCACAGCTCCGAGCAGAGGGCCACCAAGGTATAGGTACTTGTCTTGCTTGGCAGTCGCGCCAACAATTGCGATGCTGCCCATGATACCAACAGTGTAGAGACCGGCGCGAGCGAGGATCGCAGGGCTGAAGAAGAACATGGGAGCGAGAAGAGCAGCCTGGGTCAGGTTGAACAGACCCCAAGAGCCGTACTTGAGCATGTAGTTATCCGGGTGAGTGCTGCGGCAAATCATCATGCTGCCAATAGATCCGACCAAGCCGATACCAAGAACGAGCCACGGGTTGGCAGACATGAGGCGGTAGGACCAGCCGTTGGCGTGCAAAGCGCGTGCAGCAATACCGATGATGCCGATGCCGAGACCAGTGTGCAGGAAAGTGTCGTTCAAGTATTCGCGCTCGTACAAGGGCATTCCGCCATCTTCACGGGTCTCGCGGTTGAAGACCAGGTTGATTGCCAGAAGGGTACCGCCGAAGATGGCGCCGCCGTAGATGAGGCGCTGGGTCAGGTTGCCTTGCGCGAGAGGGTTCTGGGGCGCCTGAGTCTGGTATGTGCGGCGCGAGGACTGGCGGAAGGCGTTGCGGAGGACATTCTGCTGGTTGGCAGAGATGAAGGAGCGCAGTGGCGAGGACTGCTTGGTGATGGTGTTCTTGAAAGGCGCCTGGGCCTGGGTCTGGAAGCTGCGGAAGGCGGTTTGCGAGGCGCTGGGGGCCTGCTTGAGCGCGTTCACGACGGCGAAGGGCCGCCTGAGCATGAACGCCATGTTGTCGAGGGTATGTGGTATTGTCGATGGAGATGGCAGATGCAAAAGGTGGCCACGATGGACAATGAGCTATACTCGCTGCTGTACGTCACAATGTCCCGCTGCTTGGCAGTGGCAGCGAACTTACGGACTTAGGCGCCTCGGAAATTTCGAGAAGTCCCATCTACGGGAGAGAACATCACAAAGCAGCCAGCGAACTAGAAGCTTCCAACCTGAGAGTCTAATAAAACATGGCTGTGTAGTCAAACAATTTTTTATGTATGACTTAGCCTCCATACGGTGTGTCAAGGGAGGGAGCATCGCAACAGCAGAAGGAATTGGCATCTCGTCTAGCACGATTTCGCTGACATGAGTTCAGGCAATGAGATCGCGTACAGCTTAGACTCTCGACTGCGTTTATTCATGTGACTGATTGTACTGGTTTGCCTGAAATGAACCATCGTATGTTGGTTCCGGCGGAGAACATTGATATTGACATCTCAGAGACCATCTACAGAAACCCGTCTTGAACATTGCTTTTGAAACGATTACCCAACTCTCCTTCACCAACTACGTCTGAAATTATTGCATCCTACGCAATTCCTCACACGCATAGTCAGTGGCTCACCGAATAGAGACAGAGGGTGCGCCCTGCCCTGCCTGGCGTGCCCACGAGCATCGATTTTCTCACCGCAGTAGCACGTAGGCACTGCCGCCGGATGGAAACTATCGTGCATCACGTGGGCATCAGCGCGTCTGAGTGCAGGAGCCATTCTCGGTCGCAGCACACCACGAGCACCGACTCTCTTACCCTTGGGCCTGGTCCAGCCATGGCCACCGGTGTTGCGTTTTCTCTGGGGAACTCCCTCATGTGTCCTACGCCACCAGAGTTCCCTATTTGCGTCCAGGCAGATGTTGACGAAGTACGCGAAGTCGTGATCGTGGCACATATTTTCTATCAAAGCCGTGCCGTTGTTGATATTCCATGGGTAGAACACCTGACCAAAGTGGTTCCTTTCGCAAACGCAGCCGTCGTACCCGGCGTCGTGGTTCGCGACCACCCAGTCTCTGCAAGCAGAGCATACTCCGTGCCATAGCTTTTCCTTCCTCCATTCCCACATCACCCGGCGAAATCCCTTACATGTTGGGCACACGAGAGGCTCATTGCTGATGTTAGGCCGATTTGGATGCGCGTGCATGTTATTGATTGGATGATCGTGCGGTAGTAAGCAGTAGCTGGGTTCCATCGGGCCAACAAAGGGAGTGTAGCTGGCTCTATTCGTGCACCGGTTGTTCAGCTGGGCAGCATAGACAGGATTGTTATGGTGTACGTTCTGGAAGTTGGGATGTGGATGCATAAAATAAGTGATCATCGTCTCGAAGTCGTTGTGTGGTGGAACGGGGGCAGGGAAAGGTGGCTGCCACGATTGGCACGTTGTATCGCAATGATTGTAATCCACCTGAGGACGTGAGACATGGGCCAGATTGTTCAGATTAAGAGCATCTCTTGGTGTTAGGAATGGATACAAGCAAGTCGGTATGGCGTTGTCTCTCACGTGGTTCCACAGGGTCAAGATTCTGCTGTTCGGATTCTGGCCAGCCATGGTGAACGATTCGGTCTGCTGCTCGCTTTCGAAGATGACTTACGCGGTACTGGCCGCGCAGCGCCATCTTCGTGTTATATTGAGCAAGCATGATTTCAGAGCACTAGGTTTCTGTTATGGTAGACAAAGAGTCCTAAATGAGAGCCAACCTAGCAAAAAGCCTACAAAGCATCATATCAATTCAACTTTCTTTGTCTGCTTGAGGGTTATCAAAGGACTGATTTGACTAGCCGACATAATTTCGAACGTCTGCGCCAAACAATACTGCAAGGAGCATAATATACCAGACGTGAGCATTGAACATGTCGATGCCTGGCATGATCTGGAAAGTCATTGTTGCGAAGGCGTGTTGGTGCAGTACAGTTTGTAGGATCGCTGATTCTTTGGCTGCAATGAGCGCTCCAGACTTGACCAGAATCAAGCCGCTCGTCACTGCGTGCACTTCTGTGTGTATCTGTGAAGCTTCGTAGATTTCGCAGGTTCGCGTAAGATGGTTGTGATATCTTGCTGATCTTGACAATTCAGAAGTTCGCCGAGCATACTGGGCCGAGGCCGCGCTGCTACCAGCAAGCGAGCCATGCTCAGCAAATGGGGAAAATGCAGGGTCACAGCCCCCCAGATTGCTATTATTGATTGGATTGTCCGTGATCGGGGGCATGCTCGTGCTCGTCGTGTAGGGATGACGTGGCTGGTAAGAGCTGTAACGCCGATGTCCTCGCCCGTGGGCGCAGGCAACCTTAACACTGCAGTGTCTCCTTGAGGCCATCTATCTTCCATCTGTGCCAGGCCACAGCATAAGGCTGGTTTCCTTGTCGTTCTTGTATTATATCCACAGCAGAGGGGGCAGCCCTCTACAGTCACGACCATGAACATCTTCCGCATCCTCGCCGACCTATCGCACGCGGCTTCCAAGGTCACGCTTGTGGTCGCGATCCATCGCAACAGCTCAGCAGAAGGAGTTTCGCTTCTGACACAGCTCCTCTATGCGCTTGTATTCTGTGCGCGCTATCTCGATCTTTTCTGGGTGTCGCCGGCGTACAACTGGTGGAACTTCTTCTTCAAGCTGTTCTATATTTCATCCTCGATCTATGTGGTTTATTTGATGATGCGCGTGTATCCGCGCACGAGAGAAAAGGAGGGCGCTTGGAAGATAACGACATGGACATTGGGAGCTTGCGTGCTCAGCGCGCCGTTGGTCACCATCGTGTTCAATAGGTTGTCTTTCTGGCGATTCTTTGCTGAGGTAGGTCTTGTAGCCAAACTCCTAGCCCCTTCGGCGAGCTATGCTGATATATTGTAAGATGGTCTGGACATTCAGCATCGAGCTTGAAAGTGTTTGCGTATTGCCCCAGCTCCAGTTACTGCGACAAACATCTGTTCCCACGGTCCTGGATAGCTATTACCTGGTCACGCTGGGTAGCTACCGCTTCTTCTACATCTTGAACTGGATCTGGCGCGGCGCCAAAGAAGGCTATTGGGAGCCTGTCGCCTTCATCTTCGGTGTGATCCAGACTCTGCTATACCTCGACTTCGCCTGGGTGTACTACAGCAGGCAACGCGTGAAGCTTCGTGGCGGAGGAGTGGTTGATTCGGATGATCTGAGCAAGAGCTTTTTGGTTAGGAGATTCCTCGGGAACAACAGGAGGAGTGAAGACAACAACGAGGATATCACGGAGGAGGACGAGGCCCTCGCCGGTCAAGAGAGCGGCACGATCCGACCTTCAGCGCAGCGCGGAGGTTCAAATTGGGGAGCTCGCGGCATCAGCGTAAGCGCAGACAGCACGCTGGATCACCACCACAACCAAAGCGACATCGACGCATCCGAGATCGCAGATCCAGCGGCCTTCGAAGACGAATCCGACGACGACAACGATCACAGCAACAACTCGGCCACCGCCAGTCAACATCAAACCTCCTCCGGCAAAGCCGCCACCACTGCCCCCGACGCCGACGACACCGCGACCGCCTGGGCAGACATGAGCGCGACACGCGAGGACCAGGGTCGTGACTAGGCGTCACGTTCTCGTTCTCTCGTCGTCGCCGACAAGCAGCTTGAAGAAAAGCTGCACAAGTACCTCGACGAGGCCTCCCGCGACCGGCTCAGCAGCAATGCCAGAGTCGGCCTCTACATCCTCGACCAGCTCAAGGAGCGCCACCCGGAGGCCTACGAGCAGGTCATGAGCAAGCGCGCCCCGGCTGATCTCGACGAAGCTGGCGAGGACATCATGATCGCCACGGGAGCGGAAATGGACGATTAAGAGCTCAAAAGTGCTCGTTTTGCGCTGCGATATGCAGTATTGAATGGAAAACCCGGCATTGCGCCTTCGAAAGCCCTCACTGTCTCTCACTGTCTCAATCTCATTGTATCTTGATGGCATGAAACCGTGATTTCCAGTAATATTGGAGCAAAGTGCCTCACCAGCCAAAACGCGCCACAAAGATGGGCAAGAATGCTCAGTGGCACTCGCCCGATTGTTCGTACTTCTATCGACCAAGGCGGCAATGGGTATGTTGGCAATCAAGAAATGGTGCCTGTCTCTCACAGGCGGGCGCATACAACGGTTTTGAGCATGGGAGCATAGATACTACCTTTGGCGCGTGATTTCATTCTTTCAGCTACACTTCCTTCTCATGTTCAAGGTACGATTAATGTTCGACAGCTGTAGACATGCGCGTTGGCTGTGACTTACGGGGTAAGATAGCTCCCGAGACTGCCTCGAAGCTGACAAGTTTATGCTCTTGCAGTATACGAAAGTACTAGCATGGTCTGATCTACGAAAATCGCCGGTATTTGTTCCCTCTCGAGCGATCATACAGGGTAGCCGACCAGGTGTACATTGCTCAAGACAGAAATGTCAAGACTTCCGCTTGAGTTTGCCCTACGACCTGCTGCTTTAGCCGCTTCAAGATGCAGACATCGAAACAACAGACTAAGACCGTGCGTGTGGTTTTGCGATCATTTTGAACGCACAGAGATTGCTGAATCAAATTCGGCTAACAAGTGGTGTATACAGGTCTGCATCATTCATCATTCTTCGCTCTTTTTGTTTACATCCTACGCTGCCTAACCATACCATGTCCTCCCTAGAAGCGATTTGCACTCATACCCGAATTCGGCGGAGCGTTCGTGTCGTATGACACGAACGGCATCATGCTATCTCCACCGAGCAGCCAGTTGTCCAGCCCGTTGCCCTGCAAACCGTTCATGTCGGCAAAAGCCATGTCCATCGCTTGCTGAACGCCCAAGCCTCCCCAGCCATAGTCTTCCGACATGCTCGGATCCTGCATGCTACTGTTGAAACCTTGCGCATAGTTGGACATGTTGTAGGTAGAATTATCTGACGCGTGGTAGGTAGGATTACTTTGCACGTTCGGATTGTAGCGGTGACCGTACGGCATGCCTTGCGGGCGGTCCAGATTCCAGTTAGGTGGAGCTTCACCGTTCTGGGCTTGGTGGCCGGTAGCAACTTGCGACAGCATTTGAAGGCCTGACTGGCCATCCGTTGGCTCAAGTTTGGTTTCATGCGCGCCGTCAGGCGGCGACTGACTACCGCCAAGACCCTTTTTGTGCTTCTCTTCAAACCAGTCTCTCAGCACCTTGAGGATTCGAATGAGCTTGTTAGGCCTAATCGAGCGCTCGCGGGCCACGATGGTAATGTGATCAATCAATCCATTGAGATAGTACTCAACTCTGAGATCTTCGGCTTGGAAAAGCTTGCCAAGCTCGGAATTGGGAATGCAAACAGCTACGTGCATCTTGATAAGAATGACGACAGCGTACACACAGCGGACGAAGTAGAGAAGCATTGGGAGCGAGGTGATAGTTTTGCCATCGAAGTCAAGCATCGCGTCCAGAATCCCGTGTGCTGCTTTCACACAGGCTTGCAGCGAATTCATCTGGTTCTGCGTCAGCTTGCCAAAGCCAGCATTGACGTTCTTCAGGCTTTCCTCGTTGAAGGGCATTTTGAAGTCGTCAACATTGTGATTGTGGTGGAGAACAATCTCGTGCGCATAGAGACTGCACACGTGCTCGAAGAAGAGAAGGCCCGGTGTGCGGCAGTCGGCAGGAATATCATCCTTCCATCGCTTCAATTCGTTCTCGAAGTGGCGCACGTTATACGCGACTTGCGCGTCGTCAAGGCTGATGGTGGCGGATGCATCATGCATGCGGAACTGCTGGCCAACTTCCTCGCAGATACGTTGTAGCTTGACGTGTTGGCAAAGTAAGCGATCGGTCGGTGCAGCTTCTGGGTTTGTCATGAGGTCTTCGATGCAGTCTTCGGTGTATTTGGTCCAGTCAAATCGGATGGATCGTCGTAAAACCATTGCGGCACTATGATGTCAATTAGTATCTTTGATAATCTGGGTCCTCGCGCACACCGGCTTACCTTGCACACAAGTAGTAACAGCCAAGCAAAGCTCGTCTCGATTCGAGTTCATCGGAGTTTACTGGCGCGATGCTAATACCCCTGTTAGAGGCAACATCCTTGGCCGGACCCAGGAGTCCCCGGCGTGCTTTGACGATGTTGAATCGCTGGTTGAGTCCAAGATCGTACACCATGGTAGCCGCGATGTTGATGATCTGGTAGAAGTTTGTCTGCTCTGCTTGCTCTGGCGGCTTGTACCAAAGCGCGATGACTTGCATAGACTGGATGAGCTCCAGAGACTTTGCACCATTGCGGACTGCACAGTCCGCGATGGTTCCGATTGCTTCGCGAACTGCTGAACGCGAAGTTTCTGTCTCAGTGTGACCGTAGGATGCAGCGCCCAGCACAGCGAGATACAGAAGAGGCTTCTCTTTGAATAGTTGCTCCGCTGTCATGCCTGGTGGAAAGATGACAGCTGGCAGGTGAGGAGCCATCTCCGTGTTGTAGCGGTTGAAAAGCTCTGGGGCTCTTTCGGGAGGTATGAGGGTATTGATACGCTGGACGAACTGTTGGGGCGTGGTGTGGTGAAGAAAACGGGTGACATCGCTTGCGATAGCCCATGACATCTCAATACTGTTCGCCTCTTCTGCAGATGAATGATGGGCTGTTGCTGTTGAAGGGCTGCCACGGCTGTGAGGCAGGGATGAGCGATGTGGGAAGGGAGAGTCGTCCGTCCGGCGTCGCTTGTTGGCTGGTGCATTCTCGTGGGAGGTATAATACGGCGTCGACGGACTGGGTTGGTTGATGTAGCTGATGCTCTGCCTGCCATACGTGCTGTCTGATGACAGACGGTCTGGCGCCTGCTCAGCTGGAGATGCAAAATGAGATAGACGTGCACCTGCCTGTGCAGCCACGGTAGACGTGAGCTCTTCTAGGCGCTTCTCAAGCTCTGCAACACGGCTAGCTTCTTTCTTCTGGCGCTTTCTTGTTGGCGGCGTGATGTGACACTCGCGACCAGTCTTCGCGCAACGTCTGCAAGGCAAATCCGGACGGTCTTCCGGAAGCTCACATTTGACTTTGAGATTACGGCAAGAGTCACAGGCTCTTGGTCTTTTGGTGTCCTCCTGCGCTGGAGCACTGTGCTCCGCCAGAGGAGGTGCATAATGTACATTGCCGGCAGCTACATGCGGGGGCTGTTGGTATACTGGCTCGCCACTGGGCGATGGTGCGACGGGGCTGTGAGCATACTGGTAATACGGCATACCAGGACCTGCCGGCGCCGGCGGCGGAGGAGGAGGTGGTGGTGGGCCACCGCCCAGAGCAGGGTCTAGCACGGCTTCTTGTCGAGCAGCCATAGCTGAATTGTGCTGTGCCGTGGTGGTGCTGTGCACGCTGGGGCGCTGGTGGAGTCGGTCAGTCGGGTAGCAAAGTCGGCGAGTGCAGGCACCGTCTCGCCGTCGCGTCTAGAAGGTCTGCTGGAAGGGCTTTTGGGAGAAGGCGTTTGTCGTGCTTGTACTGCAATATCGCTGGCTTGGAGGTGTTTTTGGTCGCGTGAATGATGCCCGAGCTGGTGAGTATGTCACCTGTCTGGCGATATGTCAGGATGTGCGTTGTTCGATGAATGACGCGCTACCGGAGCTGGCCATCACGACGCGCAGGCTTCTGCGCCCGCTCATGCCAAGCTATGGTGATCCTCCACCGGCTATAGGGCTGGCTGTCAGCAATACCGTTGCTGGTTCTGACTCGCGCTAGCCATACCCAAATCCAACGACATTCCTTCGTGGGGCACGACTTTCTGCGGTCTTACGCGTAGTTCTTCATAAATTTGTGAGATAACACGTTTGATGGAGGAGGTAGTCTGATTGGCTACGACCTGTGGATTGCCAGACCTTCCATGGAGATACTGTACAGCTAATTGAGTTACGGGTGAACACAGGCTTGAAACATCTTTTCCGATCAAGTATAAAGTATACTCGAACAAGAAGATGAGGCACGTCGACAACACTGTTTGCACAATGAGTCAGAAGCTCGTGGCTTCAGAAACAGGTGTAGTTGACCAAACGCCTACCGCTGAGAGGCTGAAACAATCCAAGACTTATATCCACGGCTAGTTGGCAAGTACCATCGGATATGGCTTTTGCTTTATCCTATTGATTTCTAGAAAGTACTTTGGAAGCACTTCATCTCTGTCTGTTTTCTCCCGAATCATAAACTCAGATGACTATTCTCGTCCATTTATTTTTGGATATTGTTGCATGCTCTTCTCACTTCGTCGCGAAGTGGGTATCTACTGTCATCGCTTGTGGAAACCCCTAGTTCCTCCAAGCATACTGAGCCCAACGCGTCGCGGTGTGTGATTTTAACAAATTCCGGCGTATCGAGTTGTCATGGTCTATGGCTTCGGCTTGCTGGTGCTCAGCAGTAGTCGCGTGGCGACAATCCGCTGGTGCACACGTTTATGACCGAGCTGTACTTGATGTCGTGGTCTTCCAGTGTATCAGCGTTGTGGAGCGTCCTGCCGCGGTACTCCAGGTGAATCTTGTCGACGGGGATGTCGTACACATCTGTTCAACTTGTCAGCAACAAGGGGATTGACATATGGAATGATCAGAGAGAAATACTGGAGATCATAGTCCTAACATTGCCAACAACTCTTGAAGCCTCGAGCAAGATGGGAAAAGACCCGATGTTGCTGAGAGGGCAGTAAGGGCCTGCAGGCGGGTTAGCAAGGGCTGCTTGACGGTGAGGTGGTTTCAGCGTACAAGGCTCGACGAGGATCAAAATCGCGGTAGTTGTATACATTGTTGTGGTGCAATATCAATTTATGTCGTGTGGAGTCTTATGGTGAGCTCTCGAGATCGCTCGCATCCTTACTTGTCGCCAGGTAATGAACCGACTAGGTTTCATGCCTCCCTCTTCAAGTTCCTGAATCCTCACCCCTAAGGTCCACAAGCGACATCCGATTCTGAACCACTTGCGATAAAGCAATTGATGCAAAAGGCGTCCAATGAGCGTATCTACATCTCTAGGTCATGCACGTATCGATCAATCTCCGAATACTGCTGTACCATTGATCTAGGCCAAACAAACGTGATACTCCCGTCCACCTGTACTGCCACCTCAGGCTCCATAGGTGCGAACAGTCAGGCCAACTTAAAGCACGAGCCTGCTCTTGGCGGCCTGGCAAATTCGACCTTGTTCTCAGTTCCCCAAGCTCCGCTTCCTGATCTTCTCTTCTTTCATCAACAGCCATCAGGTGGTGCTGCAGCCTCAGAGCTCGTCGGCAACCGGGCAGGTGACAACTGATCGCTTAATTTTTGATCAGCCCTGCCCACCTCTTCTTCAATACGGAGATTGGCATGTCATTGTTTACACCCCGCATGGTTGCTCCCCAAAAGCTGGCGCGCTTCGGTGCGCAGTCCTGGCGGACACAACAGCATTTCAGTCATGGATCGTCCTCGCGACACCATAGACGGAGCAAAAGACGTCAGCATTGCGAGATCAAAATCCATCCTATAAGGGTGCTATCCCACTTGATGGGGCCCTGGCAGATCACCGGCATGTCGCCTATACATGACTGGAGATGCATGCATTGTGCCTACATTCCATTTTTTGAGTACGTGATGTTTTGAAATTTTGACGCCGCGTCGTACATGTTGTCAACAAACATTGTTTCAATCCACTACGTTCAGTGATCCTTTTTGCGTACGCCTCACGCCTTCGAGAATTGCGACCGCTGTTCATTACCCATGTATCACAATGTGCTCGTGTTCGCGGTTGTGGCTCATTCGCGTGAAGATGGCATGTAAGATTGCTATTGTACGGCTATTCTGCTTGAAACCTTCGCCATGTTCTTCTTGATCGCTGACTTCTGGCTATGTCGGAGATCTCGCTGTATGATGCATCCATTGTGCCCACTGCCCTTGCTCTTCGTGGAAAGAAAACTGACGTGACTCCACGAGTTCGTGACTCGTCATGCCGGCGATACCGCTTAAGCATTCCAATGATGTTTCCTTTTCAGCCTCTTTGCCTTCCTCTTACCTTACCACTCATTCTTGCTGTCGATCAACCCACACTACATGTACTTGGTCGTGATTGGCCGCGCCGACGATCGAATCCACGAGCGCCTTTTGTTCTTGCAGCTTACGGCAGCTCTTCAGTGCTCGTTGCTCGCGAAGACATTCAAGGCCGCTGCAATGCCTCGCCGGCGTGTAGACTGCAAAACACAGGTTGGTTATGTAGAAGCGTAATTTTACGGCTACTCGAAGTAAAGACTGGTTTCTCGAGACCTCTACTTCCTTTCTGTATGATTTGTACATGTATCTTGTGTCATTGCTCTTCTTGCGCCTTGAAGGCTGCTAAGCTTCCATGGCAGATTACGCGTCCTAGAAATGTTTACCTCCGAAAGATGTTTGCCTCCCCAAAGATTTTCACCTCCCCAAAAATGACTTTCCTGCTTTTTTCTTCCGTAGACAACGAGGTGCTTGTTTCTGAAGGCTCGGGAGGAAAATGGTGAGGACCTGGCTTTCTTTCAGGCTCGAGAGGCTTCAGCATAAATTCCATGACCATTTCATGTCCATTCTCTATGGCTATCTTAACCCAAAACCGGCAACGAAATTCTCATTACTCTTGCTCACGACCTGTGCCTTTCGATGCAAGATGTGTGCCTTGTGCCCTTGCTGTTCTTGTGACCCGAAGACGCCACCCTTCCGTAGCCCGCCACGCGTCTCGAGCATGTTCGCTTCTCGAATTCAACTTTTTGACTTTGCTCTTCCAGGTCGTGTTCTTGTAGGGGTTTCGGTGAAGAGCAACGAGGATTTGGTCGAGGATCGGGCTCGAGAGGACTGCGGCGCGTTGAGTGGCGAGTTGGAACTGCTTCATGCTTCAGCTTTCGTGCGAGTGGCAGTAGCTGGAGCAAAGCAAGGCCATCGTACAGGACGCGTACGTGGGCGCTTTTTCTCTATTCGAATTGGACACAAAAGATAAAGAGGCAGTCTCGCAATCCAAAGATGTTCGCCTCCCAAAATCCAACTTCTATGCTTTGCTCTTTCAGTAGGGAGTGAGACGAGCTTCTCTGGATTTCCTGACTCCTGAGGGAGATGAAGTATGAATTGATCGGATGTTCGACAGAGGGGACTGTGGCGCGCTGAGTGGCGGCATCGAGCTGCTTGATGCTTCGCCGCTTCAGCCTGCGTGAGAGCGGCGACAATTTGAGCACGTCGAGGTCGTTAGACAGAATGCTTAGCTGAGCGATTGATGTATCTCTGTGATTTGAACAGAAAAAATAGAAAGGCAATGTTTGTTTAGTCGTGTTGTCTGGTAGATAGGCGCATTGTTGGTCACGGACAAGGCAAGGCATGAGAGAGCGGCGACGATCAGCGCAGTATGAGTGCTACGAGCGGCATCACAAAGACACCACCAATTGCCACAAATGAACATGATACAAAAACCAAATCGCTAAACGGGTAGATCACTTGCTACCAAACAAAGTACTCACCTCCATCAACTTTCTACCAAAAAGCAGACATCCCTCACTGTCTTGTCCGACGAACAAAGTGCAAAAAAAGAAACACCCGGTTGTGTTTACAGCGGATTCGAACCCGGGGGGTGTTCGATCCGGTGTAGTCATGTTTGGGAAGGTCGGTTCGTGTTACCACTGAGCTATTAGGCGTTAGCGAGTTCTGACTTGGTAGGGAACCTCTCTCCAATGTCCTCCTTTCCCTCGAGAGATTCCCTACCGAACGGACCCAGAGTTCTAGACTCTATATGTGTTGAATTTTGTCCGCAGGATTGAGGGACTTAGTGAGATTCGGGCAGGGAGGTGGCAGCGAGGTTCTGGCGCGCGAGGACGGTCCGTGGCGGTCGGAGAGTGTTCTTCCTATTGTAGGTTCTACTATGACCTGTTGCTCTGGATATTGGTCATTCTATTGCATTATCGTGTTCTCACTGTGAGGAGATCTGGCAATGGTCACCTTGTTCCAAGCTCTTGTTTGGTGCGGCCAACGATGTGTTGCGTGAGCTCCTGCATACAGCAATCTACGGCTACACACAGCATCAACACCACTCAGTCAAACCAGCAACTGATACGGCCATCATCAAGTAAAGATCAAACATCACTTACATCAGGTGCTGGCAAACTGCAGATGCGAGTGCGACGGCCAGACGCAACCTCCGCTCGACGTACGCCTTCCGCGCCTGAATCGCCTCTGCAACAGGGCACCGCCACCAACAGCAGCAACATCTTCGTGGCTACACCGCATGCGCAAAGGTCGCATACAATGGCCTACAGCACCAACACCTCCACCGACACCAGCGTCAGCAAAGTGTTCGCCGTAACATGGCGTGTAGCATCGGGATAGCCTTTAGGAGACAGCTGATGGTGGACGAGGCTGAGTGGACTGACTTGCGAAACGCTGAGCATCGACGAGTATCCACGACGAACGCTCTCTGGACTGTAGTTTTGCTACTACTACACGCGAATGGGAAGGTCGGACGCACTGGACGTGATTGGCAACGAGTGCTGGACCGCGTGGAAGACCTATGGTCCGCAAGCTGCTGCAGAGGATGGGTTATGTCGTCAAAGAAAGAGATTGGTACATTGAAAGCTCGTGGATAAACGTACAGTTATGGCAGGCGGTGGCGAATGCTACCAATAAGCCCTTCGGATTGGCCATCTGTGCGCGAAACAAAGTATCGACCGAACAACACGTTTGTTTCGTGCTGGAACATCATTTGGGTTGAGTACCACGCGTGCCTAAAGCCTCAGACTGAAAACCTGCTGCGAGAGGATCGTGAAGCTTTTGAAGCGGCACCAGCTTCCATACCTCCTTGCGATGCTGATCATTGCTTGTACCAATGTAGGAACATCTCTACTGACCTTTGAGACCCAAGGATTCGCCGCAACTTTCTCCCCGACCACTCTCACTGCAATCGTCGAGCAACAGGCCGAGCAAACAAACGCCTTTGCGTAAGCTGCAACAGCCATCCTCATCACCACGCGTACCGATCCCGACTGCGCCGATGTCCTACAACGTCGATCTCGCTTCCAGAAGCCTCCGTTCTTCGCTCGTAAGACACTGGATGCAACGACCTCCGCCTAGTCCTCTCTCACTTCCTCCCACCTCCAAATCCGCTCCACTCCCTCCCAAACCTCTTCCGATGCTCGAATTCGCGCAACCTTTGCACCTCCCAATAGTTCTCGTACAACGACTTTTGGCGACGATAGACATGGTCCGGGCAATCGTAGCGAGAACGATGCTTTCGATCGTGACGGCGGCAAGAGCTAAAAGAGTTTGGAGTGTACGTGCTGGAAGATGTATGGGCTCGCAAAGAGTTGGAGCGAGGATACGCGTTCTCCATGTTGAAGGGCAGGTAATTCGCTTGAGAAGCCGAGAAAGCGATCGGATTGTTGATGCTGAGGAGCTCGTTGAGAAAGCAGGGACATTCGCGGCCTTGGATGTGGCGGCGGCAGCCGCAGGCGTAGAAGTAGGTGTGGAGTGGCATGAGCGGATGAGGTCT
This sequence comes from Cladosporium oxysporum, assembly GCA_035771495.1. Classification (NCBI taxonomy): domain Eukaryota; kingdom Fungi; phylum Ascomycota; class Dothideomycetes; order Cladosporiales; family Cladosporiaceae; genus Cladosporium; species Cladosporium oxysporum. The sequence continues at coordinate 1,775,048 of JAWNKS010000010.1, forward strand.
TAGCGGATCAGGCGTCGGTCCAAGAGAAGGATATCGTTGAATGAGATGTTCATGGAAAATGCAAGATAGCCAGGAGTCTGAGACGTCGAGACTAATACGATGGAACTGTTTGCAGTCTTGAGGCGCAAGCCGTTCTTTCAAGAGCAGCGTTAGCAAATCAGCTGAATGTACCTCTCAAAGACCAAACCTTAGACGAGCTTCCTTGACAGGACCCACAACAGCGTCAGTTTGCATGTTTGTACAGTGGGTTTGCGAACGAGCATTTGCTCGGGGATGGTTGAAACAGGTCGATTCGGCATGATCTATGGCCTAGCCTGATCGGACAAATATACGCAGCTGGATACTGAATGTTTCTAGCTGATGTCGATGCATTGCAGTGTCAAGGTCATCAAGTAAGCCGCGTCGACTAATCTTAGAAAGGGATCTGGGTGTGATCTTCCTCGGTATCCCCCTGTACAAAGCATGTCAAAAAGTAGTAGACCATCGGCAAGCCAAAGCACACGCGTTCAGCGCCACTTTTACAGTGGCGGGATATATTGACGTAAAGAATTGCGCCTCGTGGAACGTATTGTGAGAAGGCTCAAGACCGCGTCGAAGGTTGGACAACCATAGGATCCCAGGCAAAACCGAACGCGAGAAGACCGCAAACCTTTGCGCAAGCGAGCGGCAGCATAATCCCGCCAGCCCAGGACCAAGCTTGGCGGCAGGCGATCCGGTCGGGACGCTGCATGTCCATACCCTGGGAACTGCTTTCCAACGGCCCGAGGGTAGATCAGACGCAGGTAACACAAGAGCCAGCGAATGTGGCGGAGCAAACTTATGATACAAACTTGCGGGACTGAGCAAAATGTGCCGCCGGAAGGCTTACAATTTGTGCTGATAGTCTTGTTTGGAAGAGACCCAACGGAGGCGAGATGATTCACAGACCAAATTGCCTGGCCAAAATGGCAGATCCGACTACGTGGCCTGTGGGCGGGGTGTTGACGATCAGCAATCGTGCAATCACTGACAAGGTACATTCATCGGATTTGCCGTACCTACTTGAAGATACTACATAGAAGAACTCTGTTCCGTAGTAGCATATCTGCCTGTATAATGTGCCTTGATCCCGGGAGGAGCTTTGCTTGGCACTGAGAAGAGGACGCCTCACACTCTAGCCATAGGCGCGGGGAACAGCACCCTTCCCATTCGATTAGAGCCTTTTTTGACGTTCTCCATTCGTCACTGTAATGGAGAGGAGCAGGAGACACATCTTTCCGGTCCTTCGAAGTCGCCATTTCTGCTCTCCTTGAAGCTTTAAAGTGAGGCTTTTCTGGTGGATGAAGGTGTGCATGCCTGCGATCCAAGCTTGAGCGTAGAGTAGCGTGATCATGGGAATTTTAGCCCTCCGCCTCCGGCATTGTTTCAGCATCGGTCTCATCTCTGAATTGTTTCGATGCTTGATAGGTGGAGTAGGAGTGGCATTTGTCGAGGCTGATCCAGGTTGCGGGCCTCGTTATGCCACGTTCCTTGCCTGACTTGCGTTTGGGTGATGCAGTATGACCATGTGCCCAGTCTCAAGTAGCCGATGCAGCAGCATGGCTCTCACCCTTGTGAGAGGTCCCAAAGACATGCTTCTTGATAAAATCGACATATCCGAGCCTCCTGCCGCGCATCATGCTCGTGAGGTCCTGCAACACACCAAAGGCCAGTCCAACCTTTGCACCCGTTTTGGCCAACCTCGCAGCTGTGGGAATAGGAAATCTGTGCCAGGCTGAGAACAATCCAGCAGTACCCAAGCCAGCAAACACGGTGCTCACAAAGTCCTTGCTCGCACCCTCGACCTCGCCGTGGTCGTTTTCCCTCATACCGCTCCAGATCCTACTCACGGCACCTCGGGCCCGATCAACACCCTCCTCGGAGCCCACGAAGACGCCAATCCAGAATGCCTGTCGGCCAGCCATGCGAACGCCCTCCTTGATGCCGCCCAGCATGGCAACGTAGTTCTTTGACTTGTGATAGAGGTACCATCCTGTCTGAGTGGTAGGGAGACGGTGAGCGTTTTCTGCACGGAACCGCAGTCCAGTCTCGTTGGCGCCGTGAATTAATCCTAGAAGACCGCCTGCAGTGCCGCCGACTGCGACTAAGATTGGTAGGCGAAGTACGAAGGGAAGGGAGAGGCGGTGCGAGTTGACCGGCGCAATTGCGACGGCAGCAGGCTCCTGGGCGGGCGTCTCTTCCTGTATTGAGGCCATTGTGGTATGTTAAGGGTTGGTGTATCGGATGATTGAACAAAACAATTCACGTGAGAGGGCTCACATGTCTGGAGGTAGACGAGATGCGAGCTCCCATGTCCATCTCCGCGCCGCATGCGCCCGAAGCATCTCCACGATATCTCCGCGTTGCTTCTCGTCCAGCACTTTCTGGTGATGGAAGCAGGAGATGTGCGAGGTATCTTCATCTTCCTCTTCCTCCTACTGCAACAACCACAACAACCACAACACATCATTGTTGTTGTTGCCATCCTCCTTCAGATGTTGTCGCCCAACCATGCGCGATCGCAGCAGTCCGCCCGGCGCGCCTACGTCTGTCTGAGCTGTCGCCTCCAACCTTCACGCCACCACATCGCAACCACTGCAACCTCCCGTGCTAATTATTCCACCGGCGCACGTGAGGCGAGCGCACTACGCCACAATGCTAGATCACATCTTGGACGCAATCATGCATCCAGCCCAGGAAAAGACACATCAGTTCACGCCACCAAGTCGAGCACAAATTCAAGAAGGCCTGCCATAAACCACGATGGAAGTCGAAATATCTCATACGGCAACTTTCGATCATACCATCAGGAAGCAGTGGCTTCGACACCAAACCGAATCGATCCGCCTCCACCAGGAACTCAGAGCAGCATTCGAGGAAAGCTACGGCGATGGCAGGAGGAACATGGCAAGGATTTGGAAGAGCTCTTCAAGGACAAACTGCCAGCCGCAGAGGAGGTAGACGATGGTCTCTCCAACAACCTTACCAGGCTTGGAGACACGGACGACCTGCGCCGGAGATCAGACGATCAAGAGGAAGAAAAGCAAGCCGCAGCATATTTTGCGAGGTCGCAGGCGGAAGATCTTGAAGACGATGCAACCGATCCCCGTTTCCTCTTTATGGGCGATCTCGTTGAGCTTGAATTCACAAACTCGGAGAGGGACAGCATGCTGGCAGTCTACGTCCGAAGAATTGGCCCTCAAGGCCAGTTCTACACCATGCAGGGCCGATGGATACATGTTCCCGAGCGCACCGTCCAGTACGCCATCCCGGGTTGGGTGTCGCCGAAGCTCATCGAGCCACTACTTGAGTACTTGCCAGACGACAAACAGATTGAGGACCTTGATGCACTAAGGCAGGACGCTTATGTCAATGATCTTTCCGTCCCACGCTCTGTAGCAGCACCCTTGGTGAGCCGTATGGTCGCGTTCAACAGAGAAAGTTTGGAAATCTATCGGAAACATGCTTCTACTTTGGACCGCGCACACGATATCCTAGCTCACAGGGATGATTTGCGTTACGGCAGTCTTGCATCGGCTGCGACGACGCTGCTCAAGATGCCCAGTGACAAACTACCTCTCACAGCTCTCTTCACTGTTCGCAAAGCACTCATGCATGCCGGCTTCGCTTTCAACGTCGATCGTCGATCTCATCGTTTGACTGGCTACCTCCAAATTCGCTCAAAGGAGCAGGTTAGAATGGTCGAGGAGGTACGCAAGTGGCTGCGTGATTGGCAAGACGACCTCGCCACAACGGCTATGTTGAACAAAAAGCAGCGAGAGCGCCATGTTCAAAGCAAAGGAGCTGCAATGGTGACGGGATTCATTGAACGTGCGAAGGTCATTGTAGCTGAAAGCCGCAAGAATCGCGACGCGACTCATCTCGGCAACATCGGTCCCAGTAAGGTCAAATACGAGATTACTAAGGATCAAGACTCTGTCAAGCTGCACGCCGATACGCAATTCACAGCGTCGGATCAAGAACTCGTGCGGTTCATGGAAGCTTGGTCTTGCAGCAACATGTTTCTTGGACTTCCGCGTATCAATTCCTTGCCACCGCTGATTCTGCAGGCTACTGGACTTTACGAGGACCACGTACTCAATATGCAGACAGGTTATCTCTTCTTGCAGGAGCTTGGCACAATTTTACCGTACGAAAACCGTGTCCGCTTTGATCAGCACTTGCTTTTGCCTAGCAGTCAGCATTCCAAGCCTTTGCAGAACCTGATGAACAACCTACTCAGCATGCAATCCAACCCCAATTTCTCTGATGCCATGGCGGATATTCGCCATGACTGGGGCGAGCTTCCCGTATACTGCATTGACGGCGCTTCCGCTCAGGAGATCGACGACGGTCTCTCTGTTGAGCGAGCGAACTCCGCTGACAGTGAGCACCCTGAATGGTGGGTCCACATTCACATTGCAAATCCGACCGCTTTCTTCGACCGTGACCACCCTCTTGCCAAGATGGCACGTCACATGGGAGAGACCATCTACACGCCAGAAAGAACATACATGATGCTGCCCCGATGGGCCACCCAGCGCCACTTCTCCCTAGCCAAGGACCGCCCTTGTATAACATTCTCGGCAAGGTTGAACAAAAATGGCGAAACGCTCGAGAACAAGATTCGGGCGGGCTTCATCAGGAATGTACACAGGCTTACACCTGAGGAGACGGTTGATCTGGTCGGTTTGAAGCGCGATGTGACGGTAGAGCCGGTTGACATCACAGTTGGAGGCACCCCACCTCCAGCCAAGGAGAGAGTCAGCGCTGTTCCCGATATGAAAGAAAACAACATCAACGATCTCAAAACTCTGCAAATGTTGGCTGAGAAGCGCCAGGAGGTGCGAAAGTCTGGCGGTGGTGTTTTCTTCGATTCGCACAGGCCGGAAATGACTGTGTGGCAGTCATGGAAGAATAGCGGTCTTGCCTGGGATCATCCTCACCGCAGAGGTGCTCGCAGAGTCGAGGGTGACCCTATCATCAACATGCAAACCCGTGGCTTGACCAACTGGTTCGCCGCCGGTGACAGCGTCGTCGATATTCTCGTCCGCGAGATGATGTTGCTCGCCTGCAACGTGTCCACTGAATGGTGTGCCGATCGTCAGATCCCAACAATCTACCGCGGCGCTGTAGCCAAGCCTGATACGCCCGACCCAAAACAGTTCTACCGCGACGTCTGTGAGCCTGCTATGAAGAAGAACAACGGCGAGCTACCCTTGCACATCGGCGTCGAGTACATCAAGACCCAAGGTTCCGTCATTCTCAGCACCAAACCCCTGCGCCACAACCTTCTAGGCCTCAACCACTATGGCAAAGTTACCTCTCCCCTCCGTCGCTACGGCGACATGATCCTCCACTGGCAGATTGAAGCCGCCCTTCGCAAAGAAGCAGAAACCGGCAAGTCCCTCCTGAGCTCCAGCACGTCTCTCCTCGGCGTCCAACCGGACCGTAGCTTCCTCCCCTTCAGCGCCGAGACGCTGCAAACCATCATGCTCGGCCTGCAGCCGCGCGAGGGCATGATCACGCGCGCCAAAGGCTACGCCGACCAGTTTTGGCTCGCCATGCTCATGTTCCGCGCGCATCACTTCGGCGAGGCCAAGCTGCCCTTCGAGACGTGCCACGCGTACATCGCGGCCAAGCCCTGGAACCTCGCCGGCGCCAAGATCATCGTCATAATGGAGGAGCTGAACTTGACTTGCGAGATGGCGAGGCCGGATAAGGCGGCTCTCGGGTTGTCGGAGGCGAGGGCGGGCGATCGCTGGGAGTGCACGGTTGAAGAGGTCAATGTGTTTAGTAGGTCGATTTCCTTAAAGCCTATCAGGTTGGTTTCGAGGTGGGAGTGATTTGGCGGCGCAGCGTTGGCGCTGTGATACGGCAGCCGTTTTGATACCACGAACATGTAAGATAAAAGACGACGTGTTGTGCCCGTCCTTGTATACATAGAATTGTAAAAGTACACATTTCTCACGGAGGATGCATTCATCGCAGCCAACCAATATCCAAATAATCTCCCGAGTGCGTTTACAATGGTCTTGGTGTATTTTCTGGAAGGTATCGGCATGCTAGCTACTGAGAGGCTGGAAGGGCTATGCCCACCTCTGAGGCGGTGCTATCGGGTGAGAAGAGGGCTACATACCTGGATCCTTGAGCGATGGCCGTTGTCTTATTGCTGGGCACTGTGATACGAGAGGCTCAAGCCTAACTAGAGTCATTATTCTGTAAGCTACTAGGCTGTGAACAAATCCCTGGAGCACTCTCAAGACATTAGTCGCGCTTTATTTCATCAACGTCGGCATCAAGTTTTGCAACAAGTGTTCTCAGTTTCTCATGCGTAAAGATTGCTCACAGCTGCTGTTTTCTAGAAAAGATCCGTCATCGCACCTGTACTGGCATCACCCACCAGCTTCGCGTACTTCGCCAACACACCCCTGGTAACAGGCATGCGCGGCGGCTTCCACTCAGACAACCTCCTTTTGATCTCACTTTCTTCCACATCCATGCTGATAGTGTTCTTATCGGCATCAATAGTGATCAAATCTCCATCCTGCACAACAGCAATCGGTCCACCAACGCTCGCTTCTGGCGAAATGTGGCCGACGATGAAGCCGTGAGACGCGCCGGAGTATCGGCCATCAGTGATGAGAGCAATATTCTTCAGGCCCGCTCCCATGATGGAGGCGGATGCCTTCAGTTGCTCGGGCATGCCGGGGCCACCCTTGGGACCTTCGTAGCGAACGACCAGGACTAGGTTCTCGGTGCGAGGAATCTCGCCCTTGTTAAGCGCGTCATCGAGCTCATGCTCCTTGTTGAAGACCTTCGCCTTGCCGGTAAAGATCATGCCTTCCTTGCCTGTGATCTTCGCGACGGCGCCGTTGGGCGCGAGGTTGCCGTACAAGATCTCAAGGTGGCCGGTGGCCTTGATGGGGTTGTCGAGCGAGCGGATGATTTCTTGCCCTTGTTTGAGCGAAGGCCACGATTCGACATTCTCGGCGAGAGTCTTGCCTGTGATGGTTATGGTACTGCCGTCGATCATGCCGGCTGCGATGAGGAGCTTTTGGACAGAGGGGATACCGCCAATGTCGTAGAGGTCTGCCATGAGGTACTTGCCGCTGGGCGCCATGTCCGCAATGAAAGGAATTTTGTTGCTGATTTTCTGGAAGTCGTCGAGCGTCAAGTCTACGCCTGCGGTTCCGGCCATGGCGAGAGTGTGTAGCACACCGTTGGTCGATCCGCCCAGTGCCATCATCATTACCAGCGCGTTCTCGAATGAGGTCTTGGTCAAGCAGTCTCTGGGCCTGATGTTCTTCTCCATGCAGATCTTGATTGCCTCTGCTGCTTTGTGGCACTCACGCATCTTGGATGGAGAAGTAGCTGGTGTGGAAGAGGAACCGGGCAACGAAAGCCCGAGCGTTTCGATCATCATTGCCATAGTGTTCGCTGTGAACATACCACCGCAAGCTCCCGAGCCTGGACATGCTTCTTTCTCGAGGTCAGTCAGAATCTCGTCTTGCGTCTGCGAGGGGTCATTCGGGTTCTTGAGTCTGTTGTAGATGTAGGCTCCATGTGCTTCCAGGGCGCTAGTAATGTTGATAGGCTTCTTGAGTAGTTTGGAGTATCCGGGCTGGATTGAGCCACCGTCTGAAGCATAGTCAGCACGGACGCGTGTTTATGTGTCTTCTTCGAGTTGGTCGGTCACTCACAGATCATCAAGCTAGGCCTGTTATGTCTCGCCATGCCCATAACAACACCCGGCATATTCTTATCACACCCCGGAATCGTAATATTGGCATCATGGAACTGCGCACAAGTAACAGTCTCCACACTGTCTGCGATGATTTCACGAGTCTGCAGACTGAACCTCATGCCCTCTCCGCCCATGGTAATGCCATCGCTCACGCCAATGGTGTTGTACTGCCACGCCAACATCTCTTGCTTCTCGACCGCCTTCTTCACCTCTTTGCCAATATCCAGAAGGTGGGTGTTGCAAGGATTGCCTTCCCACCAGACACTTGCAATGCCGACTTGTGGGTAGTTCTTGAGCACATGTTCGTTTGGCACGCCGGCGGCGTAGAGCATTGCTTGGGCGGCTGGGAAGTCATGCTCGCGGGTCAATGTGGAAGAATATTTGTTGAGGCCGCTGCCTGGTTTCGAATGGGGGAAGTCAAGGTAGCGAGGTTCCTCTGGGATTCGCTGCTTTTCGAGGTTGGAGGGATCCATTGTGGTGTTCTGGACTTGTGAATGGTAGATTTCCGGCTTCTTTTGCTGCTTCGACGCGTCGTGATTTGGGACCGAACTAAGTGAAGATGGTTTCTTGAGGACCTTTCGGTTCTAAGCGATGAAGAGTAACACGATGGCTGCAAACACAACGGACGAATGACAGAAAGCACATTTGTACTCTCGGCCACTCAAGCATGAATATCTTAAGCTTCGCCCCGCGCATGCCCCGCAGAAGTGATGGAATCAATAGCCGGCCTGGTCAAAGGCCGCCGATATTCGGCCAAGAGGGCGGAGTTGAGTTAGGCCGATAGTGGACTTCACAAAGTCGTCTTTGGAACTCACGTATCTTCGTCTCTATGTCTCTCCACGCCGATATCATTTGATGAAAACATCGGGACTCGCCTCCCAACCGCTGGGATACTGCTTTGTCTTCCTGACTCTGCATGCTGCTACCGTTGGATCAAGACATTGAATGATGATTCTGGGTCCATTGGGGGTGCTGGTATGCCTTCTTGTTTCTGCAAGCTGGTACTTTCAAATGAGGACAAGGAAACAGGCCTATTCCCATTGATTTGCCTGTACGATCTCATGTTTCTACGCGCTGGTATCATCAGATGGCGCCACCGAGATATGATCTTCCACCTTTGAGATTATGTACGATTTCACGTTTCTGCACGCGAATATCGTTCGACGTAGGCATTGTAAAATACCTTATTCTTTGGCCGCTGGAATGCCGGTATGGCTTCGCACCTTTACATATTGACGTCGGCAGACAAACACACTCAAACATAGCCATCAATCGCTGAAATGCTGTTCAGTCGATTCTATCGCTCAGTGCACGTTGAAGCCATCAATGTCAGTAGTGATTACGCATTGACGCAATCTGCAACACATGCCCAGTTCGATATCGCTATCATGCTGAGGGACATATTTGATTTGTTTCTATTCTAAAGAGTTTCGATAAGAAGAAGCCACCAGATGCTATCATGAACAGCATACTGCGCGACTGTCGATTTACAAACGCGCCTCCCATTCGATACGGCGACATGCTCATACAAAAGACTGCATGAAGTTGTACATGTGGTTCATGCACTCGCGATCGGAATGGTCCCATCGTTGTCGTCCTCGCTGCTGTCCGCCGGATCCCTTTCGATTCCCTCGTCAGTATCCCACTCGCTGTTCTCCTTACCGTTCTCCTTGTCGTCCTGCTCGCCCTGCTGCTCACCGTCCTGCTCACCCTCCTGTTCACCCTCCTGCTCACCGTCCTCTTCGCCCTCCTGTTCACCGTCCCCCTCGCCCTGATCCTCCTCATCTTGCTCGCTGTCATAGGGATATGGCAGGGCATCGGGCGGATCATCGGGCAGTTCATCGAACCCGTGCGCGTAGCCAACTGGCCTCGCGAACCAGGTGCAGCCCCGGACGAAATCACGTTCGAGTGCTCCCAGCATGGCACCCATCAACTCATCAGAAATGTGCCCTCACTCTAGTCAGGCTAGAGTGTACAAGCGTCCTTCGTGGTGTTCGAAAGCAGCCCTCAATCGGGTAGTCAAATTTCAACAGATAGAACATGAGAACATGCTGACTGGGCGGAGAAAAGTAAAGCACCTTCAAAAGCACACGCACGAGACACAGTCCTTTTCTAAATGGCCAGATCATGATACTCTTTAACGGCAGCTCATGGTAGCAGTGCTTACACTGCTAAGGTATTTGTGTCGTCCTGTTGGTATCTCGATGATCTATCCATCTCAAATGGGCTCTATGCGAGGCGGCGTTCGCAGGTCAGAGTCCTGAGCTGCGTGTGAGATCGTGTGCTATCCTCCTCAGTACCCGACGTGGCAAGAAGGTCGGACGTGTCTGGGAGCATCTATGACTTGGCATTTAAGCTGCAAGTGTTCATGAAGGCCGGGCAACATTCAAGAATCTAATAACCTTGCATGTAGAAATTCCTTTGATCCGTGAGGATCTTCTGCTGGCGTCATCATATCTCTGACGAGATCATGGGATGGTAGCTTATCGTCGTTTGTACGATGAGAGTCAAGTGCTGACTGCTACAGCGCTGGGCAGACATTGGAGGTAGCCCTCCTTGCGGTATGATCAGCATGCTCATCAAGTTCCACATTGCCTATTGGGAGACTACCATCTTCTGCAAAAACTGGGAAGTCAACATCTTGTACAAGACATGATGCGAAGTTCTGGTGTAGACATGTCTCCCACTGTTGGCAGGGACGTTGCTTGTTGTCGGTGTCTGTCATGCCACATACCTTTGTAGTTGACTCCTCGATGAACTTATCGTCCAAACGATTAAAGTTCGATTTTCAACAGTGTGGTGATCGGCCGTATTGCTTGTTCTTTCTGACGATGCACGATAGATAATACATTTGTGCAGAAGCAGCATCAAAACGTAAAGGAGTCCGAGGTGTACATATGATAAGAGTGTAAGTGAAGTCTGTCATGTTGTGGATAGGCCCCTCCTTTTGATCCATCCACTTGGGCAAAGTCGCAAGACATGGCCATTAACTTTACATTGAGATACTAGAGGTAACGAATCAGGACGTACCAATACACATCGTCACATACTGTCAGAGGAAAGATAGGCGATCAAGGATTGGATGTGCGGCGCAGGAAAACTTTTGATTGATCAAGATAGCAGCCTGTTTCCAGTGCTCAGCGCTTGAGACACCTATGAAGTTCGAGTTCCCTCGACCCGTCCATTCAGACCCGCAATCCTCCTGCGCCAGGCGCCTTCGCAGCAATTAAGAACCCGAAGTCAGAGAGGACATTTATTCGTCGTCCTCATCCTCCTCCTCCTCGGCCTCGACGGTGGTCTGGGCAATACGGTCCAAGTCACGCTGGCCGGACTGGGTGATGCGGCGGCCACCCTTGTCGTCGTCGTTCTCGAGGACACCGATCTTGGCAAGAGACTGGCAGATCTTGCGGTCGACGGAGCCGGAGGCGTCAACGTGGTGAGAGGGGCGGGAGCCACGGTTCTTGGTGCCACCGTGGACCTTGCGGAGACGGCCGATACCGACGGTCTTGCGCATGTAGATGTGGCGGGCGACAGCGGCGGCACGGATGTAGTACCTGGAAGAGTTTTAGCAGAGGTTCAGCATGTGTGGTGTGTAGGACTTATCTTACCAGTCGATGCTCTGAGGAGGAAGCTCCTTAAGGTGACCGGTCTTGACGGTGTCGCTCCAACCTGTAGACAGAAGTCATGTCAGCACTTGTTCAAATAGCGCTTCACTAGACATGCGTCCCTCGTCCCGCACGAGATTCAGGTTTCTCCAAAAAGATTTTGTTCTGATATCCAGGCCTGGTGCGCAAGGCATCGACAGGTGGTCCCAATGAATTTTTTCTCTTTCTCATTCCTCCTCTTGTGCGTGCGAGATCCGATAGACGGTCCGAGTGTGATGTATTGTTGGCGCATGGGTTGCGCATTGGTGGTGTAGTGGGCTCACGAACCGGGAATGGGGAGCTTTCCCTGACGCTTCAAGAAAGCAGCGTAGGCGTTGATGAACTTGTCCGCCTGGACATCACGAACAGAGACACCGGGCATGTTGGCGGTATTTGTCGAGAATCGGAGTCGTCGGGTGGAGGGTGCTGGTGATGTTGAAGTCGCGCGCTCGCTCAAGCCCAAATGAGGATATCGAGAGAGATTTCCGTGCGCTGTTCGCTAGCGCTGCGGGAGAGCGGGCACTAGGATCAACGTTTCGCCGCTCACGTGACATGGAGTGCCTTCGCCCTGGCTGACAGCGCTTTCACAGTAGTCTCCACAGTGGCTTGCAAAAGTAGTGAGTACCTTACTTTGATCCTGACAGCCTTGCAGTCGTAGATTGAATGTCGTTTATCTTAGTAGTCTCACAGCTAGCCTGGTGACTCCAACTTTGGCCGCTTCTATCAAGAAACGATCGTATAATGCTACTTTAGTCTCCATACACCTAAGATAGTATTATTGCCAGAGAGATAGTCTTATCACAGGTAGCATTCAAATTATCAGGGAAAGATCTGCTTTGCACGCTCTCCAGAATCGTCCCTGATTGGCTGGTGCTGTTACCTGATTTTGCATTGCAAAACGGTTTTGACGGTGGTTTGGGAGGATCGTTGTTGCAAGAAAAGAGAACGCGGAGACGCAGTCTGGCTGAGCGTCTTTCATTTGCTCTCCGTATCCTTTGTGCTGCAACCTACGGCCATCAACACATGAAATGGCGGTAGCACCAGGAAAAGTCCCAACGCTTGCCCCTACTTGGGGCACTATCGTCACCACGGCGGCAGCAGGTATTGCCGCTCTCGGAGTTTGGCGCGTCGTAAAGACGCGATCCAAGGATCAGCACGATGGTTAGATTCTTCGAAATACCTCGATCCAACTCAGACCACAACACTAACATCGACCAGCCGAGACGGCCGACCCAAGCTTGCTTCGCAAGCACACCACCTACGCGTCGTACACTACAAGTACGGCGACATATCCTAAGATCAGGACGGTGTACCACCCACACTCGCAGGCAGAAAAGCTGCCTGCCGACATCCCATTACTGGTCTTCGTCCACGGCCTGGGTGGCTCGATCGCACAATTCGCCCCTCTCCTCACCAGCCTCATCAACGCCGCACCATGCCTCGCGATCGACCTACCAGGCTGCGGGCTCAGCGAGTTCAAACCAGACGATTTGAACGCTTACACAACCAAGGCCTTTGCTGAGCTGGTCGCCGCAGCCATTGATCGCCACCGAGCAGTCGACCAAAAGGTCGTGATCATTGGGCATTCAATGGGCTGCTCGATCGCTGCCCTCCTAGCATCGTCGACATCGCCACTGAGCAACGTTTTCTTCGATGCAGGCCATATCGCTGGCGTGATCGCCATATGTCCCAAATCCGCCCCTCCGTCGCCGAAGCAAGTGCGACTCGTACGGAAGTACGTCCGATACCTACCTGCTTTCGTCCTGGATATGTATCGATTCTTCGACAGCATCGGCGGCCCTAACTCTGCCAGCGTGGTGCGCTTCGTCGGCAAGGACTCTGACCTCGAGACAAGGAAGCTGCAAGTGCGATACAACAAGCAGTCGAAATCGGCAGTATTCTTACGCTACGTTACTTCTCTCGTGGAGAACAGCGAAGACGGACGCCCCATCTTCCCTGGCAAGGACATCTGGCAAGGCATGAAAGTACCTCTGTTCCTGGTTGCTGGCGAGGCAGACCATGTGAGTCCACCATCAGAGATTGATGCCATCTCCGAATGGCTCACACACAGCATCTCCCAACGTACCAGCATCGACAAAATCGGACCAAAGCCCACCCAGGAACCCAGTAAACCAAGTAGCACTCTCCCGCCCGTGACTACCGACATAGCTCTCGCAGAAGACCAACTACTAGACTCACCAAACTTAGAGACACCGGACTCGCAGGAGCCACAGACAACCAAGCCTGGCGACGTGCACGAAGAACAGCACACAACCCACCACAGTTTTGCTCTTAAGACGAGCGTCTTCCCCGCTCCTGCCTCTCATGCTCTGCTCTACTCCACCTCCACCGTCCGCATCCTCTCCGGTCTCGTCCAGACTTTCCTCAGCACGTACTGCGACCAACGCCTCTCTCTGGGCTGGCAGCTACAGCACCTCTCCACCGCCGGCAAATGGGACGTCAAGAACCTAGCCAAATGGCAGAGTACACCCGCCATCTCCGAGCCGCTGGGCGGCGTCTTCCGCGCCATGAAAACGATGCGCGAAGTAGACGAAGAGCACGCCCCAAAGATATTTGTCAAGAAGTACAGCTCCAAGGTGCTATCTGATGGCGTACAGACAATCATAGATATCTCACACGAGAACCCCGTCTATGATCCTGCGGGCCTGGAAGAGGGCGGCGTCGAGTACCACAAATTCCCCATCGTCTCGAAACTTCCCCCAACGGCTGATGAGGTCCTGGCATTCAACGCCCTGGTCGATCGCTTGCGGGTGTCGCCCAAGATGGTTGCTGCTCGTGAAGCGGGTGGCGAGCCGACGATTGGCGTGCATTGCCACTACGGCTTCAACAGGTATGCTTTCCTTTTACACCTTTCTTACTTTACCCAGGCATTTCCACTGACACATCTCACCCCAGAACCGGCTTCTTCATCTGCTGCTACATGGTCGAGCGCCTAGGCTACAAACTACAAGACGCCGTGGATGAGTTCGCGCAGAAGAGAGCGCCTGGAATCAAGCATTCGTTCTTCGTTGACGAATTGTATGTGCGCTACGGCATGAAGATGCAGAGGAGGAACACGATCGTTGGCTTGAACTAAGGAGCTTGCAAGACGGCTCGAGCAAGTTTGGACGAAAGGTGAAAGGGGTCACGGAACACGATTGGCGTTTTACGGAGTTTCATGCATGCATGTTTTCAGCTCATCAGATACCCAAATACGCATGGATGGCTAGCTGGGCGGGTGTGCCTAGCTGCATTTCTTTACTTTGCTCCTACTACTATTTACAGCTTGGAGAAGTAGAATCTTCGAGATCCTGGCCCTTGATTACGGTCTGTGGACAGCTTTGTGCGCGAAGCTGCTTACCAGCTTCATGCAACTTCCCGGATGGACCTCTCAAGTCTGATTTGCTCGTCTGTGGCGACTTGGCCATTATCCACCCAAACAATAATCCCATCGTTACACGGTGTACCTAGCGATCTCACCATAGTAGGCAAGCGCTCCACTACACAGCAAGCCTGTTCCATCGTGTCGAGACATCCTCCTGCCTTCCACGCGGCCGATCTCAGCGCTTGATCTCAGCCACTTTCCCACCTCCCAAAGAAATTCATCAGTTCTCGTAGTCATAAAGCCATGCCTGTGAAGACGGCAAATAGCGACTCCAGCACATCTCGTCTCATCCCATCTCTCAATCCTCGTCCCCATACGTCTCCTCCATCGTCGGCACAACAACATCCCACGGCAGATCGTCAATCCCCATCCCATCCTTCGCAATCTCATCCACGTCCAACTCCCCATCAATCAACCTCTGCCGCCTGGCCTTCTCGTCCGCCAACCTAAACCTCACAGCCACAGCGCCTCCATCGCGCAACCCCGCGCCCTGCGGACAATCATTGACGCTCTTTGCCGAAGCCTTCTTAGCAGCAGCACCACCAGCAACTTCTTTCCCCTTTCCCCTTCCCTTTCCCGAGCCAAACTCCTCGTCGAAGAACAGGCCCTCGTTGGAATCGCCGATCGTCTCCCAGCCGGCGCTCAGGTCGTTGATGTCTTTCGGCTTCGCGAGCGCAATGTCTTCGGGGTTTTCGGGCAGGGGGTATTCGACGGGTGTGCCGTCGCGGAGGCTGCCTCTGAGCACGCCGGAAGGGTTTGTGGCGCGCAGGGCGGCGAGCAGCTCGGCGCGGATGGAGGCGAAGGGTTGCTGGGCGTCGACGTGCAGGAGGATGGTGGTGCGGTTGAGTTTGAAGCGGAGGCACCAGGTGCGAGGGGGTGGGTTTGCGTTTGGCATTCTTCTGGTTTTTGACTTTCTGGGTTTGTAGTAATTGAGGATTGAAATTAAGAAGAGTGATTTCAATGCTTCGAAATGTTTGGTCGGTGTTCGAGCGTCAAGATGTTCCTGTCGGCGTTCCAGGCAGCGAGTTGCTTGGCGTGCCTCCAAAGCCGACATCTTCAGTCACTTCCATTTTGCCTTCGGTGGCCGGCATCACGTGTAGCTATCATGTTTAGTTCATTCAAGCCTAATGCACTTAACACTTGTACAATCGTGCCGTACGCTAATCTGAAGACCAGTATAATAAGGCCCACCATCAACGCCACTTCTGTACATGTTGGTAAGGAGTCCTGCAATACGAACGAGCATATGAAACAATGCCTATAAGAGAAATTTCACTCGATGTCATCTGCTGTGCCATTTTGTCGTATCAATTCTATCACATAAAGCCTGGTCACACACTCTAAAGCTGGTGCACAAGCTTGAATCCACTGACACCTCCCTCTCTCATAGTCTGAAGGCCCTCGAAGACGCCCTCAAGACCCTTGGCGCCAATCTTGACCGGGTGCACCTTCAGCTTCTTCTCGGCGAGAAGGCCTTCGGCAACGGTGAAAGCCTTCTGCGCAAACTTGTAGTTTTCAGGGATGGCTGGGAAGCTCATGCCGAACTTGTCGAAGGCTTCGCCAAGGGCGAGGTATCCAAGGACCATCTGTTTACTGTTAGCGAGATGCCCTTGCTAGGATGCGGCGTTGCAAAACATACCACGTTCTCGACGTCAGCACGGCTGTGCTTGGCCTGCAGGAGGTAGACGGCCTTTCCGCCCTGAGATGAGATGGCGGCGCAGCAGATCTCGGGAGAAGAGCCCTCGCTGACGCAGTCGAAGGCGAGTCTGAGCTTGTCTTCTGTGGCCTCGTTGATCTTCTTGCCGCACTCGGCGTCGTTGTAGTCAATGGCGATGTCTGCACCGAGAGACTTGACGAACTGTGAAAATGTTAGCGGAGGGTCCTATTGCCGTGAGATCTAATGGGGTGATATACGTCGAAGTTACGGGGGCTGCAAGTAGTGGCGACTTTGCATCCTGACCTGTGTGTCTTGCTGTTAGCTGGCCATTTCCCAGACAAATTTGCCTTTGCACTCGTGTTCACTTACAGCTTGGCGTACTGAATAGCCAAGCTACCAGTAGCAGTGCTACCACCGTAGATAAGGATCCACTCGTCGCTCTTGCCTTCACCGGGGAAAGGCAGGGCGAGCTTCTGGTAGAGCGCCATGCTCACGGTGATAATGCCAACGCTGGTAGTGGCAGCCTCCTCGGAGGAAAGGTTGTCAGGAACCTTGTAAGAGGCGCCTTCCTTGACAACGGCGTATTCAGCAAAGCAGCCGCTGTTGAGGTCGTTGGCATTGGAACCGTGTGTGATACCAGCGATTCTGTCGCCGACCTTGTAGCCCTTGGTGCACTTGGAGCCGACTTCGACAACGGTGCCGCTGAAGTCACAACCAACGGTGGAGCCTGGTGTCGCTAGGTAGTCGATGTGCTTCCTGGACTGTTGTCAGCTAGATGTTTTTGCTAATGAGTATTTTAACCACTCACCAGTCTGTTGGGTTAAGGGCAACGGCGTTCACCTTCGCAAGGACACGATCCTCAAGAAGTTCGGGCTGAGCAACATCCTGAACCTCAGCCTTGCCGGCGGACACGATCTTGATGGCCTTCATTTTTGATTGTGATGGTGGTTGAGTGGTCGTAGAGGTGGGGTTGAGTAGTTGGAGTTGAGCGAAGAATGTATTCAATGGAACGAACGTCCACAATACCTCTTTTTGTTGCTAGGGACAGTTTGCGACGCTCAGTCAGCATTCACATTAGTGAACGTGCACAGGCTATTTTGTTACACCGAAGTCGAAGCTTCGAGAGAACCGGGGACCATTGGTACACTCTGTGCGTGTTATGCAGTTGAAAAGTACGGATGTTTTACCTAGTAGGGACTTGCACAAACGAACTCTTCAGGATGCCTCGGTACTTTCCAGTCCAAAGTTCAAAGAGTCTCAAAGTTTAGAAAGCCAATCGGTCGGTGCTCGGGACGTGAATGAGGTGTTACATAATCAATAAAATCGATTGACATCTTAACCCTACTAACACTAAGCCATGGACATTGTCGAGCCTCTGCAATTCGAAGGCATAAAGTTTATAAACGAGATAGTACGTGGGGACTATGCTTCACCGGCTATGTGTTGTTCGCAGAGCTCTTGATGCCAGGTGTACTCATTGCGATAGGGGCTGTCGTGTTTACCGACACCATCGCCCCTGCCTCAAGCGTTGTAACGTCCACCATATCAAATCAAAACAAGTGGACGCTCGATTTCAAAGACCTACTACGAGCTCCACACACTCATTCGTGATAAGAAGATAAGCGTATGTGGAATGGGAGGCCCAGGCTATTCATCCATACCCCGCACAGGTCTCCAAGAGAATCTTATCACAATGTTGGGCATCGTTCGTGCAGATGGAAGCATGATATATGCCGTGGTCACTACCTTGTAAGCTAACCGCAGGAGGTGGCTCCGCAGGATCAGGAGTCTCAGATAGTGGAGTCACGAGAGTTCGCGCTGCCTCGAAACGGGCAAGACTTGGTTCCGTTGGCGTGGCTCTATCTCACCACCCCAGCTTACCGTACACGGCCTCTACCCATGACTTAATCACTTCCACCACCGCTGCATCTCCCACCATCCTGCGCTGCCGACTCATCGTACGACTGCATACATCAATCACTTCCGAGTCTTCATTCTCGTCCGGCACTTGGCCCTGCGCGATCGAGCAGGCATCGGACCCGGCTGCGGGGGAGGGGATATAGTTGAATGTAGTGGGGTCCGCTCTGACAACCGACATTCCGTGAAAGCCTACGCACCTCTCTCCATGGACGAATCACGCAGATCCTCCTCCAATAGCCCAGGCGCCCTGGATGGTGATGTCGAGCTGACCGACAGTCGACACGATGCTTCTTCAGAGCATTTGCCTCCCACGAACTCTCCTCCGACCAACAATGCGAACGATGGTCCGCCTCCCAAACCTTCAGTAGACGCTCACGGCCGCGCTCTGAACCCCCGATCTTGCGTTACCTGTCGCAAGCGCAAGGTCAAATGCGACAAGACACATCCTTGCACCAATTGCAAGCGCGCCCGAATCGACTGTATATATCCTGCGCCAGGAAGAGCTCCAAGGAAGGTGCGCAAAATCGGAGAAGGCAGAGATAAAGAGCTA
Organism: Cladosporium oxysporum; assembly: GCA_035771495.1. Taxonomy (NCBI): domain Eukaryota; kingdom Fungi; phylum Ascomycota; class Dothideomycetes; order Cladosporiales; family Cladosporiaceae; genus Cladosporium; species Cladosporium oxysporum. The sequence continues at coordinate 1,793,969 of JAWNKS010000010.1, forward strand.
TTGGAACGACTGAGACGATTGGAGGGTGTGGTCAAGAATCTTGGAGTGGAGGTTCCGGAAGGAGGTGATTTCAAGGACACAAATTCGGAAGCCGCCAGCGATGGCAAAGCGGTCGCTGATTCTGGACGATGTGCAGTCAGTGGAGACGCTGCGCAGTCCAAAGACTCAACGACCGTCCCTCAGAGTGATTTGAAGCGCCGTTGGACGGCCAGCCATGCCGATGAGCTAGGACCTGATGAGTCCAACTCGAGATGGATGGGAGAAACTGACAATGGCCGCTTAGAGTATAGGTTCGGCCGACTTGTTGTCAACGAAGGCAAGTCGCGCTATATCAACAACTCCTTCTGGGCCAATCTTAGCAATGAGGTGGAAGACCTCAAGGGTATCCTGAACCAGTCCAGCGACGATGAAGACGCAGAATCACCTCATGACAACGGCCAAGCTTTTGGCAGCCACCATGGTTTTGTCTTCGGCCTCAGCTCACAGAGTGTAGACATGCTCTCATTACATCCGCTGCCGCAGCAAATCGGTGCATACTGGCGGGCTTTCAAAGAGAATGTCGATCCCTTGGTGAAGATCTTGCACGTACCGACATTCGAGCGCACAATCGCAGCAGCGGCGTCAAATCTGGCCGGCCTTCCACGAGGCCTAGAGGCTCTTCTGTTCGCCGTATATTATGGCGCCGTGACCAGCTCTTCTAGCGAGGACTGCCTGGCACAATTTGGAGAGGCCAAGACAGTACTGCTAGCACGCTACCGATTCGCAATCGAGCAGGCGCTTGCGCGCGCAAATTTCCTCATCACTGAAGAGATCATTGTACTGCAGGCGATGGTCATATTCCTTATGTGCTTGCGACGCAATAGCTACGCTAGGGTGATATGGACGCTCACTGGGCTTGTGGTTCGCATTGCACAAACTATCGGCGTGCATAGAGATGGCGTCCACTTCGGCCTCAAGCCATTCGATGTCGAGATGCGGCGAAGGCTCTGGTGGCAGGTCTGTATACTTGACACCCGAGCAAGCGAAGATCACGGGTGTGACCCTACGATCACCGAGCAATCCTTCGACACAAAGATGCCGCTCAACATCAATGACATCGACATAACACCAGGAATGAATGAATTCCCAGCAGAGAAACGTGGCTGCACTGACATGTCATTCTGTCTCATTCGCTTCGAAGTGGCCAATACATTCCGCCGAATCAATTACATTCCACCTGGTCCGCCCAAGCAATGTACAGAACACCTTTCGGGCATTACTCTGCAGGAGAAAGAGAAGTGGATCACAGATTGCCATCAGCGACTGGAGGAACGTTATCTCAAGGACTGTGACATGAGCGTACCTCTGTTCTGGGTCACAGCTACAGTCGCGCGCTTGATGATGAGTAAGATGTGGTTGATGGTTTACCACCCCTTCCAGAGGCAAGATGGGGGAACTACAATTCCATCCGAGATCAAAGAGAAGTTGTTCATTACGAGTCTGGAAAATGTCGAGTACAGTATCCTGCTCGAGACAGAAGGTCGTACGATGAAGTGGGGCTGGCTATTCAAGACGTATGTGCAATGGCACGCGCTTGCTTTCATCCTCAGCGAGCTGTGCCATCGCACCACTGGTGATCTCGTCGAGCGTGCTTGGCTTGCCGTTGAACAGACGCGAGAGAAACGACCATGGAGCGAAGGCACAGCGGAAGACGATTCGCGCGGCCATCTCTGGCGTCCCCTACGGAAATTGTATTACAAAGCTAAGGACGCTCGAAAGCGCGGCTTACAGGAAGAGCAATTGATCAAACACCGAGCCTCTGGTGCAACAGCAACAAGAACCTATTCTCCCAACGCCAACCCGATGTTTGGACATCCGAAGATCCCAACCGTCGTCCGAGCACCACTCAGCCAAGCGCAGTTGCAGCGCTTCACACAAGGCCCAGTCTATGGACAACGGCCACTGGACTCGCACGAATTGCTCAAGTCACCACGTCTATCTCTAGCAGGAGGCGCCGATGTGGACTCAATGGACATCGTCCCTCCAGAAAGTCTCGCATCCATTCCGGACGATACTCGCGGCATCTATGGCCACGCGCCAAGAGCCAGCGTCTCTTCCACTTCAGCATTTCCCCAGCGCAACGCACCGCTTGCGAGACCACAAGCTCAGCAGCCGAACTACGTGAACAACGATTCCAACAACCCTCTCTGCAACCCACGGCCTGTGTTCGGCGACGCCTTCACTCAGCCAACTAGAATAGTCGACTACAGCAACGTCGACCTATCAAACGGTAGCGTTCCCAAAAACGGCGCCAGCCCCAATACCGTCGTCTTCTCCGCAAACCCTTCGAACAACGGCTTCCCCAACAGCACCGCTCCAGCATCATCCAATCAAATGCGTGTATCTTCCATCGATTCCAATTTCGATCCTGCCATGGACACTTCTGCGGATCTAGACTGGGAGAGCTGGGATCAGCTCGTGAGGCAATTCGGAATGGACGTCGACGGCGGCGACAAGATTGAAGGACTGGACAGCAATAATTGGGATTTTATGGGTAATGGGAATCCTGCAGCGGGACAGCAGAATTATCGTATGGGGCCGGGTGTGAATGGTGGGGACTGGTTCTGAGGGCTATGATGCGGTGATACAATGAAGCAATACTTGAATCGAGAACACAAGAGACTTTGAAATGACAACTCAGGCAGGTCACCACAACTACTCCTTGCTCCCCTTCTCCTTCTCAAGCAGCTCCAGGTAATGCTCAATCACACCAACAACCGACTCCTCATAAGTAGCAAGCTTCAACCCAAAAGTCTCCTGGGTCTTGGTGGTGTCGAAATTCGTGAGAACACTCGGGTTACTGCCATTGTTGGGAAGATCTCCACGCTCCACGGCTTCCGGGAAATGGCGAGCAACGATATCCTTGACCTGATCGAACCTACAATCCGCGTCAGCATTTTGCACTGCACATAGACGCTCCTTAACAAGAAGCAGAAAATGACAAAGAAAAGAACACATACCTCATCCCATCCTGCCCACTACTCGACGCCAGAAAGCTCTGATTCCCAGCCACTTTAGCTTCGTCCAACGCCATCACGTGCATCCTCGCCGTATCGCCCACATCGTTCCACGTATTCGGCTGCGCCTCGCTCTGCAATCCCAGCACGATGTTCAACGGAAGCCGATTCGTGCCCGTCTGGAAATCCGCTGTGCTAGTCGCCAAATCGTCACGGCCGAAGATGAAAGACGGGTGGATGTGGATGACGTCGAAAGAAGGTTTCTTTTTCGAGATCCAGGCTTCGGCGCGGTTCAACGCTGCAATTTTCGAGGCGACGTAGGCGACTGCGATGTCTGAAAAGGGCGGCGGGATTTCCGGGAAGCGGTTGTCGGCGCTGTAGGTTTTGCCGTCCGACTGGGACATTGCGGTAAGGGGCAGGACGGCAACGGCGGAGGAAGTGACGACGATGCGGGTGACGGTGCAGGCTTTACGTGCGGATTCGAACACGCCTAGAGTGCCCTGGACAGCGGGTTGGACGAAGTGGGCTTCGTAGTCGTCGCCTTCGGGGAGTTTGGTGATGATGGGTGAGGCGACATGGATGATGTATTTCATGTCTTTCGCTGCTTCGTCGAAGGCGCCAGGAGCAAGGAAGTCGGGCACTACGACGAAAGAGAGGTTGGAGAAGCCTGGAGTGGTTTTGAGGATGTGGTTGGATTTGAGGGCTGTGGCTTTCTGCTCGCTACGGACGGCGGCGCGAACGTGGTAGCCTGCTTCGAGGGCGGTGCGCAGGACCTTGAAGCCCAGGTAGCCTGTTGCGCCAGTGACGAGAACGCGGATGTCTGCCATCGTGCTAGAAGGTATTAGTACTTGAAGCTGCCACTGAGCTTCTCGTGATTCTGTTGCGTTGGATACAGGTAGTACAAGGTGTGGTGTGATGGGGAGGCGGCTGATAGTCAAAGAGGCTAAACGTCAATCGATTTATGTTCTTGGAGGTGTAGACGCTGATGTTCGAGATGAAGCAAGTGAGAGACCGAGCTAGTGTGAGTGATCATCTGCGATTGGTAACCTATCTCACGGTGATATGATTACTACTGATTAGTGAACGAATTTCAATCAATTCTCATCTGCTACGAATCAAGCTCTGCCATTCAATCTGTGTGCAAGTGTGGACGCTGATGTTTGAAATGAAGCAAGTGAGAGACCCGAGCTAGTGTAAGTGATCATCCGTGATTTGTAACATATCTTTGCGTTGATGTGTTTGTCAATGAGATTCGTGAGTTATGCTTACTGATTAGTGAACGATTTTCAATCGTTGCTCACCTGCTACAATCAAGCTCTGCCGTGTAATCTGTGTGCAAGTGGCGCCTTCATTTGCCAACACGCATGCTTTCTACAGATCAGTAAACGCTTTGCATTGAGTGCGCATGCGCTAACCCAGCTGGCAAATCCGCTTTTCCCTGTCCCAGACCACGCTACCGGCCCCTTGTTTCTCGATTCTTCTCAGTATCCGAATGCGGTGCTCTGGAATAAACTCTTCATCCTCAATTTCTTTTCCCCACTGCTCGAGCGGGAGCCACATCAGTCCTTCGAAGCGATCTAGATATCCAACCTCGTAGCTGTGAGGGGTATGCGCCGGGTCCCACCGGAGACGAGACAATGCCTGTGAAGCTGGAGGAAATTTATTACTAGCTGGGTATTGTTCAGAACACGCGAAGGCCGGAGAAGTGTTGCCTGTAGCATCGGAAGACAGCGCGGCCGCTGCGCTATATCTTTCTGGAAGACTCTTGGCTTCTTTGGCGGAGCAGACACGAATTGCAGATGTTCCAACCGTGTCGTCGAGCGTGAGGTACTGCTTGCCCATCACATCGCTAGATGTTCGCGCGCGTCTTGACCGTGAGGGACTCGAGCTGGGCGATTGCGGAAGCTGCACGCCGACCACGTACACCCATTCGTCTGCTGAAGGTTTGAAAGCGTGAGGCCAGAAGCGGAAGGCTTTCAAGTCACAGCCCAATTCGCGAGAGCGCTCCGGCAGACGGGAGATCTCTTTGATCAAGTCGTGATGGAAAGACTCCCGGCGCTTGGGGATCCAGCATTCTGCTGTGATCAGTATCACTGCAGCGTACCTGTCACAGAAATCTTGGAAGTATTGTTCTGGCGACGATTTGAGCAGGTTCGGCTGCTGAGCAACTTTCCAGGTCTCGTAGGCGATAGCAGTGTAGCAATCAATGGCGTTGTAGGGTGGTAGAGGTGTAACCCGGGAGCGGATATGCGTGAGGACACTCTGGACGTTTTGGGGTCTGCTGTATTGCTCCACGAAGGCCTGCAAGTGACCGGAAGACGCGCTCTGCTCGTTGAGGGCATTTTCGGTGTTGGACTGTACCACACCAAAAAGCATCCAGACTAGGCTTTCTGCATCCAATGTACCGAAGGGTTTGGAGAAGATTCCTGCTGCTTCGGCCCACGACCTCAGAATGTAGTAATTATCGCGGAAGGCTTGAAGACGGCCATCGAGGCCAGCTTGTAAGTGCCATGTATCTTGGAGCCAGGCCAGGTTCTGTCGGACAATATGGGGGACATATGTTGATTCGGGGTATTTGGGAAAGCCGTACGCCTGGACTGTGGCGAGATCGAAGTGGCGCGGTATGCTGCAGTAATGAAGCCAGATGGCATGCTGACCGGGTAGCTCCGACACTATGCAGTCGTGTTTTGGTAGATCCTCGCGCTCAAGCTTCTCTGCGATGTATTCCCAGAAGGTGTTTGAGCTGTTGTCGGTAAGGCAGATGAGATGGACCTCATCGCCCGGGTGCCAGAGTCCGATAGCATATGCGCCTACTGGGAAGAGGTGGCGAACGGGACCGGGCCTTTGCGATGGCTGGCTGAGTTGTGTATAAGAGAGAAGTTGGCAGTCGATCTGGTCTGCCAGGCGGGCTACTGTATCGTGAATTGACGTCGACATTGTGTCAGCGGGGATGTGAGTTTGTAGTTTGCGCGTGATGACTCCATCTTGTGTATCGTGCAGAGTGGTAGATATATCACTTTTGAAATACGAGATATGTCGCGAATTACTCATCCTCCCTCACCTTGAATGCGAAGTCAGCCATCCTTACAATGCCTGAGGCGCAAAGCATGGAAGCTGAACAGCTCTCTAGCATTTGCTCCTGATGGATCGCTCCTCAAGTCTACGAGACCGTACCCAAGATCTCGATGGCTTCGATTGATTGCGATATGATTGTGTATCAAATAGACGGCCGAGTGAGACCCCACTCCACGGCCGCACCAAAGCACAAAAGGGTTGCAATGGCGCAATCAACGCGCTACACGTGACCCTGATGGCTGCCCTGCTACCGGCGGCCTGGTGCTGCAACTGCCTCCTGCAAACTGCAACTGCTCCATCCTTGCCAGTTCCTCACTGGGGAGTTCGCAGATCTGACGATGCAAGATGCGGACCATCTTGGTTCCAGTTCCCTCCGGCTTCCGAAAGCTCTTCGAGCGCGCGATAAGGATCAACAGCATGACGCTGACCCGTGGGGGAAGAATTGTCAAGTCCACCCGCAGAGCTACACTACTTACTGCAAACCTTATCGTGGGCAGAGACTCTCCGGACGTGCGCACGGCTCCCAGTGCAGGAGAAGGAAGGAAATCGTTGTCGACCTGACGATCACGTGCGATCTCCAGCTAGCGGCAGTCAATGGATAGCTGTGACTCCCTGGCTATATCCCGGAGCATATAATGACGTACCAACACAAAAGGGCGTCTTCTCTGGCCATCCAGTGTGCTGCTATGTATATACGGCTCTGCCGTGGCTCGGCCGTGGCACTTCCAAACCCCCCTCTGACACCGGCAGGCGGCTGTGGCGGTCAGCTCCTGGGGCCACAGCCGCCTTTCCTGGTGTCTTCTCGAAGGAGTCTAACGCGGCTGGCACTGCACTGGTAGACAAGCTAGACTACTTGGCCCACGATGGGTGGGGCAGAGATCCGCGTCGATGATGGAGCTGCCCGCGCTCGTGCCCAACGGTGCATGTCTGATGTGCGCGAGAGAGCCGCGAGGTAGAAGAGAGAGAGGGGAGCAGGTAGGTGGGTGGTGAGAGTTTCTCCTTGCTTGAACGGCCGTCGCGTGCTCTCGCAGAGTATTCACACCGACTCTGCCCGTCTTCTGCACACCAGACTGCCATACTACCGTCATCTCGAAACACGTCCAGGCCCCCCAATTCACACACACGCCGAGACCCTGTGCCTCTGACACTCGTCTGCGACGCTATCATAGTCGCCATCTAGCGCGTGTCTCCGCGCTCCAAACTACCTGCCCGCCCCAAGTCGCGCACCATAGCATTCTTGTGAGACCTCTAACCACCCGCATCCTCCTGCACACGTTCAATGGCTTTCGTGTCGCACCACTCTTAGCTCCCACGGCCGGCTGCAGCTAATCCTGAACGCGTTGCTCGCCGCAAACACACCGCCAGCCGGTCATCTGCCTTCTAACCTGGACACAAATCGGACTGTTTGACCATCTTGGGAATCTGCTGCCAGTGCAGCCTTTCGATCGTCAACCATGCGCCGCCAACCTCTCCGCAGTTCGCAGACTGCCACTCAGAAACCCTCCGATCCCTACACATTCCTCCAAACCTTTGACCCGAGCAGGCCGGCCAAGTCCTCGCCTCTGGGAAGCTCCACGATAGCCGGTCTGCCTCTGGAGCTCCTAGACCGTCTAAAGGCTTTTCCACTCTTTCAGTCTGCGCCAGACTCGTTCTTGCTTTCAATCGGCAAGAGCTTGCGCCCGAGCGTTTTCCAACCAAGTCAGGAAGTCATCAAGGAAGGCGACGATGCGAAGGCTATGTACTGGTTGGTACGCGGAAGCGTCAAAGTTACCAGCATCGATGGAGAGAGCAATTACGCCGAGCTCAAACCTGGCGCCTTCTTCGGTGAGATTGGCATTCTCATGGACATACCGCGCACAGCTTCCATCGTGGCTACCGTACGAAGTCTGCTTGTCAGACTGAACAAGGAAGACCTCCAGAAAGAGCTTCCCAATTACCCTGAAGTCGAAAACGCGATCAGAGAAGAAGCATCAGAGCGCCTGGCTATACTAGAGCGCAAGAAGAAAGAGCGTGGAGGACCAGGACAACAAGGCAATGTGCAATTACCGATCGCAGCGCGAAAACGATCACGCGACTGGCTTGCTGGTGACGTGGAGATGGTAGAAATTGGATCCCTTGCGAATGGTGAAATACTAAGCCACAAACGTCGCAAATCGCCTTCGCCCGGCATTGCAGAGGTAGCGGCCTCAAGCGCACTGGGAAGCGGACCTCATACAGTCCGCCAGCTACTCAAAGAGCTGCCGCTATTTTCTGCACTGCCAGGCGACATCCTGCATTTCTTAGGAGTCAACGCACAGCCGGTTTCATTCCCGCCTTTCACGGAAATTATACAGCAAGGCAGCACTGGCCGGGACGTCTACTTCATTGTTAAAGGCGACGTCGAGGTTCTCACAGACACACCGGATTCAAGGCGGAATTCGGCCCAGCAAGATGGCGCAAAGATAAGGAAGTTGGATAACCCCAGCAGTGATGGGCTACATCAGCGCGTGCGCGCGCGTTTGCACACTGGGCAATATTTTGGCGAAGTCACAAGTCTCTCCCTTTCGCCCAGGAGGACCGCTACCGTGAGAAGCGTAGATGCAGTTGAATGTCTGCTGATCAACGGGGAAGTGCTTGATGAGCTCTGGAGGAAATGCTCACCCGATCTTCGCCAGCAAGTCGAAGACGAGGCGAAGAGGCGATTAGATGCAGCGAAGAAGGACGATGATGTAGTCATGTCGGACATTAGCACTGGAGGGCCGATTGGAGGCGGTGGCGCGAGCACTGAGCCTGCGAAGGATGATGGTAACGACTGGAGAAAGAGTCTTCCTGTGGTTCGCTTCGAGGAACCTTTCGACATGGCTCCGCCACCAAATCCAGCCATGGAACCCATGGACTCGGATCCCTTTTTCAACGGCAACTTGGATAATGTCCGAGCCAGATCGCGTCGCTCGTCTCTTGCGCCACCTCCACCTACAGCAGACGGCGCCCAGACTTCTCTATTGGAGACCCTCCGTACACCTTCACCTCCAAACACAGCATGGCTTTCGGCTTCGTCACCACTACGACCCAAAAGCCGCGGATCCAACGATTCCCAGACATCACCTTACAGACTATCGCCTACAGCAACTCGTCGACCGAGCATGGTTCGAATGACTTCAAATTCCGGCAAGGGTCGCCTGCCTGACGCAATACTCACAAAAATATTTCAGAAGCTTGATCTTCTGGACCTCATGAAGCTACGACTTGTCAGCATGCACTGGCACAACATACTCACAACCTCTCCGGACATCCTTCATCGACTCGATTTGAGCAAGTACAACCGAAGCGTTACTGACGATGTTTTGCGAGACATCATTGTGCCATTTGCTGGCTCCAGGCCCAAATATGTGGATCTATCGAACTGTTATCACGTAACTGATGAAGGATTCGCTACACTTGTGGAAGCTTGCGGCGATGGCGCAAAGATGTGGAAGATGAAGTCAGTCTGGGACGTGTCAGCGCCAGCTGTGCTTTCCTTTGTCGAAAAGGCGAAATGCCTGGAAGAGATCGATCTCAGCAACTGTCGCAAGGTAGGCGATAATCTTCTCGCCCGCGTAGTGGGCTGGGTTGTTCCAAAGGATTCTCCTCAGCAGAAACCTCTACCACCTCCTCCCACCAACGGCAAACGCTCGAGCAAGCGCAATGGCTCGTCTCTCAAAGCGATCTTGGACAGTGAGCCCCCGCCTGCTCCAGGTAGCGTCGTTGGCGCACCAAAACTCAAGCGTCTCACCCTGAGTTATTGCAAGCATGTCCAGGATCGTAGCATGGTGCACATTGCGCATCACGCCGCTGACCGCATCGAGAGCCTCGACTTGACACGATGTACTTCTATCTCCGACGCTGGCTTCCACAGCTGGGGCGTCTACGAATTCAAAAATCTGCGCCGCCTCATTCTTGCCGACTGTACATACCTCTCGGACCAGGCCATAGTGGGCATAGTCGGTGGCTGCCGAACCTTGCACGAGCTGGATCTATCCTTTTGCTGCGCTCTGTCAGATACCGCCACCGAAGTTCTCGCGCTCGGCTTGCCTCATCTCCGAAGACTCAACATGGCCTTCTGCGGCAGCGCCGTCTCCGACAACAGTTTGCGCTGCATCGGTCTACATTTGCTCGAGCTGCAATACATCTCGGTTCGCGGCTGCGTGCGGGTCACCGGACACGGCGTGGAGAGCATTGTGGATGGCTGTCGCCGCATGCAAGAAATAGACGTGTCGCAATGCAAAAATTTGCGGCCTTGGCTGGAGCGTGGAGGCGTCGGCAGGGTGAACGCGCCGAAGCCTAATGGATTGGGCAGGCGGATTATGTTTGATACGGTTGCGGATGGTACTTGGCGTACTGGACGATGAAGATATCTGCCTTTTCTGTCAGGGCAATCGTGACAGTGTGAACAACTTTTTGTATGGTGTTCCAGAGGCTTACACAGCCGGCGCAAATGAGGTTTCTTGGGATATTGGCGAAGGCGAAATTGGCTCCCACTGGTGATTGGATCATTTGGGAAGTTTGATCTGTGTACGCTATACTTTTGGATCGGATGTTTATATAAGGTCAAGCAGGCACAGGCTGCTTTGCGTGCTTTTCAAAACGACAACGTTCAACGAAAACATTTTTTCTAACATGACTGACACGCGAGCTTCCCCTATCGCATCACCGACAGACATGCATTGCTCCACTAGCGAGGTAAGCGCATACATATCACAGAAAGCTCGTGAGGCATTGCGACTATCGTGGCACGCTTAGACCACCGACTATCACTCAGATACTCTGAGGTTGCGGTTCTCCCGGCTGAGCATCATAAGCTATCCTGCCCGACGGCAAGAAGAAAAAAGCAACACCACGACCGCCTCTGGCTCTCGGATAGTGGTGCGTCCCCGGCCCAAGGCTCGTCCAGCCTGGTCCACGCCAGTTCTCTCCAACCGGCAAGCCCTCCAGCTCGAATGTCGGGTCGATCTGCACCACACAGTTGATTCTGGCAGAGCATCGAAGTCAGTCTGACTACGCAGTTGATAGTATATTCTCGATTATCAGCCAGGCATACTCGCTCGCCATAGGGATGCTTGTGATACTGCCCCGCATAGACCTCCTGCGAATCAAAATACACCGCCGTCAAACTCATGTACAAGTTCTCCGCCAGCGGCAGTCGGATCCTGCCACAGCGGTACTTGGGGCCGTCGAGCTCGCCGCTCGCTACCCAGCCTTCTTCCAGACCTTGCTTGATCAGAGTGCAGAAGTTTTGATAATAGGGATTGCCTGGGCCATAGTCCCGATTTAGGCGCTCTTCGAGGGCTTTGCCGGGGGTGCTGGGAGGTTGATTAGAGGAATGGGAGGTGTGAGAGGAATATGAGGGATGGAGAGTACAAGTTTTGGATCTCTTGGAGAAATTCGAGGGAGCGGGCTGCAAGTTTCTGGGCGGTTGGGTAGGCGTCCAGATCGATGCCATTTGGGCTGCCATCGTGGCCAGGTTTAGCCGGGGACATGGTTGTGTTTGATAAGGAAGAGAAGAGGTGGTGAGCGCAGCGCTGGGTGTTTATGGAGCCACGATTGGGACAAGCAGATTCATTGCGGCGCGATTTGACTACTTATGCCTGTTGGTGTGTTTAGGATCTATGGATGCTGCAGTGATCCGCCGTCGACTGCCGTTCAGTCTTGGTCAGCATTTGAGTTGAAGATGCACATAGGTTATTCAAGCCAACACAGTAAGAACACCTCCGCTCCATGCAATGTCAGCCAGAGAGTCCTAGAGATGATGTGGTGGGTATCACATGCAGCTTGTGGTGGGATGGTTCAAGCAACTGTAGCAAAGCTTGTCAAAGCTTGTGTGTCGATGAATACATGTTCGCGTTGAGCAACCGCTTGGCCAAATGATGATCCGTATATCTGGTTCTCTCTAAATATGGTTTCCAAGAGCGAGACAGCAATGTTGCACATATCAAGGTGAAGTCCGACCTCATAGGTACGTACCTAACTTAGTCGGCAATCGAGTTCGGCACGAATGGTATGACCTCAGCGCAGTAACATCGTAACAGCCGACACCTCGAATCTCACTGCAAGGCTCAAGTAGGCAAGGTGCTGTGCTACAAGCGCTGCGTAGACATTGGAGTCGGAATGACAAATCATCAGAGTTTCGATGTTACCAAAAGGTCGAACGACAGGCATCTCGGCCCGAGCTAGCCATGACTTAGGTGAGAGAACACACCTTGAATACCATATATGTAAGACTATTTCAAGGCACTAGGAAAGCCAATTCTCACAGCAGCCAGTCATTCCTACTCACCCCGACAATGGCATCTCTTGAGCAGTGCGTGCGTGGTCGACATAGCACGCGGTTCTTCAAGCCCGATCCTGTTCCGTTGGACGTCTTATGCGAATGCTTGTCGTTAGCACAACTTGCACCGTCAAATTCGAATATCCAGAACTGGAGAATGGCATTTGCTACAGGTCACGCACGCGACCGTATCGTAGAGTCTCTGCAGGTTCGGCGATCGTTTCCACATCGCTAGGCTCTCTGCTGACTTCGATTTCCTCTTTGTGTCATAGTCTGAAGCGGCGAAACATGGTCCAAATGTTCCACCGCTACCCAAACAGTTCATGCATTTCCGGAGCGATTTTGGGCACCTCTTGTACGGAGAGAAAGGATACAATATTCCGCGAGAAGATCGTGCTGCTGCCGAAAAGGCGAGACTACGCAACTACGAATTCTTCGGTGCGCCCTGTTGTGCGGTCATCAGTATGGATGCAGAGTTGGTGGACTCGCCGGTCAATGCTATGAGCGTTGGAATGTTCGTCCAAATCTTCATGCTGGCGCTCGCTGAGAGAGGTCTTGGGAGCTGTTTGCAGGTGAGCGTCACAGGCTACCCTGAAGTTTTGAGGAAGGGGTTTGGGTTGGGGAAAGACCAATTGGTTATGTGCGGGATGGCAATCGGATGGCCCGAGGAGAACAATGCGGTCAACGAGCTCGAAGTTCCGCGCGATGACCTGAGGAAGCAGGTAACGTTTCTGGAGGAATGAGGTACTCAGTCTCTATACAGAGCAGCGGTTGTTCTTTGCCACCTCCTCACTAGCTTGTCGACAAGGCATTCTTTGTATGGGTATTCTTCGTCCGGCCAATGACTTCCTTGCTCTTCTGTGATTTTCGACCATGTTGCTGGTACTGCGTCTGAGGCAATGATGCGCGGCGATCTTGGTATGGGCGTCGCATCGAATCTCGTTCGTTGCGAAGCTGGTGCTTCGTGAGTTGTAGATAACGGCGGTGCTTCGCTTGCGCTGCTTATCGCTCACGACGTTGTCTATGTGACTGTCGGTCTTGACTGCAGCCTGCTGCAGTAGACTTCATGGGAGTAGGAGACTGTTGTTGTGACTCTCGCAACGCTCTCGCCATCAAGGAAGTGGCAGTTTAGAATGAGGCAAATGCTACAGCCGTGAGCGTGGCTCATATAGCACTCTGCCGCCACTGCTGCCGTCGCGTGCTCTCGCGTTCATGTGCTCAGTGGGTAGTATAATTGCCGAGGGCAACTTTCGGGAAGTTCTGGGAGGCCAGATATCATTTTCAGGGCATCTTACAGATGTCTCCCTCGGGCTCAAAAATGAGCTCACTGGCATCTGCTCGGTGTTTAAATATTCATATACAAGTTTGCGTGCAATACTCACCCGACCATCAGCGCCATACTCGCCACTCTTGCGCACTACTACTATGCCCTTCAGCTATTGGCAGTAGTCTGCTAGCTAGCGAGATCCTGCTAAAGATCCTTGACGATTCCAAGAGCTACTTTGTAAATATCATCGCCCAGATAACTTTGCATGATGTTACTTGCCATTGAATTTCCCTCAATAATGCCGAGTGCTCGCTTAAACTACTGTGCTAGTCGCATCAGCAATGGAGATTAGTCCAGTTTCGCTTGACACTGAGGTACTGCTGTATGTGTGAAGCTGTGTCAGTCGCAAGTATGCTAGTATCCTCTAACTCGGAGATACCGATGGCCCTGTTTGCAGTTGAGGTAATTCTATCAAGGCATGGCCACCTTAGTAGCCAGTGAGCTGAAGTCATCTTCCGTAAGATTAAGCATAGCTCATACTCACCACTGAGAGTGTATTGCGGTCTCGGGGGCTACTATGCGAGTACCATCGCCTGCAGAGAGAGAAAACGAAGTTGTAGCAATTGTAATGACCTATGCTACTTCTACTGCTTTGATGAGCCCTCCCAGAGCTCGCGGCGGCTCTCTGCTTGAGCACATTGGTGGGCCTCCGCCGGCGCGCACCATGACCTCGATGGTATCTTGGTCGTTGGCGCTGGTGAGGCGGTCGTTGTCGTGCAGAGGCACGCCGCCGCGCTCAAGGCGGAGATGCTCGGTCGGGATGTTCAATCTGTCTATGGAGCTTGTCAGAGAGGTTTTTCCAATGGGGTTTTTATGCTTTTACTCACTTGAAACTCTGATCCTGATGTTCCTGACCACGTTCGGGACTTGCACCATCAGCTCGAAGCTGGGAATGATGGTGAAGACGCCTACGAGTGAATTAGCATGAGCCGCCACTGAATCGATATGAGTGATTTTGGACGTACGGGGCCTGATGAAGATCTGGATGTCGGCCATGGTGGTAGTAGTGGTGGTAGTAGTGGTAGTGGTGGTGATGATGGTGGTGTGGTATTGTATTTTTGTGTTATACGGGCGCGTGTTTGAACGGTGTTCTGCTGTGCGTGGTGTTTGAAGGAGGGGACTGAATGGTTGACCTGACAGTTGACTGTCCGCGTGACTCGACCGCGTCGATCCGATCCAATGAGGTCGTTAGACGTCGCTCAAACACCAGCCTTCATTCTTACTATTGATGTGCCTTCCAATTGTGACGCGGCAACAAACGCTGGACGCGTTCGAATAAGGATTCCTATTGATCAGAGGGCAGATTCCTGCTACTTCCTTCACCACGCGCCAAGATATCAACAATCATATCAGGAGTAAACATTCAAACCCTCATCGCGCCATAAGATAGAAAGCTTACATGTCAGTGTACCTACAATTATTGCGCCCAACTTCGTCTCCGACCTCAAGATCCTCAACCACCCCTCTCCGCCTCTTCTGACATCACTCATACCACCACGCTCTCCGGCGGACCCAAATAACTCGGCTTGATTCCTCCCAAGTCAACCCAAATGCTGTTAAACACAAGACCAGGCTCCAATGCCCAAAGCTTCAGCGTGTGCTCGCCAGCGCCGGCGTACGTGAAGTTGCTCACTCCAAGCCAAGCGTTGTTCGCGACAGCAGTTCCCCAGTTCGCCGGATTGGCGCCATTCGGTTGGTCAATAACGGGCTGGACGATCTTCACGTCCTGATCGTCCAGCTGGATGGCGTAGCGAAGAGGGCGATCAGGAATGGTGTTCAGGTTGGGTGTCATGACAACAGTGATGTTGGTTCGGTTGGTAGAAGTCGACGAAGAGAAGGTGTAGAAGTCGTACGTAAGACCAGGAGCGTTGGAAGTAGTGAAAGAGGGTGCAGTAACGGGGAAGAGCGTCACACCGGACAGAGTGCGAGACAAGCCGGTGACCACCTCGTAATGCGCGGAAGATGAGTTAGTCGTGCCGGTCCAGTGCTCGGCTTCGATTGAAAGGTGACGGTCGGACTCTACGTGACCTCCGCCGAAGCCAGATGCCACAACGTGGTGGGTGTAGGGGAGCATGAGTTGCGGTCTGTTGAATTGTGCTCCGTAATCAGTGCTAGAGCTGACGTTCAGCAGGACCATGCCACTGCCTTCTTCCACCTGTTCCCAGTCGAACGTAATGTAGACGCGAATGTCAGTTTGTCCGCTGGGAGAGAGCGAGCCAGACGACTGAGAGAACGAGACAAAGGACGCGTTCGCAGTGATATTCCAGTCAAAGTCTTGCGTTCCAACACAGAAGATCTCAATCCAGCGGCTTGAGGCGCCGTATGTGTCGAATACCGGAAGCGTCAATGAGTTCGAGCCATTCTCGTGGTAGGGATCGTCTCCAGGAACAGTGGCGTTCGAAGACTCTGAAGTGACGCCCATGTCTCCGGTCAGAGCACGTTCCTTTGTCTGTACGTATTGAAGTCCAGGCAAGCGTTGACGCATGGGCTGTTGCCAGTAGTTGTATCCGATGTGAGTCTGATCCATAATGTGTTCCCACTTGCCATTAAGCATGCTGTTGTACTCAGCAGTAAGCTCGTGATCACGGTCGAATTGTTCGCGAACGTGGTCGGCAAGAGCATTTGCGCTGTTGCGGCCTTGCATGGCGTAAAGATTGTTCTTTGCGGTCGAGATCATGATATCGTGGAAGACGAATCCTGCGGTGACTGGGTGGTAAACCATTTCGAAGAAAGCCGGGCGCGTCTCATCTGGCAACCCTTCATAGATACTAGCAGCAGTATCAGCCATTCCCTTCCATGTGGCGAGAACTCTGTCGGCTTCTTCGTAGTTGATGATGTTGTACGTGTCTTTGTCTGTGAGCTCGTACTTTCTACGCCCAACAGTCTTGGTGTAGTTGTTCATGAGTGCAGCAGTTTCCGCGGCTACACTAGCACCAAATTCGCGAGAAGCCCAATGCTTGAGCCAAGTCGGTACACTGTTCTTGTTCCACAAGGTAATGTCGTACGCAAGATCCATCATGTGGCTGATAGGTAGCTCGAGCGGCTTGAGATCGCCAACATTGACGACCCAAATCTCACGCGCGTTGCGCTCGTACGCCATATGCATCTGCTCCCATGTCTTTTGGAGCTTTGCAGTGTTGATCCACTTGTAGCTTCTTGGGTCACCAACGTAGTCGAAGTGGTAGTATACGCCGGCTCCTCCACTGCGCTCAACTTCATCGCCACGAGGGAGGCGACGGATGTTTCCAAAGTTGTCGTCCGCCCAAAGCAGAGTGATGTGCTCAGGAATCTCCATGCCAGCGTCGATGTATCCTTGGACTTCCTTGTACAAGCACCACATCTGAGGGACGACCTTAGGATCAGATGCCGCTTCCGCTCCCCAGATGTTAGCCAGAATCTCGGACTGAGCTTCCACAATGGCTTCCAAGAGCGCAATATCATTGGTAGGACCAATGGGAGTGTCGTGGTAACCACGCATACCCATTGTGATTACGCTCTCGTAAGGTGCAGAACGCTCAGCGCCTTCGACAAAGAATGGGTAGATTGTCTCGTTGTTCGTTTCCCAGGACCAGGTCCCATTTCCGAATACACTCCACTCTTTTGTCGCGCGCATCATTGGTTCGGTGTGAGAAGTTCCCATGACGATACCATACTCGTCGGCGAGCGGCTGGGTGCGTGGGTCGTCAACGTTGAACATGGAGTTCCACATGGCAGGCCAAAGGTAGTTTGCTCGCAGTCTCAGGAGGAGCTCGAACACGGTAGAGTAGAACTCAGCGTTGTATCCAGGACCCCAAGGTGAATCGGGAAATTTGGCCTTAATGTATCCGGTAAGGCCAGGGGCTTCGTCGTTCAGGAAGATACCGCGGAATCTGACGGAGGGTGACTTCTGTACGACTGTCACAGGTTGCGCGTAGATCGAGCTGTGCTTCTGTGGCGGCGAGTCGGCCCAGAAGTACCATGGCGAAACACCAATCTGTTCCGAAATCGAGTACAAGCCGTAGATGGTTCCTCTCTTGTCGGCTCCTAGGGACTTGTGAGTACATAATTATCAAAAAGAGCAGTGATATAACTTACCAGCAATGACAACAGCCTTGGAGACCCCCTGCACGGGATTGTCTACTACAGTAGAAGTGTAGGCTTCCCAATGACCTTCAACCTCACTGACATCAATCTTGCCTTCGCGGATCAAGCGGTCAATGATCGTCGAATTGCCGATAGTACCAGCGATGATGGCACCGCCCTTGCTGCCATATCTTTCGGGCCCGACATTTCCAAAGCCAGTCCTTCCAGTCACATTGAAGGTTGTGCTGGCGTTGTAGACTGGCGATGTGCCATTGCCGAGTAATGTCACAGTACCGCTGGTGCCTGTGACTCTTCTAAAGTCCTCAGCAAGGTCGTCGACGACGCGCAAGACACCAGGCCAATCGTGGCTATCCGCGTAGAGCTGGACGCTTGAGCCTTTCTCGGCGAGGCGCAAACCTGTGCCATTGAAGTTGATGGTGGACTCCTGTCCGATTGCCAAAGCCGTAGAATACAGCAAAGCCGATGAAAGAAGGCCGGTGACCCTCATCTTGGCCACTAGAGAACTGGAGCAACAAGATGGAGAAGAGAACCTACCGCAGACTCAAGCAACCCATCACACCGGATGCTGCATATAATACCAAGTCCATGCTCGTTTACGTGCACAGACTTCGTCAAATGGTCCAGCAATATGAACGGCTAAAGACAAGTCGATGGCCCTCGCCATATCGTTCGCGTGATAGAAGGGTTTCCTGGGCATTTCTCGAGGCAGTGCATCCAAAAGCATCAAAGGCCGACGGAGAGCTAGGAGCCCTACAAATCTATTGCATTAGCGTCCTCCGCCGCTGAGCCTCATGAGCACGAAAAGATACCAGATCGGCCTGCGGGTAAATTCAGTATGCAGTGGTATCGGCGTGAGAGGCTGATGAGGCTAGATGAAGGAGCGAATCGTGGAGAGAGTTTGGCGGGGAAGTGCCCTTCGTGCCTTGGTCGTCAAGGCCTAAATTTTGTTCGCTTGCGCCACCTCTTGGCCGCCCATTTAGCCTACTGCCAACTACCCGACACTCGCTCTACACACATACAAATCACACCTACGGCAAGGACCTCAAAGCGGGGATAATCAATAATGCCTCAAGCACAGCTCAAGAAGACCAAGCCCAAAGCGCCCGCGAAGCCGTACGTGAATTCTTCCACCACTGATCGCACAGCGAGGGAACCCCGACTGACATCTTCTTTCCTGTAGATCGCAGCGCATTCAAACCGGCAACAAGGTCATTAAGCCTAAGAAGGCGTCCCTCGTTAGGGCTCAAACCATCCACAAGAAGCACACCGCAGGCCTTCAGGCTGTCACAGAGAAGACGCTGGCAGGCAGGGCTGGACACTTGGAGTTGCTGCGCGGCGGCAAGAAGGACAGGAAGCAGTCGGTTCCTGGCAAGCCTACCGGCGGAGTCAAGCCCAAGGAGGACAAGACGGGTTGAACAAGAGGATGTGGCATAGAAACGGAACACTCCAACGGAAGACTTGAAGATTTCTACGATGAAGTAAGACCGAGACGCGAATTTCTCGGCCAGCCATGGACAAGTGCAGACCCATGCAGGCAGAACACTTGTGCTTTTTTCTGAGCAAATTGGCTAAGGCGCCTGGCGTTGGGACACTGATAAAGAGAAGGCCACATGGTTTGCTACCTACCTGGACACGCGCGAGCTGAGGGCTACATGAGGGATCACACGAGGGACAAGATGCGAGACAACGAGCGAACTGCTGTCGGAATAACTATCTTACGGCAGTTGATAGCATATTTTGTGGCATTGGTCTATCCAGCGGTGGATTTCCACCGCTAGCGACCATGCACAATTAATAGAAACTTGGAGAAAAGTCAATCCAGATTTTAAAGTTATTGAACTATACCCATTCCTCGCAGATCTGCGAAAAGCATTTTCTTTGATCCGACGATTATGATTAAGCAAGTATATATGCTTGAACTCTCGGCACAACTGCCATTGCAAACGCAGAGAATCTATCCACAGAAGATACCCAAAAACGGAAGTCGTGTGTAGCGATGATCTTCACAGCTCTCGCGCCGACCCTTATGCATAAACGTAGCAGAACTGATCACTGATCGTGCTCATAGCGTCCCGAATCTTGATCTTAGGCGCGAGGACACCCAGGTCGATATCGTCATCGAGCGTGGTGTTGGCGGACGGAGGGGAGTTAAACATAGTGTTTGTGCCTGCGATAGCGTTCTGGCGATTCTTAAGATCCTGGTTCTGCCAGATCCACCACGTACGATCGATTTGGCCGTGGTGCAAGAAGAACCAGGGGTCGCCGGGAGATGCGAAGAAGTCTCCGCCAGGGTCACCTCCGACCCAGAAGTGACCACCAGCGTGCACGCCAAGGTAGCTGGTCTCGAAGTCGCCTTGCATCCTGTCTTGGAAGCTGGAAATACTAGTACGGTTGGTGATGAGCTCGTCTGCAGATGTCAACGGTTAGCTAAGCTCCTTTGTGCCAATAAGAGTATTTTAACTTACAACTGATCGCCTCAGTCGTACCTCTGCCCGCGCTTGCGTTCGACAGATCGCGGCGCAAGCAGCGCGGATTGAGTCCCAGTCCATCGGCTTGAGGGTTGGCGCGCAGGCCATACAACGAAGGGCTGACAGGACCCAGATTGACCGTCATGTTCTTGAAGGGTCCGGTGGTGACGCAGCCAGATCCGTTACCCGGCGGGAGGTAGATAACGGGATTGTCGTTGGAGGGGATACCAGTACCATTGTGAGGAACATACTCTCCGTTTCCGCCAATGGATGTCTCACTGCCGTCGAAAAGTGGCGAGCCAACGATGTCGTGCGCGTACTTGCCCCAGTTGACATAGGGCTGATATCCTTCATATCCGCACTCCTCGCGCAGCGCAGTTTCCCAAGTCCACGTGAAGTAGCGGTGCCAAGATAAGAAGTTGCCCTGGGAAATGTTAGTAACTGGAAGGCTGATAGGCAAGACAAGGCTCTTACGGTTGCGTGTATGAAAAATGTCTGGTTGATGTGAATAGCGACAAAATCGTCGAATCTGGACACCGCGCCAGGAGCTTCAGAGCCCGAGAGGGATGGCTTTTCCTGGAGGCATTTCACGGCATCGATGTAGGCGATCTTCTCATCGTCACTGAGAGAAAGCCATTCTTTCCTCACGGCTGCACTGCCAATGTCACAGCTGGTCGTCGAGTTGAGAGTAGCATGATGTTTTTTCAGATTAGCCAGGCCCTGGTGCGCAAGCTTGTCGGTACCATTGGTCGAAGAAGGTTGCCAGGCATGAGCCGAGACAGCAAGCAGCGAAGCTGCTGCGACGGCGTTTGTGAAGTGCATGATATCGGCAGCGGCGGAATATCTCGGCGTGTGTCAATGGGCAGCTTGACAGGTGATGATGGGTCTGCGACGGGATCAAAATGCTTAGAGAAAAATGCGAAATATATATGATACCTGAGCGAAGAGACGGTGCGTTGCACATTTTGCAGCACACTACACCCGGTTAGATTTGCAGCTAAACACGAGGCTGTATGACACGCAATTAAGATTTGCGATGCTATTGGCAAAGGCCCGAAAGTAGCGAGTCTAGATTATGCGAGATATATGATAGCTGAAAGAATGGGCTGCAGGCAGACATCAGGGCTTTTTTGGGTGCTTGTACAGGCTCAGTGATAACTTGCCCGGTCTTGTGCTAAGAGTGATCGAAGACATACTGTGGCCTCACCAAGCAAAGGTTTAGCTACTCAAGAAGATTGCGATGGGTGAAACGGTTTGTGCAACGTAAGGCTGAGGTGGGTTTCTTGTCTTGGGCAAAATTCAGACCCTGCTGATTTATTACTACTGTAGATGAAGCCAGCCGGCCGTTGCATCGCTTACGCGATGCCGCGCTACAGCGAGCTAGTCTGTCTTCACACTTCCCCGACCGGAGATGGCAATCAATATCGACAGGCTTGAAGACGTTCCATCAGCCCTGGAAAGCTTGAACATGCAGACGAGACTATGATTAGATCAGCCTTGGCATCTAGCTTGTAGTTTCGCAAGACCCCAGTCAGCAAACGGGTCGGGCACGCAAGGATCGGATGCAGACAAGTGTTAACGCTCCTTGATCAGATACACAACATGCACCGAGCGGTATCGAGGGGCCTAAAGATGGTTGGATCACATTGCTCCATCTAACAATCATGTAGCGTTTGCCAGCGCTAACCTTTCGACCACGCCGCGGGCAAGGCAACCACCCGACCTCTCTTTAGTATCCTCATGCATACTGCAACATATTGGCCGGCTCCACAACTTCTAGAGAGTCCTTGTAGGCGACAAAACCTGGTTCGTGCCTTCTTCGTATATGGAAACCTGCGGTCCACAAATCCCATCTCGACACATATCATCCGAGCCGCTATTTGAGGGCTCGGTTACCGGCTGTCTCTGGTTTCACTAGGGTAGGCAGAGGTTCTATCAGACTAAGTGGTGACTGGTCGGCCTTACGGGTTGTATATTACACTGCAGCTTCGCACAGCCTCGCCGCCCGTTCGCCGTCTCGTGGAAACCAACTAGAACACTACGCCGGCACTACACTGTGAGGACCACTGTGCCAATGCTTGACACACAGACTCCTGTCTGATATACAACATGGGATTCTTTCAGAGCCACTAGTCCTGATGCTTGAGCAAGCTGGATGAAGCGCTACTTTGCGTGCATTGTCTTCAGTCGATCGGAGCCCGCAATCATGGATAGCGTGATCTTCTTTTTTGCTTTTCCCAAATACAGGTGGCCCGCCCGGGAGTATGCTCTATACAGCTGCAGAGCGCGTTTTGGCTTCTTTTCTTATAGGACCCAGTCCTACCGCGTCCGCCCGGAATGCATAAACTCTACATACCGGTGTTGCTCTTCGATTCAAGTGTATTCACACAAGCATGCAAATTGCACGGCACCCCAAAGCATTACTCGTCGCCGATCGGAGGAGTGCAAATCTTACCGGTGTCATCGGCAGTCATGGCCAGAATCTGCTCAGTCCGTAGTTTCCATGATCCTTGATCGACTCGCTTGGGCCCTTGCGCAAGTATAAACGACTGATGTCTTCTGTGCCAGGGGACCCATTCTGGATACTTCTCCGCCATTGTTCTCCGTGTACAGGCTTTCAGTGCCTCCTATACTACGACTATGTTGATGGCATCGGCAACCACTCATCCCAATTTTCAAGCACTTCCTTGAGTCTTGTTCTCTACCCTCATTTTCAACAGCATGCCTGCAGTCTTCCCGCGACAGAACAATATCGCGACCGTCCCAACTCAGGAATACTTGGAAGAAAGTCGTGTCGCTTTCATTTTGGGCGTCACAGGCGCATTCTCCGGCGCAGCACTCGTCGTGGTCTTGCTACGACTATACGTACGAACATGCATGCTTCGTTTCGTTGGGCCGGACGACTTTGCGATGATCCTGGCGTCTTTGATGGCGATTGGCACATTCATCTGTATGTGTGGTGAATCCTCGTACGGGATGGGGCATCACAAGGAATGGATGCAACCATGGATGCTTGAGCCATACTTCCGATGGCTTTTTGCACACGGCCTGCTGGTCATGCTGGGTGTGATACTGGTCAAGATCTCGATCGCATTTTTCCTCATGCGCATCATGGTACAAAAGAGATGGAAGACATTTTTGTGGGTATCTGTTGGTAAGGATATCCTGATTCATTCGCTCATAGAATGAGACTGACGAGTGTAGGCTTCCTCACTTGCTTTGCGCTTGCGTGTTCGAGCACACTTATATTCCAGTGCACACCAATAGCCGCAGCTTGGGACTTCAGACTGCGCCTATCTCCCGGCTCTCATTGTTTCCCCACCCGCACATACACCTTTATCGGCCTCTGGAACTCGATCATAAACATCATCACCGACATTCTCTTCGCCGTCATCCCAATTCCAGTCGTACTGAAGTTAAAGGTCAACAAGCGCACCAAAGTCACTCTCATTGCCGTCCTTTCTCTAGGCTTCGTCGCTTGTGTTGCCGGCATAACTAAGGCACACTTGCAAGTGAGCGCCATTTCGACGCCGGACGCTGCTTTCGAGAACAGTTTTCAGATCTGGTACATGCTTGAACTGTGCTTGGGAATCCTCGCAGCCAGCCTTCCAACCCTCAAGCCTCTATTCGCAGCCGCACTCGACGGCACAAGCAGTCGCCTCAACACGCGCAGTCGTTCGCGCACTACGGTTGCCGTGCTCACACACGCCTCACGACTGGGTGCGCTTATCGGACCAAACACTTTCCCTGAACCTGCCGATGCGATCCACCTGGGCCACTACAAGAAGGGGAGCGGATCGACCAGTACGACGCTTGTGCACAGGGCTTCTGAGACGGACGTGGCCGATATGGGCGCTGGCAAAGCACCATACGATGTTCGTGTCACCGGCGGCACGGCGTTGGAGGATGGTGAACAATGGGGATCGGTTGAACCTGCGAGGTGCGTAAGTCGAGACAGGTTGCATCACCCAAAGCCCAGCATATTCAAGAAAGTAGAGCTGTCATACTCTACCGAAGTTGTGAGATAGGAACTGGATGCTTTGGTACAAAGACGTACGCTACAAATCTTACGACTTCGCGCTCAAATATTTTAATGTAATAGACACAATGATACTGTAACGACATGAAAGCAGCGAATCAGGGTTTGGCAAGAGCTTCTGTTTCTTTGGCTTTCGATATGTCAGTCTCAATCCCATTGAAGCTCAAAGACATCTGCAAAGGCTGTTGTTCTTCTCCAAATTCCCAGCGGAATTCACAGTTCATGATTCCTATCATCGTGAGATGTGCATACAACGCCGCTCATATATGTTTATGCATGAACTCGTACATCGACTCAAGCTTCACGCTCGGATCCTTCGCATCGAACAGATGCTCCTTGCCCTCCAGGCGCTCGTACTTGACTTCCAGTCCCTCGCCCACCATCACACCAACCACCTCATCTGCCTGCTCAACGCCCACGTCAAGATCCGCAGTCCCATGGACAATGTAAGCAGGAGGCAATCTTTGCTTCGCGATCTGCCTCGCTACCCGCCACTTGTCATTCGATGAATTGTGCTGTGGATCTTCCTTGCACTCGAAATGCAAAAGCTCGGCGAGATTGGCGTGAGCAAGCATGTAACTGTACATATTGCCTCTGCTGCTGCCAGGGTCGTTGTTCGCCACTGCGGCCGCATTGCGGTCAAGGTATGGCTGCACTGTAGCATCGACGTCGGACTTCGTTGATGATCCTGGCTGGCTTGTGGTGAAGAATGTGCCAAGTGGGTCCGTGATAGGGTATATAGGCAGGATCACTTGGGGCTTTGGTTCAACGTACAGGCCTGCGAGGAGGGCCAAGTACCCGCCCGCGGAGCTGCCGGATACAGCGAGACGCGTGGTGTCTATGGCATCTGGGGCTGCAGCGTCCTTGAGATGGGCAGCTAAGCCGTCAGCGCTGCGAATAAAGGCGATGCAGTCGGTGACGTCCGCAAAGACATCCTTGACGCCGACTTGAGGGGCAAGGCGGTAGTCTGCGGAGATCAGAGCATGGTTGTATTTGTTGACACTCTCAAGCATGTGAGGTGCAATTTTCTCGCGGTGTCCTTGGAGAAGACCACCGCCGTGGAACCAGAGGAGGATAGGTACGGCCTGTGCATTGGTCGGCACGTAGAGGTCAAATAGGATGTCGAGTCCCTTTATAGTTTTGTAGACGATGCTTTGCTTCGAAGGAGTTGCCATGGCTGATATATCTAGCAGATCTGAGACAAGACTTGAAGATCGTTTGAGATACCAAACCAACACAACGACTGCACCACCGGGCGGGGTTTATAAATGAAGCTGCAAGTGGGTAGACAATATGACGTCAGTCATTCAAGTCGCTTCAATATCACCGACTTGAGGAGGTACTTAGGAAGAAATGTGGCAGGGCGGTCGCTATTCTGTTGATGCAGCCATGTTGAAGTCGAAGAGGGCTAACAATGAGAGCTAGTAGCGACAAAGATTCCAGATAGCGTTTGCCAAAGGTCGCGAGCCAATTGGGGCACTTGCTCGCTCGTCAAAGTGTAGGCAAGATTGTAATGTCACTCAACAGGGGGCACATCACAGACCTTTATCTGCTGTCGTAAAAACTGTACTCAATTCATGCATCAAAATGCTCGCTGTTTTCGCTCAAATATTGACATATTGTAGTGTTGTACGACCAGTGCTGTACTCCCTTCCCTGCAATTATCGACTCTGCCGGTATGCTCATCCTGAGCTGACCGGAGGGATAATCGCAACTTCATCCCCGGGCTGCACCACAAGCCCTTGTTCACCCTTCGCCCCCTCTTCTTCCAGGTCCACGTAATCCAAATTCACGGTGAGCGCACAGCTTCCCAGGACCTTCTCCTTGATGCCCGGATACTGCTTTTCCAGTACATCGGGCACCTGGCTAAGCGGAAGAGGACCTGGTAAGAAGTCGTGTTGCTTGTGGGTGTACGACGAGGACGATGCGAAATAGAGCACAGTGAACTGGCCAGCGGGAGCTCTGGGGGCGGACATGTCGGCCACACGTCTATAGACATCTCTTGTCAGCGTCGTATGCTTCGTGAGCGAGGTTCGACAGCGGTATAATGGTAAGAGAGGTGAATCAGAGG
Source organism: Cladosporium oxysporum (assembly GCA_035771495.1). NCBI lineage: Eukaryota > Fungi > Ascomycota > Dothideomycetes > Cladosporiales > Cladosporiaceae > Cladosporium > Cladosporium oxysporum. The sequence continues at coordinate 1,820,311 of JAWNKS010000010.1, forward strand.
ATATTGAGATTTTTCCACGGTAGCCCGGAGGCTTTCGGGTAATACATGCTATATTTGTAGCATCATGTAAGAGAGGGGGGTTTGCAGGGATATTGACGTACAGTTTTGCTTTGATTGCGGTGAGGAAAGAGGTCGGAGTTGTAGTCGTAGGTGTCTTTTAGATTCTTGGGTCCGCTTAACGAAGCTTGGACTCTCGAAGTGAGCGAACTTCTACGTAATATTCACGTATGTCGAGCGACTTACGAACAGCAACAAGGCTCTGTATGAATATGGATAAATGCACATCGTTGACTCAGTGCTAATGGTTCAGATCGTCAAGTCTGTCAAATACAGCGTTCATGGACGTGTATCTTCTTCGTGACAAGTTTAAGGATAGCTTAATATACCCTCAGGCGAGGGTTAGAGTTGGGGCAACACCAGATCACATATTTTGTCGAAAGTAATAGCAATTGCCATCGAATTCGAATAAGATTCATGTGGTAGCTTTAATAGCGCTTTTTGGTGTAGCTGTGAGAGTATCGGGCTCTAGCGGGTTAAGATGGGCGCGGATACCTAACAAACCTCCTGTGAACCATTCTGGCCAGATCGTTCGATTTCAACCACCACGCAGTCAGTGTCAAATGTTGAGAGATTTCTCACATCAGAAGTCATATAAAGCCCGGAACAGCGTAGTCCAGCACCGGTTATTCATGCGCTCCACCATTGAGGTTGATTAGAAAAGTTCAAACTCGATATCGCCATCCATAAATGCTCGTTGATCGAGTCGACTTTTCGCTCGTCCCATCTTAGGTGATGGTGGGACCTCAGTATCTCAGTAGTGCTACAGATCGGTGATTTCCACAACCACAATCTGCCATGATATATGCTGTCTGTCTATATTTGCAGGTATACAATGCTAGCACCTGCTACACTTGGTCTGTATCAGACTGCTTTCGATTAGAATTATATAATTAGCCAAAGCCCCTCTGCTTCCATCGAATACCTGTATTCAGCTTCGAACTACGGTTCTATAGTGTAGCGGTTATCACTTCCGGTTCTGATCGACGTCACATCGGTGATGTAGGACATCCGGGCGACCCCGGTTCGATTCCGGGTAGGACCTTCCCTTTTGCCTGATGCGGCTATTCTTTTGACTATACCGCTATCATCCACCAATCTCACGTATACATAGACGCACGTAGACGGTTCGCCTCCAGCTCCAAACAAGGTGTCCAAAGTCTGAACATATCACGAGGTTGGGAACATTACAGACCTACTGAACAAACATTCATCCACGCGGCCATGAAATATTGCGTCGCTCGCCCAGTTTTGCAGACGTATATCTTCCAGTCGTACTAAAACTTTCTCTACCTACTTGTACGTCAGTGTTTCATGTTAGAACTTGCTGCATTCTTGAGCAAGAACAGACGTATCTGAATAATGAGAACGATCGCACGAAATACAACAGTGCCGATAAGGCTACTTTCATGGAGCTAACTGAAATAGTAGCTACCCGATGCATGACCGAAATGCAGGTCTGGCAGAAAATGCAACAAAAACTCCGTTTCCTCTAATATCTCCAGCGCAGATATAAAACCGAATATGCGACATGTCCAGTCTGGTGTCCGAAACATGACCCGGCAGGCTACCTTCCTTTGCTTCACATGCCATACGTGGTGCTCATCAATCGTGTGAGGAGGCTTCCTGTTCATTCTGTAGCCTTAGCCGATGGCTCGCTTGTGGTCTCGGAAGGTATCCTGGTACTTTGTTTCAACGTGTGCTTCTTTCAAGTCGAGAGAAGCCATGCGCAGCGCGAACGCTTCGGTGAAATGTACACAGTGTGAATCCCCGGATTGACAAATGGCGAGGCTGGCCTAGAAATTCGTCTCATTCTGCTCCTTGCAGTCGAGTCTCAAGCCACGCAGTCCCGCCTCAAGAGTCCGCGTAGCGCGTGTATCTAGGCGATCTGCCGCCGTCGTCATCGTCGCTGCGAGGCTCGTAGGCGGGCGGTGGCGTCCTTGCTCGGGGTCTGATAGCAGCATCGTACGAAGGTGGCGCGTCGGGGATGGCATTTCCTGTGGCGGTGCGTCGGTGCTGTATGGGTCTTCGGGCGTTGAATCGAGGCGACGTCCGACCACTCTCCACCAAATTCTCGTTCTCGTTCTCTTCGTCAAAATACCATGCGAACATGCTTGCCGCCGGCATGGCGCCTGTGGGCTGCGCTAAGCTGCGCGATGAGCTTGGTGCCGGTTGCTCGTTTCTGCGTGTGTTCCGGCTCTGGTCTTCGCTAGCTTCCAGACGTGCCTCTTCGCTCTTCAAGTATGCAGTCTCTGGGTCAAGCTCTGGTCCTGACGAGCTGCCGGCACTTTCTGCACTGCCCCGGCGGCGACGCTGGAATTGTGAGATCCACCTCTCGCGCTCGACTTCTGGCATAACGAGGAAGCGAACCCATTCGCTCTGGCTGAGTTGGTCGGGTTCGACATCGCGCATGCGCAACTGTGAGGCAGCGAGGTGGCGGCGAGCAATAGATAAAGGGCGATTCGTGACAGCTTCGACCTGCAGGGCACCGAAGCCGCCGTTGCGGATAGCTGGTGTGTTATACATTGCGGAACGAGAGTTCCGGTTCCTGGTAGAAGGCATCTTGATAGGCTGTCGCAAGGAAAAAGAGGTCAGGCAGCGAATCTGTGAGCTCCAACCAGTGTTTGTTGACAGGCCCTGGGGTGATCGATGATCGCGTGATTTAAAGCCTCAAAGTATAATAATCGATGGGGCTGGTCCTGCGGTAAATAGAATAAAAAGCCGCAAAAGCACAAGTGAGATCAGGTCTCCACAAGCTTGTATTTTTCGAAGGGGATTCGTGAGTCGTATGGTCTTTCGCAGTGCGAGTACCGAGCGGTATCAATAAATTACACAGCCTCAAGTCTTGGGCCCAGAACCTGCAGGAACCCCTCGTTGTGTCGTGCCAATCAGGCGCTACTGCAGTCAGATACCAATCGGCAGCGAGGCAAAGCAGCGTTCGGATAGGTTGGGCGGACGGCCGACGGATCGCTTTCGCCTAAGCTAGGGGTGTTTACTGAAGGGGGCAGCTGAGGCAGATATGCGGGAGAATTGGGAGTACGGTCGAATGGTGAGCACGTGGTCACGCGAGGAGAGAGAGGAGCTGTACTCGAAGTATTTAAATGGATCAACAAACCGGTGGAAGGGGAGAGCCTTGTGGATCGAGGCTCGCGGTCTTCTGACAAGGCTCTTGGAGGAGAGGAATGATCTCATGCCGTGTCTCTCGGCGTGAATGCAAAGCGCAACAGGGCAAGCTTTCGGTCCATTTGCCTGCGGTACAACCGCTGCTGAGACTCCACTTCCAAGTCGTCTTTCTTGGCCGCGGAGAGAGTGGGCGCGTGGCAGACGTGGCGCGAGGAGCGAGTGGCATCTTCGTGTTTTGCCAGGCGGGCAGCGAGGCCAGCAGCTCCCAAGGCGCTGCTGAGGCTGGTAACTTGCAAGGATGGCGGAGGGACAGAAGTGGAGAAATCAACCATGCCCCGCCAAACACCAAGGACGATGGCGCAACGGGCCATGACATGTGATTGGCCCTTGTACGACTCGTCGGCTTCTGCTTGGCCGAGGTATCGTCTGCAATGCCGTTGGTGGAAATGCTGGTGGGGGTTCAAGATACATGTCACATGTCGTGTGCATCTTGGTGGCATAGGATAGCAGAGTCGAGCTGAAGTACAGTACAGTCATCGAGGAAGGCATACCACCGTGCTTACATGCGTATACGACAGGAGACACGAAATCTCGCGATGGCCGGAAAGCCATGTGGGTATCTCATGGGAAAGCTGACGACACCACAGCGTGTGGAGTGGGTACGCGGGCTATTAATTGTTTACGATATGCACGATATGCATGCTCCTATACAACAGGATCTAATCTGGAAACATGGAGCAGTCAATAATCCTCCGAACACGTGTCAATAGTAGGGCTGGGCTTGATTGTGTCTGGCCATCGAATCACCTAATAATTAGGTAGACCTGCGAGACCAGTCAAAATACTACCTACAACCTCGCCTCCAGCTTCTTCTGCGTATCGCCCAAAGCATACTCGCTCCTAGCCGTGCGGCTCCGCACCTTATCGATATCCGCCAGCGATGGAGTCTTGGCCTTAACCGCTGGGTTATAGTCGAACGCCGACGTTCTCATGATCTCCTGGTCAGACAACTTGCGGTTGCTCTTCCCGTCCGCTCTCTTATAAACATTGATCACGACAGCGCCACCAAGGCCCAGATTGTGTTGCAAAGCCACGTCGCAGTCCGCGACAAGTCGATTGTTCGCCCATCCGCGCAGCTGCCAGCAAAGTTCGGCGCATTGAGCTAAGCCTGTGGCGCCCAGCGGATGGCCCTGGAAGTTCCGTTCTGTCAGTATGCTTTGTTGAGTTACACGGCAAGGGCCGGTTACTTGCCTTGCTGATGAGTCCTCCCGATGGGTTGATGATGGGGCCTTTGCCACCGTATGTGATATCACCGTTCCGCACCATTTCGTGCGCTTTGCCCTGCTCGCAGAACCCTAGCCCTTCGATGGTAATGAGCTCGTTCGCCGAGAAGCAATCGTGCAACTCGCACACCTTGACGTCTTTGGCAGATACTTTGGCTTCGCGCAGAGCTGCTTGAGCTGCGCGCTTAGTCATGTCGAAGCCAACTAGGTCCATGGCGGAACGCGAGAAGAGCTGTGGGCTGTCGGTCATGAGCTGTTGTCCAGCCATCAAAATAGCTTGACTTCGCAGGTGAGGCTTGCTGTCAAGGAACTTCTGCGAGACAATCACTGCTGCGCCGGCCCCGTCGCTGGTTGGACTGCACTGCAACTTGGTGAGTGGGTAGTGGATCATGGTCGACTCAGCAACCTCCTTGAGAGTGTATTCTTTCTGGAACTGAGCGTAAGGGTTTCTCTGCGAATGCTCATGGCTGATCCTCGCGATCTCCGCAAAATCCTCAGCCCTTGCTCCGTAACTGGTAGTGAATTAGTCCGTCGCATCCTTCGTCCAAAATCAAGGTAACGCAGAATTGAACTTACTTCTCCATATACTCCCTCCCAGCATTAGCAAAATACTGAGCATTCCTGGGCGTATCGAACTTGCCTCTAGTCTCCTCCATGAGAGCAGTGGAAAGCCCCATGGGACTTGGCCGGTAAGACCATACGCTCTTGATACTGCCGGGGTTCATCTGCTCAAAGCCAACAACAAGAACGCAATCCGCCGCGCCGTTCTTGACGAGTGTCCTGGCGAGGTGCAGACCCGCCGAGCCCGTTGCACACGCATTGTTGGTGTTGTAGATCGGAATGGACGTCATGCCGAACTGGTAGAACACGCGTTGACCTGAGGTCGTGTCGCCCTGATGTGTATCAGCAAATTGCGCCAGAAGAGCATGGTGTTACAAGATCCTCGTACGTACATAGCAGAAACAAGCAACCGCCGTCTCAACATCATCGTAATTAATCTGAGCATCCAGCATTGCTTTCACGCCAGCCTCGAAACCGAGCTCTGGGTACATGCGTTGCTTGCGTGGTTTGATGAAAGGCGTCATGCCGACGCCGAGCACGTAGGCGTCTGTCTGTGATGTTTGGGGCGCCATTGTGATATCCTAGTCTTCAGATCGGTTTATACTATGTTTGAGGATTATAACTGACGACTGTTCGCTCTTGCAAATATGCTATTTGAAGTGCACTTGAGCTCTTGTCCCTCGCTGGTGGTCGTTTTGTAGCAGCAGCTTATTCCCGCCCCGCTTTGCCAATCCTCCTCCTCGAACCCTCAGACCGAGGCAGATGTGAAGGGGGTATTTGCATAAGCAGTTGCATAATCACGCTTTACAGGTTAAATGGTCCTTTACATGTGTCTGAGGATACATTGTAATCTTGATAGACACTACGCGCCGTCTGTGCTGCAGCTGTCCAGCCACCTATTACTGCGAAGCAATTGGCATTCACAACGGAGACAGAGGGATTACGACCCGAGCATCTATAATATTCTACGCAGAGCTATACTTTCTGGTAGACGGTTGCGGCTGTGCGAGCAAATTGGAACGTAAATCGAGATGAAATACTTTGGTACATATCAATGGGCAGCGCAGAAATTGGTTTGATTTGATGCCGTCTGCTGAATGAGTGATGTGTGATCTGCACTCTGCCGCATATGCCGTTTCCATCCCGCCTCTACAGAACAGAGTTATGCCTTTGCCATCAATGAGTGTTCCCTGCCCGACCACCGTTCATCTAACCATCTCTCCTCCACGAGGCAGAACCGCCATTGCCAACCTCAAAGTCTCCAAGATGTCCCTGCTTCAAATTCCCAACATTTTTCCTCCACTGTGCTTTCGCGTCTGGCCAAAATATCTGAATCCATCGCAATCGATCCTCCACTCGCAAGCCTGCGCGCCCAAGGTAAATCCTGCTCGAACCGACCACCACATTGATCCTCCGCTCCTCAAACCCTGCTTGAATTGGCCATCATTGTCGACATTCCGATTCGTGACCGATCCTTCTCCAGCTCCACCAATGTCGATTCTCCGCTTGCAAGAGTGTGCGCGTGAAATGTTGCTCAAGTTGGTTGTCGTCCATGAAGTTTGATGGTGATCCAAGTTCTGAACCCCCAACTCCACCATCCACCCAACCACCCATCCTCGCACGAGCCCAGGCCTCATTTCAACAAGCTCGACCTACCACCGTCTTGTCCCTTCAGCAAATCATCTCACACCAAGCCAACCACAACAGAACAGTCCTCCTCCAACTCCAAGCGCAACACAACATCCCCAAAGAAGATCATCCCCTCTCAGCATCCTCCTGTCGTTGCGCCCAGGCCGTCGATGGAAGTTATCGCTGTCGTCGCAAAAGAAAATTCGCTCGACCGCAACACCTAGAAAAAACGAAAGAATCAAGAATTGGCTCCGCGATGACCACGGAGCCAGTATGTCAGCGCAAATCTCAAAAAATGGGAACGGGGGCTTACCTGGTTTTTTTCTGTCTCAAAAGCCGCCCTGCGCGGGCATCCCGAAAGAAAGAGGGAACTGTTGAACGACATTAGTAGTTACTGTTCCTTTGTCAGCAGTATCTCCTCTCAACCGACGTGAACAGGCCGTGATTCTAGATCGATTCATGACGCCCTAATAGATCGGCGCTTGGACGTGTAGATGTGCCCGCCCACCAAGCATCTTGTGAAAATTAAATGGCATAGAACAGCAATGAAACCCTGGATAATCCACTTTTTTGCCTCCAATTGTTTTTGTTGCCTGGCTCGGTTGGCATCCTCATGCAGCCGCCACTGCACTCGCCAAGAGCACGCATTTGGGTATATGTGTACAAAGGAAAAGGGGGTGATACGTTACCTGGGGGTGCTGAATGAGCCAGTGGGTCGCGAGCTTGCTGGTCGGGAGCAGAGGCTTGCGGGGTGCGGGATGCGCTGTGGTGCGGTCGCTTGCTAGTTGGAAGCAGGGGCGGCGGCGGTGGTCATGCGGCGAGCTTGCTAGTTGGGAGCAGAGGCTGCGACAGAGAGATGTTATGGAGCTCGGGGTTCGCTGCTGATCGGATGCTGGGGGTCGACGACAGGCGGACGCATGCAGTTCCCAAGGCCCTGCTGATGCGTGGTCATGCTTGAAACCTGTGTCGTGATGTCGGGTTGGGCGTATGGGTCGGAAGGAGGCGGGTGTCGGCGACGAGCATGACAAAGGCTGTTCCCAAGGCCCAGCTGCGATGTGTGGTGGTTGATGCTCCTGTCGCGACTCGGAAGAGGGGGTGAGGGTCGGAGGGCGAATGTCGGCGACAGGTCGGCAGTAGGATGTTCCCAAGGCCCATCTGCTACTGTGTTGATGATTGAGACCCGTGTCGCCAGGGGCCGAGATTCGGAATCGAAGGACAGCGTCGACGACGAGCAGGACAATGGCTGTTCCCATCAGCCCAGCTGCATTGTGTGGTGATCGATGCTCTAGTCGTGACGGTGTTGTCGGAGGCGGGAGTGGTGGTGGTGTGTCGGAACGGGGAGATAGTATGGCCGGCCTGGGAGGAAGAGATGGTGCTTGTCAAAGAAGGCGTTGTGAGAAAGGCATTGATGACGGTGTCTTGTCAGGACCTGGCGGCTCTGGATAAGTGGTGTGGTGATCCGTCCGTTCTGACCGACTCGTAAGCAGACCTCAGAGACCGACTACCTCGCATCGAGTGTAGTGGCTCTGGTTGAGGCTGGTACGTGTGGTATTGCTTCCGAAGAAGATACCGGTCGTCGGTTGCAGAAGGTTGGATGTCCATGTCGTCCACTTAAGATGAGCGGCGGAGGCCAAGTCCGCGGGCGAGTGCGGCGGTCCAGCGCGATGTCAGGGTGAAGAAGCCCGACAGGATCGTGGTCTGGCCGTCCGACTCTGTGTCATCAGCCGAGCTCTCGCTGGCGCTATCGTCCGACGAGGTCTCGGTGGCAGGCTTTTGCTCGGCCAATACCGCGGCAACGGCTCTCTGGGCAATGAGGTCGCGGTCGGCCTCATCGACAGGTTGCGATGCCAGGGCGATGGCCAAGGCCTTCTGGATGATAAGGTCGCGCTCGGCCTCGGCATTGGCCTTCTGAATGATGGCCTCGACCTCTTTCTCATGCGCCTCTCTCTCTTCCTCTTCCTTCATGTGCTTGCGGACCATCTGTCTGTAGCAAGCACTCCTCTTGCGCCAGATGAGCTCTTGACGCTGGAGCCAGTTCAACTGTGCAGGGGTTAGCAAGACTTCCTGTGCGGCGAAATGGCAGTGAGACTTACCCCTTGCTCTCCCCAATCCTTTCCCAGCTTCATGATCCATTTCCAGATGACATAGTCCTCATCGGCAGTGCGGGCCATTGTCTCCTTGCTCGTGTCGTAGTCCAGTCCGCTGTAGGTGGTAGGGAACTTACCACCAGGCAGAGAGTCGCACTGGATGACGCGAGCAGGTTTGGTAGTAGCCTTCTGGGCAGGCTGCTGCGCACGGAGAGGAGGAAGAGTCTTCGAAGGAATCTAAGAAGATCGGTTAGTGATCCCTTCGGGAACGAAGCATGATGGAGAAAGATAACTTACGGGATCAGGGTAGCGAGCACCCGAGCTCATGGTGTTAGTGAAAGTGGTGGTTCCGTTGGCGCTGGAAAAGGAGGTGCGCTGGAACCTGGAGGCACGGGCGCGGTGAGCGGCAGTGCTAGTAGTGAAAGTGGTGGTTTCAGCGGCGCTCGAGACAGACGGGCGGCGCTGGAACCTGGAAGCGGTGCTAGTGAATGTGGTGGTCTCAGCGGCGCTCGCAACAGACGGGCGGCGCTGGAACCGGGAAGCCGTGCCAGTGAATGTAGTGGTCTCAGCGGCGCTGGAAACAGACGAGCGCTGAGCCCTGGTGGGACGGGCGTGGTTGGCGAATGTGTCGCCGACGGTGGTGGTGGTATCGCCACCAGCGCTGGAAGTGCGCTGGAAGCGCGAGCAACGAGGGACAGAGCTCTGGAAGTCGAGGGTTATACGAGCCTCGAGCTCCGGAGGGATCTTGGATGATTCAGGAAGATTAGGGCACATCCTCCTGAACCTGGCGGCGGCAGTCTCGCCAAGGTGTGCGCCTATGAAGGTTAGCACGGAGTCTCAGGTATCAGGCCAGGCATATTGTCTGCTCTCGTACGATCTTGGTATGCCATGGCCAAGTCGCTCTTCGGCAACTCCATGGGGCGTGATAGCGGCACGCGCCCATAGTGAGATGCCGGGAAGGTAGCAACACCGTGCTCACCCGTAAACGGGTTGCGGACGATGGCGCGGTAGGAGTAGCCGTCGGGATACATTGTAGCGGTAATCTCGAGGCGTGGTGATCTGGAGAACAGGCATGTCAGTGAAAATTGTGACCAAAGCAGCATGTAGCAGCTGTGGCAAGGCAGATGTGGGAGGGCAGGATGAGCGTGTTTCGACAGGCGAGCCATGTCCTTTTCAGAACACAGCTCATGGCAGATGCAGTGGAAAGGGGGATTGTGTGCAGGGAGAGATGGAATAGATGGTGAGAACGCGACGCGTCAAGACGGCACGCGTGAGACCAGCAGCACACTGCAACTTTTTTTTTCTTTTGAGCAGTGCAGCTGGCAGCAGCGTGAAGATGCTTGATGGAATGGAGATGGAAGATGCAAGGAAGGGATGGATGGGGATGGGGGGCTCTTACCAAGGGTGGGCGCGGTGTGAGGAAAGAGGAGGAAGAGGAAAGGAAAAAATTGGGAGGGAAGGGGGGTACTTACGTTCTGGGTCGTAAACAAACAACGGGAGACCAAAGGCGAGGGAATGTCAAACGGGAAGCGAAGGGAAGGGCAGGGAATCCCAGGACCCTGTGGCTGGTGTATGATCGGGAGCATCATGAGTGCGTAATCCCATGGTACGTGTAGCGAGCGTGTGATGTGTGACGATTGTGAGGGTGCTTGTACAGAGTCGGTGAGATGGAAGGGAAGGTACGTGAAGCAGCGGAATGGTGTAACAGGAGCCATGTCTCCGTGGACATGTGGGTGTGTGGTGTGACGAAGCGGCGACGATATATATGTCTTTGCGACCCGGCTGTACAGCGAGTTGTGATTGTGAGCCACCAGGCAAAGCCGTAGAGCCATAGAACAAGCAGTTTGACTAGATGGATACAGTGGAATGAGTCTCTGAATGTATGACACTCCTTCTTAGTGTTCGTTCCTGCACATATTGGAGAATCCAGCCAACAGTAAGGAGGAAGGTGGTCTTGGATGCGTCCTTGCCCTTGCCATGTCCATGCCTTCCAGTAGAATAGGAGCCAGTAGTGACAGCTCCAGTAGCCCTGATGTGCTGCTTTGTCACCTTACCCGTCTGGTGTTCAATTATATGAGATCCTACCCGCGAGAACCTACCTTACCACGCGCAACATACAGCAGGTCTCTTAACAAGGCAGCGACAGCCGCGCAGCATCTGCGCGAGTGTGGGAAGCGGACAAACACAGCCTGTGCCTCCGTAGACCAGCATGCTCTCTGTGATTGCATTGTAACCCCCCAGGAAAATATGGCCAAATAAAATCGTGGCAACCTGGAAGACCAGAGAGTCTACTGACTTCGGTGCGCGCAATGCGACATAGTCCAGCCATGGCGCTCTTGACAGTTCCCCCAGACGCGAGCACGTAAACGCAGTCACAACCAGAGCCGGACAGACCCAGAGCAGAGCACATCAGTGATAATAGGCTTCCATCGAAAGATCCTGACGACGTGACGTCCATCCAGCGAGCTCCTGCGCGGCGATCCCGTTTGCGCCGGCGACAGAACTACAGCGTCAGCAGAACACATCTAGGAGGGCCAGCAGTCAGTATCAGGCATCAGCGAAATTTAACGCAGTTCGTTCCACGAAGTATGTCGCGAGAAGCAAGAGCGTGGGAAAACCCAAGTGAGGTTCAAATGCACGTGACTGGCACGTGCTGGCGGCTGGCGATTCCGGCGTTACACAGCAGCGGGTCGTCACAGAATACGGATACGAGGCGACGCGGCCAATGCGAGAGATGAACGGAGGGCGAGGAGGGGGCCGGGAGCGTGTGCGGCGGTTGAGTGAGTGCACGCTTGGACAGCGGAGGAGAAGTGCTGGACGTGTCACGGCGGCGTGTATTATGAGAAGGAAGCTCAAGAGACGTTGACGATATAGAGATATTGCGACATGGGTGGCCTGCAACAGAAGGCGGCGGACAAGCTTCTCTGCTGCTGCATTATTGGAGACCACCCACCCACATGCACCCGGCATGCTGGGATCTTGATGATCACATGACCAAGCATTCGGATGATTATTTTTGGCGAGCGAATGAATGGATGATGAATGTATAGAAGGTGCATGCATCTCTGTGAAGGGTATAGAATCAAATCAATGACGAAAGCATATCAGACGGAACGGACCAGATCAGACCAGAGGAAAGGACTGTACTACATGCTATTATTGAATATTGCGAGTAAGGCAGCTACAATTCATGCTCTATTTATTCTCCCAATCGTTTCATGATGATGGCTAGCGCGTGGAGACTTGCTTACAGCAGTGCAGAGGCGCAAAGAGGCGTTCAACTGACACACACTACTCTACTCTACTCTGCTTTACTCTACTACCTTACTTACTACCCTACTGTACACTCACCACCATCACCTTGCTGCCCTCCTCCGCCCAGCACTGCCATACCCGCTGACATTCCGCCGCCGCCCCCTCCTGCCATGCGCTGACCCTACACCACCGCCCGCCCTCTCTACCACCAAGTCCTTGGTCCTTCTCCACGCTCGCTCTCCAACTTTATACCTACCCCTACCGAATCGTCCTCGCCAGCCCTCCTCCCCTCTCATTCGGTACCGCTGTCCAGCTGCCGCCCAGGCCTCACCGATCGTCCAACTCTCCAAATCCCTGATATCCCTCCAAAATCGCGAATACATCTGCGCCCAGGCCACCCGCTCCTATACCGATACCCTCTGCTGCATGCCCTCGACGCTCGCTACCCAATGAGATCCGCCCAATGAGCGCCTTCCCGCGCGCCGCCGGACTGGCGCTGACCAACATCTGCCTCCTCGCCCTCTCGCTGCCCGCCGTAACAGATGCCGCCTTTGTGAACTTTGGCAACTGCCTCTCCGACAATACGATCAACTCAGACCCGCGTCGCCTCCAATGGGTGCCTCTATACCTCGACGCCCGCTTCGACACCGACAACCCCAGCCATCGTATGAACCTCACCCTATACGGCAATGTCACAGGCCAGACCGTGCAGGGCGAATACCCTCCCGCAGACGATCCAGGATGGTCGAATCCGAATGTGACGTTTGGCAAGATTCTGGACGTGGGAAATGACAACAAATACAGCACCTTGATGTCGGATTTCAAACTCCTGTCATACGAGGCATGGGATGCGCCATCACAACAGTTTTGCGAGACTCTGATCAATGCGTCTTGTCCCCTGGGTCCTGCCTTCGACGCGAACCGCAGCGATCCATACACGCTGCCAGCGTTCAGCATTGCCCACGACTTTGGTAGTCCTTACTCCTTCGGCTCGCTAGCTGCATCGATTCGCGTCATCAGCGGCGACCAAGGCGCGGAGGATTTGGCATGCGTGAGCGCCAGCATTACGCCGGATCTGGGTTCAAAGATATCGGGACTGATAACATGGCTACCGGCGGTTATCTTGACACTGAAGGGTATTGCGACGCTTGCGGCGGCCATCTACTCTCCATGGGGTACCGCGGATATATTCAAATGGAGCAGCAACTACGGACGTGACGAGGATCTTTTGCGCCTAGTGACTCCTGGCTTCGGTGATTGTCTGCAATATATCCAGTTTGTGCCGCTCATGGGAAGTTTGAGCCTCTCGTATCCTGGCTTCTACCAACCAGCCGTCAGCAACACTGCCTGGAGTCTGCTGCTGTTCAACCAGAGTTTCGTCTCTCAAGGAGACGGATACCAAAGCTTGTCAGATGGCATTTACACAACCAACGGCACCTACGGAATTACTCGCATGAGCCAACTAGTAGGCATGACCGATGTTTCGGATATCTGGGCCTGCATGGCCGTTTGGTTACTTGTGATCGCTGGAATAGTGATTGCGCTGTGCCAGCTTGGTTTCCTGGCTCGCTGGGCTTACCGGCACATCACCAACACCACTGAGCAAGATCTCAGACACAAGAATTTCCCTTTCACCATCGGCAACATGGTCAGACTGATGTTTAATTACTTCATTTTGCCAATTGTAGCCCTCAGTTTGTTCCAACTGGTGATAGCTATAGGATCACCATCTTACGTCGTTGCGACGGCCGCTGTTTTACTGGTTATTATGATCGCTTCTGCCGGATGGATCCTTCGAGTCATCTTCCGGACAAAGCCTCGAACTCACTTATTTGACGATATGACGACTGTCCTCATGTACGGACCTCTTTACAACACATACAGCGACAGTGCTGCGCCTTTTGCTTTCATACCTGTCATTATCACGTTTATGCGCGGCGTCGCCATCGGTGCCGTACAGCCCAGCGGCATCGCACAACTCATCGTCCTCGCCATCTGCGAGGTCATTTTAATACTTACACTCAACGCTTTCAGGCCGTTCCAAGGCCAAACCAGCATGAACGCATATCACACATTCTTCGCCGCTGTGCGACTTATCACCATTCTACTCTCGGTAGCATTTGTCCCTACACTTGGAGTCGATCAGGCACCTCGCGGCTGGATCGGGTACGCCATCTTGCTGCTTCACGCCTGTGTTCTAGTCTTCGGATTTTTCTTGAATGCCGCCCAGACCATCATCGAAGTCATTGCCCGTTCGATGGGCGTGGGTGGCGATGCGCAACACGGTGCTATTAGAGGTAGCATTCTCAACGTGCGCATGCTGAAGAAGCGTCGCAACAGACCAACAGGAGACCGAGCCTCCATGACCAGTGCAGCTGCTATACTGCAAGACTCAGAAGCCTACGCCGGCGGTCGCTCAAGAAGCTTGTCTGCCAGCAGTCAGCAACTACTCAACCAGGTGGCTGGTACCCCTACTGCAACACGCATGAGCGGGTACGAGCACTTTGCAGATGGCATGGGTAGTCCCACCGCCGATCTTGATGGCAACCAGACCGCCTTCACGTATCTGCCGAATGGAAAGCCCATTCTTGGCGTGAAGACAGATACTGGAGGCCCATCAGTGGACAACTACTACAGACCGCCCCGAGCTAGGCGAGCGACACTGGACCTTCTCACGCCCGGTGCAAAGAGCAGAATGAGCGGTACAAGCGCCGACTTTCCGTACACCGATTCACCTGGACAGGCGGCCGCTCAGAAAGGTGGTAGCCACGAGGGCGGGTTGGTTACAGAGGACGACTCAGCAATCCCACATCATCGGGAAGCCGGCGACTCGGAAGATGGAGGACTGCGGACTGATTATGCTGTCCGCGAAGTCGATCAATACTACCGCGGCCAAGCACTTTCCGATCAACCCACGAGGAAGCTCAAGACTGGGCCAACCAATCCTGAAGGGCCTGCTGCAAACGCTCAGAGCTGGTTCCAGCGCCTTATTGTTGGTATGCAGGGCGGCAAACAAAAGCAGAAGGAACAGAGTAAGGGCTTTGAGGTTGTCCGATCTGCCCCCATGCAACGTCAAATGATGCAGCCTGGCGATGGCATGGAAGAGCATGAGATGGTAGCATCGCCGCCAATGCAAGCCGAACCTTATCATGACTCGCCGCCTCTGCGACAAAGCGAGCCACAGGCTGTAGCTGGTGCGAGTCGAAGTCTTAGCCCGGAGCAGCATCCTAGGGACAAGCGACACTTGGACTTCGGCATCACCGGGCCATACGAAGAGTCGAGACCATCTTTTGAGCCCGATACTCCAACTGCAGACAAGCTGAACTTTGCCGAACAAGACACGGGCTACGGCTTTAGTAGTCGCCGGAGCGTAGAACATGCGCAGTCCGGGCCACGTCCAAGCAACGACACCGGATCGAGCAGCCACTACAACCCCGCCCCCATGAAGCACTCTGAAATTCCCTCTCTCGCGCCCATAGACCCAATAGGCGGCCTCGATCTCCCAAGCCGCTTCAACTCCCACCGCACCTCCCAACAATCAACCCAACCAGCCGTCCAGGACTCCCACGACACCACCAAAGACCAATCCTGGCTCCGCGGCGTCGACGAACTCACTTGGCCCTCTCCTCAACGCACCCTTAGCCACGAGCGACAACCGCAACCCATCTCCCCACCACCCGCATCATACCGCACACCCAACGTCCCCCGACGCAGCTCGCGCCGAACGCCTTCGGGCGAGCAGTCGCAGTTCCGCGTCGGGCAACAGAGCGGTGGAGGGAATGACTTCGAGGGCTTCGACGGGCCTGCAGTAGGAGCGGGGAAATACTTGGACGAAAGGGATGAAAGGTGGGATCATGGGGGAAGGTTTTGAAGGGAGTTCTGCGTCTCACGAATGTCTCAAGCAAAACGGATTTGGGCAACAAAAGTTGATTGGTTTAGCGTCGGCGCTTTTGTCTTTGTCTCTTTTTGTCAAGTCTTTCCTTGGTCCGGAAGCGTTTTTCATGGCTCTATTTTACCTTCACTCTCTCACTCACTATCGTATAATCTCATATTTTCTGCTTATTAGTTTCTGAGGCATGTTGTTATTACAAACAGGAAAGGATTACTGGGTCAATCTCTCTCTCCTTCTCTTTCTCTGTACAGGGCTACGAGAGCATCTGTCGTTATACTGGAGTAAGATGTCACTGTTTCTCTATGCTTGCTATTTCGACTGCTCATGGGTAGGTATACCAGTACTATCCATTCATGTAACTTTCAATAAACACGATCCATACCCCAGCGGAGATCTGAAAGATGGTTAATCCTTGGCCGTAGCGTTTCCATTCTCGACATATCCTAACTACAGATCGGTTTTGCGGTCCAACAATCGTGCCGTTGCAGTTCTCCACCATACAATCTGGCCATACCAATCCGGCATCAATGTGTGCACTCACGCAGGAAGCCCAATCCTCTCCAGCGTAAGCAGCGCAAACCAGCCCCCAACCACCGGCCGCGCCTTGAACGGCACCGCGCCATAACCTCCCGTCACAGCATCGTACAAATCCGCAACCGGCGAGTTCGTGCTCGTCTCGCCGATCCAGCGCGCCAGCCGCGCGAGCATTTCCGTCCGCGTGCTCTCGCTCGCCACCGCGGCACTCCACATCTCCCAGTCGTTCTTGCCCCACGTGTGGCGGGTGTCGAGCGGGACGCCGAATTCTTCGGCGATGGTCGGGTAGAAGGCCGATTGCATTTCGTAGACTGAGCGCGGGACGAGTGCTGTGTCGAGGAGGGCGTCGGCGTAGAGGTTGTAGAGGAGGCCGTGGGAGGAGGGGTCGTTGTAGGACAGGGTGGTGTGCGGCGGGGAAGCGGCACGGTTGATGCCTAGGTCTTGCCATTGGGCGATGTAGGAATCGGCGGTGTCGGAGTATTTGGTGACATCGGCAGGGTGCGAGGTAAGGTTTGCGATGGTGCTCATGGCGCGGATGGCGATGATGCCTTTGAGGGCGAGGTTGGTTTGGTTGGCGAGGGCGCCGGCGAAGTCGTCGGTGCTTTGCTGGGAGGCGGGGATGAGGGTGTTGGAGACGAGGTATTCGGTCCATTGGCGCAGGAGGGAGTAGTGTTGAGTGAGATAGGCGGTGTCGCCGGTCTTTTGCGCGTACGCGAGGGACAGGATGAGCATGTTGCCGCTCTCCTCGACGGGCATCTCTTGGGTTTCTTCGGAGGCATGACCTGTGGCGTTTGGATAGTGGAAGCCGATGTCGTGGATGGAGAACTCTTCGGGCCAAAGACCGTTCTCCATGACGATGTACACGGGGTCGAGCAGCAGCTTGAGCCAGCCAGGATTGAAGTACATCAAAAGCGGGCTGGATGGGTAGATGACATCGACAGTGTTCATGTTTCCGTTCGACGAGATCTCCTTCATGAAGATGTACGGGTCCGCAGACGTGCCGGTGACTTGGGTAGCAGCCCATGCCTGGCGAGCAGCGAGCGATAATATGGTCACGTAATCTTGACCACCAACGCGCTCGGCGTCTTTGCTGACTTGTGCGTCAAGCTCGACAGATTTGTCGTGGATGTCTTTGAAGTCATTGTGGAAGAAAGTCAGAGCATCTTCGTTCTTGCTGTGTTGCTCACGCCAGTAGCTCGGAATTGCTTTGAGGCCAGATCCTGTATTGAATTGGGCGGCCTCTGCTTGAGAATGGAAAATCGTGAAGAGCGAGCTCTTGGATGAGCTTCCAACACTTCCGATATTGTCGCTGAAGCCGAATACCGGATATCTGTCGTTGATCGCGCGGTATGCGCTGTCTGCTGAATTGTCAAGTGCGCCATTGTTGGTAAATTGGCTTCTCACATCATTGTCGGGGCCGGACTTGTGCGTCAGACTGTCAGTGCTCGATGCCGCATAGTACCAGTCCCCCCATTCGGCCTGATCGCCCTGTTCGCTGAACGCCGCTTCCGTCTGCCTGGCAAATTGATGGTATGCAGTGTCGCCCGCGGTGCCGAACGACCATTCAACCTTTTGAGACCTGTCGCCGGAGGCCCATTCTGTTGCCCGATCAGTGATTCAGGTCAGACACATTGTTTTGCAGCACTTACCAGCAGACACATCGGTGTAGATTTGCACGTCGTGCTCATTGCCATCTTTGGAAGAAACGCTGACCGACAGATATGAGACAGGTGCGCTTTGCCTCGAAAGATCGTTTGGGGAAATGGGCGACAGGAAGAGAACCTCAAGCGATAACAGGCCTCCGACGTCAAATCGGAAAGTTGAGCGTGTAGATGTGTACTCGAATGACGTCTGGTCGGCTACTTGTGGCAAAGGATTCGGGTTGCCCATCCATGTGTAAGTTGTGTTGTCGACACGTATCAAGCCGGTCCAGCCAGTAGTTTGCCCACTTTCGTGTGATTAGTCATACTGTTCAATGGCGTGTCGCTTTTTGATATACAAACTTCCAAAATGATGGCCACTGTCCTGCAAGGTAACCGCCATTGCTGCCGCTTCCGCCAGCGGCTTGCCAGGCTGGATGCGTGTCAGTGAGAATGATTAGAAAGGCCGAATGCCACACGCACTGCTGAGATATGGTGATCTGACCGCGAGCGGTATCGCAGGAGGGCGAACGGGACTGAACGTTGATTCAGCGGTAGCAAGAGCAGCAACTAAGAGCGAAGTGAAGATCAACACCATCTTTGCGATAAATGACTGCACCGTAATGGCTTGTAGTGGTCGAAAAGACCTTAGAAACAACAGATGAAGAACATGGCTGACTTTTGACCAAGCCTGCTGTTCTGCTGGCTTGGTCAAGTGGGTTTTCAAGATCGGCACGACAGGTACAGAATCGGTGAAATTGCACTTTGACTGGAATGAATCCCCTACCTCCTAACTTGCAGGTATGGGCACGTTGGTGGTCATTCGGGCCCGTTTTGCCCAGCCCAGCGCTAGACTGGGCATCACACGAGCAGATGCTGGCTAGCTTGCAAAATAGATTGATGCGGTGCTACAGGTCAGCATGCTGGGAGACATTGGCTTGTGCGATGCCCAAAAGGCAAGAGGTCGAAGAATAAGTGATGGCTGGCGTCCCACCCCGTCAGGTAGCAGCGGAGCCATGAGGGTTCGAGAGCGGTGTATATCTCCAGGGGCGGTGATGATGCTTAGGCAGGGAGGTGGCAGATGTCTGAGGATGTCTCGGAGTCGATTGAGCGGCATCAGTGCACGAGAGACATCTTTCGGCTCCTCTCGTGACCCTTTCAGGGCATCGTCACATGTTTCATGGCAGATCACGAAGGACATGCTGCGTTGCAGTAGTCTCGACCGTCTGGTCATGCGCTTTGGTGATCTTAACCACGAGGCGATAACGCGATGTCACCTCGTCGCCACGTGTCTTCCTGCAGTGCGACCTGAACTCGGAATATTCGTCAGACAAGTCATCGCTTTCACTCGGATATCCTTCGCATAGCAGTAGGCTTTACCGGAAACAATTGGAATAGGTGCAGAAGTAGATCGAGCAATTCCGAAAGGTGTTGCGATTGCAGTTGTAGAAACATGTGAACTTACGGACTCTTGGCGTGAGTGTAAACTTTTGCCGCTTGCAGGAATGAGCCTACGCTCCAAACGTCCATCCTTCGGCGTGACTACAGCAAAGTATGTTATTAAGCCAACTTAACTGAGCGCATCACCTTCCGAATGCGGTTGTTGGTCCAAAGTCTACTGCCAGGAACTACTCTGCGCCTATTCTGACCGCACCCTGGAACTCCGATTCTCCTCGGCGCATGATTTCTAAAGCGCCAGGATAAAGCAATCAAGCGCTTAGCCTATACAGTATAATCTCGCGAACGCCCCTACGACGGACCTTCGTCTTCACAATGCCGGGCACCGATATTTCGCGGCTATCTGAAGTCGACCAGGCTTTTCTCGAACAGTACCTGCCAAAGCCTTCTCACTCGAGTCAGCAATCTGGGACGCCTGATGAGAACGACCTTCCTTTTGTGACCTTGACTTATGCTTGTTCCTTGGACGGCATGATAGCCTTAGCACCTGGTGTCCGCACGTCTTTGTCTGGTCCTGAAACAAAAAGTATGACGCATTATCTGCGGCTGAAGCACGACGCCATTCTGGTTGGAGCTGGGACTGCTGTTGCAGATGCACCCAGTTTGAACTGCCGATATCCTGGAGCCGGTCTAGATTCTCAGCCCAGGCCAATCGTTGTCGACCCCAAAGGTCGATGGCAAGTAGATGGATCTGCCATTGGCCAATTGGCAGAAGAGAAAAAGGGCAAAGAGCCGTGGGTCGTCAGTCTAACTGCCGGAGGCAGTGGGCGGACGAAGAGGTTGGTTATGGAGGAGAGCGATGACGGTACTATGAGATGGGAAAAAGTCCTGAAGGCATTGAAGGCAGAAGGCATCAACAGTGTGATGATCGAAGGCGGTGCAACAGTCATCAACACGCTGCTTGCAAGACCACACTTGGTCAACTCAGTAATAGTGACGATAGCGCCTACATGGCTGGGACAGGGCGGTCTTGCTGCTTGTCCGTCTGCGACTACCGAAAACGGGCAGCGCGTGAATGCTGCGAGACTTCGAGAGACCGCCTGGAGGCAGTTTGGTGCTGATGCTGTTCTTTGTGGTAGGCTCGGAGACTGAGGCTTTTACGTCGACGTGAAGATTAAGTTCCTGGCTCGGGTATATGATTTAGATTAAGCATTATTAAACTCCTGGTCCGGGTATATGACTCAAATCAAGCATGGCACACGCGTGAACGTGAATCGAAAGAAGTCTACCAGAAACTCTACGGCATTTATGAAGAAGGACGCGGACGTTATTCAGTCCGACAATATCTATCCGAGAATGGTTCCGACTACCATCCGTTGCTCGAACCTTCTTGAAGATCCGCCGTCCCGTCGAGCCGTGTTAGCGCTGAACCGTTCATGATATGCAGATATAGAAAGCAACGATGAAGCTTGCTACAACAATCATTAATAGCCGAGATTGGCGTTGCCGGCACGCAATTGCAAGAGCTCATTCAGCATTTAGCGTCGTCAGTTTTGCTTGTTGCGGCATACCAGTGCTCTGGAGGAGGAAACACAAATCAAAGACAAATCATAGAGCAACAGATATCGGACGAATGACATTTGTATTTCCACTTTTGGCATGCAACGCATCGATATGTGGTTACACCGGCTTTTCAACAGCTGCTGGGCGACACCCATATCACAAATCCCTTGCTTTATGGGCGTAGAGAAAGACATTTTGTCCACATTGATAGTGCATGACGACCAATGACAATCATGATGCGCACGTTCCTACCAGAATGCAAATCGAAGCGCAGCCAGCCCAAGTGTATAGAACGTAATCATATCGACCGCATCAAACAGGGCGCTCTCATCTCAGCACCGGCCCGTAAAGGTTCCTGTCGCTATGATCAACTTGCTGCTCGTCAGGTTCCAGATTCGAATCCAGGAGGCCCTGGTCGAATGGCTGGTCGAAGCTAAGGGCTACATGTTATGTACATGTACCTAAGAAGTGTGACGAAATAAAGAAATCAAATGTAAATGATCTACGTGACAATTGTGCAGTGCACCACATATCTCTGCAGCCCATGAAAGGGGCAAAGTGCACCCATGACTTGCTATAGCCGCGCGCCGTGTTCATCAGTTCTAAGAAAAGCGACAGGTTAACGCCCAGCGCAGCATCTGCATTCCCTGCAGCTGAGGCGTGAAGCTCGCTCCTGCTGGGCGTCGAGATTAGCGAGACGGAGCACAAGAAACCAATCTTGGTACAGGCAGGCAGGGATACTTGGGGTGACAAGATGAAGAGGCGTGCATGCGGCCAAGGCCACATACAGTGGGCAACATGGGCGTATTAGGGCTACGGAAGGATGCAGCCGCCCGTCCTCGCACACCAATTGCCTGGGCAGACAGGCAGTCGAGCCGGTGCACCACTGATAGCGAAGCGTGCTGCGTGCAGCAGCCCGATCCAGCGGATCTTGCGTCGTCCGGTGCACATGGGGATCGACCGCGTGGGCAGCAGGTGTGCTATGCTTCGATCGGCCGCGCGTGGGAGCACACGACCGTCACCAAATCGTGGCAGAAGCAGAGTGACGGAGTGTTGGGACTGGCAGGGTAGGCATCACGACGATCACGACCCGAAGGCCTGGTGAGGGCAGCTGCCAGGACCACAGCGCCGGGAACGATTCTGTGCCTGCTCTCGAGCAGCGATGGCGTAAGTGCAGGCCAGCCGTGCCGACGGCTGATGATGACTTGAAGTCGGAGGTGCTGCCGGGCCAGCTATCATCATCATGCACGTCGATGTAGGATAGACGGCCAGGACTGGACGGTCTTGCCCTGCCAGCGGCTGCTGCCATCGCGGCCCCGGCATCCGCCTCTTTCACCACCATCTGATCGAGGGCAACACCCCCAAGGCTCTCCCACCGCCAGCGGGCCGGTCAGCTGCACGTCACGCTGCAGACGACGAGCCTGCGGGCGGTGGTACGGGCGCTCGCTTGAACGACGCCCCAGCGTCTTGTCTGCAAAGGGACATCGCCTTCCCTCTCTGGCAAAGAGCGCGAGGCTGGCAAGTCGCAAGGAATAGAGAGAGAGAGAGCCACATGGTCGCCTGCTGGCCGAGCTGAGAATCCTCTGCTCCAGCAACGCCCGGCACGACCAATGAGGCCATCGGCATCCCGAGCGCAGACTTCGCCTTCGCAGCGACCAAACGCCCCAAGCTCGGCACATGGGCCCAGAGCAGCGGGGGGAGCCCAAGTCCGATCGGACGACGGCTCGAGGCTTGCATGCCGGGGAAGGCGCTTCGTCCACGCCTACTGCAGTCTGTGTGTGGTGCCCTGTTGGTGCCCTCTCGAGCCTCTCTGCTGCTTAGACCCCTCCGCGTCTTGTACTACTGCACCTCTCCCTTCGGATGACGACCTCCCCTGCTGCCCCGACCCTGCTGCTGCTCCATCCGCACGCGCTGGCAGCGTGCTAATTGCAATCTGGACCAGGGTATTTGTCACCGTCGTGCATACCACGCTCCCCTTGGTCTGCCTCGTCGTGCTGTTTGGCGAGCGTTGGCCGCCGGCATGCTGGTAAGCTCCCTCATTCTCTTCTCTGCAGGCCCACCTGGTGGCCCGCATCGTTTGAAGAATCTGCCCACTCGGCTAGATTCGATCAGGAAGCGAGATTGGTTCCGTACGAGAAGCCTTTCGAATTCGACGTGTGCGCCTCACAAAGCAAGTCGGCAGCGGCCCATTGCACAACTGCACGCAAGGTCGTCCTTCCCGGAACTCTCTCGCGCAATACCATCTCGCGGCAGGCTGTCAACTCTTCTCGCCGCTGCCTCCGATGGCGCGGCCCGCAGTCCATCTGCTGTGAGATCTGCCGGGGAGGCCCTCTAGAGGCCACAGCCACCGGCTGCCCTAATCCACAAATCTGGGTCAGCCATTGTGACGCTCTAAGATCGGAAGGATCTGACATCTCACGCCCAGGATGGCGCATCGTTCGATATTCTCGATAACGATAGTGTAGCATGCCCTATCCAATGCGTGTGACTTGGTAGATTAAACGGACGTCACTTCAGACTCACCCTTGCAGACCGGCGCGGTCGCTCGTGGGTATCGATCATGCTCGACAACAAACGAGACATTAGCACATGCTAGAGCGCCAATCACCACCGCTCGTTTAGTTTCGCAACTGTAGGCCGTTGTTGGTCATTCCACATTTGGCTTGTGGACTAACGCGGTAGTTCTAGCGAGCGGTATCTGCTCCCTCAGCCACTAGATCGATTGACCATGTATAGGAGAGTTTACGTTTGCGCGCTCTATCTCAGGATGGGCGGACAGGCTCCAAATTGTGGAACATGGGCCCACGGTGGTCCGCCTTGGCCCCAACTGTCAATGTCGCAACACCCTGATTTTGGGTTATGCCTAAACGAGTCTCACCATTTACAGCAACGGCTTCCCCTACATCTGCTCTTATTCGCAGCCACCGTCGACGCCCCACCGAGGAGACGGCTTTACCTTTCCTAGACGGCGTATGCAGGTCTATCTCTTGCGAGCACACTGAGCGGCAATCGACCCCAGCCCATGACACCGTGCGGCATCGCTGGTTGACAGATTCCGGCAGCCTGGATAGGGCAGCATGCTGTGCGTCGCGCTTATGTAGATCCTCTGTCGCTTCCTGGCAGACGGATTTTGTTAGAACCTAGACCACCCTCCCCTGGCCAACTATCTTGCGGTACCGACCGTCTGGTCTCTCACATCACACGGTATGGCATCGTCTTGGTCTGGTTATGGGCCTTCAGCTCCCCATCCATCTCAATCACAACCTTCACAACAAAGTGCTGAATCTGGCTCCTCGAAGAAGAAACCGCAACAGCGACAGTTATTGTCATGTACGAAATGCCGCGAGCGAAAGGTGAAGGTCAGTGTTTGAATGAGTCATCGACAGGAGTTACCAGAATGTGTTACTGATCTATTACTACCAGTGCGATCGCACAAAGCCTTGCTCGGCATGCTGTGCTCGTGGTCACCCTAAGGAATGTGACTTTGTCACGACTGAAGGCAACGACTACGGCCAAATCTCACAGTCCTACGAGATCAGGGACCTACGCCGTGAGAACCAGAAGTTGCGAGAGCAGCTACGTGACGCTCGTGCAAGATACTCGGCAGGAGACGAAGATGACGATATCGAATCTCCTGATCGATCCGGATCGAAGACAACCTCACGCGCAACAGCAGCAAAGCAACGACGGTTTCGAACAGGCGAAAGAATCGACAACTTGTACTTCGGAACTCCTGGGCTTACAAGTATCGTCTCAGATGTGAGTATCCCGTCATTCTGTTGTTCAACTCATTTGCTAACAAGATTGCACAGTTTGCAAACTTGCAGATAGGAAGCCACTCGTTGACGCACACGATCCCCTTGGTTCCCAAGGGCCAGGACATCTACCCAGCTGAGGATCTAGACTATCCCTTTCAAATGGTCCCCATTGGAGACAATACTCCTGCTGCGTTACTGGAGCTGCTCCCTCCAGACGAAGAGATTTTCCAGCATCTCGAGCATTTCAAAAAACGAGCACAGTCATGCTCCTTCCCGCATGTTCCCGACGAAGTCACGAAGAAGGAAGTCGAACGATTCCTCGCAGACAGGAAAAGCAACGCGAACAAGGCGCCTGATATGCTTGCATTAATATTCGCAGCATTGGCGGTTGGAATGCAGATAGGCGTGTACGACCGGAGTGGCTGTCAGTGGCACGAAGCTGCTATGGCTGAGTCGCACATCGCAGGCAAGGCCTGGCGTAAGCTTTTGCGCTCTCTCATGCTGTGGAACAGTCGACTAACACGTGTGCAGTAAATGCCAGTATGCAAGCTCTCCGCCATGCATCCTTCCTGAACACGCCGACCCTACTCACCATCCAGACCCTGGTCATGATGGGCCCTTATCTCACCAACACTGGTCGTTTCTTAGATGCGTGGACGCTCTTTGGCACCACCATACGGCTTGCGCATTCGATGGGCCTGCACCGCAATCCAAAATTCCTTGATCCAGTACCACCACTTCGCGAATGTATGATCCGACGCACGCTATGGTGGTGGATGTTACACATGGATCAACAATACTCTGTCACGCTCGGGCGGCCACTTGGGATCTCTGGAATTGGCGACTGTCCTCCGCCTGAACCTCTGACAACGAACCAGACGGTGCTCAGACTTGGCGAATTCGTCAACCACTTTACCATTGTCGCGAGACAGATCCTCAGCAGCGATGGTATGATGAGCGTTGGGAAGATCGATGAGTACACAGACAAGCTGTTGGGTCTATGGGATACAATGCCTGAGACATTGCAGTTCAATGAGAGCTGGACCAGAGCGGAGACTGCTCTGCCTGAGTGGCCTCTGGATGTCATGTCTGCTAGTAAGCATTCGCGGGTTGCGATAAGTGAGCTTTATGCTAACATCCGACATAGCTTTGTTTGCCAAAGTGCAATCATTCCTCGTGCTGCTCAACCGACAACGAGACGAACGGACCACGCGATCTACATCATCAACATCACCACCATCCTACCCCAACACGCTCCCTGGCATCAACAGTGCGACGTATGCGCCATCTGGTCCTGGTGCTGGGGATGGTCTCCATCACCAGGCTCCCATTCGTGGTCGTGCTCTGGTCATCAACAGCTCGGTCCAGCTTCTGCAAACGTTCCTCTTCTTTGCCCATCGCCATCCTGCAGTCCTCATATGCTGGACGATCGGACAGCAAGCCTTCAACGCTGCCATGATCATCATCCTCGATGCCTGCGAAACAGAGAACGATCAGAATATGTGGCTTGTGGATCAGGCTTACAAGGTCTTCCACCAATTGGACAAGGACGGCGTACACAAACTTGCAAAGCTTGCCGTTGAGCGTATCAGTCGGGGAATAATCCTTGTCGAGAACCGCCAACGCGATCGTCGAGATGAGGCCAACGCAGCGGCAGCAGCGGCACACGCAGCAAACGTGTCGCGCAGACCAAGCCAACAGCTACAGCAGCAGCAATATCAGAACCAAGCGCCCTACCAATACTCCCCACACGTGCCGCCTTACCACCTCTACCAACCAATCCTCAGTATCGACAATCCTGACCTCGCCTCAACCGATTTCTCAGGTGACACGATTATGGCAAACACTGTGATGGGCGAAACCGGGATGTTTCTCCTCGAAGACTCAGGCCTCCAGTCCCACAACCCTGCCACACAACACTTTCAGCCCTGGAGTCTTTCCCTACCCTCCTCCGCCGCAGCCAGCAGTCCACACTCATCCGCTACCAGTCCGGCGGCCTTCCCAGTGACAGGCCAATACTCTCCATCCGCACCTGCGATGGTGCCAGTCAGCAACGTTCCCATCGCGCCCTTTCCGGTAATCTCGCCGCAATTCCAGCCAACAATGGTGCCAATGCTAGCCAGCCCTTTCGCTGTCGGACTGCAACCACGAATGCCAGTCGGGTCCGGGCGAGGCCACCAGAGTCAACACTCGCAGCAAGCAAGCGGATCGATTCAAGACGCCGGTGCAGCGATGCAGCAACACGCTCGTCCACAGTCCATGGAAGGTCAGCAACACCAGCACGCATCCCGAATCGGATACTCACCGTACCAGACCCAGGCCTCTAGACACAGCGGCACCAGTCGAGGCCACGGCCACAGATCCGAAAGACCAACTTCAGGAAGGAGCCGAAGCGGAAGAGCAAGGTGATGAGGTTTCCAGTGCTCTGCCCACTTACTCTGGAGCACCTTCGGGCTGAGGCTGTCAAGCCTAAAAGCGGTCATGACTCTTTTTTTTTTCTTCTCTTTATCTTGATTTTGATTCTTCTCGCGAGAGACATATACCCAACACGACATCTTTTACGCGAAAAAGAGTAGATTTTTGGTTCAGCAACAATTTTGGAGCAAAAGACCCCTAGCGAAGGTGTCAGCACTAGTTTTACTGTGGAGCACAGTGGTTTTTTCTTGGGGGCGCTGGGTAATTGGGAGTATCAGATCGGGAATTGTAAGCTTCGCAGCTACGTAGACCAACGAACAGGCCATTTGTACCAGTCAATTACATCAATTCTTCAGATCACGGAAAGTCTGGTAGGCACGATGTGCTCTCGCTGTTTCTGGTCGGTGGCCTCGATTTTAGTCGGATGAGTGTTCCCATGAAATAGCGTTTCTTTGTTTGTATTCGGGGACATGCTGCAATTTTGGTGGAGTACGGAGGTACGACGGATATCAAACAGGTAGGTGAACATGCGTGTAGGTGCCCATCCCATACCTGCCTGTACGATTATACAGCAGCAAATCTAACACATCATACTGGGATGTCGTTTGAGATGAGATTTGAACAGGTATTGTTCTCGCTGCCCGACCCTGACCTTGACTGCGTCGAATAATAGATGCATGTCACGCAGATTATCACATACATGCATGCATGTTCACGAGGGCTCGCGTACGAGATCTGAAAGATATCGATTGGTCAGCTGCGTTAAGCATCCATGACCTGCGGCAGTAGTACACACGAGACCGAGGTGACTTGCGTACGCCCAAGTCGGTCGAGGGAGGCTTACGTGCTAGCATCACGCTTGCGCCGGAAAGGACGTCACCAACAGTACGGCCGTTGACAAAATATCCGAATGGAACAAACCAAAGACACGATGGCTCAACGTGGTTTTACTAGTCGAATCCACCGCCACCTTAACCAATGCAGTAGTCTTCCTCAAGCAACCAATGGTATCATTCAAACTCAAACTCCAAGCATATCCAGTCCTGTCGCCCCGTGATGTGCATCTCGTCATGATACGCCAGCAAAACTCCCAAAGAAAAGAAAATCAAATAGCCAACACCGCGTGCGCCCACGCTTGCTCGCCAAACCTCATTATCACCAAATGAGGAGGTCGTCATCGCACTCGCGATGCAATGTAGCGAGCGTCCGCCGGCTGGTTGTAGCGTGTCGCTGGCCCTTCCCTTCGCGGGTAAGGAGATCTCGTGCTTGTTCTAGAGCGTTCTGCTCACTCATTGAAGACATGTACGGGACAACTGCCCCTGCCCTTGATGCCCCACCAGTCTCGGATGCACTTCCTATGAAACTTGCAGAGACACTCCAGCCTGCCCATCTCCTCACCAGGTTGGAACTCTTCCATGCAAATCGTACATTCCTGCTCGCGCCCGTCGCCGTCCATGCAGTCTTTTTCCGTTGCAATGTAGGGGAAGATGCCACGCGAGCGGTACGACATTGCACGAGCCCGAGCGTTCGCTGTAGCGTCGGGTGTGGTCGAGGCACTCAGAGATGGTGGAAGATTGGGGTCGCGTGGATTTGTTGGCGGGACAGGGCCTAAACTCGGCACTGGGGTTGGTTGTGAGGGTGGAGTCGAGAAGCGGCTGCTAACGCAGGTCTGGATATGTGCCTCGCGGACTGCATCGCCTGGGGGCATTTCGATACCGCAGACAGGACACTCGTCTTCTTCTTTGACTTGTCGACGACGCGGTACAGGAGTGTGAGGCGAGGACGATGAACCGGGTACCGGTGGCTGAGCACGGTTCGCAGGCGCGGTAAGACCTCGCGGTCGCACAGAGCGGTTGTTAGGGTGGAGTGGATGGCCTGGATAAGGGCCACTTGAGCTGCTCATAGATGCGTCATTGGGCTGTGAGCCATGTGCCGTAGGTAGGAAATCGCGGTAGGATGGGAACCGTGAGTCGTTGGTCTCTGGTCGCATGGTGGGTACGGGGACCGAGGGTCTGCGATGATACCTGCTTTGTGATGTCTCGCTCGATCTTCTCGTAGGTGCAGGTATCGGCCTCGAAGCAGCACCCGGGTTCTGATGCGGTGGTGGTAGCGGCGTCCATGGGTCTGGAACGCATGGTTTGCACACTCTGACGGTCTCCGCTCCACCCATTAACGGGTGGCCTTCCTGCAAGCCTGGCGGCTGTACGATGTACTCTCTTGGTATAGTGATCCGGTGGGGTGAGCAGTTAGCACACACCACTCTGCCACATTTCCTACAATGGTGCTTTCTGAAGAGGAACCCGAACTCTTGCTCGCAGACAGGACACTTGTGGACCTCTGCATCCGGCTGCCACGGCGGCACCATGTCGCTTGCTCTGCGTTGCGATGTTATGCTTTCTCTTCGAGGCGGTAATGCTGAGAATGTGACGCTGCCGGTGGTATGGCCCCGCTGATGTCCTTGCTGTCGCGGAGGGGTGCTTAGGTCGATGGCCGAAGCTCTTGAGGTGCCGGGTGCGACATATGGATAGTTGCGACCTTCTTCGGCGGCTGTGAGGCGTCGCTTGCGGTCGGAGGACTCGTTGCGAATGACGGAGGGTCGAGGCAGGGTTGCCGAGCTAGAGGAGGCGGCGTGGTTGTGTGTGGAAGCGGTTGCAGATGATCTCACGGTGCCACCTGCACTTCTGAGGAAGTCAAGCCATGTTTGGTCGTCGTCTGCAAAACTATCGGTAGGGGGAGATGCTTGGCCACGCTCGGTCATGATAAGGATAACTAAGGGGAGAGCAGGAGGCTATCCAAACCTTGTAATGGCGATGGGTCGCGTGAGCTTCTACGGCGGCCGAGCGGGCATTCAGCGCGGTGAGAGGGAGTGAGGGAGTGACGCTGAGGATGGTAAGGACGAAGAATGCTGACTGCAGACAATGGTACGATAGGGCAGATGTTCTCGCACGCTTGGAGAGGGATAACAAGTGTTGGGAGCTGTGCTTGGTATTTCACTTACACTGCGACCTTACCGCCGGTAGTGTGTATGTCCGCTGCAAGACAGTGCTGGCGTGGCAATCGCGTGTTGCTTCGTCACCGCCGCACTTCGCCAGCAGCTTCCGATATCCTCCCCACCAAGATCCTTCAGCTCCGCTCGGATCGTCCACTGACAGATCCGAGCACGGTCTTCGGCGCTGACCTTTTGGCCAAGTCCGTTATCGATCCGTTCTCATACGCCGAAATGCGATCTTCCCCTCTCCTTGCATTCATACACGGAGCAAACATCTGCTTTTACGATGAAACTACACCAAAGCAAGCTGCAAGTGTTCCATGACGGGCATACATGCATTAGAACATTGTGGCTTTTGCATATGGTAGTCGCGTACTGTACAATCAGCCTAACAGTTGTAATATACGGGGGAGCGGCGATAAGACTAAATTCGTTCTCCCTACCCCCGTAGAAAGCACCTTCCTTCCACAATAATGTGCACAAGCTAATGCTGGCGACTCAAATACTAAGCATTTTAAGGCTCTTGAATTTCACACAAACCCAGGAGCATCGCTTTCACGCCTTTCGAAGTTGTGCATTGCTGAAACTATCAACATCGAAAAGCTCAAGTGCAAACTCACGTGCAAATTGGGTACACCGTCACCCGAACAAACTACCCATTGAAGCTTCCAGCACTTCCCAGACTTTGTCCAAGATTGCTGCTGTACCTCCTCGAGATACTTTGACCGCCCAATCCCAGGGGAACTGAAATGCGCCTTGTCACTCTGCGCGTTCCCTGTTCGTTTGCAGCGCCGTTGCCTGTCTCTGTAGCGGCAGATGCACCAATTGATGACCGCGTAGTTGTGCGAGAAAGCAGCTGTCCAACACCTCCATAGCCTTCCTCCTCCGCTTCATCATCCCGGAGCGAGGAGGGCATCAAGACTGGCCCTGGCTTGCCACCTACGGCTTCGGCCTCTCCCTCCAGAGCTTCTGCTCTCAGAAGATCGTCCTCCTCGTCCTCGTCATCACTGATCTCGCCTTCATCATTTTGGTCTCCACCGAAGCCTTCGCCCTCAACCAAGTAGAAACACGGGATAGCAGCGATGAAGCCGATCGCCGCAAGAAGCCACCAAGGCGCAATGATGTATCCCTTATTGACACCCGCCGTGAACATGCTACCAGCTAGCAAAGGTCCAAGAGCGCGTCCAAGAGCAGAGAAAGAGGTTGCGAATCCGTTCAAGGTGCCCAGGACCCTGAGACTGCTGGCTGAGTTGGTCAAGAGAATAGTAGAGCACGGGAACGCGAAGATCGAGCAGAGACCTTTGACCAGCATGACGATGAAGCACGCGCTGACTTGCAGCTCCTGCGTCGGAAGAAGCGCCGTGAACGGCATTGCAAGGTAGCAGAATGGGAAGATGCAAACGCACCACTTGAGGCAACGTAGCACTCCGAACTCTCGTGCCACTCGCGGGAAGAGGAAGAACTGGACAAGCATGCCGAAAACGCCATAGCAAGTGCTCAGAAGACCGATGGTCAGGTGATGCAGACCAAAGCCACCGGCGAACTTGAATGGATTGGACTGGTGGAAGTCAGGAGGCAAAGGGGGGTATTGCATGAACACTGGTAGCAGCTGGTCGAAAGCCATTGGGTGCGCGGCGAGCAAGGTATACACGAACAAGTTCATCTTAGCCTGGTAGTTCAGAACTTCGCGCCACGTAGGCGGTGGCACCCGGGGCGTCGTTGGTGCTGTCGTCAATGACGCTTGTTCTTCGTCCTCTGCGCCGCGTTTGATCAGAGGTTCAGTCTCTGCTTGTACTGACTTCGAAGGCTCTTGTAGATGTAGAATTTCCTTGGCCTTCAATATGCATCGCTGCACAAACGCGTTTAGTTTCCGACCAAGGATGAGGCCGTAGTCACGATGACCTTGCTTGGTCTCCAAAGTTTCCTCCAAGTAGAGTAGTCCAGTAGTGATGCCGATCGCAAAGAACACGGCTGACACGATGTTGGGAAGGGCATACGGGAACCGCTCGAACAAGCTTCCACCCGAACGATCTTGTCCATGCTTCACGTCTAGAGGATTCGCAAGAGCGCCTCCGATACTTGGCCCGAAGATACTGCCAATGTTCCAGACAAGCGGCATGAGGCTGAAAGCGCGAGGCTGTAGTTCTTTGAAGGGTACCATCTCTGCCACCGTTGTACGAATAATGCCCACATTTCCGTTGCCCGCACCCGCAAGAACTCTTGCTGTGATCGCGATCGCAAGGTTGGTACTGAATCCCCACACCAAGCTCGTGATCATCGTGGCTGTCAGGCCCAGCAGGATTGCGGGCTTACGACCGTGAAGATCCGAGAAGCGTCCCCATGCAACACCGAAGAGGGCTTGTGATATCGAGAATACAGCGGCGCAGATACCGGCCCATTTTCCTACTGCATTTTGAGGTACGCCGAACGAGTAAATCATCTCGGGGAGGTAAGGAAACAGCGAAGTGCTGGCGATCGGCTCGGCAAAGCGACATACAGCTGAAGCGATACGTTAGCAATCGGAAGGTAGATACAGGTTGGTGGCATAGGTACCTAGGATAGCCAACTGCTGCACTGGCAGTTTACGCTCGCGACGAGCCTTCCTCGCTGTAGAAGCCATGCTGAGCGGAGCTGAGCTGAACGAGAATAAATGTCGGTCGCGTCGCAGTCGCTCTATAGCATGTATAGAGACGCAATTCAGGCCCCTGGTGGCAGCGGAAGGGAAAGGGCTCGCTTTCGCACGCCCATACAAGTCCTGTAGGTACACATCGCAGAGATGCTCGAGTTCTACTCAGGAGCAGCTAGTAGATACAGAGTCTCCGGCTGCTCGGCCAAAGCGGCGGGTGTCGTGATTAGGCGCAAGTGGATTCAGGCCCTTAGTCATTTCGGCCTTTGCGAATTTCTTGGGTATAGCGTCCGCGCAGGGTCCCGCAAAGTCTGTGGAGTCTACCTGGACTTCATCTCTTGTCGATGGTGCAGGTATAAGCCTTTGATATGTTGTTAAAAGGTTGCAATTGCTGTTTCTTGGACGAAAATCTGCCAGAAATTCTGTTGGACACCACGCCGGGCTCTTAAGCATGCCACTTTTCGACGAATACATCTGCTTGCAATGTACAACGTCTAGCAAACGCTACCAACGACTTGGGTCCAACAACGATCGTTTTATCGCCTCGAAGATGTCCGACAAAAGCCCATTTACGACTCTACTTCCTTTGGCTGAGGCCTCGTTGACGGTCATCCGCACAGACGCGTCTATATTGACCAAGACTGGACGTCACGCCTGGTAGCTGGCCACTCCATCTTCTTGTATATCCAGACTTCACGCCAATACGGAACAACTGGTCGCAGGTATTCAAGGGCAATTAAAGCCCCTGGAACGATCTTTCATGGACGGCCATTGCAGACTACTGCTACGTGCAATAACCCTGGTGGTGCTCCCCTTCGACGGCGCTTGCTTCAGGGCCTCAGCCCAAAAGGATTCTGACGCTGCTCCACGTAGATGAGATATTGACACTTTGCACCTCCGTCCTGGCGAGTTGTACTCCAATCTTGATGGTGGATGGTTGTCATGATGGACTTGCTCCTGTATGTCCTTGCTTTTGCAGCACGATCCGGCATCTGTCGACTTGCTGTCGCTACGCGCCTTTTGCTTCGAAAAACTTTCATGACCTTAATCTTTGCGAAGGTCGATCATACTTGTATGGTCCTGGAAGCAACTTGTTGATGGAGCACATCTGCTGATGTGTCTTACTCATCGTCCGGGACATGATTGCACACTTTCGGAGCTCTCCGGATGTTGTGTTGGTCGTTTGTTTCCTTTCCAATGGACTTGCTCGCACCTACTCCAATCTGACTCTCTCTACATGTGAGAAGAATTTTGAGAATTCAAGCTGGCGCCAGATATACTTGTCCAGGCCAGTGTGATAGCGCGTCTTGTGGCTTGATCCTTTTGCTCATCCTCCTTGAGCGCTTGTGCGCCTCGACTTGTCCGTGTTTTGAAAGGCATTTTCTCTTGATCCAATTATGCTCTCGGCCAAGCGCAAACGAAATCGGAACTCTTGACTTGGTCATACGAACCGATACCATAGCACTGGACATTCGCCAGTCCAAACATTCTATGGAATGCGTTCCAGCGCCCAGCACAATTGTGCCCGCTTCAGGTCGCCACGCGTGAGGCTCGGCCGTGGTATCGAACATCTTCTCGCATTGTTGCCCGATTGAGAAGCGCGCTTTGCGGGTCATTGCTTCCTGCTATTCCTCTTTCTGCTGCACAAGATGGACCTTTACCACCGCTGTTGTATCCGTCTCTTGCTTCTTGTCGGTTAGATCATTGGTCTGAAAGCGTGGCCAGAGGATGGCTCTGTGAGCTGATCGATCTCGTCCGCCGAATCGTCCTTCGCAAAGCAAGCGTCTTTCCAGTACCCTTTCCATGCCCGGGCATAGCGTCGACGTGGCTTAGGAGGGCGCCGCCGTGTTGGACCAACAACTTGCGACCTGAGATCATGCTAGGTGTAGAACCCGGTGTTCAGCGGCTGGCAGATGCTGATAGGCGACGCGTCAAATTCCTGATCAGAATAGCGGTCATTGTTCTCTGAAGGACTGCGCAGTAGGTGGTGGTCGGGTCGGATGGCATTTTCGTCGATTGCACCAGGTCGTCGCGCCCAGCAGATACCGATCGGTCGTCCAGGCCCGCGATGCCCAACCTTGCGCCCTTTGTAAGTGAATCCTCTGCAGTAAGGTACCTTGCACATGGCCTCATCACCATGCTTGTCAAGTTGCAATTCCCGGTGCCTTCTGGTGGGATAGGTGTGTGCGAGTGCTGGAGTCGTCGCAGTACACGGGTGTCGCGCAAAACAAGAACACCTCCTTCCGCAGGTGGTATGTTGCTGCGCAGCAAATGCACTCCCGCTTGACGAAGAACATCAATACCTTTGCACTTTTGCAGGCGCTTCAGAACACGATAATAATCTCCCAGATTTGCTTGAGAGACAGTCCTGGCGCACACGAACAAGATCATCCATCCGCATGGCCCGTATCTCCTTCGTGGCTGCTGTCCTGCCATTGACCTGTATACTACGAGGGCTACTAAATCTTCAGGTATTTAATTATCTGTGGCGTTGGTCCGCCGGGTCACCCGCCCCACGCGCTGCCAACGCTGGATGGGTGGCCCAATGGATAAGGATACTACTAACAATTTCTGTTGGCAAGGTTCGATCCCCGTAATAGACGAAACGCCCGGGTTTCTCTCCCTGTACGCGCAACGCTGCAGGTTCTGTTTTGCTCGAACAAGATGTGTCGAGCTTTTTTTGCTTGTTTTTTTCATGCTATCAAAATATTAAATACTCGTGATTGTTATTTGCGCCTTGTTTGGCTCTTTGTGATGCTGTTCTTTGCGCGCTTTGAAGCTGCCGGTCGGCGAAGCAGCCAAGGACTTTGGCTGCGGTAACTCAGCTCGCAACCATTCTGGCAGTTCGCACTCCGACAAGTCAATCAGCCTAGTGTATACACTCATTTTCTCCTTTTCGAGAAGGAGCAAAACTAACGGCATCCACAAAGACAGAAACTATTTGCCGGTTCGCGTCTTATTTGCCTGTTTGCAGTCCGCAGCAGAAACGCAATCCACAGCAATGGCGGAATGGTTCAACCTCCCTAATCACCGAGCAACTCCTCGCCAACAACCTTGACGCCTATTCAACAAGAAACCAAATCAATCTGTCGATGAACTTGTCAATTCACCAGCAAGTACGCCAAAAATGCGAAAAGTTCCCTTCTTACGCCACTCCGAGCCGATCACGCGAAGTGAATAACCGCCATACGACGCCTACCCACCAGAAACAGCCCGAAACAGCGACAAGGCACGCAAAAAACTTTGAGAACCGACGGGGAAGAGCAGGATGTTCAATACGGGTTGAGCATACAATCTCAAGATGGCAAAGCAAGAGACGCGCACAACTTCAAGGACAGATCCAAAGATACAAGAGGTAGTGGCAGACATGTCTGAATCACGCGTTTGGTAGGCAGTATGCGACTTGCAAATGGTTATGCTAGCGTAAGTAGTAAGTACCAGCACAAATATTTGAGTCAATTGCTCAAGGAAGGCGCATAGAACAACGCGTGAACATGCTCAAAGTAGTTTTGGAGTTTCTTTGCGCAGTTGCCCGCGAAGGCTAGATGATACTGCCAATAGAAACATGAATTTAAAGAGCTTTGTTTTGCGCACGAGAGGTTTCAGGAATACCAGTACCTGGCAGTAGCCACTCTGCTGATGCCATCAGATTGAGAACAAGTGCGAAGCAATTGCTTTCAAGTGACCAAGAACACATATCAAGTCTCAGCAGCTAACCTACTGATGTCCATGGGCACCGGACATGTGAGGCATTCGCTCGTTCGTGAGACATCTGGCTGAAAATGGGTTGGCTTTGAGCCTACTCTGCTGGTCTCAACAGAACATGATAATGTCATAACTATGCTTGCCGCTGAGGCGCTCTGAATCCTTCAAAGTGTCACAGCAGATAGTTAGCTGGTACCAAGCACAGTAAATTTAGGAAGGACTATGCTCGACATTTGAGGCAAGTCATACGACGTGTAACAATGTTGAAATCCGCGTGCTGGTACCAGAAGCTACGCTCCGTACTGAGACTTTGATTGCCAACGAATCGCTCTTCAGTCTTCGAATGACAAGAGCAAGTAATCAACTGTATCAATTGACACAGCTTCTAGATATGCTGCATTCATTGGTGAGATGATGATAGTGACGATCATGATGTAGCAAGCACTGGGCGATTGCACAGTTGTAGCAGTTGGTCATGTCCGGCAGAACGATTGATCGTTGACTCCCGTCAATTGAGAAGCAAGAATGAGGTCTGCTCACAGCTCAATCGTCAATTTGCACTGATACCATGGAGCGCTGCCTTTCGGCGCGCACTTGAAAGTGGGGCTTTTCGATCGATACCTACCCAAACACCAACCATACAAAACCACCCAGCGACACAAAATTGACACATTCAACGTAAGTGCGCATTCATTCATGATAATTCATTCTCAATCTCTTGACTAACAGCAATAGATGTGCTATTTCCCGTTTCTCGTCGTCTGGGAGCGCTGCGGCTGCACCGCCTACCGCGTAATGGAGACCTGTTCGGACGCTGGAAGCGGCGTGTTCGCGATCTGCTGCAAGAGCCTGTATGAGGCAACCCACGACGAAGAAATCCTCGAGCAGACTTGGGAAATGAAGAGCGGCGGCTGCCCTCTCTGCTACAAGTACGTTGTACTCTTCGAAATGAACAGCTTGATAATGTTAGAGCTAACAATGTGCTTTACAGTAACATCTACGTCCCGTTCCCGGCCGGATCCTTCGAGACTCCTGCCAGTGACAATACCGAGCAGACAGACACAAAGAAATGAGATCCATAGCCTTTGCGTGCCACAACATAGATTCCTTGTAAACAGTGACATCTCAACGCGTGCTCGTGATTGATATGTGTAGAAATCACAGGCCAATCCGATATCATGCTTGCTGCATTACTCAAGAAACCCATCGAACCCAATAGAAGACTGCAGACAGTCAGTTTTCGCCTATTGTCACATGATAAGACTCGGAGTAGTTGCCTTGGTTGCCACCGGGACCATCCACCGGCACGGACCCCTCGCCAGAAACAAAACTCGAGCTGCGCTCAGCTTCGCGCTCACTTTTTCCTTCCACAACAAAGGTTGCTGCGGCCACGAAGGGTGGGTGTCTAATGGCATGCCTCCTGGTCCCCTTTGAGAAGATTGGACCTCTCTACGCACACGCTGGGAAGACTGGCCTCCAGGCCAACTCAACTCTTCACAGCCGCGAGGCGGGGCTCCTGCTCTCGCCGCAGAAGGTCAACAACATTCTTCATCCTGGTGATGACTCTTCCTTGTTGCAAAGCAGGTAGACGAACCAGGAATCGCTCTTTGACTAGAGCTTTGCTGCCTACGGGTACGCAACAACTTTTTTTTTTTTTGGAACCATCGAGGGCCGCTCAGCTTGCTGATGCCCTTGGTTAGTGTCGCCAGTATTGCACTACCTCTGGCTGACGCGAACCTACCCTTTTTTCATCAATCTCTTCGCTTGTCGAGGGCATTGGAGAAGAAGAGCCATCACTGGCCAGCCTCTCTCTGTCGTCGTCGCCTTTGAATGTAGTGAGCTCACTGTTGTGATGTTTGTTGTGTTGATCCGCGGTCGCGTCACGACAGCGTACCGCGACGGTGCGACCGGACACTGCTTGAAACCAATCCATACCATGCCATTACCAAGGGCGGTGCTTCTTGCGAGTGACGTGAACGGGTCATCACCTTCGTTACCTGGATGCCGTGCGAACGAGAAACCCAAGCCGTGAGCCGCACGAGTCCACGACAGCATCGCCTGTACCAGGTGCACCGTCGCGGCGTGGCAAGCAACAAGTGCGCCTTTGACCTCAATGACCTCTAATCAGGCAGAAACCTCTCCCTCCACATCCAAAGACTCCACGCTCACCTCTAACCGAAAACTGCCGACATCCGAAGCAGCGTAACAGAAGAAGAGCACCAACGCCGGCACTGCGAACATGATTAAGAGCTGGGAGTGGCAAACGGGAGCAGATGCGATTTAAGAGCTCCGCTCGCACAGAGAAGGCGCATAGCGACGTGAACACAAGAGTCGATTTGTAAATGGTGCAAGGATGAAAGGCGGCGATTAGTATCTACAGAGAAGGCGCATGGCGGCGTGAACACAAGAGTCGATTTGTACATTGGTGCAAGGAATAAAGGCGGCGACCAGTATCTACAGTGAGCGAACCTGTTGACAGCAGCATCAACGCGCGCCGTACCAGTACGAGCGGCACAAATTGATCGTTGCTGAACGGAAGAAGGAGCTTCGAAGGTTTGACCGCAAGGTCTCAACGCCTTGTCACACGTAGTGATTGAGCAGAAAGCGCTGTTTGTCAAACTTGTCATAAATCAGTGCACACTGCCAACAGGTGGCAAGGTAGGAGGATACAACTTGATGCTACGCGAAGTCTGGGAGAGGAAAACTGGGAGTAGAACGCACCGTATGTTGCACACGTACCTAGAAGACGAGCTGGCAGGACAACATCCATGATAAAATTACAAATTCACAACAACAAACATCTCCTATTCCCACTGTACAAACTGCTCGCCTGGGTGATTCCCATGTCAAGGGTTGTCGTGCTTCTGTAGCTCCGTAAGCCTCACCTGCTGTCAGGTGCAAAAAGCAAAAAAAGAGGGTGAGGATCGAACTCAGGCTTTGGTGGGTGGTGGAACTGTAAGGGTGGGGTATGTTAGTATGTTCTTGAGTGATAAACCACTGTGCCATTCCTCCTCTTGACTGATTCCTCCTCTTGAACCGTGGCACGCCGGGAGTGAATTTCTGGTCATTATAAAGACTTACCTAGAGCGAGTTCCCCCTGCCCGTGCGGGAAAAAGAAAAAAAGAGGGTGAGGATCGAACTCATGTCATGGTAGGGTGGTAGAGCTGTGAGGGTGAGGATGTTAGTATGTTCTTGATGATAAACCACTGTGCCATTCCTCCTCTTTACAAGATACTCCTCTTGCACCTTAGCACGCCTGGTGTGTTTTTGCACATATTATAAAGTCTCACTTAGAGAAAGTTCCCTTTGCGCACGCAACGGCGACAGCATGGTCAACACTGGCCAGCCTCGCAGGACGAAGTGATTACAGATACACGAAACTTAACTTACAGGCCTGGATTGTTCTTGTGTTCTTTCAGCAGTAAAAGCCAAGTATGCGAGCTCACGCATTGAGCGACATTCCATTAGTTTTCACGGTCCGTCTTTCACTCACAAACCACGTGGCGATGAATTTTGGGCTTGGCCGCCTCCGCTTGTCGACCTGATACCACGAAGCTGCAAACCATTAGCCACGACATTTTCATAAAGCACTCGACAACACCGCGTCGATCAAAAAGGGAGCACGCAAAGCAAACTCCAGCGCATTCTTCCACAAACGCGTCGAACGGCAGCATTACCGCAATACCGCCCTCAAAGACCACCGAAGATGGCCACAGACCCGAACTTGCCTTCAGCAAAACGCGCTGCTGCCTTCAAGTGGATGGTTGAGCAACCTGCAGAGATCCAGAAGGCGATTATCGAGAACTTGTCGTTCAGGGAGCAAGTCCACGTCGCTACCGAGTCCGCAAACAAGTATGGAGATTGGACCGCCCTTCTGCTCGTGAACGGAATCCATACCGACAGGATTTACACCAAATCTCCAGGCTCGAATCCAAATGTCGCGATCTCGGATGTCATCTTCTCGCAACCAGAATTCCAGAACGACATGATCCACGGCAATCTCAATGGTCGCACGGCGACGGAGCTTAAAGACTTCGCCACCCATACTAGAGACTGGAACATGGGTGTTGACCGTCCCAGCGCCGCTGCGAAGCAAGCTCTTGGACTTCCCCAAAACAACAGTGAAACATGGACTGTGCTTCTCCAGCGAGATCAGAACGACAACAATGGGGTGCGATCCATCGAGTTCAGCGCACTCCGCAGGGACGAAGACATGGCGCGTTACTTGAAGTCGAGCAGACCCAGATGTTTGCTCGATGTGTTCAGCGATCTTATTGGGCTTCGCAGGAATTTCACAGCCGCACCAAATGACATTTTCTGTTCGAGCTGTCTGATGGGCAAGTTTCTCACGCCTGTACACTATTACATTTATCCCGGCGCAGGTAGGATTTGCAAGGACTGTGTGGAACCTGAGCTGGAGCGACAGCACATCCGTAAGTTTCTTTCTGGCGAACTCTCCTCGATGGTATTTAGCAACGGTTCTGACTGACGCTTTGCAGCTTTGACGCAATTGAGGCGCTTCATGACAGAGAACGAATTCTACAATAATGGTCAGATCAAATCATACATGCCGCTCCGCTACACCGACCTTACAGCCGAAGGGGGACATGGCAACAAGTTCACCTTGATTCACCGCGAATCCGCCAGTGCCGTGACGCAGAAGCGCTTCGGTCGAAGCTTCGACGATGTCATGTATCTGTTGGATAACGGAAGGGAGCCATGAGTAGGATTCGAACAAGCTGCATGGATCGGCATCGAGCTTGGGAGAGAGAATAAGAGCGCAGGCGTTACAGTCAACACCGTCGAGAACCCTTGGCGTAACCAAGCCCGGATCTCAAATAGCTCTCAAATTGATGCACCCTTCGTATAACGTCTAGCCACATACTCCAGCCATTTGTACCGATCTTTGAGCCTGGGAGAGGTCACCATCTTGTGCTAGATGGTTGATCTGTGAAAGAGCTGGTATCTGTGGACTTGTACTAATGCTTTAAGGGCCCTTTGGCGGCTTAGGGTGTGTGAGTATGGGAAGTCCTCCACCCAACGGTCGGGGTACGGAATGCAAAGTGTGGGATAGCCGATAGCGGTCGGCTGAGTAGAGGATGCTGTCCGTTCTAACGCTGCCGAAGGGCTTGTGGGCGTGTCATCTGCAGGTTCAGTCGCCTCCCGGTATGTTGATGATTCCTTTACAGAAGTCCGGGGTCACCGCAGGTTGCTGATCTCCGCACAGGAATCGACGGGCATTAAGGCCGTAGGCGCGGATGAGGTAGGGGACGGCGTGGTTGTCGGGATCAGTGACATGTGCAACTGTGGCAAAGTCCCCAGCAG
The DNA here is from genome assembly GCA_035771495.1 of Cladosporium oxysporum. Classification (NCBI taxonomy): domain Eukaryota; kingdom Fungi; phylum Ascomycota; class Dothideomycetes; order Cladosporiales; family Cladosporiaceae; genus Cladosporium; species Cladosporium oxysporum. Next base: position 1,862,151 of record JAWNKS010000010.1, read on the forward strand.
ATTGCAATGTAGTGTGAGAAAGCCAGCATGGGCGGAAGAAAGACAAAAGATTCCCATTGGTCTCGGCTTGCTATCACTGCTGCAGCTGGCAATAGCATTGGCATTGAGTGGTTGATCGAATATCCACGGAGACACATCTCAGTATCTGATCGGTACTAGTATGCGCTGCGGTCCACGGTTGCAAATGGAAATGACCTTCGATCGATCTTGACATGTTGGGGAATTATTACTAGTACCTCATCGGTCCTCGTATCTGCTGCGGTCCACGGACGGAATGTGAATAACCGTTTGGAAGGGGGTTTAAAGCTGACATCCCGAGATGCATCGCAGAGCATGATGTCTCTTTGACTGAAAATAGGGGCAGCACGATAAGTGAGAATGTGATTATCGTAGGCGACATGGGCAAAGAAAGCAGGAGTGAGGTCTGACTTCGACGTTCTGTGACGGGACGAAAGCTTTCGGCTCAAACTCAAACGCCGAGCTAGAGTGCGCGCGCCACTACAGCGACACGTTCTCCAGCACAACGACACACACTGCACGCGACCATCGCCTCGAGGCCATCATCCACGCCCTTATTCACGCGCCGAAGAAGCTGCTACGGCTCCTGAGGCCAGTGCAGAAATGCTCCAGCGTCTTGCAGGCAGCCATGGCAGCGCGAACGCCTGTCACCATCGAGTCTTCGCCCTTGGATGACGCCTACCAGGCTCCCTCGATCACTCCGGATAGCCTGCGCCGAAGTGTGAGCACCAATTCTATCACGCGCTCCTCCTCACAACTCTTGTCGCCGAGTGCCTTCGTACGACCCCGAGCGCAGCCACTAAAGAGCGGTTCAAGAGCACAGCAAGTCCCGGCAGGTGCGCAAGCAGGGTTCGCTTCCGCCGCAAGCCTGCTGAAAGAACAAAGCGATGCCGAAGATGTGCGAGCGGCATATGTGAGTGGCGCTGAGGTTCTGGCTCCACCGGGCAATGTACAGGGGGGAAAATCGGACTCGACAGCAAAAAGTGCTGGCAAGCTCACGAAGCCGAAGAAGACACCCAGAACTAGGAAGCTATCCGTGAAGACAGGCATCGGGCCAGAAAGTCCTCGCTTTGACAGCTTCCTTGAGCCGAAGGAGGGCCCCTCAAAGTCGCTTCTCAAAAAGTCGAAGACTCCACACGTCGATACAGTCAGGTCACCCACGGAAGCCATTACATCGCGCAGGCCAAGTATCAATCTCTCCGAATATTCCTTCGATGGAGTTCCCGCACCGCCTCAGCCACCACCACCTACCAAGGACGAACCGGCTCCCAAGAAGGTTGTTCGCAAGCGTACAACCAAGACTGCCAATACTGGCGACGCACCTGTGGCCAAGAAACCCCGAAAGGGCAAAGCCAAATCCGAAGCTATAATCCTGGACTCGGACGAGCCAGAAGAGGCACTTACTGGAGCGGTATCCGCTGATGGGGGTGGTATGGCGGTTGTGACAAAACCCGTGACGAAGAAACCTCGTGCAAGAAAGACAAAGCAAGCAGAAGTCAGCGAGACGACAGCAAAGCTCGCAGAGGTAGCAGTCGGATCGACGACGAACACTGTCGAGGTGGTAAAGAACTCCACCAAACGCTCCACCGAGAAATCTGCCTACTTTGATCAAGACAACTCTATCGTACAGCCGGAACGCTTGCCATCGTCCCCGCCACCGATAGTCGGCGAAGTCCATCATGCTGATGCCAATCTTGAGCCAGGCGGGCCATCTCCTACGGACCTGGTTGCGAATAATTCACTGGTGTTCGCAGAACCGGCGCCTAGGCGCCGCCGGAGCTGGACGCCTGCCAAAGACACATTCTCTGAGAACACCCTTCCTATGGTCAATCAGGACATGGACGCAAGCATTGAGAAAGTCCCTTTCACAGAATTGCTCGGAAATTTTAGCTATCTGCAATCCGAACCGACTCCTGTACAGCGCTCTGTCAGTGGCGAAGCCAGCACGAAACGTCGTCGTATAGAGCTGTCAGAACGGATCGGAATTGCTCAACCACAGGAGTTCGACACGTCCGAGGAGAAGGCTACATCCAAGTCGAAAGCCGCACCAAAGGCAGTGAAGATGGCGAAAAAGCCAAAGGCTATTGCCAAGAAGCCACAAACCGTCACAGCACTTGCACTCGCAGCTTATCAGCCACCCAAGGATCCGGACCCAATCCAAAGCACAGTTTCCACCTACTTTACGCCTCAAAAAGATGTGGAAAAGTTGCCAGTCGCAGAGACCGATGCTGGTGATGGAACTACTGTCGCAAAGGTCAAGAAGCCTCGGAAGTCAAGAGCGAAGGTTCCGCCTGCAGATGGTGACGCGGCTCCCGCGAAAAAGCCTGCCAAACCCAGAGCCAAGACGACCAAGGTCAAGGTCAAATTCGACAAGAATGACTTTCAAGCCCCCCTCTACTCGCCAACACAGGCATGTAAACAGATGAGGTCGCAAGACTTCATATTCGGAACCTCTAGCCAACTCGCGGCTGATGAGTCGCCCGACTTTGTGCGAGATATGCAGCTCGCTATACAACAGTCAGAGATGCACTGTGCTTTGCCCAACAGCTCACAAATTGGCTCGCAAGTGGGACCATCGGCTACGGACGTAGGAAAAAGCTGTGCTCGAGTACCCACAGCACCACACGGCACTTGTCTCTCAGTGGAGCAGGCTGAGCGGGAGCTTTGGTGTGTCAGCGCTCGAGACAATACTGGCTCCAAATTGGCACAAGAACCCTCAATACCTTTGCCCATAATGCTCTCTGCGGCAGACGAGGAGCCTATCGTGCGCGCCGTCGACATCATTCACCTGTCTAGCTCTGCGCGTGAAGGGCAAGATCATGTCGCAATTGGACCCCAGCCTCTCACAGATCCTCAAATTAAGCCTATGCCTTCCAATACAGATGAGCTTCCTCAGACAATTGGAGATCTACACCCCAACGTATCCACTTCGCGCGAAAATGCCGAGCATGCTCCATCAGTCGCTGCTGGTGATGAGGAGCCACCTGCTGGCGAGGCCTGGATGTTCCTCGGAAGCGATGACTCGGTATTACTCCCACGAGCTACGAGCTTGGAACCAACAGGACGGCGAAATGAGTTGGCGACATCGCCTGCAAGGAGAACAGCACTTCAGCCCTTGGACGCCAACATATCGATGACAGTTCCGGATCTTACAAGGGCGTCAACCACTAAACTTCAAGCTCGCTCATTTTCCACTACGACTGCGTCACCTGAGAAGAACAGACCAGGACCCCAGCCTTCAGTGGTACAGCTCGATACAAGCCCTGTCGTCATTTTTTCTCCCAAGCGAGGTCGTGGTCGCCCTCGCAAAGACTCTTCACTTGAGAGGCCAGCGCAAACTTCACCCACACGAGGACGCGGCCGGCCAAGAAAGGATTTTATCGGCGACAAAGCTGCAAAGACATCGCCAGTCAGAGGCCGTGGTCGACCTCGTAAAGATAGTTCAGTAAGCAGAGCTGGCTCTGTGTCCCCGAAGCGGCCCGTTGGTCGGCCTCGTAATGGAAGCACAGTCGCTCGCCCAACTTCGCAGTCACCCAAGCGGCCTGTAGGTCGACCTCGGAAAGATACTTCACTCAGCAGAGCTGGCTCCGTGTCCCCGAAGCGGCCTGTTGGTCGGCCTCGTAATGGGAGCACAGTCGCCCGCCCAATCTTGCAGTCACCCAAGCGGCCTGTGGGTCGACCTCGGAAAGATGACAAGGCCAACCACGTATTTTCGCCTTCTTCAGAGCGGGCACAACAGCCTCTCAAGAACAATGCTGTCGTCCTATCAAGCTCCGTCTCTCCGACACAGCCGCCGAATCGGGCTGGTGCAGCAGGTGTGATCCCTCATGTGCCACCTTCAAAGCGACCTGTAGGACGGCCACCCAAGAGTGCAGCAACTGTCGCGTTGTCTCCTCGAGCGTTCCGCACAACCAAGGGTTTGCTCCCGCCAGCAGCCTCTCAACCAGTAGCGGGAAACGAATGGACCAGAATCGATGAGATATCTGACTCCGATTCTCCTACTACACCTTCACCACGTCGAAGGCGAGCATCCTCTTCGCCGGCAGCCGTACGCCCACTGGACTTTGACATGCCCTTATCGCCTTCTGCTGCGCCTAAGGTCGCGGCTCCTGGCAACGCAACGATCAAAGCCACAGACGCCTGCTGGCCAGTAATACAGAACTCGATGTTCCCACAAATTGCCGAGACCATCAAAGCAGCACCTCTCGGCAATGACATGACCACGCCGTCTTGGCACGAAAAGATCCTCTTGTATGACCCGATCGTGCTTGAAGACCTCACAGCCTGGCTGAACCAGCAAGGCTTGCGATTTGAGATCGAGCGACTGAAATCCAAGACCAAGACGCGCGGTCGCAAGAAGAAAGACGCGCCTCCCGAAATCGACGAGTGGGAGACGGTCAAATACGAGCTCAAGGCGTGGATGGTGCAGAAATGGTGCGAAGACAACAGTATTTGCTGTCTCTGGAGGGAAGGACTTAGAGGTGGAGTAAAGGCGCGATACTAGGGTCGATGGAATGGGCTATCTACCCGTTCTGTGCCGACGTGTACAACAGCATTGCATAAGTAACGAGTCCCCTTTGTGAACATGAAATAAATGAACTTCATTCCTCGGAGCCCGCCGATCACCGTTGCAATCCTACTCCTACCGCACGTGTTATACAACCGTTCCGCTGGCAGTCGGCCTTGGCGAGCGTGTTTGCTGTCAGCCATTCAAGCCACTGGGATCTGATCTAGAGCTTCGCGTGGAAACCTTGTTTGAATCCCACAAGCACACAGCAACAACACCTCTTGAAGTCATGTTCGGCCATACATATCCACCTATGCCTTGCAGAATTAATTGAACAAAGCCAGGTGTTGCAGCCGAAAGTCGATAAAGGTACGTAGTAGCAATTATCGACCAAACACCATCTAAGACATCAATTGTTCTTGAGTATGCGTAGCCGCCCCGCCCTCGTGGCGTGAGCCAGCTCGCTTCCGAAACTCTCACATATTCAAATGGATGATCAGGGCGAGTAGGGTACTGTACAGTGGCCAATCGAAACAGCCATACTTTTCCACTCCCAAGACCTTCCATACCGTCCGAGATTGCGGCATCACGACCGTTCACTCCGCATGGCGCTTGAAATGTGGAAAACCTTGAGGACTCCGCGGTACCTTGCATGTATAAGACGTACATGCATCTGAGCTTGAGTCGCATCTGCTTTCCTTCTCTTTGGATCCCTCCCTGTAGAGCTCACTTACTCTTGGGGGCAAAGAAAAAAAAAGATCATCACTCTCGCTATCAAACCAACCCACTCACTCAAAAACAATGAAGCTCTCCAACCCAACCTCGCTCACCCTTCTGCTCCAAACCGCCCACCTGATCAACGCCCAAACACCACCCAACTTCCAACCTTCCACCTCAGGAAACCTCATCGTAACCTACAATGGCACCAGCGCCGTGGAGAGAGACACGCTGCTCTTCCCCGACCGTACGAGATATCCAGTGAAACAGACCAAGCGGCATTGGTTGCTAATCTCAAGCATAGAGGTCTCTACCCGCCCCACTATTTCCTTAAACCAACGCGTCTCAGGCAAGCACATGGTCGTCTTCACCGACCTCTCCATCTCCGCCGGGCGCTACAACGGCACGAGCCTGCCTCTCGCGCAAGGCCTGCAGGCCTGCCGGACCACGAGGCTGCACTGGCTGCAGACGGGATTGACGCAAGCCGACAACGGGACGTTCGTCGTCGAGGATGATACGCCTGCTTTGGCGCCTTATGGTGAGTTTGATGATACCGTTCTTTCCCTTCTTCTTCTTCTTTTCAACATCATGATCCGGGTGATTTGGACGGGAAAGAAATGTAACTCAAATTGAGGATTATTCCAGGCGGCTCCATGCCCACCCTCAACGACATCCCGCACACCTTCACCTTCTACCTCTTCGCGCAGCCGGACGACTTCGCGCTACCCGCGTGGGACGCCGGACGCAACCTCACCGCGCTCGGCGCGCCGGACCGCCTCAACTTTAGCGTGAGCGCGATAGCAGATGTTGTTGGCGCGCCGGTGGCGGCGAACTACTATCGGACTTACAACAGGTCTAACACGGCGACTGGGTCGTTCAGCAATGGGACTTGCCCGTCGTTTTTGGCGGGGAATAATGCTACAGGCGGTGGAAGTGGCGATGTTGGTGGGAATGGGACGACGCCTCCTCCGGCTGAGTTTACGGGGTTGGCTGGCAAGTTGGAGAGCGGTGCAGGGTATTTGCTTGCTGTTGTTGGTGCGGTGGTGTTTGCGATGGTTTGAGCGTGTTAGTGCGGTTTGTTCGTTTGGGTTGCTTATGGATACGCGGCGGTCGGGGCAAAGAAGGACGAGATGGGTTTTGAAATTATGAAGGGAGTGAATTGGGATTTTTGTTGTTGAGCCTGTGGTCATTGCAATTGTGGTGTGGACTCGAGGTAGGCTCTTCGAAAGACCATCGCTCAATTCTTTCCAACCATACCGCCCAGCCCTTAAGGGCAATGTTGCATCTAGTGCGGCAGGCTATAGTCTGTGACTTGTAGTAGCTAGCAAGCCCTGAGTGAGCAGGCAGCATGGTGTTAAACTTGCTGATGATCCTTGACTCTCAGAATGACTTCTTGCCTGTGGCCTGATCCAGCCTGTACTGGAAAGACCAGTGTACTCCGTCCAGACTAAAACATCCGTTGGACAATGGGAGGTGGGCATCGGCTCGCAAGACCAGACAGCTCTAATCTCATAATTCGTGATGCAGCACGAGGTGAGTCATGAATGCTTTCTTCATGCTCCCTTGAGTGCCATGCTACCAATGACAAAGGCTTCCGCTTCTTTTCCAAGGACAGCAGATTCACCTTTCTTGGGCTGGTCGAGACGGTAGATCTTGCGAATGCGAGCATCGTCTTTGACGGAAGAGAGTGCTTCGTCGGTCAAGGCGACAAGTTCACCTTGGACATTTGTGGTCAGGTGTTCCGCGACGGACTGTTCGGGAGTCTTGAGCACCTTAACGGCGACGACGTGTGTGCTGGTGTCTTGGATGCCGAAACGACGGAAAGATTCGGCGATCTGGGCTGCGGGTAAGCGAGTGTAAGAATTTTGATGGAAGACATTGACTCACGTTGTTGTTGGGCGACAATGAGAAGACGATCTCCGAATGCACGTTGCGACTCTTGAGACGACCGTTGAGGGAGTCGGAGATGGCTCTGAAGCAGGCAGCCAGCACGTGGCTCCTTGAAACTAGGACGGATGCGTCGAGGAAAGCATATTCGAAGTCTGTGTTTCCCTCGAGGAGTTGCTGGCGGAGGAAGGCGGCATTCTGGACGTTCTTGAAGAGACAGAGCTGGATGGGTGAGTGGGGGAGGTGAGGGAGTGTGAGGGTCTCCATGGCGGCGGCGAGGTGGGTGGTGGCGAGGATGATGCGATATGGGTGGCGTGGATGAGAGTCTGTGCCCGAGTCACGTGGCTTGGGTGAGAGGTTTGTGAAATGGAAGGTTCGATGGAGGGGGGTGTCGAAGGTGCCTCAGGCGCTAGTAGCGGAGTTGAGGCAGGCAGTAGTCTTGAAGAACACAGAGAAGGAGCACGGTAAAAGCAAGGCAATGACGATCGAGTCACGTGGCAGACGGGCAAGGTGGAGAAAGATTCATCAGGGAGATCAGCGATGGTGGTGCAGCGGCGGATGTGTCAGCGAGGGATTATTGTGATTGACGAAGATCGGCCTCGGGGATGGGAGAGGAGAGCGATGCTCGCAATAATGCTAGAGGCAGGACGCCTGACTGCTACTGGACGAGGGCGAGGAGGGGAAAAGATGGGCAGAGTGGGCGGTTGAAAATTAGCCTCGCCGTAGCCTTGCCGTAGCCTAGCGGTAGTCTCAAGGGCAGTTGCGTCGCCTGCTAGCCTGGCCCCCGCAAGTCCCGGGGCTTTTTATTAGTAGAGGAGCAGCCTGGCGCCACCGCCCGTGAGGAGACGAGAGCGCGCGAGCGAGTAAGACGGAAAACACCGAGGACTTTTGCGAGACGCCGCAATACCACCACATTGGCGCTGCCGCCATGCCTCAGGTCAAGCGACCCGTCGACGACGATGCTGATGCTGCTGATGCCGCCGGGAGTCACGCCCAGCTGCAGCACATGCCCGCCGTCAAGGCATCGCGTCACGATCTACCGCAGCAGCAGCACCACCACCAAGACTACGACCACCAGGCCCAGCATCAGCATCAGCATCAGCAGCAGCAGCAGCAGCAGCAGCAACAGCATCAGCAAGCGAGCGCGAGGAAGAAGGGCGTTTCGAATCGCACAGGACAAGCATGCGACAGATGCAAGGTACGCGGCTGATCATTCTCCCAATGTCGTGACATGTCATATCTTTAATATGTGCATACATACATACAACCACCACCCACTTACACACTTCTTCCACCCGCAGACACGAAAGATCCGCTGTGACCCTCAGCCCGGCGGCTGCTCGCCCTGCGCCCAGAACAACACCGAATGTCGTACAACAGACCGCATCACAGGCCTCGCCCGCTCCCGTGGCCATGCGGAGAACCTGGATCGCGAGAACGCCAGCCTGCGCGCCCATGTCGAGACCCGCGATAGGCACATTGAGAGCCTGGAGAGGCAGCTGAAAGAAGCCGGCATCGATCCAATACACGCGCCCACTGTCTCCTACGCGAACCTCTCGACCGACAGCCAGACCCAGCCATCGCCCGTCGAACAAGCAACTTCATCCTGGGGATCCCTCCACCAGCCCAAGGGAGACAGCACGCCCGCCCAGGGCGTGCGCTTGTCAGAATTCCGCACCGGATGCATCGGCGACAACTACCTGGGCGTCTCCTCTGGCAACTCCTGGCTAAGTCCCATCGAGGGCACTTCCGTTTCTCTCTTTGGCGCCACACTCGACCTGGCTGAATATATTCCCGAAGACCGCGTCGACTCCGGAACATCTTATCAAAATTTCCTCGACAAGGCCTTCGTCGAGAAGCAGATCCCCGCCCCGCAGCTCCCGGCATACGACAAGGCAAAGATGTATGCCGAATGGTACTTTAGGTCCATCCAGCCCATGTTGCCAATCCTACACAAACCCCACTTCATGCAGCTGCTCAATGATGTCTACCACGAACGACATCAGTGCAGTCCGGCCGAGCTGGTCATGGTTCACATGGTTATGAGTCTCGTCCTCTTTCAATACAACACTCGCAATACCCCAACCGCACAGGACTTCCAACATTGGCATTTTGCAATCTCTCTGGTTCCCCGCCTCATCAAAGGCCACACCTTACAAGACATGCAAGGTCTCGCCCTGATCTGCGCACAGCTACGTGCCTTCCCTCGTCCCGGCGCATGCTGGATGTTCACAAACACAGTCCTTGGGCTGGCCATTGAGCTCGGCCTCCACCGCTCCGTCACGGCATGGCAGGGCAGTGCTGCACAGCAAGATCCGCATACCATCGAGTTGCGCAAGCGCATATTCTGGAGCCTCATGCTGATGCACGTCCCGGTTAGTGGCAAGCTCGGTCGACCAATGCCGCTCCGACTTGAGGACTTTGATATCGAGATACCCGAGGAAGCACACGATTACCTACCTGAGGAGGCGCACTTGGACGAATGGCGCAAATGCTCCTTCCGCTCTGGCAAATGGGGATTTGTCTTGCTCAAGGTTCAAATGAAGGTCTACAGCTCGATATATTCCATTGGATCCAACACCGCCACATATGACGCTAACGTCAAACGCTTGGAGAAGGAGCTCAAGGACACAGTTGCTTCTTTCCCTGATGAGCTCAACGGCGGTCCGAAAACCAAGGACGAAGACCGCGTGACTGCACTATATCTGCAATTGGGAGCAACCGGCTGTCAACTCTTGATCCACCACCCAGCTCTTTGCCGGTCTCTGTCTCCTCAAGTCATGTCAGACAACCTTGATGCTTGTCTCGATGCAAGTCATAAGATGCTTTCTATTGCAACGCAGCTCAAGCAGTTGAACAGTCTGGACTCTACTCTCTACTGGAACATGGACTTCTTGGCGTCCATGTTTACAATGCTGTTCGTATACACCGAACGTCGTGATCGTCTCAGCATGAACGATCTGCGCGGTCTTCGACAGGCCATGAAAGGTTGGCTCGATGTTATGGGCTTCGTTGGCAACCTTTTGGGCACTGGCGACAGTCTGCATGTTGCCCTTTGCAATCTCGTCGAGTGGTCACTGAATAACATTAGTCGACGCGTGGCGCAGAAGACGGCGACTGCAGCAGTGTCGTCTACCACTACTCCACCGGCGCCAGAACACTCACAACAGCGTTCTCAGCCGACGTCACAAAAGCAGACGCCGGTGTACGAGAATGGTCACGACTACAACCACAACTACGCGAATGGTGCTCCTCAAGAACAGACCCCGGTTCGTAACAACCACCAGGTGCAGGTCCAGCCGCACCCGCCGCCGCAACAGCAAACACCACAACCGCCTCACCAGCCATCACAGCAACCTCAACACCAGGTTGCTCATCAACAACCGCATCAACAGTCGCTTCAGCCGCCGCACCAACCACAGGCGCTACCGCGAGCGGCCGAAAATGGATATCCCAACAACCCTGCATTTAGCTATCCGGACGCACAAGGTAGCAATGTGCCTTCCTTTGCACCGACAATTATCCAAGCTTACCACCCACAAGGTTACGCGGGAGAAGACGTCAAACCGAACCTGGACGCTCAGCTTGTAGCCCACGCGGCCATGGCGCAGCAAGTCACCCAACCAGCCGGAAACAACTACATGATGTACCAGGCGCCAGCGTACAACATGACCGACACTGTCGGCCCGCTGGCCTGGCGCAACTTCGCCGAGCACATGGTCTCAGGCATGCAGACCAGCGCGCCAGGCATGGCCGACGGCAGTCTCGCAAGCTACAGCGGCATGATGACCGAACCCCTGGGAAACATCACGGCCAAGAATGGCGCGTTCATGTACTCGAACGGCGCGACCTTCGGACAGATGCAAATGCCGCCGCAAGACGGAAGCAACAACGTTGCGGAATGGCCAATGGTCCAGTACTAAGCTGGAAATGCCCGAAACGGTCCACATGTGTGATGCGACAAAAAGAAAGGAGTTCCACTGGTTCTGGGTTTTGTTTTTTCTTCTTCCTTTCTCTTTGATTCGATGTTTTTTTTTGTTTTTTTTTTTTTTGTTTTCTTGTTCATGTTTCGGTTCGGAAAGAGGCGGTTTTGCTTGTCTTGTACAGAAGGCGGGATTTGTTTGGGAGGATTACATAGAAAGTTCTTTTACTACTAACTGGGAGGTGATACCCTTGGGTTTTCTTCTAAACTAGGGCGTTGGCAAGAGGGAAAGAGGGCAGCGCCAAAAATTGATGTCACCATCGTCGTCGCTTCGTGAGTGAAGCGATGCTTGGGTCATGGGCGGACTGTTTGTGTTTTGTATATAGCTTTGATGATCGAATTCAAAAACTCGACCTTGCCGAAAGAGAATTATTTTCTTGAGCTTTTGGTTTTCCGAAATGTATACATTTCTACAAATTGCCCGATTAAATAATGCAGCCGTTTCCAACCAACCACTCACCATCTCCCAATTATCTCACGACAAGTCAAGCCAGAGAGCTCCGGCGACGTCCGCGCCAAGTCAAGCCGGCGGGTAAAGCCGCAGCGAAGGAGAGCGAGCGAGCTTCAACTTACCTACGTACGGGCAGCTTGACATCCGCCAAACCACCCGCTATATCCTCGACACTCCACTCTACCACCTCAGCACCACCGCCGAAATGTTCGCCCGTCGCGCTGTTTCCACCGTCGCCAGGCGCGCCGTCGTCGCTCGCCCGGTCGCGCCCGTCCGCAGCTTCGCCAGCAGCGTGAGGAGATGTGAGTTTTGTGGTTCCTTTGCGGAGGGGATGGGGAGCCATTGGGGCAGATGAGGAGCAGGAGACGGACGAGGGAAGGCTGCGAGGGGTTCTGGGAGAGGCATTGGACTGGTTACTGGCGGTGACAATGGACACGAGAGGCTGACTTTGATTCTTTGCGATTTATTAGTCGACAGCGGCACCCACGGAGACCCCAAGCCCGGCGAGCCTTCCAAGCACGTCAAGCCTTTCGACCGTAAGCAAAGATAACCTCCCCGAACAGCGCTGGAAGGAAGGAGTCGTTCGGCGCGCGCCCATTGGACGTGGAGCCTGGCGACTGCGGATATGGGCCTGGCGCTGGGCGACCGGCGCGACGGATCTGATGTGATATGGTTCTGTTTTGGCTGACAACTTCCTTTCCTCGCGCTGCAGAGATCACTTCCGAGGCCGACCTTCTCCCCGAGGGTGCTAAGCCTGGTACCATGCCCACCGATCTCGAGCAGGCTACTGGTCTTGAGCGTCTCGAAATTCTTGGAAAGATGCAGGGTGTTGATATCTTCGACATGAGCCCTCTTGATGCTAGCAGGAAGGGTACGTACAATTTGGTGGATAGAGGACGAATGAGTGTGTTTGTCCCGGGAGGAGCAGATGCCTCAATGCACCTCCCAGGACGATACACGGTTCTGATCCGACATGGCGTGGGAACGGCTGCGCTAACAGCACACAGGAACGCTCGACAACCCCATCACCGTCAAGTCCTTCGGCGATGAGCAGTACGTTGGCTGCACCGGCTACCCTGCCGACTCTCACGTTGTCATCTGGCTCACCACCTCCCGCGACCGCCCCGTCGAGCGCTGCCCCGAGTGCGGTTCCGTCTACAAGATGGAGTACGTCGGCCCCCAGGACAGCCACGACGACCACCACCACCACGACATTCACGACAGCTCTGACGGATCTCACAACTACGAGGCCGAGCCCCAGACCATGGCCGACTTCATCCGTCCCGAATACAGATAAGCGATGCAATTCGAGGACTCGTGCTTTAAGGGAGGGAGAGAGGTGACGATTGCAGTGATGTAGAATAGACTCGGTGTAGCAGCTGCTTTGCGAATGGGATCCTGTACAGACTGGCTTTTTTCTTATTTGATCTCTTTTGTATTTATCGAGCTGTCGAACAATTGTCATCATGTCAACGCATGTGGTCTCAGCCTTGAATGTCTTGTACTGTGAATCACTTGTCAAGCTCTAGCTCTGAGCATAAGGTATTGAATCGCTTGGGATACTCCCAACATTGCCTGCTCACGTATACGTTCTCGACCAGCGCCCAGCTCATCTAGGCGTGGTATCGTAGCAGCTCCAAGCCCGGCTCCACCCGATCCTGCTGAAGCATACAGCTCCCGTCCATAAGCTCACATTTGTCTAAGTCCTCTAGATCGTTTGAAGAAGTCCCACCCCACTTCCTCCTCCCCTCCGCCTTGTCCACATCAAGGTACAAAGTATTCGAACATATTTAATCTTTCTCTCCTTGCTTCCCAAGTCCTCCCTTTTTTGGTTGCAGCTTTAGCCGAAGAAAAAAAAAAAACAATGGCGTAATGCCTTCCCTAACGCATCCCTTCACCCTCTTCCGCGTCCTCCTCCTCCCAGCCGTGATCGCTTTCCTGTACCTCTACTTCTACCCAGCGATCAACGACTGCGCCTTCCCGCCCGCGACGCGCACCCGCTCGAAATGCTCCCTGACCGGCGACTGTAAGAACACAACCGTCAACGCCGGCCTCGCGCCTTTCCGCCTCCTCGCTCTCGCGGACCCTCAGCTCGAAGGAGACACCAGCTTACCGGCCGGATGGAACAACGGCTTGAGAAAACTGTGGGATGATGCGCGAGCAGGGGATTGGGCGGGCTTGAAGGGTGATCTGCCCGTGCTGGCGAGGGGATATCGGAAGAAGGTGGATCTTTGGGGGAACGATCGGTATCTGAAGCATGTTTATGGGCGGACGAGGTGGTGGGCGATGCCGACGCATACGGTCGTGCTGGGGGATTTGTTGGGCAGCCAGTGGATTGGCGATGGGGAGTTTGAGAGGAGGGCGGAGAGGTTTTGGGGGACGGTGTTTGGGGAGGGAGAGAGGGTTCCTGAGGGTGTTACGGAGGCGGAGCACGAGGTGGAAGTTTTGGGCGAGGACGAGAGGACGTGGAGGAGGAGGGTTATTGCTGTTGCCGGGAACCATGATGTTGGCTACGCTGGAGATTTGACGGAAGCGAGGATCGAGAGGTTTGAGAGGGCTTTTGGCAAGGTCAATTGGGAGGTGAGGTTTCGGCTGCCGAATGCTACGCTGCAAGTCGATCAAGAATTTGCGAGCAAGAAGACGCCGGATTACTACGATGGGCCGGGTGCGCAACCGGAATTGAGACTTGTCATTCTCAACTCGATGAATCTGGACGAGCCTGCTTTCAGCCCAGCTCTACGCGAAGAAAGCTTGAAGTTCATGGACGAACATATCTGCGACCCAGAGCAGGACTACGAACACTCCGCCACCGTCCTCCTCACGCACATCCCCTTTCACAAAGCCTCAGGAATCTGCGTCGACGGGCCCTTCTTCTCGCACTTCCCGCCAGAAAATGGCGCAGGAATCCGCGAGCAAAATCACCTCAGCGAACGCCTCAGCAGGCGCATGTCACACTGTCTGGCAGCAGGCACCTCCATCGTGCTCAACGGCCACGACCACGAAGGCTGCGACACGCGCCACTACACCGTCCCCGAAGGCGAAACGATCATCCCCAAAGCCATCCGCAGCAGCGCCTTCGACACGCTCTCCGCAGACGAAAAGTTGTCTTCTTTCCGTGAGATCACCGTGCGCAGCATGATGGGCTCGTACGGGGGTTATGCGGGCTTCTTGTCCGGTTGGTTCAACCAAGACGAGGGGAAGTGGGAGTTTGAGTACGCGACTTGCGGGTTTGGAGTGCAGCATATTTGGTGGGTTTGTAACATTGTGTTATTACTGGAGCTGGGATTGGGTGTAATGAGCGCTTTGGATGCGCTCGCGCAGAAGTTCTTTGAGCCTGAGCGGAGAGAGAAGCTTAAGGAGGCATAAGTTGTGTTTTTTGTGGCTTTGTAATATATTGAGCGTTCTCGTCTCGTACTTTTTGATGTTCATTCGGCGTGGAAGCATAGGAGCAAGCCGATTTCTTGCTTCAATGCGTCCATGCATGTAAAATGACTGCAGATCCAATGGTTAAGCGAAATCTCATTTGATCGTATACGTTCAGACCAGATTAGATTACGGAATACAAGCTTCGGGAATTAGGCGAGTTCAATTCAGGTGATTGGCTCGCTTGGAGCTGTCCAACTTGCCGTATGTGAAGATTTTGCGGTGGTGCGGGCGTGGTCAAGACACCAACGCATCCATCGCTTGGATGAATGATTCATGGTCACCGCCTACCGCCTTTTGAATTCTGTGTCGCTGTACGACTGAACTATCAACAGTGAGATGTGCTTGATAGTCGTCTATCGGCTTCGCGAGCCAAAAAGAAAACGCGTCGATGCTATAGAGATCCACAGCATCCAGCAGTCTGGGCCCTCGCACAATCTGCCTAACGCATGTATCCCGAAGACCTGGTCAACCCTGAAGGCCAAAGCGTGTATATGCCTGCTTAGATGATGCCCTATCGGGTCAACGCTCTGGCCCAATGCCCTGTAGATCAGCTCCAGAAGACACCCTACTCTTCGGTATAAAACTTCTACGCATGCCGCAGTTGCTGACTCGACGAGACACCGCCACCTAGACCTCTTCTCCAATCGCCAATACAACACCATGCGCTTCCAATCCGTCCTCCTGGCCTCTGCTGCCGCTGCAGGTGCTGTTGCTAGCACTGTCAACCGCACTCTTACCAATGGCTGGGGCAGCACGCCTTCTGACCGCCACTACATCAACCACACCCAAGCTCTTGCTGTTTTGAATGCTGGTGTTGCTCGCTCTTCGGAGACTGGGTAAGTCGTCTTCTTCTTCCCGCTCGTTGGATTGTATCGAGGTTTCCAGCTATACGACGCACGCCATCGCCTTCTTTGCTGTGCCTAGAATCGTCATGCAAATCGACCAATGCGACATACTTCCTTGCTTCCCACGCGTTGGGTTGTAAACGCGAACGTGCTGACAATATCTCAGCATCTTCGAGAACATCGCCGTTCTTGATCCCTCCGCCCACCTCGTCGCTTTCATCCACATGGACAACTCCTACTACGGCAGCATCGACATGTCACAGAAGAAGGCCAAGACCGTTGTCTTGTTCAACGGCCAGTTCCCTTCGCACGGTCTGTACAACCGCACTCAGCCTGGCCCGGGTAACGATCTTTGGAGCCTGCAGACATCTAACGACGGTTTGGTGGTCTTCCCCGGTGGCCAGCCGATCTACGATCACGACGGCTACTTCATTGGAGCTGTTGGTGTCAGCGGTGGCACTGTGGAGCAGGATGTTGATGTGGCAATTCACGCTGCTGAGGCGATTGGAACTACTCTCAAAATCGATCTTTAGATGATACTGCAGCTAGGATAGAACAACATTTGATTCATGTCATTCCAATCATGAGGTAGCAAGTGTTGGTGTCGCATAGCATTCGTTCCTCCCCGCCATCTTGGTTGGATGTGCCCTAAGACGTACATGTTCACAAAGACCCATTTGATGTTGCACGTCTGCAACCTGCAACACAATCGCAAGGTCCCTCACAAGGCGACTCCGCGATCTGACATGCCCAGAAATGCCTCCATCTCCCCTGAAGTCGATTGAAGAAGTCTTGCACCATGTGCGTCCAATTCATCGCGGACACGAAGTCTTGCGCTTTCGCCTTGATCAACTGCTTTCGTGGCGTCTTCCACCACAACGGTCTTGAAACCTTCTTTCGCAGCGTCAATAGCAGTGCATTTGACGCAATAATCCAGCGCGAGTCCGCAGACAACCACCTGCTTGATCCCATGCTCGCGGAGAAGGTCGACCATGCCGGTCATCGCGATGGCAGGCTGGCGGAAATCCGGTCCGAAGCCAGAATATGCTTCGACGCGAGGATCTTCGCCCTTTCTGATGACACGATCGATGAGAGAGAGGTTCACTTCCGGGATGAACTCGCAACCTGGTGTGCCTTGGACGCAGTGATCAGGCCAAAGCGTGATTTGCTGCGATTCAGCGGTATTTGGATCGCTTGCTTCAGGGTTGATGATAGTGTGAGAGGAAGTAAAGGGTTGAGCATCTTTGTGCTGGCTCGCGAACGAGCAATGGTTGCTGGGATGGTAGTCCTGGGTGGCGATTTTGAGCTTGAATGGTAGACCGAGGAGCAAGTTGATGACTGATGCCACGTTGCGTCCGTTTTGTACCGCGAGGGCGCCGTTCTGACCACGATTAGCTGAGTGTTGCCCTAATTTGGAGGCTAGAAGGCCTACCGGTGGACAGAAATCTTCTTGGACGTCGACAACTATTAATGCGGTGTTTTCCATGGCGGGTGAAGACATGGCGCCGGTGTGGTGGGAATGGGTGGGTGCGAGAGAGGGAGATGAAGCCGAACCCTGCAGAAGTGGAGAGTTATGCTTTTTGGATGAGTGAGGAAGCGCGAGGCTGCTGTGATGAATATCTCACTGGGGAGATTGTTGTTGGTAGTGAGCTTGGCTTTCTGAAGTGATGAAGTCAAGCTCGCCCGAAAGCAAGGTGCGGGAAAGCGGACCTTGCTTCATGTGAGATAACCACCTTCCGTGAAGGCCAACAATGCAAGATACAACTTAAATTCATTCGAACATGCACTATCTAATAGGAAAATTTGAATTTCTACACATATGGGCGCGATGGGACTATCAGTATGGGCTTCAAGGCGTTTAGGGACAGTAAAAATGCCTCGGGGGAAGACCTACTCACTTTCACAATACTACTCAATGATACCGGTACGATAACAATTTGCTTTCTGCAAGGTTCTATCGCTATCTTTATGGTGACCATACCTGTCTTGACCACC
Organism: Cladosporium oxysporum; assembly: GCA_035771495.1. Taxonomy (NCBI): domain Eukaryota; kingdom Fungi; phylum Ascomycota; class Dothideomycetes; order Cladosporiales; family Cladosporiaceae; genus Cladosporium; species Cladosporium oxysporum. Next base: position 1,879,979 of record JAWNKS010000010.1, read on the forward strand.
GTATTTGATGATCGTAGTACAACGATGGCTCGATCGATCTGAGAAAATCATTAGCATCTCCACGGAAAGTATTCTCACCTCGATCACGATATCCGATGCCAACTGCACAAAACATATAAAAAGAAAATGATAAGAAGTAGAAGTGGCGCTTCGATGGAAAGCATTTTGAAGTCTATATCGATGCGTGATCGCCTACATACATAGAATGGCTATTGAGATACTCAGACCTTCAAAGGAGCCTCTGTGCTGGTTATACATTGTTGTCTGCCGATAGGACTTCATAAGCCAGCGATATAAGCGACGTATCTCTGCGGTAAATCTAAGTATTTCGACCACCACATTTAATGATACCAGCAGTGTGGCTCATTAGATACCTGTAATATCTCAATGGGCCATGGCATTGCATCTTGTCGCTTTGACTCAATAGCGATGCTTTATGATATTCCAACAGCCCTTGAGATATATGATATGAATCCGCAGCGTGTATATTCGTATTGATCAAGACCTCCGATGGTAACAGTAAAGCGGCCCATGAGAGTTTCGTGATATCTCAACGGGGTTGAAGTTGGTATTGACAGCGGCAATATACGATGCCAGCTCAATAGCAATCGAAATGCTTTGAAAGCCTACCAAAATCTCAGTGCTATCTAAATGCTACCTGATGCTGACTCTGAAGGACAATAGCTGCGTAAGAGCAATAGTACTCCAGATCTCTCTATGGAAGCCGTGCTTGTTCAATCGCTATGTGTGATGACACTGACCCATTACAACACCCATCTTACAAGCTTTTGAATATGATAAGCATCAGCATATAGCCATAGGTGGGTCTTGATGCGTTTCAGGACGTCTGTAGAAGCCAGAGTGAAGTGTCACAAAATTGGAAGGTACGAGAAAGATGCACATGTCAAACGGCTCATGGCCAATGGTAACGCGTTATTAGACCTGGTTTCCGTTTGCCATTCACATGGCAATCGAACAATAGACCGCCGAACTGGTGTTAGTGCGGCGCTAGCAGTGACGCCCTCGAGTGGTGAGCGTTTGGGAGTGCCTTTAAAGCTCTCGCCTTCGGTCAGATCTCTTCCCTCGACCAGGCAAACACATACCAGCATTGTGAGTATACCCTTAGCATCACCCCTTCTCCTCTCCATGTCACTACGAGTTCTTCATGCCTCACGCATGGTAGTCTACTCGCCCTCGTCCTCACGTCGAGTCCTCAAACGGCGGAGATTGATCGATATGGCCGCTAACACGCAATTAGTGCAAAACAAACATAAAATCTTTCACTTCCGCCGTAAAAATACAACTCTCTCTTCCGTGAGTATCCCATACAGTGCTGTTATCAGCGCGCATGATCTATGAGCCTTTGCTAACATACCATGACAGAACCCCACCACTACCACTACCACTACCACTACCACCAGCGTAAGTTCTCCGCCTTACTCGAGCAAGTATCAGCAGCACCGTACTAACGATTCGACAGAAGATGTGCAGCGGAATCGCGAGATCGTGTACAGCTGCGGCCACAGGGAGCGCAGAACTCCGCGACCCTGTGGCAGGGCGCCGTTCTGGAACCTGGGGGAGGAGAAGGCGAGGGGGATGGGCGCCTGCGATGGGCGCTTCGCACAGGTCATAAGGACCTACAACCATCCGATGCCTTGCGGAATATGCGGGCCTGGTGCGGAGCGCCGTCGTGCCTTCGCCCTCGCCATGCTCAGGTGAGGGCAATACCATCGCCCGTGTTGAAGAGGGGAGAGCAGAGAGAGCAGAGAGAGAGAGAGAGAGAGAAAGAGAGAGAGAGAGAGAGACAGAGAGAGAGAGAGAGACAGAGACAGAGACAGAGAAAGGGGCGCGTTTAGCCTCTTTTTAAAATACCAATGATACCCACGCCGGCTGCTGCCGAGCCTTTTCTTCCTTGAGACCTACCTTCGTTTCCTTGTAGCTTGTTCTGTTCAATCATCACACCCTGTGATGGGCGCTTCTCACACTCGAAGTGCAGGCCTGGTTCAGACGCTGCTGCTGTTGAGCCCTTGTCCAGCGTAAGCCGCGAGGTTACACGTGGTAATACCATCACCTATTTTGGAAACAGGGATAGATGGACGAGGAGAAGGAGGATGGCTGAGCCGCTTCGTCTCTTGTACAAACAATACTCACACCAGCTGGGACCGAGCCTTTCCTTCGCAATTCCTATTCCCAATGCCGGTGAAGCGTGTTCTCTTCCATCATCTTGTCAAACTGAGGGATATGGGTGGTATGGCACCACGGCTTGTTTCGTACCTCACCGCGGACACGCTCTGCGAACCAAGAGCACCAGCCTAGACGTGGAAAGGCTGTATTGACGCTGTGCCGAGTATCTTCGTGAACAAGATCGCCAAAGTTGTCGATTCCTTCGTATTTTCCCGCGTTGTCGTACAGGGTGGCGAGTTGGATCAGCTGTCCCATTACCGTGATGGTGCCATCGACACCCATCTACCCAATGTTAGTGGTTATTCGGGGATCTGTTGAGGAACATGAGCAGGCTTACATCTTGGTGCCGGACAATAGCTTCAGCAACCGCCTCAGCTTGATCATGCGCAGATCCGAGAGATTTGAGCGTCTCCAGCGCGAGGAAGCCGCCATAGATATCGAAAGACATGCGCGTTGACTTGAAGTATGCTTCAGCGGTGCCAATGTCGTGGAGCATGCACGTAAGAGCCCAGGTACTAGGACTGAGAACAGCCGCGTGCTCAGGGAACAGCTGCTTCGCGATGACTTGTCCTATGAACAAAGTTAGACATAGCCCGAGAGCGTGTTTCTCAAAGCCTGAAAGACCGTACCCCAGTAGTAGACTCTCATAGAATGGTTGTAAGCCTCTGGGGAAAGCTGCCGTTTGACGAATGCTTGCGCTTCCACGATGATGGGATCGTCCAGCGGAAAGTGTACATCTTCAACCTTGACTGGATCAGGTGGGCTGATGGGTCCGCGAGCTTCGATTATCTGCTTGCCGCTGACAGGGACAGCAGTCCATCCGTTTGCTTGCACTTCGTTCTCCATTGAGTGCGTTCAGAAAACTTTGCTTCCTACCTACAGTTGGTGAAGGTGGGTGAGATATATAAAGAGGAGTGGAGACTGTACATGTGCTGCTGACGGGATAATGGCGTGTCAAGCAAGACCCTTGATTGATCGAGTGGGTCGTAGAAGCGAGCTGCTCTGACTCTGGGCCGAAATGCCTATGTTGTCGCCGAAGACATCTCTAGGTACCGCGCTCGCGCAAGCGACAGCGAGTTGAAAGACCCTTGGGTTTCATGTTCGTGATTATCTGCTGTGTAACCTGCTCGTGATCGTCGTCCTACCACCGAGATCATGACGTGTTGGCAAAGCGCTCCTCTCTGTCTGCAGGAATCGGATCATTCTACAAGATCCCGAGCGCACTCACCTTAGCTGACGCTCAATAAGGGTCAGGTTGGATGAAAGTCAGTCTCAGCGATAATTCTTCTCGCGATTTACGGTGTAATTCGAGCAAAATCAGAGCTCGCTCAAACACGTCGACTTGTGGAAAACGAAGGGCGTGTTTTCCCCTGCACGTGCCCCACCTCCAGACGCCGAACGATTGCCGATGAAGTCAGCCCTAGCAATCAACAATAATGCTCGCCTCGTCTTTACAATCAACCGTTCAAAAGTACAAATTGGGACATGGACGACATCGAAATCTGGTGCACTACACGCAGTACAGCGAGAGTCTGGCATGCGTAGAGATGACTTAGATATATCCTGCTCCCAGCTACGTTCTTCCGCTGTGAGGAGCGAAGAAGGACATTGGAAGATGGCGAGACGCTTCACAGACACAGCAAGACAAACTCGTCGACAAAGTCAATTGATTAATGTAACACAATTGCGCCAATTTCACCCGGACCCGCCGGCCTCTGAGTCAGCAGCGCGAACTGTACAATCTTCCTAGATTTCCTGAGCAGCCCAAACCCACCTGCATCTATCTGTCAGCGAAGTTGAGTTTCTGTATGACGGAGATCAGCACGGAATTGCATCAGATGCTGGGGAGCTCGTTGCGAGACCACCAGATCTGGACAATAGCTGCGCAAGCATGACAGAACTGCGGAGACCGTACAACCAGAGAGATATGATGAAGCAGCGCTGACCTTCACTCTGACCCAAAACTGGTAGCAAAAGGGCGCTACAAAAACACATGTAAGACGAGCGAAGCATTGAGCACATGCTTATAACATCTGTCGTAACTTACTTCTCTTCATTACTTGACATTCCAAGCAGCATCCAATACTCCTTTTATTCCCTCATCACTGAACAAACATCACGCTACCAATTGCCCACCCAGCATCTCCGACCACTTCTCAAAGCCGCCATGTCAGATACTATCGAGCAATTCGGCTTCACAGCAGTCCCTCGCTCGCTGGACAAGCTTATCGCCACCCAGTCAACCAGAAAAGCCTCGAGGCCTGTTACAGTGGACGAGGTTGAATTCCCAGACACGCCTCTTGCAAGAAGCATCCACGCGTACGCCAAAGAGAACCTCCCGAATCAAACATACAACCACTCGATGAGAGTGTTTTACTATGGCAAGATCCTGGAATATCACCCAGCTCGTACAAAAGAAGAAACTAACATGAGAATCCGCAGGCCGCGCCATCGTAGCGCAGCATTTTCCCTCCTGGAAGTGCAGCTCAGAAACCCTCCTCCTCGCCGCTTTACTGCACGACATCGGCACCACACCCGCGAACCACACCTCCACGCACCTCTCCTTCGAATTCGCTGGCGGCTACCTCGCGCTCGACCTTCTCAAGTCCCACCACGCCGAAGTCGCGCAAGCTGAATCCGTCTGCGAAACAATCATCCGCCACCAGGACCTGGGCGATACGGGAATGGTCAGCACCCTTACAGCGATCATCCACTTTGCCACCGTTCTCGACAACGCGGGCTTGCATGGAGAACTTGTTGCTCAGGGCACGATCGAGAGTGTTGTGAAGGCGTTCCCGAGGGAGGAGTGGACAGATTGCTTTGCGAGCGTGGTCAGGAAGGAGTGCCAGGTGAAACCTTGGTCGAATACCACGCGCATTGAAGGCTTTGCTGAGATGGTCGAGGCTAACAAGCTCATGGAGCCTTATGACAGTTGAGCGCGCGTGAGACTCTCGTGGCAAAGATGTGGCGGGAGGCGATAATGGGCATGGCTCTGGCATGTTTCAGGTAATCTGAGAAATAACTCCACTCTGTCGACAAGCTGCCATGAATACCTGGTCCTTCGAGTTGCAATGATGGCACCATACTAGTCGCAACAAGTCTTCCTTGCTCGCCTCATAAGCGTGATTCCCATGAAACAGTCTACGCACGATTCTGTAGGCTGCTACAATTTGTCGATGCCTGTGCATCCCCCGTTCAATTACGCTCCTATTGCTGACAAAGAAACTTGGGAAAAAGGTGGGTCTCTTCGACTCTCATAGTCGGTATCGAATGTCACATTGTCTTGTAGGCTAGTGCTCCCGAACATGTAGGCAGAAATGCTTGGTTTCCCTCTATCGCGTCGTTCCCAACTGCTGTAATCTCTTGGTTTTGTTATCACCTGTCTCTGGCGGCCTTTCAAGTAGGTGTTCTACGGGGAGCCTCCGATCCCAGTCTATCCGCCTTTCAGTGAGGGCATTCGTGGTGAATCTCGTACTTGGTGGTGCTGTCTTGCTCTGTAGAAGGATAGGCGGTCGAGGGCCAAGTAAACCTGTTGATCTGTGGGGTGTTGCGTGTCTTGCCACATCTCCAGCGCTCAACCTGTGTTGATCTGCTCATATCCTATGCTAAAAGCGTGTGTTGTGAGGTTTTGTAGTGGATGGAAAAAGGATATGCTCGTGTTTTCTCGTGCTTCAATGCGATCGTTTCTACCGTTGTGTGCAGTCGTAGCATGGTCATGCGTGACAAATGGTGCGTCCGGTTGCTTTTCAAGAGTTGTGAGCGCGTTGGATATGTCCAATGCCTTTGATATCAGCATGAGTAGTAGGTAGTGGAATGAGCAGTCAGTTCGTTACAGTCGATCTCATCCGTTATTCAGGTGGTGCTATTGTTGTCTTCGAACATAGTTAGAGCAGACCGCCTAGGAAGCTCGTTATCTCACTCTGGTGGTCGCTCGGGAGTGCCCACGGTCCCGCCCCTCACTCCCTGCATGCGCACAATACCAACGCCTCTCACGAAGCTTCGCAGTCTTCCTCGACACACGAACAAACCACGATCGTAAGTGCATATGCCCCTACCCTCCCCTCCTATCCCATACCAAGAGACAGCTGACATTGAGATCTTCGCATCGAGCAGACAACAATTTCTCCAATTTGGTAAGCTCACTCATATCCTGAGCGTCTTCGGGCGTTGTGAGAGCATTTGCTGACCTTTGAATGATAGCAGATCACCATCTCCACCGCACAACCGTAAGTGGCCCTCACTCGTTCGCTCTGCGAGAGGCGATAGCTGCTCCGGCCGGCTCTTCATTCGCATGAAGATTGCCGTTACTGCTTCGGTCAGCTATCGCAAGCGAAACATAACAATGGCTGACACATACCTGCAGGCAACACCACCATCACCACCAACCACCACCGCCGCCGCCGACATCTCGTAAGTACTTCCTATCCTTCTTGTGGCCAGTTTAGCCGATATCACCTCCATCACTCAATCGACGAGAAAATATCCCCCTCTCTCGTTTCCGAGCCACTCTCGCTATCTGTTGCCAGAAAGATACTGACAGATATGATCATAGCACCATGGGCCTTACCGCGCCGCAGATGGGCCCCCCTCCGGGGTTGGGCGTGCCGCCGCCACCGCCGCCACCACCGGGTGGCCACCCTCCTGCTCCCCCTCCCCTCCCCTCCGATCCGCCTGGCGACTGGCCACGTTCGGAGGCGGAGCAGCTGCGCCACGATGGAGAGCTGAGATATCGGCTCCTCTTGAGGGCAAAGCTGGCGGCGCAGCGCGAGCTGCAAGCCCACCTCGCCCATGTTGAGGGTGTGGCGGCCCAGCGCCGTGGGCAGGGTGAGAGCGAGGCTGTGGTCTCCCAGTGGGAGGCAACCTGGAAGACGTAAGTGAAACATTTCTTTTTAGCATCCTTCAATCGCGACGCGTCAAAAACAGCAGCACAGCCAAGCAAGCACGTACCATCGAAAATGGTCACGGGAAGAGGCGATATACCAATGGGAAATGGGAAACAAATGGAAAATAGGATCGATACATTACTGGAATCTTACCTGGTCACTGATGGCTGGACCTGGACTATGCTGGAGACTTCTCTGGAGCTGGCACCTCATCTCAATGGCATCTTTCTGGTTTCTTTTTACAGGGATCGTTGACAACAGCACAATGGAACGACTTTATGCACGCAATGCGAGCACCTCGGATCCGGAACGATGACAATAATATTGCTGGCCACTTTCCTCCTCACATCCGCCCCAAGCCGGTCGTTAAATTAAATCCACGACGTCCGGGCCAAGCCTCCAGCCGTGTCCGCGTGCCCCGCCAGGCCCAGGCATGACGCAGAGCGAGACAGCACAGCTGAAGGAAGCACTGGAAGCCCACCAAAAGTCGAAACACGGGTGCCTGACCCGATCACAGCCTTTGCCCTTTGCCCACCACCTGCCAACCTGACCTAAACGTGCTTGCTTGCTGTGCTGCGCCTGACGCAAACCTAACCTCCTCCTCCACCTCCCTCTTCTCCCTCTCTCTTCAACACTCCCACACTCACACCACACTGCACCAACACCCCGCCTCGCCGTCTACATACTAATTCCTCCTCCTTCTGCAGCGTGCTCCGCTACGGCTTCCGCTGATCGCCCAGCATGGTTCTCGGGCACATCCACAAGAAGAGCATGGGCGGAAGCGCCCGCAGCAGTCTGGATGGCAATGGCAACGACACCGACGAGGACGAGACCGTTGTGTCCTCCGAGCAAGGCAACGTCCTCACCCACATCATCAGCCAGCTGCGACCAGGCGCCGAGCTCTCGCGTGTAACTCTACCAACCTTCATCCTGGAGCCCCGCAGCATGCTGGAACGAATCACCAATTTCATGGCCCACCCCGACACCCTCCTTCCCTTGCCCACGATCGACGACCCTGTCCAGCGATTTGTTGCCGTCACCAAGTTTTACCTATCGGGCTGGCACATCAAGCCCGCAGGCGTCAAAAAACCATTAAACCCAATCCTTGGCGAGACTTTCACCGGATACTGGGACTACCCCGACGGAACACGCGGCTTTTACATTTCCGAGCAAACCTCCCATCACCCCCCAAAGTCTTCTTATTTCTTTCTTGCACCGGAACACCACATCAGGATAGACGGAACCCTCAAGCCGCGCAGCAAGTTCTTGGGAAACAGCGTTGGCAGTTTTATGGAAGGAATCGCAGTCATGCGTTTCCAGAACAGGAACGAACGATAGTAAGTTTTCCAGCGTGATGGCGCGTACGATCAACAGACACGCTAACATTTTGCAGCTTCATTACCCAACCCAACATGTACGCGCGTGGAATTCTCTTTGGCAAAATGAAGTACGAGCTGGGAGATCATGCTGTTGTTAGGTGCCCTGAAACAGGCCTCGAGGTGGACATTGAATTCAAGGTCAAGGGCTGGGTTGGCGGCACGTACAACGCAATCGGCGGCTACATCAAAGAGACCCAGTCTGGCAAAAACCTTTTCGAACTCTCGGGCTTTTGGAACGGCGAGATGTTCATTAAAGACCTCTCAACAGGCAAGAAAGAGCTACTTTTCGATGCTACAAACGCGAAGCCCCACATCCCCAATGCACGACCCTTGGAAGAGCAGGCTCCACGAGAAAGCCAGAAGCTATGGGATGCAACCAACAGAGCTATCAAGAAGGGCGATCACAGAGGCGCAACAGACGCGAAGACAGCAATTGAAGAGGAGCAGAGAAGAGAGGCAGCAGAGCGTGGAGAAGGACATGTTTGGCAACCAAAGCTTTTCAAAGCGGCACCCCCAGGCGATGAAGAGCAGCTAGACTGGATCATCGAAGCAGACGTCGACTCTACGGCCCCAGCACAAACACAAATCGAACAGGTCCTCGCCATCGCCCCCATCCTCCCCGGCCAGCATCACGCGGAATTCGAAGCCAGCAAGGCCCTCCCTTCACAGCAAGGCAAGGAACTCCCTCCTCAAGAGAAGCCCCAGCCCTCCGCTCTTAATGATTTGATCGACTTCGGACAAAACGACGGCACCTCAGCTACCCCTTCACAGCCCACAAGTTCTGCGCAGCCATCAAGCGGACCTCCAGGCTTGCAAGCACCCCTAGTGCCGACCGCTAGCAACAAGCTGGTGCGATCAGACTCAAACGGGAACGAGGAGGCTTTTATGGATGCGGAATCATAGGACAATCGGCCCCCTTTTCACCCTTTTGCTTTGAACACACCTCACTTTTTTTCCTTTTTGCGATGAACTTCACGATTAAATAGCAACTGAGCATAAAAAGCTAGCTGACCAATGAGAGTGGCCGCCGCTGGAGCGAGCCTTGAGATCTGATTTTTCTTTTCCTTTCTGACTTCGTTTCAAGTGTTTTCTATATCTTTTCTGTGGTAACGTCGCCGCTTTTTGTGTCCAGAGCTGATGATATTACCTACCGGTATGCTGCATGAACAGGAGATCTGTCGCAAAACTCACTGGAGACCCACGCTCCTAGACGGGTTGAGATCTGAGAGAGCTGCGTTGTTTCGCTCATTGGCAGCAGTGTTGACAGATGGTCGAAAGTGGATGAAGCCTTTGGATTTGCAGAATGTTAACGATATTCAGGATAAGGACACCGACGACCACCACAGCGCAACACCGCACAGACCAAAAAGATGCCGAAAGATAAACGATGCTTTATTGACAAAGGAAAAACGAGCCTAAGCCCGCCCTGCCACCTAACCTCGCAAAAACGAGTAAAGATAAAAAATGCTTTAATAATAACAAACGAAAAAAGGGCCTAGGCCCGCCTAACTACCTAACCTCCCGAAACCGGGCAAGAAATCAGCGAGTGCTGATATAGCGGACACAGCAAAACGCATCTCCGATGCGTACAAATTCGACGGAGTCGTCCTCAGCGCCGTAGCGGCTCGATTTGATGGATCGAGAGCCGAGGATCTGAGCTCATGGTGAATGGTAAGGACAGGCGTTCTGCTGCTGTGCTCATTGGCAGCGTCGTTTTTGGATGGATTGAAAGCTGTGGGTATCATCTCATGACCCGTAGTAAGAACAAGCGATATGCTACTGCGCTCGATGGCAACAGCACCCTTGGATAGATTGAGAGCTGTGGATATCAGCTCATGTTGAATAACAAGAATGGCAGATCCGCTACTGAGCTCGATGGCGACCTCGCTACTCGATGTAGTGGGAGCTGTGGATATCAGCTCATGTTGTATGACAAGAACAGGAGGCTCGCTACAACACTCAGCTGCAACAGCGGTGTCTGGTCGGTTGTGGGCTGCGGACGTGAGCTCATGGTTTATGGTAAGAGCAGAAGGGCCGCTCCTGCGTTCAGCGGCTACGTTGCGCTTCAATGTATTCAAAGACGAGGATATAAGTCTACAATTCGGAACGATGAAGGGCAATGGACGGCCATGATAAAGGAAGACGGTGGTTTTGGCCGATTGGGAAGCTCGAGTATGTTCAAAATGTCTTTTTCCCGTGCTGAAGCAACGAGAGCAATCTCGTCGGCAAGACAGCTAATATATCGATGGAAGGGCTAAGATATGAGCACAGTGCCAAAGTTCTGAGCGCTGGTAGCACTGTCCTTTCGATTGTGGGTGTTGCTCCTCTATGAAGTGATAAAGTCTGGTATGAGCGTATTGTTTATGTCTCGCGCTGGGGTCATGACGACGGTCTGTTTGGCATGCGACATTCAAAAGCTCTGTGAGATGATCAGGTATATGCACAGTATTGGAGTCTTCGGCATCGCGAGGCTTCATACGAAGCATCATGCTGAACATTCTAGATTTCGAGAGGAACGACCGTCTTCTGCAACTCCATCTGCCATTTCTTGCAGTCATGAACGATGAAGCTTTGGCGATGCTGGCTTTATACAAGCAATAGCTGCGTCATATGCTACAAGCGTTATGAAATTAAAAACATATATCTGTTCATTCGACTTGGAATTACAGCTGCGCAAGAAGTCCTTTAGCAAAGAGCTGTGCAGCTAATCAGCGGTCTTGTGGCGGCATCAAGGTATCGTTCTGCCTGGGATCCGATTATGCTCAGCGAGCTTCTTGAGCATTCATATATGGTCAAAGCGCTCAGAGGTTAGGTTCTCGTCGAAGATCCATCAGCATGATCGGCGCGATGCTTTGACGGTCACAGTATGATCGATCAAACTGCGAAAATAGTATGCGATGTCAGGCCAGCGGCAGATGCCTTGATACCTTGACTAAGTGTGTTGTCGCTCCAGAGCGGTAGAATCGATGTGTAATTCTTTCCGTGGGCGTATGAAATAATACAGATCAAGATCATGGCTGTTGTTCTTCTTTCTGAATCATATCATGACATTCGTGGTTGATGTGCTCAGAAGCTTCGAAGGAGCGAGACACGTAAGTTGAGAGGTGGGATGTATGAAGAACGCAGAAACCGAGATCATCCTGAAAAGAGAGTATGACAGTACCACGGTCAGCCATTCTTCCTCCAAGTTTCAGCCTGCCCTACGGTAATTTGATGCAACCATAAAGACGCTCAAGGAAGCGCCATGACCTGACGCGTGCCGAGTGTGCATGAGATGAAACACACCTCGTGCCCAAATATAGAGCTAATTAGTCGTGCATGTCGCGTGCCTGTGACGAGCTCATGGACCGAAGAGGATCTATTTGCGGTCATTCCCAGGGTGCAAAAATAGACACAGCCATGCAAGTAATATGCACGAAAGCCACGCGAGCTGCAAGGGTATGGCGCACCTCCCCATCCACACCCCGGGGCAAATCTGCGTTCGCGGTGCACCGGGAGCCAAAGAATTGCTGCGGCTCCAGTGTTTCACAATCGTTGGCGGCGTATCTTGCTGCGGCACTTTCGTGGTGGGGTATGTTGATCGGTATTGTGCTGTTCTTTGTGCTAGTCGTGGTGGTGACGGTGATGGCGGTGCAAAGGATTTGGAGGCTGAGGCTGGGAAATTGGACGCTGTGGAGACGAGATGGGCAATAGTGTGGGCTTGGAGGTTGGAAAGGCACCCTTGACAAGCCCTACAGTGGCTACTATCGCACGATCAGACTGGTGTGCGGCGACCAGCGATATTGGAGGTATGATCATGCGAGCAAGCAAGCTGCTCATGCCTTATGCAGAGAGACAGCTATGAAATGCGCGGTGTGAGCGTACATGCAGCCTTATTGCGTACGTCCTCCGGTGAGTGGGCTGCCGGGTGGCATCATCATGTCAGCCCTGCCAGCCTTCATCGTCAGAGAGAGCGGTGGGAGCGGTGGAACTCCCTCCCGATCTGACATGCGGATGCTGCCGACGTGCATAAGCATCTGCTACCCATGGAGTCTTTAGGCATTCTGGGAGCGAGGCATCGAGGGGACGCCTCTCCACGACCACTCACAAGATAGTACCCACGGGGGCACAGTACAGCAGCTGCCCCCGAGGGCCTGGTCATCGTCTATCTCGCGTGCCAAATCGGTTCGCAATAGCCTCGACCGTGCCGCCGACTGCCTCTGGCTCTCGTGGCCGTTGCAAGCCCCCGGCGCCTATCGTGCATCTCGTCAAGGCTAGCACGCTGTCGGCTCGCGTCTAGCAAACCAAAACCGCCATCTCCCACGTCCATTTCCGGGCAAATTAGCTGCCTGTACGCCTCTCGAGCACAGAGGCACACCCTAATCATCCTTCACAGCACCGTCGCTGCTCGCGGCTCTGCCCAGCGGCGGGTCGGGGCCAAATTTACATCAGCTAGTACTCTGTACCTAAGCCTCGTGCAGCAGGAGTCTGTGCGCGCTGGACTAGGACCTCGACATCGACTGTGGATGCGTCTCCAAGCTAGCATGCTATTGCTGCTATTGCTGGTGCTGCGCAGCCCGACCGATGGCTGATGATAGCGCATCCTACTTAGATGCCAACATATCCTGCCTCTCGACATGGCTTGCGGCACGGCTGTTACTCAGGCCTCTACCTCTTCCTATTGATCGGCTCTGAGGATCCATATCACACTACTACTATCCCGTCTCATCCTCCCGTCTTGATGAGCGTTGCCACCAACACCACCTTTCTTGTTTCGTCTGTTGTCCTTTCGAAGCCTTTTTCATTATGTCGTCGAACAACCTCTTCCCTACCATGACGGGAGACATCTCACCTGAGCAGTTGTGCGGAGACATCAACAACAACGTCCTTGTCAGTGCCGATTGGTACACTCCAGTGCCGGTATGCATGATCCTTCATGTCTTCTTCTTCAATATCACATCACAACTAACATCTGAGATCAATCAGTATGCCTACGACCAACCTTACTTGACACCCTTCCCGTCGTCAACCGTCGAGCCTCAACAGTGGAACCAGTACACACGGGCGTCAATCCCAGACATCAACATGGTCACCTACCCTATGGCCCAACCCTCGACTCTATTCCACGCACCAATCCAGCACGCACCGGGTAGGCCAAGAAGCAGCCCAAGCACTTTCGGTCCCTCGCCAGAGAACCTGGACTGGACGCCATCGGCGGGCCTCGGGATCCAATACTCCACTGCAGCAGGCCAACCAACGCCACTGACTTCGACCTTCCCACCAACAACAGCATTCCCAACATACGCCACCGACATGTCCTTCGAGACTCCTTCTCCACCACAGCTTCAACAACCTCAGCCTCGTCGACCATACCAATCGATTGCTCCCAACCCAGCAGGCGTCTCAGCCGCCAAGCGTCAACGGGACGAAGACGAAGCAGCAGCCTTCGCCGCGGGTGAATCTCGTCCGTCCAGTGGCAATAAGCGCAGGCGCACTACATCGGCGGCCGCCGACACCCTCTCCGACGATGACCGTCTCCTCATCCAGCTTCGCGAGACCGAAGCACTCCCTTGGAAAGACATTGCAGCCCGCTTCTCCGAAGGCAAGGACGTCGTCCATACCACCGCCCGCCTGCAAATGAAGTACAAGCGTCTGCGCCAACGTTTCCGCGTGTGGGAGGAGCAAGACATCTACGCCCTGAGAGTGGCAACCGAGTATTACGAGAGGTGCAAGTGGCAAATCATCAGTGCCAAGGTATGTCTGATCTGGCTTCGACAACGCTGCCTGCCACCAAAGACGACCACGCTGACAAACCCCGACCAGATGCTCGAACACGGCGTCACAGAGCGATGGCCATCTCGCCACTGCGAACAGAAATGGCGCGAACTGTCCTCCATGGCAGCAGTCGTCAACAGCACAACGATGTCAATGCCTCAATACTCCAGCCCTCTGGAAACCCCGATGGCCTACGTCGGCATGCCTTATCAGTGAAAAAAAGTCTCCTGCGACTCGGCTTTTCACGACTTCTCGAGGACGTTGTCTGTTTGTTTTCCTGCAAACTTCTTTCAACTTTTCTCTTATCTGGCAGAGAAAGATTTCCGTTTCTGCTTCCTTTTTTCTTTGGTCGTTGCTATTCAATGATACCCACATTCGCTCGCGAACATCGCACTTACATTTTTTGGGAAGGAAAGACTTGGCTGGTTTGTTGGGATGGGATTGGCGCTAGGAAATGCTCTCGATGGCGAGAAACAGTATAGACGCTGGATTTGGGAAGCAATGGGGGATTTGGGGCTGGCTCTGGACGGAGACAACCCACGGGGGATCAAGGAATCTTCAACCTTGCTTGTACATAACACAAAAACCAACAAGATACAAGATCAACAAGAAAATTTCTAGTGATCAAAGTCATTCCACGGACTCCCTGGAAAACAATAATGCTGATCTGTGTGTTCACATCAAAAAGGTTTTCATGTCATTTGCTTCATATAGATATACGTCGGCGACTTTTGCCAAGCGCTGCTAAACCCTTTTTCTGGTAGGATTCATGGCCTTCGTACGAGAAGACTTTCAACCTCTGCCAGCAAGAGCAATAGCCTCAATCTCAACCGGCACACCCTTGGGAAGCTCCTTGACCGCAACGCAAGAGCGAGCGGGCTTGTGGGTGAAGTACTTCTCGTAGACGGAGTTCATCTCGGCGAAGTGGTCCATGGTGGTGATGAAGACGTTGATCTAGAAGGGAAACCCAACGCGTAAGTAATCCTAATCCTGATTCTTTCGAGATACGGTACTATCATGCTCACCTTGACGGTACGGTTGATGTTGCTGCCAGCGTCCTCGAGAATGTTCTTGAGCGCTTCGCAGCAGGCCTTGGTCTGGTCGGCGATGCTGCCGCCGACGAGGTTGCCCTGGGCGTCGGCGGGAATCTGGCCGGAGACCCAGATCTGGCCGGCGGCTTCGATGGCTTGGGACTGGGGATGCTGTTAGAGAGGTCATTGGGAGGAGTGGAGTCGTTGTTCGTGAGGAACATTGTGTGCAATCCTTCACCAAGAAAACTTACGTAGTGTGCCACGGCTGTGGATGATACCGTCAGTGAACAGATTCCTGGTAGATGTAATCACATGAACACGAAACACTCACGCTGAGCGGCCCTCTGGCTCGAGATCTGCTTAATGTCGCTCATTGTTCTTGTTTGGCGGAACGAAGTGGCCGATTTATCGAATTGGAACTTTTGATGAAAGACGGAAACAGTTCTTTGGTGGATGGTTTGAGAAGTGAGGAATCGTACTGGGCGGGTCAAGATTCGTTGCGACATTGACCTCAATGACCAAACAGCTGTGGAGTGGAGTGTGGACAGCTTTATCTTTAAGCCGAAGCCGGAGCGGAACCACATGATTTGGCGTTCTCGAAGGGCGCGCGCGCGCTCGGGAGCGGCTTCTCCTTGGGGCAATTGTGGGTCGGTATACCAAATGCAGTGGGCAAAGGCGAGAGGTGCATGCTATAGGGTAATTACCGTGGGATGGTGGGTTGTTGTGACACATATCAAAAGATGCACGAAGTGTATGAGAGAATGTGTAAACGTGCCAGCTTGAATGCGGAATCAGGATCAAGAAAAAGTCATCTCTATCGTGGGTATTCTAAAAATCTATATCTTCGTCGGGCACGAAGTTGCGGCCGTTTGGCACGACTTCTTCCACCGCATCCTCCTCGCCACCAACTTCTTCATCAAGATCCTCAATAGCATATGTCAAGATGGCAGCAATTCCAGTCAGATCCTCAAGCCGCCTACCACTCTCGTGCATACTGCTCAGAACTCGGACCTCTCCACCTTGGTCCTTGACCTCATCAACGAGCTTTACCCACCGTTGTCTCGTCTTCACATCCTGAGCGCGGAACAGGGAGTTCGAGATGAGAAGCGAACCGCCACCCTTACCTACTGCGCCTCTTTCGACAGCAGCCTCAACTTCCTTCGGGCCATACCAAGCTCTTGCATCGTCCTTGCGCAAAAGCTCAAAGAAGCGATCCATGAGCTGCGTCTCGCGAGCGAACTTGGTGTCGCTGAGCTTGCTGGTCACAGCCGGGCTGCTGAGTACTTCCGCCAAGCTGTGCAGGTGGCCAGATGCAGAGTGAGCGACAGTGATTTTAGGGATAAGCTGTTTGAGATCTTTGTCGCTGCTTTCCGAAGCCTTGGTCTTGATGAATTGCTGCAAGCTGCTGGCGGTGAAACCTGGGCTTGCAAGCAGCAAGGGCTTGGGATCGCTCAAGTCGATCTGGCGAAGCACTGTGTCGAATGTAGTCTGGAAGAACCGCTGCAGCGCCTTGTCGTGGTCTGATGAGCCCGCGCGCTTCTTCGGCATGTTGACCTCAATCCGTTGTCGCAGGATAGTCTGGTGGTCGGTCACCAAGCAGATGTTTGCCAAACCCTCCTGCAGCACGACCGCCCACAGCTGCGCCTTTGCGTCCTGATTGATTGCCTCTTTCAGTGTGTCTATCGCAATGCTATCCCATCCGTCCGCCTTTTCCAGCGTGAAGTTACGCTGCAGCTCCAGATCCAGTGTGTGGTAGCTGCCCAGCTTGACATGCTTGTTCTCCTCCGCCACGCGGCCCGACACATGCAGTTGTGAAGCGTATGAGTCAAAGTCCAGCTTTGTCACTCGGATGGTGAGGACTGTTTGCACACGTTGGGTCGTGGTGCTGCCTGCTGCCGATTCGGTCGTAACCTTGCGCAGAGCAGAGGCTCGTAGGAGGTCGTTCTCGCGGATCAAGTTGTAGCAATGCCACTGGGCAAAAGTCAGCGCCCGTCATTGGCAGAGCATCTTCTCGAGACGGACTGGCTCACCATGTCCTCGGGCTCTTCGGGAAGTAGAGTCGCAGTGCCTGAGCCATCTTTCTCGATGATGTTTTGCTTGATCAGACGCATGTTGTCGTAATATCGCTGGAAGTGGTGGTTTTGTGTTTTCAATTCGCTCGCAAGCAAATGCCTCCAGTAAGACGAGTAAGTGTGTGCTCGTGTGCAGCGAACAATAGCAACAATAGTAAAGGTAGTTTTGGTGTGTGTCATCCATATGGCTTTAGGCCGCTTTGCTGCAACATCCCACCGCGCCTGCCCCGCGATGACGTAAACATTTTCGATTGATTAACGACTGGCAGAAGGAAGAACATTGAAGCCGAACATGAATTGAATTGTCCTCCGCTCACATAGCCTTTTCAATATGCACCAGATCATTGCAATTCCAATCTGTCATCCATCAATGATATGAAAGCAATCGCGCGCGCTCAACAGGCAACAAGACATCTTGCACACAGCAAAGCTCCAAGGATGAAGCTCGACATAAATTCCACGCTTCGTATGAAGTCTGGCTACGAGATTCCAGTGCTCGGTTATGGTAGGTCATGCAGCACTTTGTTCTCGCAGATGTTGTGATAACAGCAAGTCGCTTTGCGTAGGATTTGTGAAGATCTTCGCTGACTGAGAGCAATGCAGGAGTGTACCAGACGTAAGTTGATAGTTGGATATAGTGAGGCCATTGGAGATGACTTCGCCTCAATGCGATGTACTGACTCTCATTAGCCCAGCGGCTGTGGCAGAGGATGTCGTGAGCCACGCTATCAAATCTGGCTATCGTCATGTCGACTCGGCACATGCATATCGAAACGAGGAGCCCACGGCCAAAGGCTTACTCGGTGCTGGTATCCCAAGAGACCAACTCTTTTATACTTCCAAAGTTCCACCCAAGTACATAAATTACGAGGACGCGAAGAGGTGTATCGATGAGAGTCTGGCGAATACGAAGTTGCAGTACATCGACCTGTACCTGCTCCACGCACCATACGGAGGGACGAAGGGTAGATTGGGAGCCTGGAAGGCACTCGTCGAAGCTGTGAAAGAGGGCAAAGTGAGATCTATTGGTGTCAGCAACTTCGGAGTGCACCATCTCAACGAGCTTGAAAAGTGGCAGAAGGTAGGTTGCATAAGTCTCGCTCTAAAAACTTACAGCTTCCCTATGCAGCGAGCTGAATCTCCTCAGGAACAATCACCAGAAGACGCTGGCACTCTCTCCATCAACCAAGTCGAGCTTCACCCATGGCTGGCTCGTCCCGATATCGTCGACTGGTGCACCCAACGTGGTATTGTCCTCGAGGCCTACTCTCCTCTTGTTCGTGCCACACGTGGAGACGACCCTCTGCTCAAGCCTCTCACGGCCAAATACGGCAAGACGTCTGCACAGATCTTGCTCCGCTGGGGCCTACAGAAAGGCTTTGTCGTGCTGCCGAAGAGTGTCACTCACTCAAGAATTGAGGAGAACACGGATGTGTTCGACTTCGAGCTTAGTGCTGAAGACATGAAGAGTCTCGACACAAAAGAGTATTCGCCATGTACTTGGGATCCAACGACCGCAGATTTGGGTGCATGAAATTTTCGCAGTGCCGCGGAAATGCTTCTTGCGAGGGTCTGTCAAAGTCTGGGATTCCATTGAGTGCCATTAGCACGAAGCTCTCATCCGATTAACTGAAATCTTTCATTGAGATGGTGCAACAAATTCGAAAGCAATGCCAAACCATGATCAACTTTCTGTAAACTCTCAGCATCGAAGAGTCATCGCTCGTGCGGGCATTCCGAAGAGAAGCTCGATGATGTATGCCCTCCGCTTCGCCGTAACGATGACTCTACCATGTTTCTCTGGACAAGAGAATATGCTTTCTGTACCCCGGGTGACGTCGGCTCGGCTCTTCTGCATACTGAGACATGGGCATTGCTCGTTCTTCCTCGTGCCCACCTTCAGCGCCGAGTGTTCTCCATTCGGTTCTTGTGTTAGGTTGTGGCTCGTGAATACCGCTGGCTCTTGATGATAGATTGGATGGTGTGTTGCATCGAACAATCAATCAATCTTCTGAAGAATACGCTTCGGTATCCCGATCCAGAATTCTGTCAGCCAGGTGGCCTGACAACATTTTCCGTAGCTGAGACAAAAACACCAGCCAAGCCATCGTCATGAGCAACGTGACACTGCCTCGGCATCATTTTTTTCACACGAGCTGAACAGCTCTGGTAGCTTTCTCCGCATCAGACTGCCGCGATCGGCATGGAGAGATCTTCCAGACGAACCTTCCGTCTTCAGAGCATCGTGTGACCTCTCGCGTCTTTCAGATCTTCCGTCTGACTGACGACATGGAGGCCACCGCCGGACATACCACGGTCCGATTTGCAGGCAAAAGAGTATAGTGTTGTAGCCTTGACTCAGCGCCTTCGATCTAGAGGCGCGAAGAGCTTGTTGTTCGTCCAACCTCATCGAGCCTAGTGCGAGGCGAAGCGTTGCGGAGAGAATCTGGAGACACGGCCCAAGGGGCGGGCTTAGCTGCCTCCTATGCAAGATGATTATACGAGCACATGGGATTTCACAGGGCTGTTAAGCTTGAGCTTCTGCCATACCGCACATACTGCTTTGGGCGAACGTCCGACAGATACAACCAGCACCCGCCGTCGTACAGCAAGGTGGCAACGTGTTCTTGCGCGATTGGGATGTCAAGATCCTCGCTCCTGGAAGCGATGCTGCTGTGACCCGGGTCTACTGCGTGGCTTCAGGCATTTTCAACGAGTGTGACGTCTTGACGACGGTGCGATCAGCACGATCAGCCAGTCTGGCACTTGCTGCTTCTGTCCGCGTGAGCGTTCCCGGCGCGATGGGCCCCTTGCCAGCCGTTACCCAAGCTGGCAGTCTTCTCGTCGCTCGCATGTGTCCCATCGGTGGCCAAGCGCCCGAGAGACGGCCTTCTTCCAGCGCATGACAACCCGTTAACCCGCCAGCGCATCCCTCGACGCAGGGAGGGAGAGCGTTCAAGCCTGCCGCACGCCTGCTCCGCCTCTTGTGCCCAATGGCGAGTCGTGCCTGGAAGCGCCACACGATCATACCGGGTGTCCCTGGACCCTGCAGCTGTGGACTTTTCTCGCGACAGCTCTGTTTTGCCTGATGGCCCGGCTGACATCGCGACGTAATATTCCTGCTTCCACCGCTTCCCAGAGCCGAGTAGCCTGTCGATCGACATATACCATTCCCTGCCCGAGACGCCTGGTCTGTGGGGTGCTGACACGGGACATGGTTTCAGTGGGGTTCGCGCAGAGAAACGGTCACCTTGGTCACACGCCAGTGTCTCACTGGCTAACTAGGGTGTCATTGCCTCGATTACCAAGGCGAAGCCACAGGCGCTTGAATGTGGTTTAGGGGATCGACCTGGTAGATCGTAGAAGGGTAGCTCTGTCCAACGACGATGATCAGTTCAAAAAGCTCGAGCTGCCCATGTTTGTAGTGGTTGGACTTTTTTTTAATCACAATCAAGACATCCCATCCTCCTGCTTTTCACAACAACAAACGCCCTCTGAAACTTCCTTCTTCATACGTGAATGGGCCTACAGTTTGTCTCTAACATCATTACACCGATACCAATACTCTCGGACTACCCGTCATGATCTTTTCAGCAAAGGTCACCTCATCTGCGGTGGCTGCCGCAGCATTGCTCGCGACAGTTGGTAACGCAGCTCCGGCGAGTCCCCTATCTGGTCTGAGCAAGAGAGACCTGCCTTTTGATTTCGGCAACGAGAAGGTCAGGGGTGTTAACCTCGGCGGATGGCTCGTACTCGAGCCTTGGATTACACCTTCCATCTTTGAAGCTACACCCGGCAACGTTGTGGATGGTAAGACAATTGCAATTCATGGAGCTTTTGAGAGACGACTGCTAACATCGAAACAGAATACACTTATGGCGAGCAATATGGTTGGGACTCAGACCGCCTCCGAGACCATTGGAACACATGGATCACCGAAGACGACTTCAAGGAGATCGCTTCCGTTGGACTCAACTTCGTTCGACTGCCAATTGGTTACTGGTCAATCATTGGTGGTCAGGGTGCTCCATTCGTGTACGGTGCATACGACTATGTAGGCAAGGCAGTTGGCTGGGCTGGCAACCATGGCATCAAAGTCATGCTCGATCTTCACGGCGCTCCCAGGTCGCAGAACGGTTTCGACAACTCCGGTCAGCTCAAGAGCACTCCCGAGTGGACCCAGGGTGACTCTGTAGAGGTTACCCTCAAGGCGCTTAACAAGCTGCGCGATGACTTCGGAAACAACCCCAATGTCGCATCTATCGAGCTTTTGAACGAGCCTCTCGGCCCGTCTCTCGACATGAACACTGTCCGCCAGTTCTACATGGACGGTTGGGGAAACCTCAAGGGCACCAACGTCGCTGTTGCTTTCCATGATGCATTCGAAGGTGTGAACTCCTGGAACGACTGGGGCTCCGGCATGTGGAACCTGCTACTTGACACCCACCACTACGAGGTCTTCGACTCTGGCGCCCTGCAGATGAGCCCTGATGAGCACGTTGGCACAGCTTGTGGCTTTGGCTCGCAGATGGCTAGCAACAACAAGTGGACTATTGCAGGCGAGTGGTCCGGTGCACTCACTGACTGCGCTAAGGTAAGCAAAGGGTCCCTCTCCCTCAATAGAGTGTTGCGACATACTAACAAAATCACAGTGGCTCAATGGTCGTGGCATTGGCGCGAGATACGACGGCACCTACAACAAGGGCGGCCAAGGATCCTCATACATCGGCTCATGCGACGGAAAGTACACTGGCTCCGTCAAGGGTCTCAGTGACGCCGACCGCTCCAACATCAAGCGTTACATTGAAGCACAGTTCGTCGCTTTCGAGAAGGCTGACGGCTGGATCTTCTGGACATGGAAGACCGAAAGCGCACCTGGTATGCTTCCACCTCTGCTCTATTACCCACTCGACGTGTTTACTAACTCAAATCCAGAATGGGACTTCCAGGACCTCGTCAGGAACGGCATGATCCCTCAGCCCTTCAGCGCAATGAGTAAGCACCACCACCTTCCCAAACAACAGAACAACATTGCTAACGCCTCTCCAGACTACGGCATCTGCGGTTGAACGCCCGACTCACATACTACAAAGAGTCATGAGCCCAATTTTCGTGTTTCCTAAACCTCGTCTTGGTGGCCGCGCGTTTTGATTCAGCGAGCAATCCCACTATCGCTTAACGACATTATGACCGGACCTGGATGGTTATTATACCCATTTGCATCTTCACAATCGCTTATAGAGAAAAGGTATCGGCCTTAAGGAGGGGGAAAGAAGCAATGGATATGCTTTGTATTGCGCTGGGGTGACGATTGTCACAAGCTTCTGCGAGATGTGTTTTGCTCCGCGTATCTGACGGTTGTAGACGCGCGGTGTTTCGGTGCGAATTTCGAGTCGTGTTTATGCGATGTTAAGCAACGGTCACGGAGAGACCGCAGAGTGGTAGGAAGGGCTTGCTTGTTGAGTTGTACATACTTTGGCCAACAAGTTCAGGCTGTTATTGTGAAACAAACTCAATCAGAATAACTTTTTCCAAGCACGTCACTGATTTCGAATTCATCATCTCAGCAGAGTGAGACCTTCAGAGCCGCGTGGTTTTGTTTGGCTCTTACCGGCATCGCCGCATCGGCTGCCCCATTTCTGCCTTCTGTGCAGGTATGCTCGAACTAATACGAGCTTGATATTAGGTCGTATTGAACGATTGATGCAACCCAACGAGGCGTATATTTCTCGCGTCACACGATATGTGTCAGCTCTTCGCATGTGCGCGCATATCACACTTGGAGAGTCTAGACTACAACACGAATCAATCAGGCAAGCAATGATAAGAGACTCTTGACTGAAGGATTGTCGCGTGGGCAATCTCTGTTGTCGAGATTGCAAAAGAGATCACTGTCCAGGCAACTTCGCGTGCTGCCTGCGAAACACCACAACCCACCGAGACATGCGCAGGTGGTGGCTATGCTTATGCAATCCAATATAATCCTGTGGGTTATCAGTGTGCCGAGTCGTATACACGTATTATTAGAGTGCTTCGCCAAAGTCTGGCTGGTCCTGCATAGCGTCACTTTCGCAATTGAGTTATGCCTGAAGGTTCGTCTGCTGCGAATAGCCTGCCACTGCCTTAATCACTTTTACTTTGGAGGAAGTATACCAGCTCGTGCTTTGTGTATGGGGTATGTCGCCTGAACGTCGGCGGCGGCGCCTGGCGGGTGTCCGTGTGCTGGTAGGAGATATGGCGTGCGCTGAGCCTGTCTCAGCGCACGGCAAGTCTCCCTCGACAGCAACACCCTTGGGGCATCTTCATTCCTCCGACATGCATTCCAGCTACGCCATTGCAACGCCCTCCGCAGTCATCGACGCCCGAATGACGCCTCCAGATCGATCTCGTGGATAAATAACGAGCGACGGCGTGCTGACCGCGTCTATCAGAGTTCGAGAATAGCCCGGCGCCAAACGCTGGCGGAAATGAGACGTTCTGTAGCGAGGCGACTAGCCCCCTTCGACAGCCCCAATGGGTTTCATCATCGCAATCTTACTCGTTCGGCACGTCTGGGGAAGAGCTGGACTACGCTGGGCTAGCACTACTGACTCCTTAAGCTCACTGGCTCGAAACGAAGCCATCTTCACTCCCGTCTTTGTATGCGACGAGGCCATAACGGGAAGCGAAAGTGCAATTTGCCAGCTCCTTCGCTCGTCACGCTATCGAACGCCCCCTTCGAAGCGGCCGGTTTATTTGTAGCTACATCTATCCTCCTTGCATTCCATCCTTCCCTCTTGTTCTTCTTCCCTAGTGACGAAAAGCATCACCTTTGAGACAGTTAATACTCAGCCACTCCTTATCACCCACCCACCCCAATCCAACTCAAGACACTCGTTACCTTACACTACCCTTTCGCTGTACCACTCTTTCAAACCCACCACTTTCAATCCAACAGACAACCTTTCAAAATGTCTCCCTCCATGTTCGGACTTTTCACCGCTGGCCTCGCCGCCCTTGCTCCTCTGGTTTCCGCCTACACCACCCCTACCGGCACTGAGCCCAAGGGCAACCCCATCTCTCAGCCTGGCTTGAACACCATCGTCCCTGTCGGCCAGTCCTTCACCATCACCTGGGAGCCTACCACGGAGGGCACCGTCTCTCTCGTCCTCCTCAAGGGCCCCGCCGAGAACCTCATCCCCGTCTACGCCATCGCCGAGAAGATCGAGAACAGCGGTAGCTACACCTGGGACCCCAAGACCACTCTTGAGGCCTCTGAGGGCGCCAAGGGCTACGGCATCCAGCTCATCGACGACAAGACTGGCCAGTACCAGTACACCACCCAGTTCGGCATCTCCAACGACCACAAGGAGGCTGCTGCTCCTTCTTCCTACGCCGCTGCTCCCTCGTCTTACGCTGCTGCTCCCTCCGCATACGCCTCCTCCGCCGCCGAGCCTGCCGTGGAGTCTTCCTCCTCTGTTGCTCCCGTCCTCTCCACCTCCGCCCCCGTCGCCGCTCCCGCCACCACTGCTGCTGCTCCCTACACCATTCCCAACAACGCCACTGCTGCCCACTCTGCGCCTATCTCTTTCTCCACTGGCGTCGCCAAGCCCACCGGTGGCAACATGACCAACATTGAGTCTTCTACCGGCGCTGCCTCCAACATGGCTGTCAGCTTCGGCGGTCTTGTCCTCGCCGCTGGCATTGCTGTCTTCGCTTTGTAGACGCACATCGACAAATTTTCCAGCAATAATGGTTTAGCTGCATATCCTTCTGTACAAAAAACCAGATTCATGGCACGCATTGGGCATCGAGGCGTTTCTTCTTCATTTTAGAATTTTTCATGGCGAATTCTTTTCTATGGCTTTGAGGCCATGTAATGCGACACAGACTGCGCTTACACGTATTTCCTTTTCATCATAATTATGACGGCAATCCAAGGTGGTGGCGACTGATACCCAGGCACCAAGGTGCACCAAGGCGCATGTCGAAGGGAATACCTTTTAATCAATACAATTGAACATGACACCGAATCTTTGTTTTAGTAGTGCATTTTCGACGAACGTCACTGTGATGATATCTCTTCCGGTTGCTTCGAGTAGCTTGTGCGAGTCAGCTATGCGGGTGGTCCTCCCCGTAAGCGTAGGGTTGGAAGGATTTCCACCGTCGAGCTCCAGCGAGGATGCAATTCACAGAGTTGTTTGCTCTCGGTGAAGCCAAACGGAACCTAGAAGGCTTGAAGCACTGTAGGAGCTTATGTGACTTCGGCTGTCTCTTGTTATTTGAATTATGCAAGTGCCGTCTTCACAGACCGAGCCACGTGAATGACCCTTTCATTCGAGCGCTTACATCCCGCGACCCCACCTCGACCCGACTCTCAGGACACGCCAGGGTTAGCGATATTACAAACCACACCATACACTAAGCTTACGCGCATCATGATAACTGTAAGAGTGGCCCGCTGGAGAGCTGGACTCCTATCTCTCTGCTCCAGTCTGTCAGACAACCCTTGAAACACCAACTAAACGCCTCTACACCGCAAAGATGGGCTCCACCAACGAACCTCTCCCGCTCTGGATCGATGGCAAAGAAGTCAGCACTTCGGTGACATACGACGTCTTCAGCCCCAGCACCGGCGACAAGCTCTGGACCTCCTACGGTGCCTCACCAAAAGAAGCCACCGAAGCCGTCGAGTCTGCGCAGCGCGCTTTCAAGACATGGCGCAAGACCAAGCCTGCCGAGAGGCGCAAGATCCTTCTCAAGGCAGCCGATATCATCGAAGCAAGAGCGTCGGAGCTGGTTGATTACATGAAGGAAGAGACGGGAGCGCTGGACGGTTTCTCGAACTTCAACATTGGTACCACTGTGGAGGTCTTCCGCAATGTTGCTGGTCTGGTGAGCAACATCGCTGGTGTCATCCCTCAAACCCAGGCTCCTGGTACTGGCGCATTTGTCTTCAAGGAGCCTTACGGCGTCATATAT
Source organism: Cladosporium oxysporum (assembly GCA_035771495.1). Lineage (NCBI taxonomy): Eukaryota > Fungi > Ascomycota > Dothideomycetes > Cladosporiales > Cladosporiaceae > Cladosporium > Cladosporium oxysporum. The sequence goes on from JAWNKS010000010.1 coordinate 1,906,243, forward strand.
GGCATGGCGCCATGGAACGCGCCTTACATCCTTGGCTCTCGTGCATTCCTTTACGCAATCGCGGCTGGAAACACGGTGGTGTTCAAAGGATCCGAGTTGAGCCCTCGCACTGCGTGGGCTCTCGGTTCAGTCATGCACGAGGCTGGCCTGCCAGCGGGTGTGCTCAACGTTATCTACCACCGTCCGGAAGACGCGGTTTCGGTCTCGAACACGATCATCGAGCACCCTGCCGTCAAGAAGATCAACTTCACTGGTTCGACAGCCGTGGGCTCTATCCTCTCATCCAAGGCGGGCAAGGAGCTCAAGCCTGTTCTGATGGAACTCGGTGGCAAGGCTTCGGCCATCGTCTGTGAAGATGCAGACATCGAAAAGGCCGCCTTCCAGTGCGCCCTTGGATCCTTCTTCCACGCCGGTCAAATCTGCATGGCTACCGAACGCATCCTCGTACACAGCAACATCATCGACAAGTTTGGCGAGGCCTTGAAGTCGGCCACCGAGAAAGTCTACCCGCCGTCATCTGATGCGCCTGTGCTTATTGCAAAGGCTGGTGTGAAGAAGAACCGCGCGCTGCGCGAAGATGCTGAGAAGAAGGGTGCCAAGGTGCTCTACGGCGATGTTGGCTCCAAGGAAGAAAGCGAGCACCGTATCCGTCCACTTATCTTGAGCGGAGTCAAGAAGGAGATGGATGTCTTCTACACCGAATCCTTCGGTCCTACCGTCAGCTTGATCGCAATCGACAGCGACGAACACGCGATCGAGCTCGCGAACGACACAGACTACGGTCTCAGTGGGGCTGTCTTCACAGAGAGCCTTGCCAGAGGCCTCCGTATCGCGAAGGAGATCGATTCTGGTGCAGTTCACATTAACAGCATGACAGTGCAGTAAGTTTCTGATCTCACCGGCATCATTGAAAATAATTTACTGACACTTGCTAGCGACGAGGCAATGCTTCCTCACGGTGGTGTCAAGCAGAGTGGCTGGGTAAGATCGAATCACGTCTCTCGCAACACAATAACACAGATGCTGATAGAATGTCTAGGGTCGCTTCAACGGACAATGGGGTCTGGAAGAATTCCTGAAGATCAAGACCGTCACGTACGAGGAATGATTTGGTTGCGATCACATTCAACATAACTGAACATCAAGTGTAAATTTGTGACGGAATTTCAACAACTCAAACATTTCATTCTTCCAAGAGTTGTGCCTACGCCGCAGTCTGCTCTTTCGTGTTCATTATCCATAATGTTCATTGCCATGTCAGGGTGCTGATGCATCTATGACGGAGGGAGGACGTCGAAGGTCTCGGCAATCTTGGGCTCCCAGTTGAGCTTGTCCTTGCCGTAGATCTCAGCAGCAACAGGGAACTTCTTGCGAGCATCGGTAGGGATTCCAGTGCGAGCAATGATGGTGTCCGGACCCATAACTTCCTGGTGGTGGTAGATGTGTGTGGTGCACTTGGGGCAGTAGTAGCAGTTGACGGAGTTTCCTGCACCTTGTGTTAGTACCGGCTGGTAAACTAAGCCAAGCAATGTGTAAACGAACCGGAGTCGCCCTTGTAGCTGTACTTGGAAGGCTCGCCGCCAGAAGTGATCTTGAGAGCAGACTTGGGCACGATCTGGTTGAGCGTGTAGGGTCCGCCGGAGAGAACCTTGCAGGTGTCGCAGTGGCAGAGGATGTGGCTCTGCTTGTCGGACTCAAGGGTCCACTCCCACTTGTGGTGGCCGCAGTGGCATTGGGCTTGGAAAGTAGACGACATTGCGATTATCTGTGCTTTTGCAGGATGCAATGATTGATTTGGAGGAAGATGGAGAGGAACAGTGTATGTTTCCAGGAGCTGATTGCCCTTACTTATCTGAACGACATTGACCCCACCATCCGATGGCCTTGACTCCGACGACGGCGGGGGTTGACATCACACGTCTCCGATTTGGAATGTTGTGAGCGATTGGTTGCAGAGCGGCCTTATGGAGTAAGAATAAGAGCTGATGAGGCTGCTTGCCAGTCGCTTCGCTTCGCTTCCCATCGCCCCTCACGTCCTAGAATAGCTGTCAATGTAGCTTCCCCATAGAGGTACTGCTTCCGCCGGTGTCGACTCGCAGCGGGCAATTTTAGAATCGCGTGGTTGTCCGTTCGAGAGGAGATGGAATATTTGCAGTGATGACAGTTGCTGCAAGTTTGCAGCGAGGCCAGCAAGGCACGCTCTTGCACAAGATATTCCAAATATCATCCGGTTACACTCCTCCCTGCATATCTTCAACCACGCGCTCGGCGATGCGGTTACAGCGCGGAAGATCTCAGCTCCAATTGAAGCTCAAGTGGGGAAACAGCGAACAGCGATGACGTTGCTGACTGCTCGCTGTCAGCCTCCAGAGCCTGGAACCAGCGATATTGATCAGGGTTGTCCAGCAACTGGCTGTCTTGGAGATTTGAGAGGTCATGGCGAGTTTGGCCGCGGAGAAGCAAACCCAGGATGCATCGCGGTGTCAGCAATGCATCAGGCGGCGATACTGGTCCAAAGAGGACTCAAGAAAGCGAGCACCAAGCTCATCTTCAATATATTCTCGCAACAGACAGTTGAGTCGTGCTAGTGGAGGTAGTACGAGCAAGAATGGGATAGAGGAAGTTAAGATTCTGAGACTGATAGCAGGAATCAAATATTCTTATCGGTGAGATGCCATCAAGGTGTTCACTAATCAGCAACAGGATCATCCGGGGTCTTGTGCGACATTAGATATCATGGTCACTGGGAATGCTTGCTGTCGCAAAGATGAATAATCAAGGCCGTTGATTTTGTAATGGTCATAGTACTCTGTATTCTATGTGACATAAAAGAAAAGACATACACGGACTGGGCAGTCCAAAGAATGACTATACGAAAAAAAAATGTGGTGTTGGTGGATGTAAGCGTCTCGTGGCTCTCGAGAGATTTAGGAAGCGTCCTTCTGGTCAACCTGAAGAAAACGTTGTTAGCGAGATGTATGAATAGGAAGGGCCAGGGGTACTTACTCGGTGAGTCTTGCTCCATTTGTCCCAGTTGTCGCAGGTCTGCGGCATGACATCGGGGATGTTCATGTTGTTAAGGTCGTCTGGGCGTTCAAGTACCGACCAGACAAAGCCAGCCGAGAGATGCCATGCGATGTGACAGTGGAGGGGCCAGATGCCGGGGTTGTCCTGGTTCCACTGCAGGACGATGTACGAGTTGGCTTGTAGTTGGGCAACGTCACGCCTGGCAGGGTTGGATGGGTTGGTCACGGTGCCGTCCCAGCAGGTACCGAATTGTTGAAGAGTCTCTCCGGCCATCCCACTGCCGATGATACGGCGGGTGTCGTCATCGAGAGGGAGGTCAAGAGCCTTTGTGCTGCTGGGAGCACCTACACTCGAAAGGCTAGATGAGTTGCCTTGCGGAGGTCCACCAGGTCCACCAGAAGTGTTGCGGAAAACTTTGCTGACATCGCCGCAAGGGCCTTCAGCGACGATTTGAATGTTGTGACCTAGTATATGTTAGCTACGGAATCGTTGTTGCGAGTTGCTACTGAGTAACGTACCATGCAAATGCATAGGGTGAGGCTGGGGACCGGTGTTCTCGATCACGAAGCGGATGGTCTTGTTGGAACCATAGTTGTGGACGTTCCTCAAGGGATCGAAGTCAAGTTTACCATCGTTGATATCAAACAGCATTGGATCGTTGTAGTCGACACGGAATGTACGTCCTCCCATGTACCAGACGACGTGAGTTCCATTCGACTTGAGCTCCACAGGCACAATCTCAGTGACGCTAGGCTCACTTGCCTCAATAGCGTACACAGGAACAGTGTCCTTCAGAGGGTCATTGCCGCAATAGCCATTGTAAGCATTAGGACCTGCTGACGTTCTCGGCAGCTTGTTACGATCGGCATCCTCGTAGTAGATAGTAGCCAAGACCTCTTCGTTGCCATTGCTCAGAGCGCAGGAGGATGGCCTGAAAGCACGCATGTACACTGCATCAGTCGGCTTACCAATGGCAGAGACGATCACGTCACTGCGCTGGCCAACGCCCAATGTGATCACGTCGGTCTCGTAGGGTTCAATCTCAACGAAATCCGTTGCGACGACCTTGAACTTGTGGCCGTCAATTGTGAACTTCTGAGTAGCAGCCGAGGATGGATTGATCAAACGAAGACGGTGATCTTTACCAGACGTGAAGTTGAAGGTGGCCATCGGGGCGTCCGAGTCACACTTTGCGCTCGTCTGTGCGCAAGGGTAGCTTCCCTTGCCATTGATTGTGTTCGAATCGGCTCTGGGAACCACGGCGTTAGGAACTGGTTGGAACAGGCCGTCGACCATCTCCTCGTAATAAGTGTGGTACCAGTCCTGGAGCATGACAGGACCTAGATCGATGTCGTCTTCAGTGTTCTTCGGTCCATAGATGACCATAGGTCCGACGAGGCCACTGCTGTACTGCGAGGAGTAATGGGCGTGCCACCATGATGTGCCGTAGAGATCAGCCCGGAAACGGTACGTGAAGTGTGCATCTGGTGCAATAGGACATTGAGTGTAGCCAGGAACGCCGTCCATCCATTGTGCCTCCTTCTGCAAAATACCGTGCCAGTGAAGGCTTGTGCCCTGATCGGTGAGGTTGTTGTGAACTCTGACTTCGATGTGGTCTCCCCAGTTGGCCTCAATCGTCGGTCCAGGGTACTGGTCGTTTGCTAGCAGGCAGTCCATTTCGACACCATCGGGCGCGCAGCGAGTCTTTGAGATTGTGAAGTCGTAGTAGCGAGTCACACCTGTGTTGGGCGTGTCTTCGTACTGGTTGGTGTTTGTCGAGTTACGCTTGCCCCAAGGTGCACCAAAAGGCATAGGGTTGTCGGTAAGCGAGTCTGGAAGGAAAGGTGATAGGGCTGTGCCAAGTGTGGAAATGCCTCCATCGTTGATTGCTGTTATCGTCAGCTACCATTCACGACATGTATCAAGCTGGACTAACCATCCATCAAGTCGCCAGATGCCCATCTGTAAAGATCGGACGAAGTACCAAGTGCCCGCTTAGAGGTCGCGAGCGCTGCAGTTGCAGCCCTGGCGTAGATTGACATGATGTTCCTGAATTAGTATAATTATAAAAGAATGTGATAAACTGAAATGCAATAAACGAATGTGTGGCCGTGGCCAAAGGTATTAGACGACTGTAATGTTAGTATGTGATGGCAAAGTTTGTAGTAAAGTTAGGCGAAAGCCTGCTTATAGTCAATATTGACCAAACAGAGAGCACGGCCACTTCTCTGCCGTTGTCAAGTTGCGCCGTTATAAGATACTCATGTGCTGATTGAGGCAAAGTCGATGTTGCAGATCTCAAACCTTCTGTGTTCGCAGTTCATACAACGTGGAAAACCGCTTGCGTGAGATTGCGATTGGGCAACCGTCACCTGCAAATGTATGTTGTTAGGATGCAGCGCCGACAAAAGGTGCCCCTGCTTTGAGGGTTTACGTTATCACTAACGCTGCCTCGCTCGCCCAGTCAGATGCCTTATTTGCTATGAGCTGCAGGCAAGCCATGTTACACCATACACACTCCTATTCTGCGAGCGCCTCGCAACTACGTGTGATGAAACATCGCAGGATCGGCAGTTGCCATACAGTCGGATGCTCATTGGCATGTATAAACAATGCACCGCAAGGCTGTCGTCAGCAGCTTGGTGTCGTCCAGATCCTTACGCGTGTAGCTGACAGTCGAGGGTTTTGTCTCACTTCTGTTATTAGAATCTGTCGATCATCATCATGTGAAGCTTGCCAAATGTTGACGCTAACCCTCGGAGTGAAATTCCGCTATGTTATAACAGCGTGGCATTATAGGTCAAGCGCACCATGCGTGGAGAGAGATTGGAAGGATTGGGCGTTGGCTGACTAGGCTCGCTGGGCTGAAAACGTCGAAATTGGTGATGATCGAAACGTCGTGGATCTGGGCCCCTTCCGGTCGATGCAATCTGTTATATACTGGAGTCGCGGGCCCCATCGTGCCTGGATCTCGATCATTCAGCATGCCTCTACCGATACGGTAAGAAAACACAGGTCAAGACGTCCTAGGCATCCTGCCCTAGCCCTACAGCTGTGTTGGCGATGCTCTCACGGCGTTGTCTGGCACCACTGGGCAATCTCAGCTACGCTGGTAGCCGGCGACGCCGCTCATCTCAGACAAGCACGCGGCCCCAATGCATCAACTTGTCTCATCTATTGGTACCTCTTTTAATCCGGCGTCGGTGACCTTGTCCCTATCGGAACAGACAAGCCGGTGTTGGCATGAACATCGGACCGACGCAGAGTGACATTAATTTGGTTGGACCGAGGCAAGAAAGCTATTATCGCGATGCGAGGCTGTAAACGAACTTTTTGGAGTTATCACGGACCTTGAACTATTATTATCAGGGCAATCAGATTCCCGAGACTTGCCGTGGCGGCTGAATCACAGGTCTTGATAAGACGGAGACTTCCATCTCGCGGCGCACCGAGAGGCCGTATCTTTTGACTTGAACCAACTTTGCTCAAGATTGACACGGGATAGTGTGTGGTCGGCCTTCTCAGAGCAAGGAATCCATCAAATCTGACGGGATATTTCTGGACAATAAATCAGTTTGTGATCCACATATTCTCAACGCATTGTAACTCACTCTCGGTACAAGTTATGATATCTGCCGACAACCGTCGGCACCTGAATCCCTTTCTTTCAGGCAGTAGAGCTGTTCGACAAGCCCACTGTTCTCGAGTGTCTCTGTCCTCAATCTTTTCGTTCATGACATTTCATCTTGTATCTCGGGCCTCGTGACGTTCAGTCGATCTCGTCCTCGTCGTCCTGCACAGCTCTGGCCCCGGGGCTTCTGCTCCGACGCCTGTCGGCCTTTCTGCCGCCTCGGGCAGCGCCTGAGTTCTTGCTTGGAGGCGGACGCACAAACGCGTAGTCGACTGAAATGGTCTGCTCGAGTAGTTGCTGACCGTTTGCGCCTTTGATGGCCTCCCTCGCTTCGTCCAAGGTAGGGTACTCGATGAGAGCGTAGCCCTGTGTTGCGCGATAGAGTTAGCTCGAGCTCACAACAACCAACTTGTTCCGCAGCTAGGCGCGACCATTATTCACTAACCTTGACGTATCCGGTCCTGCGATCAAGGTTCATGTGAAGGTTCTTGATCTCGCCAAACTCGCCGAACATGTCCTGAATGTCCTCCTCGCTCGCCTCCTCGTGTACGTTCGTAGCGATGATGATCCAGCCCTCAATGCTGCGCACGGCGGCTGCGTTCTCGGCGGTGCGCGTGTCCTGACTGGGGGAAGACTGGCTATTCTTGCGGTCGATAGGTGACGCGGGGGCGTCGACTTCCATTTCTGTGTCGGCCATAACTGCGATGTTTGGAAGTAGCTGTGTGGATGCGGAGTGTAAGGTATGTTTGGAAGCTTGTCGCAAAGGCAATGGTATCGCTGTTGGTCTTGTAGCCTCAGTCCGCGATTACCGAGTGACGCTGTAGCACGAGCTCTTGGGCGGCCGATGCTTGGCGGTGGGAGAACAAAACTTCGCGCGGCTTTTGCGCCTTCATTCCCATTCTATTCTGATTGTACATCTGATGATGATGACCTGTCACGTGTCAAACATGCAATACTGCATGAGCACACTCACCGAGTACGGTCAGCTCACGACAATGCGCTCTTCTAGCCGCGCTCATGCAAAAAGGTAATTAAGGCATTTCGATTGACCAGGCGAAATTCAGCAAGCAGATCATCCAGCTACTCCTCCTTCGGGTTACACAAGAGGTCTCTTCGGAGAGCGGGGTGTCAGTGTCACGTCTTGTGTCCTGGCATTTCTGTGGGCTGGGGCGTCAGCCTTTCGTACCTTGGTACGTTAGGTCTCGAATGCTTGCAAGACCAAATTACAGGACCTTCATAGTACACATTCGAGCCGCCACCAGGCGAACTTCTTAGCGATTGTGTCTCCTTGCGTACCTACATCCCATTACCGTCTACTACTAAGCTTGACTCGCAATCTTAGATGGCCTCTTGTTCTTGAAAACAACACGCCAGTGTTATTGATGTACATTCTCAAGTCTATATCTTAGATTCAGGCTTCATGGCTTCTTCACGGCTGATGACTGCAACTCGTCTGGGTCCTTCCTTCCTGAAGTCGACCAGTACGCATTCCTCCGTGTGACCCCTTCTGCCTGCATTCGCAGCTTCCAGCTCTGGTCCTGGTCTCTCCAAACCGAGCACAACTCTGCCATCTTCCCTTCGTTTGCCACCGCGTGGGGGCTGTACAGTAGGACTGATGCACTTCTCGGTCCAAGGAGGGTTACCCGACTTGATGAGGTCAACCAATCGTTTCCTCCTTGCTTCTAGCTCCTCCTGGGGAACATGGTCGCGTGTAATGCTCCCGTACGCGGTGGGTGCGCTGAGGTTATCGAGGTATTGCGCAGCTTGGTGCAGCAAAAAGAACTGTGGCGGGAACAGAATGATTCGTCCTTCTTGTGCTAGGCGTAGCCATGCCGATGCTGGTAAGAAGCGTGCAGTGGTGTGTTCGAGGCCGCCATCAGTTGTCGGCGTAGGTATAGACACTTCAGGCTCGAAGTCCTCGCCATTCGCAGCATTGGTCTGATCTCCTGCTGATGAAGAGAGCGGTGTCGCTGAGGACGTGGGCAAGAAGTATATGTACATTTGAGTCGTGAAGCGTTTTGGCACGTTCGTAGGTGTTACCCATCGCGTGAAGGGTATCAAGCCATCTTGTGCAATAGTCAGTATTTCACTATCAATCTTGATCAATAAACGACTTACCAATGTCTGCTTTCCCGCCTTTACCTGCTAGCCAACTTTCAAATTTGACCTTGTTGGAGTGAACCAGCTTTCTGCCTTCCTCCCTTTCGGCCTCTGGCACTTCGATCAAACGGCCGAATCCAGAGTTGCGAGCCAGTATGATTCCAGATTCCTCGAACGTTTCTCTAATAGCGGCCATTCTGTACACGTCTGAGTCCACGTGCCTATCTGGTGATTCTGGCCCGGGCATCTCGCCATCGTGAAAGGTACTGACATTGCCACCAGGGAACACGTGAGCGGAAGCAAAAGATGAGGACTGCTTGACTCTCTGAAGTAGAAGGAACTGATTCTGAGGCGATACCAACAGTACCGACGCACTTGGTCTTGGAATCGCCGGTTCTCGCTTTGTTTTGTCTCCAGCCATAGGTGCGAATCCGTTTGAGATGGTCTGCTTGTCGGTATCGGTCTGGCTGTCTGAGTTCCTCAGTCCGGTGCTATGCGTGAAGCAACGTGATTGTGCTACGAGCTGAGCGATTCGCTGCTTTTGGCAACGAGCATGCGCAAGAAGGCTTGCATGCACTCTCATGTCTGTAATCCCTCGATGCTCTAGGAGTCTGCGTTACCCGAAGGGCGTTATGGCACAGAGTGGGGAACGCGATCGTGCCGAGGCTGGGGAGACAGCGATGCATTGCGATTGAAAACACCAACGCACGCGAACATCTCGACAGGTCAGGTGCAAACTAAGAAATATATCATCTGCTGACTGGGTAATGCTGTCATTGATATTACAACTTCATGGTAACATGACAGGACATCGGCATTAGACAAGAGAACAATTGCGCTGATCCACATCCAGTCTTTTAGGGTTGAAAGTACGCATACCTTTAGAATATATGTATGCATGTTGATGTGCTTGGTTGACGAAACGGCCTCACAAATACGTCTATACGGTCTATTCTATGCTGTAGACCTCGTTTGGCACCTATATTTGCGTCTTCATCTTGGTGTCTTGTTCAGTCGTTGTGTTGGCGAGGCTGATTAGGTTAATCTAACGCTTGACCCTGGGTAAATAATGTGTCCGAAGAATAAACTGTTGTTATGCTGCGTATGGCGCATAACATGCTTGCTTGGAAGAGTGGAAGCTTATCATAAGCCATATCAACATCCAAGACTCGCCTTCAGCCCCTCCACGATGTGTATTGATGATACTACACAACATGTGAAAGACAATAGATAATGCTGCATAGGGCTACCAGGGTTCGGGTTTCTGTCAACGTCAATGTGTTATGTAAGCTCACACGATTAGAACCAGCCAGGCAGCCCGCGCTGGTGCTACATGCACTATTGACGCGAGACCCTCTCAATATCCAGGAATCAGTCTGTCCACTGCAGGCGTAAAAAAACATCTTGTGAATGCCTTGATCGGTAGCTTCTGGCACTGCCACTTCTGGACGGAACCACTAGATTCCCTACAGACTTTCCATCGGTCACGAGACCTGTCGATCTCAGCCCTTCTGCTCGCGGCCATTCCCTGCTAGAGCCGTGATCCACGAAGGCGAAGGAAGCGCAACGCCGTTGCGCTTTGCGAGCAAGGCACGTCATGGTCCCCTTCATCTGGATACATTCCATGTATGGAAACGCTTCGCTGCCAAGCAAGACGCGAACGCGATGGCGATGCGGCGGCTTGTTCTCGGAAGGCCATCCTGCGCTTCGAATATAACCATATCGAGAGGCAGTGATGTGACAAGATCGTCGCGATCTGCTCATGCTTGGAAGATAGCTGTTGCAAGTATGGTACGAAAGGCAAACGCATATGGCTATAAGAATGGTGAGTTGACGACTCAGCTGCAAAGATGGCTCATAGTTGTCACCGTTCTTCAGAACTACAATATTCGTCATATTGTTTCACATAATGCTCCCAAAACTGCTTACAGTCGCCTGGATCGCATCTTCCACATGCGCTCTCACACTTACAGACCATCGTAAACGCGCCTTGTGGTGCAAACCAAAGTATGGCTCGCTTGACTGGCCTTCAGCTGCTGCCTGGAAACAACTAAATGAGTCCATGTCGGGGAGACTCGTTGCTGCAACACCGCCAGGGGCCGTATGCCATCCTTCAATGGCAGAATACAACAATGCGTCGTGTAGCCTCGTCAGCGACCAATGGACAAACACCACATTCCATGCACTCAACCTCTTGTCCACCGACTACAACGATGTTGCTTGTCTTCCACGAAGCGACGCTCCATGCAACATAGACAGCTATCCTCGATTCGTGGTTCCGGCTGAGACTATTCAGGACGTGCAAAGTGCTGTCTCATTTGCGAGAGAAACACGAGTACGACTGATCGTGAAGGGAACCGGGCATGACGCTCCTGGAAGGTAAATTATAGCATCAAACAGACAGAGCTCCAAGTCATGACTAATGCGCCTAGGTCTTCCGCATCTGATGCACTATCGATTTCAACTCACAAGATGCGAGGTCTCACCTTGAGACGAGGCGATCCTCGAGCCTTAGCTCTCGGCGGAATAGGCTCAGTGAAGATCCAAGCAGGAGAGAGGATGGTAGATGTGTATCGATTTGCAGCAGAAAACAACCTCACCATTGTTGGTGGAGCAGACCCGCACGTCGGTATTGGAGGCTGGATCTCTTATGGTGGTCATGGTCCCGTGTCTGCGTACTACGGCCTCGGTGCCGACCAGGTATTGGAAATGGACATCGTGACCGCCGACGGTGTGCTCCGGACTGTCAACGAGACATCGGATGCAGATCTCTTCTGGGCATTGCGAGGTGTAAGTTCAACCGACATGATCCACACGCCCGGCATCGCTAACAGCGTGACAGGGTGGCGCGAGCAATTTCGGTGTGATAGTGTCTGTGACTGTCAAGGCTTATGACGTTCTACCATACACAAGCTACGACTTCGCATACAACACGACTGCCGACTCTGACACGTTCTGGACGATGGTCGCTTACTTCCACAGCCAAGTGCCGCGATTAGTCACATCAGGCTTGATGGGCTATTTCTGGGTCACTCCATTCGATTCTCTCGAGACGAATGCCACTATACAAGGCAAGGTATACGGCGAATGGCTTGCGCCAAACATGAGCATGGATCAAGTGCGACAACACCTTGCACCCTTGGAGGAGTACATCAAATCTGCTGATTTAGGGGACGCCGTCTTTGTGTCTGGGAATGGCGAGGAGTCTTCTGATTATACGAAAGGGTATGCAGCAATCAATGATCCCGATACTGCCGGTATCCCAGTACGTATTGGAAGCCGACTTCTCGACGAAAAGGCATTATCGAAGCCGGTTTCCGAGCTGAAAGTCGCTTTACGCAGGGCGAGCGGTGGATCTGCTCGCTGGCCTATATTGGGTCACGTAATTGCAGGCCCAGGCACCACGTTGCCCAGAGGCGGTATCGCCGGTGGGTCAGATGCAGTACTGCCAGCGTGGAGAAAGGCCTGTATGCAGATGGGTAAGTCTCAACTGGTGAATTTGACACACACGTGCTGATCTGCTCGCCAACAGCGCTACCAAGGAGTTGGAACCCGCTCAACCAGACACAGTTCGATCGAATCACCACAAGTCTTCGCACGCAGGACGTACAGGTACTCCGCGATCTGGCTCCTGATACGGGTGCCTATGTGAATGAGGCGGATCCCACAGAGCCTGACTGGAAAGACACATTCTATGGTAAGAACTACCCGAGACTGCTCGCTTTGAAAAAGAGATGGGACCCTCATGGTGTATTCTGGTATAAGAACGCTGTTGGCAGCGAACTCTGGGAACCAAAAGGATCACATGGTATCGAGAATGGCGTTGGTCAGAAACCTGTGCAGCTTTGCAAGGCTGAGGGTGGCATGTGACGGCGGATGTATGCTTTGACGACCTCAAGGTGGGTATCAGCCAGGCCGCCGTGTTCGAGCTTGGGCGCCACTGGCATGGGACAGCAATGAAGACAACAACGGTAGATTAATTTCAGTATTTCCTCGACAGAATGTCGGCGTTCTTAGTCGCGCTGTGACCTGACATGAAGAGTGCAAAAGGCAATTACCAATGGTATCGCGCCACCTGTGACTGCGCCCGGCCGAAATACCACTAGACTGTCTCCAAAAATATGCTGCTTGTAGTCGAAGCTTTGGTAGGGCGTCTTGAATCAAAAGAGGACGGCGATTGCTCAATACGGCAACAAAGCAGCGAAGCGGGCATGTGCACCTTTCTTTCGCTTAGCGGGGTGTCAACCTTGTCCGGTTTCCATCGACACTTGCCATTGCACATTGATGCCCTGCATTACCACTGAGTCACCCGTGGTCACCATGAAGATACTTAAAGTACCTGTGTTCGTCCGACTGCTCTGACTTCTCCTCGTCTCCTAGATCCAACCACAGCTATAGGTCTGCTGGACCAACGAATTGTCTATATGGATAGCACTGCGTCTCCAGGGTACGAAATGCAAGGACTACGTGCTCCAGCCCATGTCCGAGATCTTCTCGCACAATTGCACGCACTCTCCCTCGACCAAGAGCAGCAGCTCGGCCTCGGCAATGGCGGTCCAAGCATCAACAAGGCGACCGATGCCTTGCGATTGGATGCTGCTCGATCAGCACAAAGCTTCGACGATGTGATGCGAGACAAGTTCATTGCTCTGACAGAGGACAAAGCGATGTTTGTCTACAACATGGTTCGTGCAAAAGGTGCTCTGACTGTCGTGGAAGCCGGCACAAGCTTTGGAGTTAGCACCATTTACCTTGCTTTGGCCGTGGGTGAAAATGCCCGCAGTGCTGGCAGGACACGATCAGAGGCGAGAGTCATCGCGACCGAACATGAACCCAGCAAAGCAGCGAAAGCTAGAGAGTATTGGAGGATGGCTGGCGAGACTGTGGAGCAACACATCGACTTGCGCGAGGGCGATATCTTGCAAACGCTACGAGAAGATGTTCCAGAGGTGGACTTTGTCTTGTTTGACAGTATGTCGCTACTGGTTTGGGACAACGGGCCTCACGCTGATGACTGTGCACAGTATGGACACCGATGGTCCTTCCAACGCTCAAGTTGCTGGAACCAAGACTCAGACCAGGCGCGGTGATCATTGCGGACAACGTCGTTTCATCCAAGGAAGGCTATAGTGACTTCCTCGCTTACATACAGCGCGCCGGTTCACCATACACCACGGTGACGCTACCATATCCTGGAGGGCTAAGTCTATCCACCTTCAGTCCAACGACCATACCAGAAGACCTGAACAAGCAGCCATCTAGCCTCGAGCTACTCTCTCCTCCCAACAAGAAAGGACGATATCCTGGGCCAAGAGACCACATCCGGATTGCCAGGCCTACGCGCAATATACGCCAAGCCCGACGCTTTTACACCGATGGCCTTGGGATGGAAGAACTGTATCGCGTCACTCCAGAAGATGCAGCGCACGAGGGCACGGAACATGTTGATGACCTAGTCATGCTTGGTTGGCCAAATGCATCATGGCATCTCGAGCTCGTCCTTGACCACACGAAGGATGCAGAAAATGTGTGTCTGCCACAACCCACCGTAGAAGACTTATTGGTGGTATATGTCAACGGTCCGATCGATCGCGATGCTGTAAAGAAGCTTGTGACTGCTGGTGGCAAGGAAGTCCGCCCAAAGAACCCATACTGGGAGGAGTGGGGCGTCACCGTGGAGGATCCAGATGGATATCGCATTGTTTTGAGTCAAAGACAGTGGGCGAATGAGGAGGTCAGAGCACGATGGGTCATGAACAGATGATGACGATAATGGGTAGACTCGCTGTGCGTATTGGTTCTTGCTGCTTTCGCGTCGATAGTGTCGCGTTGCGATCTCTAATGTACATCTCCATGCACCAGTTGAAAGGGCCCATGATCACTGCAAAACATCGTGCTTGCTGGATATCTCCGCTTCTCAAATCGAGGTTGCGTGCTGAGGTCTCATTGGCAAAATATGACGAGAGCCTATACGGCATCTCAGGGCAGCTGCTCCTCGTATCAGACCGCAATGCTCATATTCTGGCGGTGAGGTATGTGGTTCTGTGTGAGCATCTCCATGGTGTTCGTCCTAATCGTTGTCTTCCGTTCGGGATTGTGTTGATTGAATTTGGTTGAGGCTGTTGTTCCGGTCAGCAATTGTTACCGTGACATCCTATCGCAGCCACTCACCTGGAATCAGCGAGCAGTAGATGCTCATATTTCGTCATAGCGATGTGAAGGGTATTTGAATCCGTTCATCGCAGCCATGTTCTCGTAGTTCCGCATTCTGACTTCTTGTCGGTACACGGCCTGGTCTTGTTCGCCGTTGCTGACAAGGACTTCCTCGTCGCTGCCTCGCTTTCCATGCCAGATGGAATGGATTGCCCAGGCGATCAAAACGCAGCCTCCTGCTGAGACAATGACGATCAAAACGACGACCTCTTTCGGAATTTCACCAGCCATGTTGACTCTGAGGCTCGATTAGAAGATCGTTGATACGTGGGCAGAGGTTCTTGGGTATGTGATTGAAGCGAAGAATTGGTCGGATATGCGCGTTCAAGGGCGCGGAGTTTGAGCGACCTACATGAAGATATACAGGTAGACAGCTGACAGCCTCCAGATGATACTACCACAACATGCGTAGCCGAGACGCCATATGAGTGGCCCACCAACGAGCAAGTGGACTTCAACGGCCGCGCGCCCTCATCGCTGGTTTGACGATGTAGAGGGCTATGGTGTCAAACAAATGCGGCTGTTCAATACGCACTGCCCGGTAGCTTCTCATTGGTTGAGCATCGAGAGCTGTACAAGGTGCGTGCGCCATGCAGGAACAGATGCGGCTACGCGATGTTGAGCGGAAGGTTCCTTGCTCCTGATTTAGCCATTCGCGGTTCAAGGGAATCCTGCAGAAACGCAGACTCCCCATGATTGGCCAGCTAACGAGCTGTTCAGTTGCCGACATCGTATTCGGCTTTAGGGCTGTCTACACGGAAGACGAAAACGTGCTCACACGTATATTGTGAGACTGTCAACTTACGTTGGGTGTGTATTTGTACAAGAGCTTATAGTTGGCTTTGGGTCTCTGTTCATGGCACTAATACAAAAGCAAAAGAATTCGAAATACAGTCACCCATTGCAAAATTGGCCAAAAGCCACATCGGCGGCACCGACTGAGTGACAAGCCACAAGACCGACAGCGAGTAGGATTGTTTCCCTTCTGTGAGTGGTGTACTGCGGGACTCTGCGATAGGACACAAGCGAATAGTTACATGTTCTTGAGGCAGGGGCACATCCCGCAAATATTTGCGCGTTGATTGCTCAGCCATGCTCCACAGCAGGCTTGATGGATGCAAAGTATTGCGCAAGTCGGCCTGGTCGACAGATTCTTGAATTCGAAGTAGCAGGACATGGGAAGAAAGCGCGTGGTCACGTTAAGACCAACAAGAGATGGGTGCAAGACTTGCCGGTATGCTGCACCGCTGACGTGGCTTGCTTCTATACTCTATACTGATACGTGAACACAGTCTCAGACGAATCAAGTGTGATGAAACCCGCCCAAGGTGCTCTAAGTGTGCATCTTCAGGCCGAGAGTGCGATTTCGGCATACGTCTAGTTTCTGATAGCTCCTCGCGCGTCCTGCTCCCGACACCTGTGCGACGGCATCCACTTAGCAGCAACGACAGCCCGTACCTGATTGGACGGTCACCGAATACTCCTGAGTGGACGTGCATCGCTTCATTTGCGAACGAAGAAGATAGACGTGCCTACGACTTCTTCTTGCATAAGTCGTTCGACGAGATTGGATCAACTTCGCCTTCGGGGAGTGATTGGCTACTCATTGCTCTCCAGAATAGTGCGATCAAGCCCATTTTCCACGCCATAGCTGCGGTGGGTAAGGCACATGGATCGATACGTCGAGTTTCACACTTTACACTTGTGCGTTTGGAACAAGCATCCGATATCAATGCTGCGATGTATCACTACGGCAAAGCAGTATCAGCTTTGCAGAATTACATTGACGACGTCATGGAAAACCAAGCTGCCGTTGAGCCAGTCCTGATAGCATGCCTTCTGCTCACCTGCTATGAAGTCCTGATTGATCGCAAATGGACGGCATTCAAGCACTATCGACTTGGCCGTGCGATCGCCGAACAGAGAACAAGCATCACCTTTGACCAGAACGGCACTAGGAGACGCCCAACAAGCACCGTACAACAACTCGCTGCAGCCTTCAACAGCCTTGGACGCGGCGGGGAATACTACTTGAGAGAATTCGAGAAAGCGAACAGCAGTCCGTCATCTATTCAGCCGTGTATCCCAGGAACATTGCCGACCGCGTTCACATCCTTTATCGAAGCGGATGTACACCTCAAGGCAATCGTTAAGCTTGGGGAGGAAGTGAGGAACGAAATGATATCCTTAGCCCAGGCTCGCATCAAAAGTATATACGGAGGCACGCTGGAGACCGCAGTGTCGTTTTGTCTCGCTCATTGCTTGTCAAGAAGCATTGCCGTGGATGCGGCCTTGCAGTATCGCCTCCAAGACGCTATTCATGCACACACTCGTTGGTTGCGCATGCTGCAAGCGTGCATCTCGCAGCAAGGTCCAAGCCATGATCAGATCTCACTGCTGACACAAGTCCGTTACTTCGCTTCCTGGCTCATCATATCGACTTGCCGGGAGACCAGAGAAGTTGCGGTCGATCGCTTCGAGCGCGATTTTGTCCGCATCTTAGATATGGTGGAGGCGTACTTCCGTTATTTGTCGCCACAATCACTGCCGAAAAGGCCAAGTCATCTGCGCTACGCGGTAGGCTTGAGTTTCGAAGGCGGGATACTCCCAGCTTTGCACCTCATCGCTTGCAAGAGCAGGTCGTCTGTCATCAGACGTCGAGCGGCTAGGATATTGGTCGAGGCTGATAGGCAAGAAGGTACATGCTACAGCGGCATCATTGGGCTTATCGTTGGTTCCGCGGCGGAATTGGAAGAAGAGAAGACCAGAAAGATGCGGAGCGAGCCAGTGCCTACAACCAGCAATTTTACATGTGATCAGATCCCGGAAGAGGCGAGATTTGCTGATTCCGTGATCGAAGAAGAGCCTGGGTCGCTTCCAAAGCACAAGCTTGTGTGTGCGCGTTACACACACGATCGGGACGAACAAATCGAGATTATGGAATATGATGGTGAAGGTCTGCCGCTGGATTTGCGTTTTGTAGGAGCTAGAGTATTCGACTTCGCGCAAGCAACATGATAATTTTGTAGTCTGGATGCCTGAAAGGCCAGCACTTGATGTTATTCGTGGTCCAGAACCACCAGATAACATCCACACGCGTTGGAGATTGGTATCTTGTTGGGTGTATGATCTTTTATGTTGGCGTATCACGTCTGCTTGCCGATTGATGACTCTGCTCGAATGCGGCAGTTCTTGTAGCTCTGGTGCCGACAGTCTTCACTGAGCGCTTCAACAGTAGCTATGCACGGGCTTGCCACCATAATGTGCTCGCATGGTGGATGAATTTCGCTCTGCTCATGCTATCATTCCCGCTCTTACTTCTCGCCGATTGATGCTCGCCATAGAGATGCTTTGGAGCGGCCAGACCAAGCCGTGTTACGCGCGTACTGTTGTCAATAGTTCACGAAACCGATTGACACATACTCACCGCGGAGAGTCAGTCGAGCATTGAGACCTTGCCTTCGTCCAGCGTGCCATATGCATTGCCGTCAACCACGCTGTATTATCAATCGCCATTGAGCGTGATATTCGACTAGAATGAACGACAACTGGAAAGCGATCAGTTGAGAAGTGCCTGAGAACGCGTTAGAGTCATGGCAAGAATGATGTCTGCCGGATGCAAGAGCCAACGCGTTTGTAGGCCTTTTTTCATATGTCCCCGCCATCGGCATCATTGAGTCTGGCTACCTCAACACTCACCAACGCCTGCGACCGAGCTCTTTCAAAACTCCAAGCACTACCACGCTCATCCCATCGCCACCAGGTCAATCCCAATAAAACCTCCTCAGCGACCACAACACATCCGCAACCTCGATCTCTCGCAACTCAACAGCACAAACCAAGCTCTTCCCATTGCCACCAGAACAAACCCTCTCTCGACCAACCGGAAACATGAGCACCAACATCCCTTCCATCGCGGTGGCCGACGCCATCGGCAAACACAACGAAGAGCTGCTCCGAGACTCGAAGACGGGTCTCATGCCATGGGAAACGCGCCTCGGGAGATTGCTGCGCCGTTTGGAGGACACTGGCAGACGCATCGCAAGGAAGGTCATCCAGGTCATGTTCGAGGCCGCCAGGAAGGCCCCTCACGTCTTCTTCGCAGCAGCAACCCAGCGCATGAAGAAGCGGAGGTGATGGGGCTATTGGCACGCGACGGTTCGTTGAAGTGTCAGGAAAGTTGCCAGGAATGGTGGCTAACGCGACCGTAGAGCATGGACAAGGAGTCAGCGGCCCCGAGTGTCAACGGAGCCTTTCGCCATGGACCACAAGAGCAAAAGAAAAAAGCATTGAACTCGACGTGTTCCTTACCATAAAACGAGACCTTAAAAACTTACAACGTCCTTGCCACCCCATGCACAGGTCTTGGAGATGGAAATGCCACATAGCGCTCACTCCTGCCATGTATCTTGAGGGCCCTGAGTTAGAAACAAAGTAAGGGCCACAATGCAGGGGATTGCTGTTCTCATGGGGACGTAAATAAATACAAGTAGGGGGTTCTGACAGAACAAATGGATATCACGCGAAACTCACGGTAATGTTATCGGTTTTCATAAGTCATACAGTTTTTCTCGAACTTACAGCAGGATGGAGCTAGCTAATCGCAGACTGAGCTCCCAAACCTCGACGAGTTTGGTGGTTACCAGCTGTAGTCAGTGGTCGCAGTGGCGACATTCGCATGATTGGTATTCGCAATCCAAAAAAGCAAGCAGTGATCGCAATGGTCGCAGTGGCGACGTTCGCGTCATTGGTGTTCAGAAGTTCAAAAAGCAAGCCAAGAAAAAGACCCCGACTGACCTGGATCGCGCACTTCTTGAGTGCGGACCTACCTCCCCTGATAGCACTTTGTTTTTGGGTTTTTCAAAGAATTTTCTTCAGTCTTGGTTGTTTCGTCGAGATGTGACGTGTGCTTTCGTGGAGCACATGGTTGTGGTCGAGCTGTGTTCAGTCCTGTACGTTGCGGACGGTGTCTTGATTGGTGGTGGCGCCTGTGACTGCACCTCCGACCTCGCCCTCAACAAAGTCAAGCATCATTGCGCTCGAAGGTGTACTTACTCCTTTTGGCCATCTTTTGCTCGGGGCTCTCGTCATGGTAGTTGTAGACCAACGAGAAGGGCCTCCTCTGCCTGGATCCGTTGGAGGGTGCTGCTGGCGGCGCAGGAGCGTTAGCTGGACCGGCCTGGGCGTCTGCAGTTGCATTTGTTGCCTGCTGTTCAGCTTCCTGGGTAGCGTTGGCTGGACCGGCCTGAGCATCTGAAGCCGAGTTTACTGCCTCATTGGTAGCTTCCTGAGCAGCGTTGGGCGGGCCGGTCTGGGCGTCTGAAGCCGGGTTTGCTGCCTCATTGGCAGCTTCCTGGGCAGCTTTGGCGGCGGCGAGCGCTTGATTTGCCTCAAGTTCGTCCTTAGCGTCTTTAAGCGTCTTTTCGGTGTTTTCGGAGTCCTCCAACAGCTTCTTTGCGTTACGTTGGTTCTTAACCTCTTCAAAGATCTTGTCGACGTCCTCCATCACCTGTTCGTGGGCAGTGAGCTTGCGTGGCTTGGCGGCGGGACGTGGGTGTCCCGCGATGGTGGCCGGCGGTGGGGCTTGACCAGTGTGCATGCGTTGCATGTCTTCGCGATTGAAGCTCGGTGGGTCAAAGGATGGGCGCGCCGGCAGTCCCGGACCAGGCTGCAGACTAGCCGGCGGACGCACGATATGATGCGGAGCGCTGATGATGTGGCTATAGGCCGCCGCGTTAGGCATTTGCGCAGGGGCCTGGGAGTGAGCTGCAGGCATGAAGGACGGTGCAGCATAGGGGGTGGTCTGCGGCGGAGAGAAGGAAGTCGGAGGCATGTGCGAAGACCATTGCCCAGGTTGTTGGTAGGATGGTGGGACACCAGACCCGTGCGCACCCTGCATTGGAACGCTCGAGTACGGGGGGGCGAACAGTGGGATTGGCTGCGGACGATCGTAGTAGGAGTGATCGTAAGTGCGCTGAGGGGGCGGCGCCATGTAGTCCTGGTGATAACATGTTAACGAGGGAATTCTCTTGTTTCCGTGGTAGCGACTTACGTTGGCACTTGGGGCGGGTTTGGCCTGAGTAGTAGTAGGGTCGGGAGTGTTGCTCGAGCTCATTTGCGCGGCCTTGCCCTCCTGTTCAGCCTGCCTCTCTGCCGCACGTTTGGCTCTGTGCTCGGCAAGACGGGCCTTGAGCTCTTCGGTAGTCTCCAACTTGCGCTTCTTGGCGTTGGGCTGTCCGTTGTGCTGACCCGGCGGCGGGTTGCCAGTCAAGGCCCTGCGGTCGGCCTGTTGCTTGAAGAATTCGTTCAAGATGCGCTGTCTGTGCGCATCGAGGAGCTCGTCGGGGATGCCCATCATGCCAAAGATCTCCGGCTCGATGTTCTGGCGGCCGTCGATGGCGTTGTCGACGGCAGTGAGGGTGGCTTTGTGCACTTGCTGCAAGTGGACCTGCAGGCCGCCGGCAGTGTTAAGGCGGCGGTTGCAGTGGTCGCACTTGAAGTGCTTCGCCTTTTGGTGGGAGATGAGGACCTTTTGGTCGTCAAAGTCGCGCTCGCAGTAGTAGCACCACGGGCGCGCGATGACCTCCTCTACGTCGGGCTGGTTGCGCTTTTTCTTGTTGCCCATGTTTGCGGTGTTTGCGGGGGTTTTGATGTGATGTGGTGTGTGAATAGGTGGGAATCCGCGATGGAGCGGAGTGTGAGGGTGAAGGTGTTGGTGGGAGAGTGAAACGACGCGCCGAAGTAGGAACTTGAGTGATGATCGGCAGCCGGCAGGCACCCTCGAGCCCTGCCAATCACGCGGAAGAACGAAATAGGTCAGCCCCCACGGACCATCACAGTGTGCACGTGCTGAGGGAGAGGACTGTCAGGTCTCGCTGGCAGGGCAGTAGCTATATTGTGCATTACTTGTCTGGTATTACCATTTAGAAGTATTCACGCGATGCAGCTAAGCAGATGGTTCCCCTTGTAGGTATTTCTGTTGTACGGTGCGGCAGTAGACAAGCAAACGAAGTGTTTACGCGTTAGGGACAAGGGAGGATTGCCAGGTCTCGCTGGGAGAGCAGTAGCTATGTTGTATACTGCCTGTCTGGAATTACCATATGAAATAATTCACAGGACGATGCTAAGCAGATGGTTTCCCTTGCAGGAATTCCTATCTCATGGTGCGGCAGTGGACACGCAAACAAAGTGTGCACGCGTCGAGGACAAGGAACTAGCTAGGTCTCTCGCTGGCAGTACAAGTGGTATCTTGCACTGATATGTTTAATATCATCACGTAGGATTGCTCACACGATCGCGCTAAGCATGTCATCCTCCTCACCGGTATTCCTATTCCGTTACATAGCGAGGCACAGAACAAGCAAAGTATGCATGCCGAGGAGAGGGGACCAACTAGACATCACGCAGGCAGTGTAGCTGGTTTCATGTACCGTCTTGTTTGGTATCACTATAAAGAGTCATCTACGCGATGGAGATGAGCATATGATCCCCCTTGTGGGTATTCTTATTCCAGTACGAGGCAAAGAGCAAGCAAAGTCTGATGACGCGAAATTGGCTAGCAATCTCACCGGGAGTGTGGCTGCATCGATGTACCGTTGTGTTTGACCCAATCGTATAGAGGGTATCGCGCGATTGCAATGATAATTTGATCTCCCTAGCAAAGAACCTCATACCACAGCAAGGCAGCGGAAGATATATGCTCATGAAATTGCTCGTTGGCATGGAGCGTTCAGCGCGTCTCAGTCATAGTATTCAAATCGTGATATCACGAACAAGAACTCGTGTTGTTCTATTCTATGTCCGGCAAATCACTTGCAAGCGGTATTGTGCCAGCGTCCCGATCAACCAATCTACACAAGAAAGCAATAGTTCATATATGATACAAGTGTTTTCTCCTCCGCGTGGCTTATTCAGCTACCCAGCGGTGCACAGGGCATTATTGCGGGACTTGGGGAAAGACAATCCGCCTTAGTTACATCATCGCTGCTCTAAAGATTGCTCAACTTTTGACGTTGAACAGACAATCGTTTTCCGTTTGCTTGCCCATCTCCACAACATTCTCCAATAATGGCCGAGCATGGAGACAATGTCGCAGAAACCACCGACCCCCTCGTCCTTCTACCTTCAGAAATCGTCTTACGGGTGATCGAACACGCTGATCTATCGTCCGTCGCCAGCCTGACCCAAGTGACACGGGCTTGGCATGCCTTCATCGACGAAACTCACCAAGACGCAATCTATTCCTCACACACAAAAGCAGAGCGACCGCTGCACAGCAAGAGTTTCGACTTCCTATCGAATTCCCGCGACTACTCCAAGTACTACAGCAACCTACAGTCATGGAAGGATCTTTGCAAACGTCAAACCTTGCTCTCACGCGGCTGGAAGCGCCAGCGACCGATCACCAGAGAAACAACCATTCAAATCGGTAATGATCCGATCTGGCGATTCCGGCCCGATTTCAAACGCCGCATCTTTCTTTCTACGTCGCAGATGGGCGGCATGAACGTGACGGACATGGACTCTGGCAACTTGCTGTGGCGGTTGGACGCAGACAATGTTCGCCCCTTCGCTCACCTCGAATACGACAACGGCACTGCTGTGTGGGACCGTGAAGGCGACGCTGTCGAGGTTTGGAAGACCGATGTCGACGGCGCCGACCTTGCGAGAGGCGAATTCAGGCGCGTGGCGGTGCTGGAGCACGACAGGCAGACCAGAGGTTTCCAGCTGACCGGCAACACGCTCTGTGTCGTTTCTTCTGAAAAGAAAGGCTACGTCTACGACCTTGACGGAGAGCCGACACTGCTGCGCGAGATTGACATCGAAAACGGAGCAGTCGGACATCTCGACCAGGGCGCCGATGTCGTGGCTTACTCACTCGGAGACAAGGGCTACCACTTCTTCGACAAGGCAAGCGGCGCGGCACTCGGCGTCCTCCATCCTAAACATACCGACAAAGTGTATCACGTCGTTCACCCGACATCACAGCTGGATTGTCGGCTCGGCGTAGGCAGCGGTGGACGCGCTTCCGACACATATCCACCACAATTCCCAGGCGAAAACCGTACAGTCCCCTTGCAAATCCAGAAAGGCGCGCTAGGACCCAGAAACACAGCCACCGACGTAGAATTGGAGGAGGACGAGTGGGGAGCAGGCATGCTTGACGGAGATATGTTCGCTGGTGTATCTCGTGGAGGCAGGATATTTGTCTGCTCAGACTGGCGCAAAGCGTTGGCAAGCACTGCTGGATTCAAACAAGTGACGGCCAACTTGGAGTGCGATTCCAACGGCACGACATTCGACCTAGGCGGCTGGCTGGCCATCCGATCTCATAAGATCATGTTTGAAACGCAAGATCGAGCTTACATTGTCGGCCTGAACGACGACAACACAATCAAAGCTCACGATGAAAATCCGCAGCGTCCATCATACGCGTACGCAACCAGCTCCGCCGCCCAATTGGCAGTCCCCGTATCTTTCATGGCCATCTACGACGACTGCGTAATGTCAACATACACCGTAAGTGCTTCTCTGCTGCATCATTAAAAAAAGTCGCCATGCTAATTTACGCGTAGACCCTCCGCTACCGCCAGAATCTCGAAGTTGAAATCGGCGGCCGCGTCCAGGAACGTACCCACGTCCTCCCAACCAAGATCATCCGCATCCTGAGCTTTGCGCCCAACGTTGAGAGCCCGGAAGACGACGAGAAGATCCCAGATGATCCCTCGAAGAGTGGAGAAGACGCTTTGGACATCCCTGAGGTCAACAGTATGCGTTCGGATCTGAACCAGCTGATCGCCATGCTCGAAGGGCAGCCCGATGACGACGACGATTTCATGCCGCTTGAGGGAGGACTTGGCTCAGACCTTACCGATGACCTTGGATTGCAGCAGTGGCTGGAGAACGATGAGTGGGAAGATGTGGACGTTGCTGCGAGCGAGGGCGAGGACGAAACCGGGACGAGGGATGAGTCGAGCTTGGAGGAGCTTGACTAGTCTGGCTGTAGTCTACAAGCTGCCAAGTGTTGACGATCTGAGTATATCACTGGACCCCGTGAAAGAGGTGACTGCATACGATTGTTGATATGCAGCGCCATAATGGCAAGTACATCGACCTAACCATGACTTGATGCATCCTACTAGGGAGATATGGAACGAGTAAGATCGAATTTCATACCACATCAACGAGACAATGATCTATCCAAAGCCACAACCATTCTCTAGACGTGTTCACAACATCATCGTCAACTTTGGTATGTTGCACGGATCCTGGACCGAACGACTCAGACCGTGTCCAACACTGTAGACACAATCACTACACCCATCGTCTTACACGTATTTAAGGTGGCTCTCACACTGGCAACGATGATAATTGAAAGCATACAAATCAGGGCTGCTTGGAAGCACCAAAATGCGACCGTAGACTGTCGAATCGGCCTCGAGGCAGCAATCGAACTTCCATCGTTACCCTAGCCTCAAGGCATCACTACGGCCACTTCATCGCACGCTGTTATTCGAAGGATGACGATCAAGTTGCTTGTGAGCCCAACATTGATGTTCCCTATCTAGTCTGGATCAGCACACAGCAAACACGGTGTGACCAGCCGCCGATCAGCGGAACAAACAGCACACGAAGCATTTGACGGAGGAGTTGCCTCGCAATAAATGATGCAGGGAGGGCGGAATGCAGTTGCTGGCAGCTTGCCACATCGACACGGCCAGAAAAGGTGAACGTGTCTAGGGATGTCATGAAGTGCGGAATATTATGTATTCGTGTTCTTGACGGAATATGTTCTTCTATGTACGTTCCTTAGATGACTGACTAGATTGATTTTCGTCCGGAATGCAATCGTTTCTGAGGTGGGCTCGACTTTCCTTCGCGGACTACCACTTTATGCCGCATAAGCTGTGATCAGGGCACGGCATTATCATTTGTACCATCCACTCAGCTCATACAACGATTCTGACGTCTTATGCGCTGTTCCGGCTCCTGTAGTATGATTCCTTCTGGCTTCCGGCTGCGGCCACATGGGGTTTTAGTCACGTGTATGTGCGTAGTGCATGTTAACCACGGAAGCCAGCGAAGTGGCCAGTTGTTCCAGCACATGAGGCTGAACTCTCGAGCTGAAGATGCTTGCCATCACCGGTGTGTATTCAAATCCAAAAAGCTTCGTCGCGCGACCACTAGTTGGTGTCTTTCGGAGGCAGATGTATCCACTCCTGAAGCACCGGATCGAACTTATGATTGTTGTACTCAGTATTGCTCAGAGATTCCGAGCCGTACTCCTCCGTTAACACATCCGCGTACGCGAATGGTATCCTCGCCGCCGCGCCCTCGAAGACAGTCTCGCGCAGCGGGAAAATGTCCTCGTACATGTAGTTGTGCAAGTCCTTGCACATCATCGCACCCTCGATGCCCTCCGCCTGAGCCGTCTCATTGTTCCGTAGCGTCGTCATATCGACGTACAAGCCGCTCGTCGTGTCGATCCAGCGGCCGTCGATGCGGTTGGTCTTGTCCGACGTGCTTCCGATCTCCCACCTAGGGTTGATCTCAAGCAGGAAGTCGCGGCCTTCTTCGACGCCGGGAAGCTTGAAATGATGGACGGTCATGTTGTAGTAGTCGGCAAGGTGGCTCATGGACTTCTCCGAGATCTGAACGTCCAAGTCCGCATCCCAGGGCATGATCTTGCGGTTCCAGTACCAGCCGAGGAGTGTTCCGTGTGCGAGCCAAGTCTCGATGCCGATGTCGTGCATGGTAGAGAGGTAAGTCTGGATCAACGCTCTGAGATGAATTGGACGCTCTTCGTCCGAAAGCGCTTTGGCTCCAAAGCGGCCATCGTAGTGCTGATTAAACGTCGACTCGTGGAAGTACTTTTCGTTCGATTTGGTCTTCTTGTTGTGGTTCTTGTCCAAGTGCGTGTTGACGCTTTCAAAGTCGGCATCGCGCTTTGATAATGTCGGTGCCGCGATTGCTGGTTGTAATGCAATGAGGAAATGCAGCAATACACCTATCAGAGATGGCATGTTGATAGTATATGTGGCGTTCGTGTAAATATGGTGACTCCAGGTCGAGTTGGTGATGATATGCTCTCCAAAGGATGTGGCGATCACCAGATAGATGTTGTTGACACGCTTTAGGGCGGCTACTTGCAGCGCCCAGGAAGGATGAATGCTAAGTGACGACAGCAACGAAAGCTAAGTGCCCAGCGTCCAAGATAGAATGGTCGCGTGATCACTTTCTTTCTATGCAGCAAGATACCAAGGCCGTGAACAGGATACAACGGCAACCACAAAACAGGAATACAGAGCGCTTTATCCAAAAGATACGCCAGTACAGGGCCGCGTGGTCTCCCTTGCTCAAGTAGGGCTGTGCCGCAGGTGAGGGGAATCAATGATATGAAGAGTGGCGGGTAGGAAAACTCCGGCAGAAACAAAGCTTAAAGGACGGCAAGTTGGGAGAATGTACAGGGCTGAAAGAGAAAGGCTTCTTACAAGGCGAGAAAGGATAACGAGGACGCAAGTAGGCGCCAGCTAGAGAAGGGAAGAACATCGGAGACGAGATGTCAGATCAATATGACGCGTGGTAGTCCACTCAGCCCGGTCGTTGCGTCTTGGCCCAAACGACATGGAACCCGAAGGATCGCGGTGTGTGCAGGTGTTGACTGGGCTGATATGACGCTGCCGTCCTTGAGGGGCCGAAGCACACCTATATGCCGGTTTGCCCTGGCGAACATTGAAGTTCACATACTTCAGCGATCTCTGCCTGACATGTATATACTTCTCGAAAGCAGTTGATGTAGGTAGGTTTGGGGGGCCCCAATGATACATCCGTAGCGGCTGGTGGGACAGACGTTGGAACCATCTCCACAGAGCCCGGTGGCCAAGCGCCAAACAATGGCGGAATCAAGGAAGTGGGCACGCGACATCTCACGTTCCCGCGCTGCGTCACCAAAGAATGGGCTTGGCTCAAAAGCTTGTCACGCATGATCCGGGTAAGGCGGAACGTTTGTTCATGCACACACATGGCATTATTGTCGTGAAGTCTAGAAGACGTATGCATTCCACTGTCGTTAGAAAAGAGTCGTTCTTTTGCTACACCCACCATGATGGTAAAATAGAGGAATGCGGGCTAGTGGTCGATTACGCAACAGCGTACGTGTACCTTGTCTCTGCACTGACCTGTAGCGAACGGGCTGATAAGTGGCGGAATTGCGAACATCCAGGAGCCAGCACGCCGTGAAGATCAATATACAACAACTTGCGTGCAATTTGATCGTTGTAAGACTCACAGCCTCATCAGTATATGAATTCAAGTAGATTGATAAGACAGCTAGAGTCTCCTTGGTCAACTTCGACACTAAACAATCGCTTTAGGCGCTATACTCACCCTTGTATGATACCGGGATCCAAAAATGCCGAGGAAAGACATGAGCTGTAACAACATTGTTAAGACGTGAAACTGCGCACAACAACTGAACGCAGAGCCAAGCGAGCAAAAGCCCTACAAATCTATTTTGAACCGCCGCGAGGTCCTGTGAGCCTGCGGCGCATGTAATCCTTGTCAACATGTTGTCAGGCCGGCGGTAAGCTGTTGGTCGGTACGAAGTCCCAAGACCCTCGGCGGTTTCGTAAGAACATGCACCGGCGAGGGTATCTCCCTGCTACCTATGCTGTTACATCTCCCGGAATAGTTACAAGCGCTTTATTGCTGTGCCATTATTAATAAGTGCATGTAGTGGTCTGCATAATGGTGAGAGTCGCTATGGTCACTAGGGTTAGGTTGTAAGGGCATGTTCTCATCCGTGTACATGTACATGCATGCATTCATTCTGATTGCACTGTGCCGAGAGTAATTTGCTAGACACATCGTAAGCGCTGTCCACTGTCTTTGTGTCCGAAGGACTGTAAACAGTATCTAGCCTGTGCCAGCAATCATGAACAACAGTCACGATCAAGTCGAGGTATATTTACGACCAGCGGTGTTGTTGCCGTCTCAATCAAGACAACTCCACGCTTCTAGCCCGTTGCTGGAAGAGGTAGTGAGCGGAAAATCTGCAAATCGGTGGATGCCAGTACGACAATGCATTGGTTCAGCCCGCAACCGGTAGTCACAAAAAGCATTCGACTCCGTCGTTTCATTCAAGGACATTCCAACAGTCTGATTTTACCAAGATGATTTTGCTCGAACCAAACTACGAGAGAAGAGCACGTTGCGGCAGGCGCGAACACTCGAACGCAAGGCGTATCGCTGAAGTCGACTTTAGTTTGTGCTTTGTACGACACATGACGTAGCAATGTTACACGAGACGGCAATTTAGCCCTTTGCTCAACTGGTGGTCTAGAACTCCATTCCATAGACTATGTTTCATGAACTGTGAAACTCATTTACCGGGTATTCCTGGATCCCCTCGCATCGTGAAAGCCTTTCGACGAGGTTCCTGTAGCCGAGCCGTGAAATCTGGTAGTGGAGACGCACAGTGCCACGTAATTGGAATGTCGCGAGCGGCTTGCAAATCCGGGTATTCTTTTGGCGTCGCGCGTGGTCGTATTCGATTTCCATGCACAAGGTTGAGGAGTTTTTGTTTCGGCGGAAAAAATTGTTTGAGAGGATGTGCCCTCATGACACGATATCATTGAGCTAGCCTGCGCGTAAAAAGCCGCTCGTACTCCCCCCGAATGCACCGTTTCCCGTAGAAGACAACCGCTTACATCACAACACCAGAGTTGGAGGCGATACGCTGTGAGAGATATGTTAGTACCGCGAGGGCTTGACTTCCAAGACAATATGGTGGCACTTACAGGCCAGAGCTCAGCGGCCTCCTTTCCGACGGGACCAGTGATGGCAGAGCCCTTCATCTCACCCTTGGGGTTGACGATCTGTACACGATGAATTAGCGCCCTGTTCGCCTTTTCCGCTTGCGACCTTTCCAGAATGTACTCACCACACCGGCGTTGTCCTCGAAGTAGAGGTAGATACCGTCTGCGCGCCTCCAGGGCTTGCTCTGGCGGACGACGACAGCGGGCATGACCTTCTTCCTGAGCTCAGGCTTTCCCTTCTTGACGGTGGCCATGACCATGTCACCGACACCGGCGGCGGGCAGGCGGTTAAGACGTGCGCCAATGCCCTTGACGGAGATGATGTAGAGGTTACGGGCGCCGGAGTTGTCGCAGCAGTTCATGACTGCGCCGCTGTAAGAACACACAACTGTCAGACATTCCTGATCTTCAAATGTTCCCTCCCACATGTAGACTCCTCCATCCGCATGGCCTCCAGTTCTCCCTCCTCTTCCATTCCCATTCGGCTTCCTCCTCGGGGTAGTTGATGATAGTGTGGGCGAACGTACACAGGCAGACCGAGAGTCATCTTCAGCTTAGTGCCGGAAACACCACCACGTCTGTAAGTTTATTCCATCAGCATTTCGGTCCAGGATTTCGAGGGTGCAATTTTCGCATGCGCGCGCAGGAGACGTACGCGTTACCCATTTTGTCTGATCGGTGGTTGGTGAGGTGGGAGGATCGTTTTCGGGGGCTTCGTCGCAGTCGCTACGGAAAGATTCAAGGTCGCCCGCACACTGGCTGGACGGGCAGCATTTTCGACGAGAGGGTGTGCTTGGCGTCGGCATTGTGGCACGCGAGTCATGCAGAATTTCGATGCACGGGCCAACTCACTCGCTTGTGAAGACATGTACAATGCTGCATTAATTATATAAATTCCAAAAGGCTCATGAGTAGTTTCATCTATCTTTCGATATACGCTGATATTTGTGTTCACTTTCAGTGCTACGTTGAAGACACGACACACTCTCAATCGGCTTAGAAGCTATCTTGACCAACAAGCCACGCTTGCCTCTAAGATTCAGACTGCTACTTGAAGTGCTGTGCTGTAGACACGTAGAAATCTAACCCAACAGGTCATCCATAGCGCTACCAGTGCCAGGCTTCGAGACGGGTGCTGGGTTACCCGCCGCCGGAGCAGCATTTGCGCCGTACAGACCGGCCTGGCTCTTCTGCTTAGCCATGTCTGCAATCGTCATTCCCTTTGCAGGTCCAGCATTCTTCTTGATGTTGGAACCTGCAAGCAAGCTGGCAAAGGCATCTCCGCCAGCTGGCTTCTTCGCTGGCTGAGCACCAATCTTAGGCGAAGCCATGGAAGACCCTGGCGTTGTGACTGCGGGAGATGCGGCAGGGGCTGTAGGAACGGAAGTGAAGTAATTCGGTCCGGTGGGTTGGTAGCCCGAGGGCTTCTGCTGCTGCTGTTGCTGTGGAGGTGGCGAGAAAGCCGATGAGCCCGCGGGCGAGCGAGTTGCAAAGAGGTTGCTGAAGTCTGCCTTTTGGGTACCTGGCTGGGGCGAAGGCTGGGCGAATTGAGTTCCTGAGCTGGGTGCTGCTGTAGGCGCTGCGATGCTGAAGGATGAGTAGTTCGGCTTCGGGATTGTGGATGTAGCAGCAGGTGTAGCCGGTGCTGCAGCTGGTGTAGCCGACTGGAAGTCATCAAAGTCATCGTCGTCCCCTAGAGGAGCCGCAGATGCAGGTACTTGGATAGCGGGTGCCTTGTTAGCAGGTGCAGCCATTATGGGCGCGGGTCCAGATGATACAGGCTCATCATCTCCAAAGTCGAACAAGTCAACCTCAGGCTCCTTCGGTTTGGGTGGCTCGGCCTTCTTAGGTGCTGCAGTGGTCTTGGTCGTCCTAGAGGATGACGACTGTGGTCCTCGCCTTCTGCTGGGTGCCGCCTGTGCTCCTCCATCATCATACTCGTCGTACTCGTCGAATCGCTCCGCGCCACCCACACGTCCACTCTCGTCATAGTCGTCGTGGCTTTCGCCTCCAAATCCACCGCCGTCGCCATATACGCCTCGTGTAGAACCGCCGTACCCGCCAGAGTAAGCGCTGGCGCTCTCGCTACCAAATCCGCCAAATCTGCCAGATCCTGAGCTTGACATACCACCGGACCCACCGAGTCCGGCACCACCCTCAACACCTCCATACTTGTTCTTTGTGGCCTTTGCCTTTTTCCTTTCCTGACGAATTCTGTCCACGTCGCCCAAAAGATCGGTTAGCTCCTTGCTTCGGTTGCGGACATTGATGCCCTGGTCTTTGCCGTTCTGGTCGATGTAGTGGAATTGGCGGAGCATTTTGAGCAGTGAAAGGTGGGAGCGAGCGTCGTCAATAACGCGCTCGGAACCGTTCTTGACCAAGAACTCCATGAGTTGGAGCGCCTTGTAGATTTGGCGCCATTCCTCGGCGGACTTCTCGGTGAAGCGTTTGTAGATCATAGGCATGATTTCGTTGAGAAGTTGGCTGGAGAGCGTCAGTCCAAGTTCGAAGGTGCTGCAATGGCCAAGTCGCCTACTAGTTGTGAGTGCCGTTGGCGATTTCTTGCATCATGGTGGTGGATGCTCCCCAAGGCTCATTGTTGGTTGCCTCGCGCACCTTGGCCTCCATTTCGGTATAGTTCATGACGGCTGACTTGATTCAGAATATGGCCGACATCATATGTGAACATGTAGACTTACCATTTTGCACCTTACGCACGCCAGCCTTCAGGTCGTAGACGCTGAGGTTGCTCACTTGGTTGCGAAGATCGTTCCAATCCATAGCTGCGGTATGTGGAGTGTGGTGATGTTAAGGGCAGATGATTGTCGTGCAGCAATCGTCCTCAGCCAACAACAGCAGCCGGCGAGATGTCGGTGATGGTGATACACGTAAGTAAGGTAGCTTGTGAACATGCGGCGTATGGAGCCAGCGAGCCCGGACACCTAGCAGCAGGAGTCTCCAGACGGTTCGAGCCGGCGAGCTGGCGTGCAGTAGTTTGTATATGGATTTGACACATGAGAAGGTCGGGTTGGCACTAGACATGGTGCAATTGAAACAAGTGCTATAGAAGAGAAGCAGTACTCAGTGCAACAGCGTGTATCACGACTCGATATCCAGATGAATAGAGCGCTACCTCTGTGGTATATACGAACACCCAGACATCGTATGCAGACTTGAAGCTGTGAGACAGACCCTGGGCCGGGGAGTCTCGAATCCCCTTTCTACTTGATGGTAAAGGACATAGTTTTTAGTCTCTTCCTATTCACCATCACTCTACACACATTGTTCCATCAACTCGTCATTTGAGTCCGTCAGCTACGCTTGTACAATTGTACGTACACCAATGGAGGGCATCAATTGCTTGCCTCGACGAGTCTGACACTTGCTAATCCCTTACACGAGCAGATTTTACCATTTCATCTCTTCTACCTGTACATTAACAAACAAAATCACGTGAGTAGCTCCCATTGAACCGTCCCCGATCCCCCAAAGCTGCGAGGCGTGGCGCGTGTGCACATGGTCGCTCAGCATTCGCCATATCAAGTGCAATGGCAATCGAATCGCCTGCCTCATGCACGCACGCATACGCCGGCCGGCCAGCCAGCCAGGCAGCTTGCAGCTCAGCTAAGCAGCAGCACCGACTCCGCCACGCGCCCAGCCTCCAGCTTCTTCGGCCGTCTTCGGAAAAGGCAGGCTGCGAGTTGAACTGACGTTTTGTTGGTGGGGCAGATTCGAGAACCCCTCACTTGAGCCCGCCAGCCTTTGAAAATGTTCAAAGCTACTACTCTCACCAACTCCCTCCGCTCCACCATCAACACCACCTTCACCCCGTCCCTCACCCGCTCCTTCCACGCATCTTCAGCAAACATGGCCATCAAGACCTACTTCGACTGCCAGTGGACTGGCCCCCAGATCACCGTTGACGACAACGGCAAGGTCATCTCCAAGGACGACTCTGTTGCCCGTAAGTCACACCCCACCATCTGATCTCATCCCCCTTCACGCCGACTCAACAGTCCATCACGGCCATCAGCGCCATCATGGCTATTGAGCGTCGTCATCACTAGCTGCCATTGGCAACAATGAAGAGATTCTCTCGCTGACAGACCTCGCTCGTAGCCCGCACCGGCCGCATCAACTTCACCCTCTTCGAAGATGTTGTCCCCAAGACTGCTGAGAACTTCCGCGCTCTCTGCACTGGCGAGAAGGGCTTCGGCTACGCCGGCTCCAAGTTCCACCGTGTGATCCCCGACTTCATGCTCCAGGGTGGTGACTTCACCCGTGGCAACGTAAGAACAAAAATAAACATCACAACTACACCGAGCGGAGCACTGACACATCTTCCGACAGGGCACTGGTGGAAAGTCCATCTACGGCGAGAAGTTCGCCGACGAGAACTTCAAGCTCACCCACAACAAGCCTTTCCTCCTCTCCATGGCCAACGCCGGCCCCAACACGTATGTCGGAACAGCCCAGTTTTTTTTACCCCGCTAGAAGCATGAGCACTGACACTTCTCCCCAGCAACGGCTCCCAGTTCTTCATCACCACCGTCGTCACCTCCTGGCTCGACGGCCGCCACGTCGTCTTCGGCGAGGTCTCTGACGCCGAGTCCAAGAGTGTCGTCAAGTCCATTGAGGCCTGCGGCTCCTCCAGCGGCGCCCTCAAGGTCAAGGACGGTGTCACCATTGTCAAGTCCGGCCTCCAGTAGAGACTTTGCATCACAACGAGTTACGATGAGTAGGAGAAAAGCTGCCTATTGATGCATTGCAAGCGAGTGAGTGATGCTGACAGCCTGTATCTGGCTGTCTTAGCAACATGTCCGTAAAATGCATGAGGCCTAATGCAGGTTTTTGATCCACTTCAAGATGCTTTCATGTGTTCTATCAATGATACTTTATGTGTGTTAGTGATGTTCTACAAGTAGTGCCTGATGTGTGCATCCTGTTGCATTCGCATTCCTTGCTCCGAAGCTTAACCTTGCTCGCGACGTCGCAGCCATCTCACCGACTCCGTCAAATGTTAATATCCCGATGCGTTTATATTCCCGAAAACCGTGTTGTCACCCGACTGTGAACTATACCACTGTCCGGTTGCAGTTGCAAGGAAGGTCGGCCTTATAAGCAAAGTGAAATCCAAACACTCTTGCATGAGCTAGCTGTCTTGCATGAAACTGACTACATGTATGCAACCTTCAAGATGGTTCTCGCTTGGACTCGGTGACGCACAAAACTCGTCAGAATAATATACAATGGCTGCGACAGTCATCTCTATATATAAATATATCGACAATGCACCATCGGTTACCTCTTGCTCCACGAGCCATATTGGTAGCCACCCACCACCTCGTACAGCACGCGCACTAGCGCTCTACACAGGCACATTATCCTCTTTCTGCAGCTTAGTTCCACGCTACATCGTATGCTTGCCGAAGTGACGGCAGGTCCGACAGTAAGCGCGATTTCGAATGGCGGGAATTCTATTCATATCAAAGGGCATACATTAAGCGCTGTCCATCCTTGTAAGGTTCATAAGTGTAACAGAAGAGACAGCTTGACACTTCTTCTTTCTCGATCTCCCCACCACCAACCCCACATCCTCTGTCTCACCGAGGACTTGGACCCTGTCGGAAGCTAGGTACTGTTGTTGCGCTGCGTGTACCTTCAGCACCGGCGTTTCAGTGGTACGCAACGTGCTTCATATGTGCATGTGAGGAGAGGGTCGGAGAGTCGTGCTTGCATGAGAAAGCGAAAGCTTGCCTGAGCATATGAGGCGCTCCTGTCCTTTCCTGTCCCTACTTAACTATACTCGAGTCCACGCCGCGTGCCTTTCGCCAACAGCGCGCATTCGCTCCTGGCTGATAAGCGTCCGTGGAATCTCACGTGCTGACGGATCACAACATACCACCGCCCGACGAGCATGGCAGAGGATGACGGCAAGGGGAGCGGCCGGTCCAGGTTCAAGAGCAAGTGGGGGAAGATAATCAAGAACACCGAGCAGTTGAAGAATGCCAGCGACTCCTTTTCCAAGAGCAAGGGCAACGAAGCCAACTCGCAGGCAGATGTGGACGACTTCTTGAAGCCATCCGTTGAGCGTGCAGCAGCCAATCGACCCAGACTCGACGTTTCGATCGCACAGCGCTGGCCGGATCCCAACGAGGTGCGGCAGGCGGGCGCGTTTCCCCCGGATGGCTCGCAGAATGTCAATGGGTGGAGGAAGAGGAGGAGGAGGGAAGGATTGACTGTGGGTTTCGTCAAGACTGTGCCCGAGACTATTGGGCATGGAGGCGACGAGACTATGGATCCGCCCAGCGAGATCGGTTTACAAAAGACTAGAACACTTGGAGCAGCAGCGGATAAGAGAGCAATGGATCAAGGAGGGGCATATCCGAGACCGCCAGGACACACAGATGAACCAACATTACCAGATTTGGCTAAACTCGAGACTCCGGCCATTGTTCCAGCAGAACCACTCCGAGATAAAGCTCCTCCTGTCCATATCGAAGAGCAACCGCCACCACCCAGGATAGGCATAAGTCGCGCGCCAACTGCGTACAGCGGCGACCAGGATTGGAGCCCAATAAGCGACTATGACGATAAGCCACCAATGCCAAACATTAATCAACTATCTCTGGATACGAGACCAACAGAACATCCCCAGACTACAGATAGTCCGCCGCGATTGAGGGTTTCGCCAGTTCCAAGGGACCCGAACACACTAGCACACAAGAAAGAGCACGATATGAGATCGAGCGAAGCTATGGCACTTCGTAGGGCGAGCGCCATGATCGAACCTCTTGAATTCGAGGCGGGCGACGATCTTGACCTTAATCTTGGGAGCTATGCTGCCGCAACAGCAGCATATCGTGCTGAGGTTGCGGCGACGCCTCCAGCACCTGGGGTAGAGCGAGCGCCAGTCGTTCCGCCGGTTGATACCCCATCGCCGCAGTCAGCAGCGTCGCTGGATGGTCCATCGCCATTTGCAGACACAAAATATATCAAGCGTCATTCAAGAGAGGCACCTCCGGAATCAGAGTTCGTTCAGGCCCCTACAAGCATGCCTGCAGCTCCGCCACCTGGCAAGAGGTCGCCGTTTGCAGACCCCAAGTATCTTCAGTCACGATCTAAGGACGGATCACCGTCGCGGCCTCCAAGGCGAGAGGACAGTGAACAAGGAAGATATCTCCCAGTTGGGTCCCAGCCAAACCATATAACGGAGCCTCCTTCTCTCGATCCCCGGCAAGCCACTGTCCCAACTAGCCAGGCCACACTTCATGAGCGCTCAAGGTCGATAAGGCAGCAGAATGCAGACATGAGCTTTGTTGTGCCGCAGGGTCCCAGAGACCCATCTCCAGACAAATCACAACGTCCGACCCAGCGCCAGGCGCCGATGCCAATGCCTGAGCAGCCGAGTTACATGCGAGCAGCACATTCTACAGGCTATGAGAACGTGATACCAGCTCGACCTTTACCTGGACCACGGATGGCCACCGAACCTCAAGTCAGGCCAGATAGTCGAGATCGGTCACCACCACGCAATCGTGCCTTTGATGCGCACGCAGCAGCACAGATGCCTGTATCTGGCCGTTTGAACGGATCTAGCGCCACCAGTGTGAACCGATTCGCGCCGGCGCCAGGTTCACATTCGCGCACCAGTTCTCAAGATCAGCAGTCCCCTCAGTCCATTCGAAGTTTTTCCGGGAGCGCGAGCTCGCCACCATTACAGCAAGGGAACTTCTCAAGAACGACATCCCCACCCTCGCAATCTGGTTTCGTACCCTATGGTCAGAATCAGCCTTACTTGGCTGCCCGGTCAAACCACGCGCAGAGCAATACATCCTCGTCCTCACAACTCGGTCCACCCAAGCCGTCGCCATATGCTCGTGGCCCGAGCCCGAATGGCTACTTCGAAATGGACAGACAGCAGCAAATGCATCCTGCAAGATCGCCTATGACAAATTTGCAGGCAAGCGATGCTTCCCGTCCAGGGTCTTCACAGTCCACTCGGTCTTTCCTTGCGCCTCAGCCACCCTCACAGAGCCCATCAATGAACGATCTAGCTGCCGAGAGCGCCTTTGACGATTTTGCTGGTCGTGTAGCACACATGAAAGGCGTGTTCCGGCTCACGGCCGAGAAGGAACAACCTTCCGACTCCTGCACGCCACTCATGTGGCTACGGGCTGCTTTCTGGTGGTATCTCAGAGGCAAGACAGGACTCGAGGCTATAATGCAACAACGGGCAAAGTCAAGGGAAGTTGAGCACCGCGAATTACTAGCGCAGCCTCATGTTGACTTGGCCAAAACATCTTGGATGCTTGCTGACCCTCTCGAGCGATACGTTGTCGTGGGATCTCCTGATGCTCGTCAACCCTCAGATCCTGAAGCTCTGCTGAAACGAGATGTCTTGATCTTGAAGGGTCATCTGAAGTCGTTGGCTCTCTTGATGCTTCGGAACAATATAATGCCGCCGCCACAATCACTAATCCAGGGCCAAGACACGCAGATCTGGCTGGAGTATCCGCGCTTCACACCAGATGCCGCGGCGGTGCTAAGAGGTGCAAGTGGTCAGAGGTCATTGATAGTGGACCCTCAAAGTAGCGTCGTATCGCCCTCCGATGCCCTCCCACTGGGAGACTCTCCTCAATATCACTACTACCACAAGTGTACGGTCAACATCTCACTCAACACCGACGATGTGAATACCGATCGCGTATCGGTGCCCTGCAATCTGAGTATCCTGCGCGACAGGCGAGAATATCAGAGCACAGTGGTCATATCGAGCCAGAGCGAGCTTGTCCATCTCAGAGTCTCACCTAGACAAAGCAGCAGCACCAGCCTGACGTGGCACGATGTGTCCTGGAAATCCGGCTCCCTCGCAATTTCGATCAACTTGCCCGGAGGGATCGATGTGACGGTGCGGTTCTTCGAGCACGACTTCCGCACGCTTTGGAATCTGGTAGATCATTCGCGCAAGATCGACTACAACGTACGCCCAGAGAAGGGCGAGATGTTGGTGCACGAAGCACAGCTCGTCGAGGTTCAATACGTCGACTCTTCCAATCAGCGAGCTTTCCCGACAGAAAAAGTCAGTCGATGTCGCGCCATGCTATGGGAACGCTCGGAGGAGTTTCAGCATGGCGGAGCTATGCGCAAGAGACATCACGGCTTCCGCTTGGTTGTGGCAACCGAACCTGGGCACAAAAGCCTCAGTTCCTTTGTGCACTTGCTTGGCGCGGACGGACCGCTAAACTTCGAGTTCATAACGGATGCAGCGGCTCATGGGACTACTGCCATGGTCATTCGAATCAGGGAAGAACACCGGCAGTGCCGTATACTGCTCGTTTTCCGCGACATGGACAGCCGGCAGGCGCTTTACAACAAGTTGAACGGCATCGACGTCAAGGAGCACGAGACTATCGTGGGTAAGATGGCGCTGACTGGCTTGAACATTCAGTCGGCGTCAGAGGCAATCGGTGTGTTATCGTCTGGCCACAATGAGCTCGCTTCACTCGATTGGCAGAGGCTGGGTGTCACCAATCATTTCGTGCAAGAGGGCGGCCGCATACCTGATACTGTCGAATCAGAGAGTTTGCGCATAGTCGCCCGACACAGCCACGGGTGCGTCACTGATCGCCTCAACCTCGACAAAGGAGAACTCCTCCTGCGTCTCCCCTGCACCGATACACAGAGCGTCCAAATCCTCCGTCAACCGCAAACAGACCTGACTATGTCCATCGACGCTCGCAATGCGCCGCACAACGTCCTAGACGGCATAGCGGATGTCTTCAAAGTAGCGCAGAACATGACCACCGTACGCACCTTCAAATTTGCCACGCCAAACGACTTGCACGCGTTCCAAACCGCTATCACGGGCTTCACGGTCCGTTACGACGGCCTAGCAAGCACCCTGGCCATCTCCCGCCGCATGATGGTAGTGCCCATCTACCACAAATGGGCCGCCACGAACGTGCGCATACAAATCGTCGCAAATGCGCAAAACACCGTCTTTAAACTACTAGCCTTCATGGAGGACTTTGCTCACGCGGAAGCTCTATGCTTCCAGGTCAAGACTACCGACGTGTTCGAGACTATCAAGGGAGATGGCAAGCACAAGAAGTGGGCGATCAAGATGGTCGATGCAAAGTTCACGCTTCCTGCGCCACAGGGCAAAGACGAGCAGTTCTCACCTGAGGAGAAGGCGGCGAGGAGGTTCGTCAATCTGGAAGGATTGGACTATGCGCAAGAACACGACGATATCACCGTGGGCTTCGAGACTCAAGAAGGTACGCTGCGGCCTCACATTCCGTCATGTAAATTCCGTGTTCCAGCTAACATTGACTACAGCTCGCGACGATTTTGCAAAAGCGCTGCCAGCTGCAGCTACAGGCAAAGCGTTCACATTCATGAGACGCATCTAAGCATTGTTGTTATTATGCTCGCTCTCATATTTCTGCATTCGGCAAAGCACAGCATAGCGGCTCGGGTATGGCGTTTCAATCTTTCGAAGGGCGCGTTATCGGCGTTTGAATCCACCTTTTTTGTTGTTGGTCATTGGCGGGGTCGCTTGCGTGCTGCCCGGCATCATCATCATCTCTCAATGGTTGACTGACCTTTGCAACCACCTTTCTTGATTATAGACGCTTCTCGCAACGCTCCATACCCCATCTGCATTCTCTAGATCGAACTACCAATACAATCTCATTTACACCTCTCTCTTCCTATCACTCCACTTCCACACCATCGAGATGCCGGAACAAACACCACCACCACCACCCAACCCAAACCTCCCCGACGCCAACCCACCACCACCACAATCCCTCTCCTACGCACTCTCAACCCTCGGCATCCACGGCGACGACCCCATCAACTCCGCCACAGACGTCGCCCCTCCTCTGCACGTCTCCACCACCTTCCGCTACCCCAACGACCCCTCCCTACTCAAACCCGTCGCAGACCTAGGCCTGGCCGACCGCGCCCCGACCGCTCCAACCCCAGCAGACTCCCACATCTACTCCCGCGCCACCGCCCCGAATGCCTCGCGCCTCGAGCTCATCCTCACGCAACTCCTCGGCGGCGCGCCCTGTCTGACCTACGCGTCCGGTCTCGCGGCCTTCCACGCCCTGCTCGTGTACCTCAACCCGAAGGTCGTGGCCATCGGCGCGGGTTACCACGGCTGCCACGGCGTGCTGGAGATCTACCAGAAGCTGACCAAGTGCAAGATCGTGGATCTGTTCGACGAGGCGAGCTGGGACAACGCAGAGGAAGGCTGGAGTCTGGGCGAAGGCGACGTCGTGCACCTCGAGACGCCCGTCAACCCCACGGGCAAGGCCTACGATATCCGCTACTTCGCCGACAAGGCGCGCGCGAGAGGCGCCAGTCTGACGGTCGACGCGACGTTTGCGCCGCCGCCGCTGCTGGACCCGTTCAAGTTCGGCGCGGATTTCGTGATGCACTCCGGGACGAAGTATTTCGGCGGCCACTCGGATATGCTGTGCGGCGTGGTGGGGATTTCGAAGCACAGGGAGGGCTGGGAGAGGGACTACTGGGGGATGTTTGGGGAGAGGATTCATCTGGGAGCCGTGATGGGGAATATGGAGGGGTGGTTGGGGGTGAGGAGTCTGCGGACGCTGGAGCTGAGGGTGTTGAGGCAGAGCGAGAGTGCTGGGAGGCTGGTGTGGTTTTTGCACAAGGCCGTCAGCGGCGAGGATGAGAGCGAGGAGGGGAAGGCTGTGAGGGCGGTGGTGGGGAGTGTAGAGCACGCGAGTCTGCAGGAGGAGGACATGGCCAGGGGGCAGGATGGGAGGATCGGGTGGTTGAAGGAGCAGATGCCCAATGGGTTTGGGCCAGTGTTTGGCATGCATCTGAAGAAGGCGG
Source organism: Cladosporium oxysporum (assembly GCA_035771495.1). Lineage (NCBI taxonomy): Eukaryota > Fungi > Ascomycota > Dothideomycetes > Cladosporiales > Cladosporiaceae > Cladosporium > Cladosporium oxysporum. The sequence goes on from JAWNKS010000010.1 coordinate 1,947,901, forward strand.
AGTTTGCGAGGAGGCTGCCGAGTAAGCTGCACTTGTTCCACCATGCTACGAGTCTGGGCGGAGTGGAAAGTCTGATCGAGTGGCGGAGCATGAGTGATAGTACGGTTGCTCAGACGCTGGTGAGGGTCAGCGTTGGTATTGAGAACTGGGAAGATCTCAAGAGGGACATTGTCGATGGTTGCAAAGCGCTTGCAGCCGAGAGCACATAGCTGGGAGGAATGATAGTAACCAGAATATTCGAGGTCCACGCTACATGTTAACAGACCATGTCAATCGATGTGCCTATGCTTGCCTGGAGTACAAGATGCAGTCGCACCGAGACGGAGCGTGATCCGTCTAACGAATACATCAGGACTTCCTTCCAACATGAAGGTTTAATTTTGAGATGGATTGATCATAGGTCTGCATTCGATGTAATCACGTGACAGAGCACGACGAGATGTCCATAGCTTAGTAGGATGGGAATGTGCCATGGAATTTTTACACACAGATTAGCATACGGGCCATGCAAAGTCTGCAACTTTCAACGTCTACGCCGACGTTGGAAGCAACAGCGGAATGCTTGCTTGCTTGCTTCGGCCAGCGGACGTGCGCAGAAGTCTCGGATGCTTTTCTTTTGGTTCTTTGCTTCTACAGGGGCTCGGGCAAGCATTGGATGAATTTTGAGTTTGAGATCCCTCCTAGATATGCTGCAGTAGTGGGAAAGGTTCGCGTCTGTTTGTCTCTGTCACGTCTCAGACGCGTACGTGATGAGAGGAGAAGAGGCTGGTCGTCAAACACAACCCTCCATACACTGTGCAGATCTGACGGGCGCGCGTGTGTGCCGTTATCAGTTCATGCGCGTGTGTAGTGTGGTTTCGGGTTCAGTGCTCCTCAGGAAGAACAGACCCGAGCGCTGCTGCTGAAACTGCGAGCCGCCTTCCCTGCAAGGGGCTCGAGCGCGCGTGGAGCTATCGTCCATACTTCACAAAGCCTTTTTTGTGCTATCCTGAATCGCCTCGATAGGCACTCGTCTTTCATTGGACTGTTGTAGAAGAGGCTCTTTCCATTGACTTTGCGCCATCATGTCCCTCGCTGATCAAGTATGGTAGCTCGATATAGCTTCATCAAACTATCGACATGGACATACTGTACGTATTGCTGTGCATACATACACACAACCTTGAGATACTGAGTATTCCTGAAGCATGGACCTGCATGCGTGCACCCTAGTCGACTCGACGGTCCCCTCGGCCCAGGGTGGCAGCTTACATATTGCGTAACCGACCATGATGCTGCCGCTATTTTGCACGGTGGCTGGGCTTTGTTTAGTGTGTGTTGCCAGGTCCATAATCTATTTGCTCATCAGCGTCGCGCTGCTGCTTCTCCTTGACAATCAATAATCGACGGTACCGTCGCCCGTTATCTACCGCGACACTGACTTTCACCCTTACGCACACACGCAGGCGAGCATGGCCGCTCGCGCCTCCGATGCTCCTCGCGTGGAAACCTCGAGCCGCCAACGCTCCAGCACGCTAGCGTCATGTGACAAGGCTGCATCGCCAGCCTCCTTGCAGCAGCAGCAGCAGCAGCAGCAGCAGCCGATTCCTCTTCGAGCGCGCCGGCGCACTTTGGGACAGAAGGACGATGATCTTGCCGATGAGCAACAACGACGACGACGATCCAGCCTGTTTATAACATCGCAAGCCGAACCCACGCCTGTGCCTGCCATTCCGAAGCACTTCCTGCATGCCCGCAACTCTTCGCTGCCGCTCCACCATCACTCCCCACGCTCGCATGCAGCCCCGAGTACTGCTGCTGCTGCCGCTACCACCACCACCCCGAGCACGCCTGGCAACACACCTCCCGCCTATAGCGCTCGCAACCACGCCTATAACAGGGACTCTCGCGGCGCTCCAGCTTCCTCGCCGCTGGCCCACGACTTCGACTTCAGCTTCACCGTAGACACGCCCTTGCGTGCCCTGTCGCAGGCTCAGGCCGCCCACCAGACGCCCCGTGGCGCTACCTCCTCCTCCTCCTACTACTACAATTCCTCCTCTCCAAGACTCGCGCCCCGACATGCTGTAACTGCCAACTTCAGCACCCCACGTCCAACTCTCCTGCCTCCCAACACCTCATCCCACACCCGCGCAGGCTCCCTCCCAACCACCACTCCCAACGGCAAACGCAGGCCCTCCAAGAACGAGGCAACACTCGAGGCCTTGACCGCGCAAGACGCCGCCGGCATGGGCCAAACACAGCCCGAGGCGAACGCCGACTTGTTCCTGCAGCTGGCCGAAGACGCCAACAGCTCCGATAGCGAGCCCACCCTCACCCAGCGCGCATCCTCGCGCGCAACCTGGAACGACACTCGACAGCAGTCCGTGCCATCCTCTCCGCGCACATCTGTGGAGAATGGACGACCGCGCGCTACACGCCCGTCTGCAAGCCGACCCTCCTCAAGATTCAGCACACACATCGACACGAACCGCGCCAACAACGGCTACAGAACTCCCGGCCCCGCGTCAACAACAAATTTCACGTCACCACGCTACGACCAAACGACTCCGAGCAGCGCCCATTTGAGGCGCAAGCCTCCATTCTCAAACGCGCCCGATTGCTCTCCAAGATCCGCGACTCAGCATTATGAACGGACACAATCCCCAGAAAAGTCACCAGAACTGCCAACTTTTGGCAGGCGTCGACCTTCATTCGGATACCCCTCTTCGACATCCCATACCAAACGACACAGCGGTATCTCTGCCAAACCTCAGGGTTCAGACGGTGAATCACCCGCCAACAGCTCTGAAGCGAAACAGTCGGCTGCCGAGTCTGACTCTGTTGACTCACAAACTGCGCCTTCAACGGTTTGGGACGAATTGGACGACCTCAAGTCTCGGATCAAGAAGCTGGAGCTGACTGGAAAGATCCCTTCGACTTCCAACGCCGCGGTCACTGGTGGAGGCGCGAGTTCTGACAGACCTCGCACTGCTACAACGGCGCCCACTACTATTAACTCGTCGCCCAAGCAGGATCGCAAACAAGATCAAGATGCTGGCGCTGGCGCACAGAGCTCAAAACCACCTACTCCTACCTCACTGACATTGGCTGACATTCACCCTACCTTACATGTTGCACTGGCAAAGGCGAAATCTCTACTCAGTGCCACTCTATACCGCACACTGGAAGCGACTGCCATGGACGCCTTGCAGCTGGTAGCAATGACTGGAAGCGCTGGACCGCAAGGGACCACCTTTTCTGCTGCATCCATCATCAACGGCGTCACCGTCTCAGATCGCCACATCCGGCGCAAAGCCGACATGATGTGCCGCAATCTGACGGATCTCTGCTTAGCTCTTTGTGAGGGAAAGCACGAAGCGCCTAGTATCATGTCTTCGCCAGTTGCTATCGAGACGCCTCCCAAGATCTCAGGGCCCAAGCCAAAGTACTCGCGAGCAAGCATGGCTTTTGGAGAGGACCTGAACAAGGCGGCAAGTCGGCCTTTTAGCCGTCTCGAGGCGCGTAGAAGCAGCATTTTGGGCCTTCAACCGATGAGCAGCCCTCAAGCGAGCGGCGATGACATATCGGCCTCCGAGCACGAAACGACACCATCACACTCTCAAAGGCTACCAGAACTGCAACGCCAAAGCCGCCTTAGTAACAGGCTGTCGGCGCCGCGCTTTGACCGCTACGAAGAACCTAGCGGTGATGAAGACGTGCGACCTCCTTCACGAGCAATGACAGAGTTTGGCAATTTCCGCTCGCCCCATCAGCAGCAAAGTCCCCGCGAGTACACTACCACCACGGCCAAACTACCACACCGAAGCCCAAGTCTGCGAGAATCCTTGAATGCTCGTCGTGCCAATGGCACCTCTACCGTTGGCCACCGCGAAATTCCACGTGTGGCATCGTTGACCTTGGATCCGAACCGAAGGCGCTTCCCCCGAGACTCCACACCTCCAGTTTTGGAAGAAGTACCAGGCGAGCAGGTCGACCTTGCATATCAACGTCGCCGTCTCACGTCGTTCGGCCACTATGTCAGTTCACGTCGCGCGGTCGACCTCTCTGCTAGTCGCAGCACGAGCTTGAGCAACCGACATGCCAACGTCATGGTTGAGTAGGACTCGATCGCTGCAGTGCTCCTTCGCTGAGCATTTGTTCTTTCATCCCTCTCGTATTTTTTTTCCGTCCAAATGGACCTGTACTTTCCTCGCTTTCCTTGTTTTCGTACCTTTGTCCTTCTCGGCGCACGGAATCGGAGGGTTTTCTACTTAGCGCGGCGCTTTTCTTTTTTGCTATGTCTGGGCTGGGGATCAAACAACTGATACACAAAAGGCGCACGAAAACATGCATGCCTTTGGGTTTTCTTTTGAGTTCTTCTCCTTGCGTGTCATGATAAGGGATTGATCGGGGAGTCTTTTGTAACAACTGGGCTCGGGGCGCTACAAGTGTTTGTTTTCTGCGAGGGATGGGACGATAGTCTTGAGACAACCTTGGTCTGGTGCGCTCGTCACCGCAGGGCTCTTGCTGCTACTTCTACTATGTATTCATATGGTCTCGTCTTGGTTTTGTGTGAATCTCAGAAATCATAAGTCTGCTTTGGAGAGGATATGGCTAGTCTGTGTCATCACTGACAACATAGGTATACGTCTGACGTGACATGTGACCACGAACTTTGGTTAGAGCAACTCGATCAGCCAGGTGCGTGCAGTTGATTTCTCATGCATCACGCTTAACAGTAGCAACTGAACAATTATCGATTCATCAAAGAATTGGTCTATGTAAATGTATGTACGAGTTCCAGGGCAAGAGTTGGATTTGTCTCTTCGAGTTCTTACATACATGTAGGGTTGGTCAATCAACGTGGGGGTGGACACACGTCACAGCAGCGCAGTCTAGACAACTTACAAAGTCAACAAATTGCCTTTATATTGAATCATCTATACGCCAAACCCTAGAAAGGAGCACACTAGATAAGATTTTGCGGCTGCACATAAATCCAATCACGACCTACGATGATACAAACCTAAGTCCAACGCATTACGAAAACCACGACAAGCGCAGAACACCATGGCCACACCTACACCCACTCCCCTCAAAGATCTCTCGACAGACCAATGCATCCTCCTTGCCGTCCACTACGCCTCCTCAGCAGACATCCCCGCCCTCCACTCCTTCACGCCCTCTCGCCCCGACGCCCTATCCTCTGAGCTCGTCCTCCGCATCCTCCTCACCTACCTCCCCGAAACCCTCGACCCAGCCCTCTACCGCACCTACGTCTCCGAAGTCGCTACCCGCCTGTACCTCGACGTCGACAGAGAAGATGTGCCCATCGACACCGGCCTCGTCAGCGACATCGACGCCGCCACCGCCCGCAAGAGAGTCAAGAAGCTGCGCCTGTGCGAGCTCAAACCGGTGCACTTCCCGCCTCACGCGCCCAAGGATCTCCTCACAAACTTCCTCTGCAACCGCTCGCAGAGGATAGACGAGGCGACGGGGATGCTCAATCTGGTGCTCGAGTTGGTCGGGCCGTTCTTAGAGGGCAACGATTACCTTCGGGTGTGGTTTGTGAGCGCTGTGCTGCCGCTGCTGAGGCTCAATTTCAACTTCTACCCCGAGGACCCAGTCGCGGAGTCTATTGAGGATTTGGGGCAGAGAGACGGCAAGGATGGTATGGAGCTACTGCTTACGAGGTCTCTGAAGAACGGCGCGGATGCTGAGAGCAGCAATGTCGCGCGAGACATGAAGAGCTTGGTTGGACCTTGGATGTATGGGCACACGGACCGCAAGAGGAGGAAGCTGGAATTGGAGAAGCAAAGACGGAATCCGGAGCAAGAGGGAGGGGCGGAGGAGAAGGAGGACGGTTTGAGCGAAGGCGTACGCAAGATTGCCCTTGATGGCGTGTCTGAGAAGGACAAGACGGGACATGACTGGGAGCATGCATACTATTGGATGGTGCAGAATGCGCAGGAGCACTTCCAACATATCACGCAGCTTATTGAAGAGTGGGATGGTCCGAGCGATGTGGACTTTGGTGGCTACGAGAAAGGCGAGCATCGCCCTTACTTGGATGATGATGTACAGCGGAAGCTTGAATTGCAGTATGCCCAGGCTGCTTTTGCTAGCTGTTACGCTGCACAGTCTTCGAGTAAGGAGACTATTCAAGGCGCACATGGAGTCCTGGCAAGGCTCGCAGAATTGCTGGACTTCCTACCTCCACCCGACCTTGCCACAAGTGTCGAGAGTCTGCCGCGTATAGAGCAGCACGCAACGGCTCTTGACGATTCGCAGACGCTGCAGGATCTGCTTCCTGACAGGTTACTCACCCCAGAACATCCTCTTACTACTCCTCGTATGGAGACATACATGCTGCTACAAATGCACGTGTACACAGCTTATCAGCTCGATAGTCTAGGATACACTGCCTCGCTGGTGGACGTCGCCAGGATGCAATTCTACGGCACTGCCGAGAGCCAGCTCGCTGTGCTGCAGAGGATGCTTCGTGGGCTCGCAGCGCCAGGCAAATCAGACAATACTGACTGGACAGCCTGTCGCAATAAGCTAGTCTGGCTCTGGAACTGGGGCATTGATCCCGACAACATGGCCGCAAACAACGGTGCTGGTGTCTTGGGCAAGATCGCCAAAGCCGACTTCGAGGCGGAAATGCTCAAAGTCTTCACGGAAACGAGTCGTAAGTCATGAATCCCATCTTCTCTTCCTAGTGGCCTACACACTTGCCCTACTTCTTCTTCTTCTCGCTCCTCCCAGCCCAGACACTTACCCATCTTTGCTCTCCTCCAGCCGATGCACTCGATCCCGTCCAGAACACAGACAGCACTGCTGGAACGCCACAGGAGGACGTGGGTTTCCCATTTGTCACGTCGGAAGAAGACGCCGCCCGCCTTCGTTCGAGTTCCATTGCTAATTTGAGATCTTGAATTACTTTCAGGCTTCCAGTTGATTGAACAGATTTACTTGAACGGCGAAACGGCTTTGCCTTCTGCTCGTGCTGAAGAGATACTATTGAGCAAGGCGCTCGAGGCGTACGATAGTGCTAGCAATGGCAACAAGACGAGAGGTGGCATCAAGAAGGCGAACGATATGTGAGTACGCATTGGGTGTTATGCGCGGTCCGATACTGACGTTTCATAGTATCACCGCATTCCGCCCTCGCTTCCCGTCAAGCAATCGATTCCGTGAGGTCGCGGCACTGATCGCGGCTACACACTCTCTGTCGTTCTATTCTCTGATTCTGCAGCATGGTGTTCCGTTCCAGCCGGTCAGCATCCGTGTTTCTCAGGATCCTATCGGCCTCATTACAAAGGTCCTCGAGCAAAATCCCAGAAGCTACACCAAGGTAGACGATTTGATCGCGATTGGGCAGAATTTGGTGTCTGCTGGCTTGCCGGTGACGGCAGGTGACAGTAATGTCGACGACCTCGACGATGCTGCCAGTGATGCAGAAGCTTTGGACATCAAGCGAAAAGACACCGAACGAAGGGTCACATTCATGGCCATAGAAGCCGCTCTCAGAGAGGAGGACTTCGAAACCGCTTACTCTTACATTGTCAGCCGTCTCACACCATCCAGTGCAGACATCACTGGTCCGAACAATGCTGCGCCCAAACACGCCCGCAACACCAGCACGGCCTCGGCTGCTGCTCCGAACAACGACGATGTATCCTGGCGAGCCGCTTTCCTCGCCGGCCGCTATCGTCCAGCTTCGACATCACCACCAACTCTACGTCGTCTCGAGCAGCGCACAGAGCTGCTTTCGCTCGCCTTGCTCCTAGCACCCGTCTCTGCTCTCACAGACATCCTATCCGCATGGCGGCGCTGCGAGGAGGAAATGACTGCTCTCCAGCTCTCACAAGCCCAAGCCGAACAAGAATTCGACGACCGAGCAGACCGCCGCGAAGCCCCTACACAGCTGCCAGGCCATTTCGGCCTACCTGGCGAGCAACCACAACTGCTCATCGGCCAGAAACGGCGCGAGATGGGCCGCATGGGCTCCGGGCGGGTCGAGGAAGAAGCCCCAGTCAGCATGTTCGACTTGACCCGCAGCGCTGCGCGTGCGTTCAGCAGGAACGCTTTCCCGCTCGGCGGACAAGGAGGCGAGCATGCGCCTGCGAGGGGCTCGGGCGAGAGCGCGAGAGGCATGGATGCGAGTGTCGATAGTCTTGGGAGCGCGGGCAGTGCAGAGACGGAGCAGCAGCGCGTGCGCAGGAGGGACATGGTTGCGAATGCCGTCAGCGGTGGCTTGACTAGTGGGCTTGGGTGGGTGCTGGGCGCTACGCCGGTGGATAAGTAAGCAGGGCGTGGAAATGGATGGTCTATGCAGGTGCGCTCGACATATGACCGCTTTGAGACTCGCCGTCGTCTTGCTTGCAGGAAGCTGTGATGGTGTACCGTCGTCGGTCGTGCGTATCGTGCTATTTGATCTGCATGGCGGTCTTCGGATTGGGACCGCCTAGAGTTCGAGACGCATCATCTTGTCAGCAGCTGCAGTGTGAGAGAGGGCTTACACATGATGGCTCATCTATAGCAATCGAAATTACAGTTTTGATATATAACATCGCTCAGGCGCCGTTTCTACCTTTGTCGTTTCGTCTTGCGCTCATCCCTTCTCATGCCATCTCATGTCGACTCATGCGGCAAACTTCCCTCCGCGCCACCACCTATAAGACCCTCCATTGTCCATGGAAAACATGGTGGATCAATGTTCCAAGTAAGTCGATACTCCATCGTTTCATCAGTCCAGCCCGAAAGTACAATGATGAAAAAACAACACGCGGCTTCCTCCACTGGACCTATGGTCCAGGATGCGGACATTTGGCTTCGACATCGTTTGAACAACGTACAAAGCACACATGGGCTTTCACTGAGGATGTGGATCCAAAGGGTTTGATGCTGACTTACTTTGAATGAATGACTTCTTAGAGGGACGTGAGTGAGACTGAATTGGGAGCTGGTTGTTTCCAGTCGGTGAGGAGGCTTGGTGTCTGTTTGGTGAGTCCAACATCTGTTTTTCTTCTGTTCTTGCTGGGTGGGCAAGCGAATGTGATGAGACTTGTACCTATTCACTCGCCGTTCCAGACTGGATCTTTCTTGGATCTGGGATGCGGAATGTGCATACACTCTCTGACAATCGCGCAAAGTCGTTCACACGAATTTATTTACGGTGCGATTTGGGTACATGGTATACTGACAACATTCGCTCGCAGAGAATGAAACATCGGCTTGAAGAGTTTGTGTGTACCAGTAGGGGAACGATACCAACCATTCGATAGTTCAGAATATTGCAGAGCTTGATCAAGAAAACCAAGAGCCGTTTCAGGGAGGTCGCCCAATGGTCGACGACGTTGGCCGTGTACGATTGTATGTGCAAGTGCTCGGCTCATGTGTAGGAGAGTAAATCAAAGTAAAGCCGAGCCATTGATATAGTGGGACGAGGTGACATCTGCACGTCGGTCTCGTAAACTTCCTGCGTTCTGGCATTGGGAGCGAAATGACTTGTGCGTCGGTGCTGACCGGCAACCCTTTCAAGATAGCCTTTCTCTGTACCAAATTGAGGTGTAGGTCGTTCATCGTGCAAGCTCTCACGTGCGTAACCTGCGCTATGCTACTTTCAAAACTGTCGATAAGCCGTATCTAATACACTGCGTGAGCAGGTTGTTGTTGTATGGTATTTCTTTGGACTAGAGAAAGAATTCGTAGTATTTTCTACTCCCTGGCTAGTTTTCAGAATCATTTTGTCGATATTGACGGGTTTTTCGGCAACGTACTTGGATCTCCCCCCCATCCAAGTATTACGATGCTTTTTGAGAACGATGGATGAGCCATCGCTGAGTCCGAATGAATCATCGGCGCTAGAACGCAACCAGACACCGGGCACGGATGTCCTTTCAGCTCCGACTTGCGCCAATGCAACCTGAGCGACAGTGATAAAGGACGCCGCTTGCCCCCTCAACCAGCGTCACTATCACTCACGCGCACCGCAATCCGACTCACCTCCTCTCAAGGAATCTTTGAAGGCTTCCGGCCTCGTATAAACGAGGCCCCTACCCCGTGTATCAAGACTCACAACAACATCTCCAACACGAGCCTCACTATGCAACAGACTGGTCTTCTCTCCAACTAGACTTCTCTGAGTTCCTAAACCAGGACTTCTCTCAATATGACCTACCCTCGACCCAGGATAGCTTTGTAAGCGAGGCTTCCTACGATATCGACTTCGAAGCTCTACTTGCCGCAACATCTGCCTGTGATTCCACAAATTCCACCACTGCAACGACTACCACGGATTCCTCTGCCACCCTGACGCCGGTCGATTTCTCGACACGGCAAGACCCCATCAACTTCGAGGCCCAGCCCTTCGAGACGTCTACTCCGTTTGACCTCTCGCCAGAGCTGGAACATGTCTCCTCTTCCCACAGCCGTCCCTCTGCTCGTACTATCGGCCCTCTAATGATCGACCTTCCAATCCCCGTCGACGCCCTCCCACTACCCAGCCACCAGCTCCAAGCCGGTCGCCCGACGCCCCCTCCCAGCGTCTCCACAGCCGGTCCGTCTTCTTCGAAGACGACCAGCCCTGCCATCGCCCCGAGAGCCACACGCGCCTCGCCCTCAGTTTCTGATTCCCCGGAAGAGGGCGGCGACTCGCGTAAACGCAAGCGTGAGCGCAACACCGAGGCCGCCAGACGCTACCGCCAGCGTCGCCAGGATCGCCTGGAGGAACTCGAGGAGGCTTTGGCTGCTATGCAGAAGGAGCGCGATGAGCTGCGCATCAAGCTCGCGCGCTCCGAGGCGGAGACTGACATTCTTAGAGGGCTGATGGCGAAGAAGTGATTGGACTGGGTGGATTGTTATGCTAGTACTATGATCAGACATGAATATGGTAAAAGCTGTTTTCGCCCAATGTGTTTTCAAAATCGTGCAAGTATTGAGGTCGTATCACTGGCATGCATGAGATGTAGCTGGCTAGCAATCGTGACAACTCTCGCGTTAGCGAAAACAGAGTGAATATGAAGCTTTTGAATTATATGACGAGTAATGTCAAAGATTTTCCGCTGGTAATCACAAGCCTGTGCATCGTGTATGGTATCCGCCTAAGACGTGTGTGATTGCACAACCTCAGGTATTATATGTCACGTGAATCCACTCTGATACATCGCGAGTAAAGCAAACCTCAGGTTGTCCGGCAGAAACTATTCATACGGACGCTCTTCCACCACCGAATCTGCTGCCGGTGTGCCGATGTCCCCGAGGATACACTTCCCGGTCGACAGGGAAGCCTGGGTGAGGGTTACAAACTCTAAGCGCTGCAGCATCCAATCCAAGACACGCGACACGTCTTCTTCGACCCTGAATTGCTCAAACCGGGTCTTCCACAGTCTCCAGGGGCCGAAAAGCATGCAGTGTGGGCTGGGTAGCATCTCGTATCACAGAGCGGGAAATCCCAGAATTCGCACTAGAAGAAGTATACTCGCTGTGCGTGTGTGTATAGGCGTGAGAACTTACCGAAGATACTACACGGCGCGAGCAGTTAGACTACCAAACAAACAGCTGGTCCATCCGCTGTCAAACACGTGTGTCAAATTCGGTCGCGAAATGGTTTCACGATGCCTTACTCACAGCCTTCAGGCTGAAATCGGTAGCATTTGTAAGGCGACATGGCAGGGCTACGTCGCAAGACGCATAAGAATGGATACTGACTAGCAACTGAGGCAAGCTACGCGCATGCAACGCTGACGAACACCGCGTAGGACCGAAATTGGGAAAGTCCAGACTATTGGAAAATGTGGTGAAGCGTGTAGCCTCAGAGCCTGCATGAGACGAGAGCGGGTCTTCGCTTACAGATCGCACAACGGTTTCTGCAACGTTTGGGCACAGGGTCGGGGTCGCTTCGACAACGCAAAACGTCCTGTATAGACAAACGTTGTGCTTGTGCGCAGTTGTCTGCCAGCAAGCATGGCGAGGACGGAGAGTGATCGCCGTCTTTGCTGTGAGCTCCGGAGCTACGAAGGATTCAGAGGTCGTCAGCGTGCGAGCACGACCATGCGCTGGGTCAGCACGGCTCGAACTACCCCTAGCTAGTCAGTTTCGCGGTCCATAAAAATAGATTGCCCACATTCTACCTGAGGCAAACGATTAAGCGAACGTGGAAGTGTATCTGGAGGAGAATGGAGAAGGTGATTTCGTGGAGCTTAGGGTTGAGCATCCGAGATGCCTTGAGTGTTCGTGCAAGTTGGGATGTGGATGAAATGCCGCGATGGGACGGCAGTAACGAGCGGTTTCTTTGTTCGATCGTATTAGAGCAGCACAAGGTTTGCGTCAGACCTTCAGAGAAGGACAAGGGGTCTCAAAACCGGCGATATGAAACCGAAGGCAGTCAGGCGGGCAGCCCAGCGTGTCAACAGTTGCAACCTGGGAGTCGAGAATGCAATGTCTGCAAAGAAGGCAGAATGGAAGGCATCGGTGCTTCACGGGCGTGCGCATATGCAAAGGGCTATATTATATATGCAGATGCCCCGAGGCCTTGTTCTCGCGGCTTACGAGGTGGGCGTTGGCTCGAAAGCGTGAAAGCGGAACTGGGCTATTCTTAGCCGCTTTGCGAGACGGCCGGCGCTTGCTTGACGCTTGATCGCTTGATCTTGTCCCAAAACCATCCACTGCCAGCCAGCCTGCTCGCGCTCCCCTCGTCGTTCGCGGACGCACTCAAGCGCACGGCTGCTGTTTACCACACACACACGCACCGACTCCATACCACTCCTCCTCCTTCACCCAGTCCTGTGCAAGGCCGCCCGGCGACAACTCACACCCCACGAGCCCGCATCCCTGCGACCAGCCAGCCAGCCTTACGACCGCCCACCACCCGAGCGCGTGCCCTTCTCTTTGTTTCACCTTGCGCTGCGCCATCAATAACAACAACAACACCCACCGCCATCCCGGGGTCGAGACAGCTCGCAGGCTGTGTGGAAGGCCGAAGAAGAGCACACCGGAGAGCTGGTGTGGGAAAAGTACACTGCAGTCGCTTGCCAGTGTTGCTGTTGGAGCCGACAAATACATCTGCCCTCAAAGACGGCTGCGTAGTCAGCTCGCTTTGCACGCCTGAGCAGCAGGAGTCTGCCCGCCGAGCGCAGAGGCCTACGACAAAAAACACTTCTCATCATTTCTCTCTTTCGCGCCCAGTTCGAGGTCTTCCTTGGACTTAATAATCCGTAAGTCCGCCAAGCTTCACGTAGTAGTATCGCGCATGGCTGCGTCTAGCCTCAAAACGAGATAGACCCACGACGAGACCCAACAAGCGGTCGAGGCCTGTTGTGTTTATGGCATGTGCCCTCTGCACGCGAGAAATAGATTGGCAGCTAGAGGCTGGTGGCAAAGAGCCTTGGTGTGCTGATTGGACTGCAGCTACAGACGATCGCAGCGCTTGCAACACAGCCGCCATTGGCCAGCCGGGGCGCTTCCTTTCAACTCCTCACGACCTTTCCTTCACCCACCACTGCCTTTCCACGCGGGCATGCAGTAGTGACTGCGTTATTCTAAGAAAAGCAACACACTCTCCTTACACGCGCTTCGTCCCCTCGAACCTATCGGCACAGCGCCCTAAGCCTGTCGTCCTTCTTCTTGGCACTTTCTGAGGTCCGGCATCTCGCCAGTCGCTGGCTTTCCTGGAGAAAGCTGTTCGGTACGTTCCTTCTTCTCTGTTGCGCAACCCGCCCGCCACGACTTCTTTTGGGTCTCCCCGTTGTTGCCTTTGGTCCTCCCAGGTTTGACCTGGGCCTTGCAAGCGCTATTGCTTCGTGGTGTTGATGCTTGTGCCCTATCTTGGTCTTCAAGCTCACCACTTGGCCTCGCACTTACATCTTTCACTGCCCTCGTCTTTCATCGTTGTTGACTATAGCAAGCGGCGCTGGTAGCTGCTCGTTTGACACAGCCTACTAACCATGGCCGACCATAGATCCTTACCAGCCAGTGAACGCACTAGGCGCATAACACATTCTCCACGCTCGATTGACTGGAGGGCATACACTCGGTTTTGGTTCAGACCAGGCTCAGACAAACCAGTCACTGAACCAACAGGGCCTTCGACTCCAAAGGTGTCCGCGCTGGCCGTCTCTCACACCAACATGTCCGCAACCAAAGAGCTACCCCATCCAGCATCTTCCAGTCCTTTAGTTGACTTTCCCACCGCTACAGACTACGCAGAGAAGATCTTCGGCCGGTTTCACCATCATAATATCAGCGATTCGAGCGCAACCTCGAACGACTCTTCGCCTACCACAACCTGTTCCACCGTCGACGACTCTAGTGCAACAGAACCTTCCCCGGGTTCTTCGCCGGAGTCTCCGCCACCAAACTCGTTCAAGACCGGCATGTTTCGCCCTCGCACTTCACATGAGCAAACAGCTCCCTTCTTTGAACTCCAGAAGGCTGCTCCACCAAAGAAAGGCCGCAATCTGAAAAATCTGGCTGTGAACACGACTCGGACTCCTGGACGGGCATCCTCGACTACCAGTCTACCACTTTCACAAACACAGGCCGTCGAACCTGACCCCAGTATCATGTCGCCGTCCTTCGTCAAGCCACCCTCGCCACCGAAGCGAAAGCCCAGCAATCTTGGCCTGACAATACGAACGCCAGCAACAATGAATGCTGCGCCGCAACAGATCAAACTGACCATCCCTGCGACACCCTCTTTCGGAAGACCCGGCACTCTAAGACACTTTCAGTCCAGTCCTTCATTACCTTTGTTTCCGGTACTTGGCAGCGATCACGCAATGGCACCCAAGGTGTACCAGAACACTACTCTAGAGACAATCATCTCCCCAACAGAGCCACCGCAGATACAGGCGAGGGTTGACGAAGATCAAAATTTCGACATCCCGCTCTCGAGAGAGGAGAAGCCGGAGGCCTATCCAGATGGACCGATCTGTGTGCATGAACCATACATTGACCTGTACTTGGAACCTACTGCGGAACAAGCACGGGAGTACGACGTTGTGATGAACGTTGCTGTGGAAGTCAGGAATCCTTTCGATCCTTTGTCAGAAGAGCCCAAGTCACCTGAACCAGAAGTCAGACTCGACGGTGGTGGCGGAATCCAGTACGCACCAAAACGAGAACATCTCGTTCGCCCATCCGAGCAGCGTCAGCCAAGCTCGCCAACAACACCCAAGGCCATGCCGCTAGGCCTCACAACGCAGGCCGTGGCGACGTCCGACAAAGACGTGAAAGACCCGGAATATATTCACATCCCTTGGGAACACAACAGCGACATTGTCCCCGATCTTTTGAGGCTGTGCAAAATTATCGATGAGAGGGTTACCCAGGGAAAGAAGGTGCTGGTGCACTGCCAGTGTGGTGTCAGCAGGTCTGCAAGTCTGGTCGTAGCGTACGGCTTGTACAAGGATCCATCTTTGAGCGTCCAAGAGGCGTACGACGCTGTTAAGGCGAAGAGCAAGTGGATCGGTCCGAATATGGTTGGTCTCGTTGACTTTGGATTTTCCGGGCTGGAGCACGTGCTAACATATTTCCAGAACTTCATCATGCAACTGCAAGAATTCAGGTCAAGCCTCGCTCATGGTGGCCTGCTTCCAGAGAACCGCGGATTGTCGCCGATTACCCCTGCATCTGCACTCAATGAATGGCGCAGTCCGTTCTCAGCTCGGTCGACAGAGTCAGGTCCTCTTTCTGCGGCTCTTTCCGTCGGATCTGCCAACTTGAACCGCCCAATTCCTGACGCCGACTCGCTGCCGGCACTAAGCCCTGGTCCATCTTCAGCGCCTTCTGGAATGCCGTGGCCCAAGGACAGCACTACACCGGATTCACGACCACGAGCATTGAGCTCGGTCAGGACGTCACCGACTTATGTCGATCCTGCAGGTCACGTTATACCGTCACTGAACATTGTTGAGCCTGAGCGCTCAGAGATCAAGACAAAGACCGTTACTGTGCCTGCTTTCCCGTATAGTAACGACGAATCTGCAACACCAACGGAGCCTCTTGCATCTCCACGCTCGACGGAATTTGCGATGGCACCTCTCAAGCCTTCTGCTGAGGTTGACTCTGCTGATGCTTTCGGATTGATGTCGCCCACATCTACAGAATTTGTGTCTTCGCCCTTCGACCGATCTGCGTTGTTGGCTCAGCTGGGCATGGGCTCGATGCAGCAACACGACCACGCACCGATCCGAACGCGGTCTAACAATTCACAGCAGAAGTCTCGCAACCTTGGCACGCCGGCGAGGAAGACCTTACGGGGCAAGATCTCATCACCCAGCATCAGGGAACAGCAAGAGCTTCAGCGCTTGCAGGCCGACATTGAGAAGAAGCTGCATATCGAACAGCAACAGATCCATCAACACCGGGATCAAGATCAACCGACATTGACACAATCGACAAGCGGTACAAATCCCACAACCGAAGGATTCGGTGATGCTCTCATGTCACCGCGTGCAACAGAATTCACAGACAATCCGTTCGCGATTTCACTAGCACCTCCACCGGCTCCCACGAAGCCAGATGAGCAGAGATCGACTGGCCTAGACCCGCGTAGCCCAGCGCACAAGGGTGTCAGTCCCATCACTCGCAACATTGGCGACGTGCTATGACCTTGATGATCCGCAGCAAAATGCTGCAGGCTCTCTTGATCTGTATACTGATAGACGTTGTACATCTATCGAATACTCATACAAGCACGTTGAGCAGGGAATTCTAGAAGTTCCGATATTGGAAAGACATCCAAGTCGTCGTCCTTCTGAGGGATAGCCAGAGGCCACCCTCACCAATTTTCCCTTGCTTGCTTGCTTGCTTGCTTGCATTACGTTCTGAGCTCCGCATTTTCACGCGATCGGCGTTGACTGGCTTCTTTTTTTGTTTCCTTTTCTCGCACTTGTTTCTCTTCTGGATTTCTTTTCTTTTTTTTTTTTTTTTTGTTTTGTTTGTTTGTTGCACTGCGCAAAATCACATGAAGGGACGAGACGGATATACGGTGAGGGCAATTACCCTTTTGTTTTTTAGTGTTTCGTAGAGCCACTCCACGGACAGAGGACTCGAAGAGTGGGCGGATGGATGACCGGCGGGGAAAAGCATGCGCTGTTGTGGTTGCAGGACTATGTAGTCATTAGTCCGAATGAAGCATGCGTCTTTTTGATCATTCATACTGGTATCTTGGTGTTAGGATGTGTTTCATCTGAGGTCGAGTTGGCTGGAGTCATTCGACGACGACCTCCAAGTTTTGACTTAACGTGATGTCACAGGCACATTATTACTGGGTGGTCAAGCGTATGATGAACAGCTATTGTGAGAGCACGCATTGAAGACATTGAGGATTTTACAAATTTTTATTGTTTATTTTTGCATACAGTAAAAGTCATCCCGCGCAAATGCAGGTGCTATATGACACTCAGTATCCCTATCCATACTCTCAACATCTCAGCAAAGAACGCCCCCGAACGCCAACACGCGTGATTCTTCCGGATCCATCTACTCTTCTGCGACCCAGCCGTATGCAATACCGGTCAGAAGACCAGCGCCCGCCCACAAGCCCGACCAGCCCAGCGCACCCACGACCTCGGTGCCTTGGATCGTAGCGAAGACGCGAATGAAGGTGTTGACGAAAGAGCTCAGTACAAGCACGAAGGTGCGCTTGGTCAGCACCTGGGTGCGAGCGCTGAAACCGTCGGGGCCGAAACCGAGGTTGTACGCGATCGTCTGGACGAGGTTGGCGTTCTCGGAGTCGAACTTGGTGGGCGCGGCGATGGCGTCGAGAGAGCGCAGGAGCTTGTTCGAGGCGGCGACGGCGGGGACGAAGAGGAAGCGGGTGGTGGCCAGGCCGGCGGGCGCGGCGAGGGCGACTTGCAGCAGCAGGTTCTCTTCGCGGTCGTGGTGCAGGGTGCGCAGGTTGTCGAAGTGGGTGACCATGTAGACGGGCAGCCAGGTGAAGGCGGAGGTGTAGAGGGTGACGGCGTAGATGGCGGCGCCGAAGATGGTGACGAGGCCGAGCACCTGCCAGTCGCGCACAATGGCGCGCGCGGCGGCCCTGGTCAGCCTGGCGTGGGTGGCCGAGGCGGAGCCGCGGGTGAAGAGGGCGAAGGGAATGGCGATGCTGAGCAGGTCGGTGGCCAGGGCGGGCAGGACGGCGAAGTCGTGGGCGGTGTAGAAGGCATTGAGCAGGTAGTAGTAGGGCAGGTTGCTCAGCAGGGTGAGCGCGGTCAGGTCGAGCCAGTCGTAGCCGGAGGAGAAGGCGAGGAGGAGCGAGACGACCTTCCAACTCACGACAGCGGCAACCTCGCCGTCGGAGGTCAAGTCGCGGCTGACTGCGGCCAGCTCGAGGCCAGTGAGGTCGGCGAGGGCGCTGTAGGCAAATGCGCTGATGCTCAGGCTGCTCACGATGACCAGCGGCAGACGCAGCCAGGTGGGCAGCCTCGAGGGCGACGGCAGCTCTGGCGCTTCCATCTCCAGAGGGTCGAGGCTTGCGACGGGCTCCGAGGCGAAATCACGTGTCTTGACTTCGGTGTCGAACTGCTCGTTGGGCCGGACTGCCAGGAAAGGAACGTGGGATGCCATCAGGAAAAGAAGAAAAGAAGTGCGTGTTGCGCGTGTGAGGGAGATTCTCGTGCGTGCGTGCCCGTTTCGCGTCGTCGCAAGAGTGCAAGCAAAGCCTTGCGCTTTTGCTTTGACCTGCCCGTTTCCGCGGTGACGCTGTTCTTCACTCAACTACGTCATCTGACATGGTCTGTGCGAGGCACTCATGTAAACAACATGAATTCACTTGTTGCATCAATTCTTCACGATGCTTTTGAGCCGTACAATAATCTACATACGAATTCATGATGATGACTTGCGGTGTTCGCCTCCAAGTATGCACTACAGTCATCTCTATCTCTCTCTGCGCAGACCTATAAGCAACGACGGCATGGCCTAGTTATTCGCATAGATCGCAGCCAACTTCGGCCCTGAATAATGTGACCGTGAGTGCACAAGCCACCAGAATCCCGTGACTACCAAAACACCGACAAAGATGACCGAGTTCCCTATTGTTCCGTCAGCTTCGTTCGACTATCCAAGAATCATCACAACTTACAGTTCATAACCGAAACCGCCACCGGGTAGGCGTATGGGAAGCAGAAAAAGATGTTGAAGAACACAATCAGGACGCAAGCTATGCCGTTGATCACAAACCCTGCATCGCCCATCCAGAACGGCCCTTTGGGCGTGTTTTGTCGCTTGCTCAGAAGGTGCGGCAGGATGGCCAAGAGATAGGACATCGTCGTGAGTATGATGAAGCTGCCGACCAAAGCGTTGAAACCTGCTTTGGTGCCTAGTTGGATAGCACCGAAAGCGGTGCACAGGACTGCACATAGGACAGTGGCTTGGATTGGGCATGATAGTCTCTCGTTGACTTGAGAGAAGTACTTTGAGAAGGGAGTCGCGTCGTCACGTGCCAGCACCCAGAACGAGCGGCCGACCATCTATGCAGGGTTAGTATAGTACAATACGCATGGAAAATTGTTTTGACTTACTGTAATAGTCGTGATGTTGCATACGATCATGTTGAGGAAGACGATAAACAAGAGGCCGAAAGTGGCACCTTCGCTTCCAGTGGCCTGGCGGTACACTTCGGCGAGCGGGAAGGACCCACTGCTGTTAATGACAGCGTCAAGGTCGGAGATGCCATACAAGATCGTAATGGCATAACAGAGAGCTGTGATCAAGCCCAGCGAGATTTGGGCGAAAACTGCCTTGGGAAGATCGACCTTGGGATTGGGTAGCTCTGGTATTGATCAGCATATAGTACTCAACGTCGAGCATCAAGACTAAAGGCACTTACCCTCGGCCATATGAGTGATTGCGTCGGGTGTGCCTTGTAGAATATGTCAGTTGACGAGCATCGCAGGTCATTAGCAACGTGACCAAGCACTCACCGATAGCGAATGCACCATTGAGGACTCCAGCAAGAAAGCAGACGCCATTGCTCCATCCAGTGGTGTTCTCAAAGTCCCTCCAAACAAAACTATTACTAGCATGTTGGGACGGCATAGAAGCAACCACGATGATAGTCACAAGCCCGCCGCAAATGATCAGTGCCATGCCAACGTACTGCAAATGCGAAATGAGTCTGTTGAAAAATATCACAAACGCCGTGCAGAGCCACGTGATCGCGACGAACACAATGTACGAATGCCACGCCTCCACCACGAAGTCGGGGTGGTAGTTCGCGTACATCTCCACGACGACGTTTGCCGGGATCGAGATGACGGACGCCATGTCGAAGATCCAGCCGAAAAAGTTGAGCGCGCCGCAGAAGAAACCGATGCTGCGGCCCCATGAGCCTGCGGTCACAGAAGCCCAGTGGTATACGCCTCCCGAGGTCGGCATGCTGGAAGCGAGCTCTGCGATCGATGCGGCGATGAAGCTGTAGAATACGACCGCGACGATGAATTCGTACAGGATCCCGGGAGGGCCGCCATTGAGGACGGAGATGGTCAATGAGCCTCCGAGGACTATCCACGCTGAGTTGATGTTAAGCGCGATACCGCACAGCGACAGGAGCCCATATTGCCGTTGCAATTGATCCCGATGGCCAGACGCGTTGATTATCTCCCCCTCTTTGCTGATGATAGATGTCCGTCGATCTGAGAGGTCGTGGACAGTTCCTGGTTCGACGTAAGGGCCTTGTGGTTGAGGCTCGTACGAGACCTTCTTTTCTGACGACTGAAGAGCCTCCATTGTTGCGACGGCCGTAGTAAGGAACGACAAGATCCTAGAAAGATGTGATTACCAACGGCGCATCAACTCATCGCACTGACGAAGTCCGTAAAATATGTAGATCACCCGTTTAATCTAGACATAAAGACAAGCCCAAATGCGGATATGCGCGCCAATCGACCACTTCCCAGATAGTGACTAAACTCTACACGCTTTTTTTCGATGCACAGTAACAACGACATCGCCAGATAGCTACCGCTAAGACGTAACGCGAGCTGCAGACATCCAGCCTGCGAGCTGGCCGCAATCAATGGACGACATGGGTGCTGCTGACGCTTGATTGGTGCCGATAAGACCATATTTGAGGTGCGTCGGAGTTGGCTTGCGAGGCTTGCTTTGCCCTGCTTGCTCTTCGTCCATTGAAAGTGCCGCTGGGTATTCTAGACTCGCTTGCATAGATCTTACAGTAGGTATAGCCGAATAGGATTGCCGTCGCTAAGAGGGTTTGCCGCAGGTCGCCGTGTTGCTATCCAATGGCCGCTGTTCGAGCACGCCGACGTGCCTCGCTCGTGTCTCGGATGTTCACGATGCCTTGGTGCCCGTGGCACACGCCTATATGCCGGGCAGCTCAGAAGTGGATTATTACCCAGTCTGTGGTCTGACAATAGAGAAAGATGGCGTTGCATTTTGCCCACATTATGGAGAAGTTTTGTTATCAGAAGTGGAGCGCCAGCCTTCAGCCGCTCAGCAGTGTAACGGGTGATTCGAAAGCCTACACCAGGAGGCATACCTTCAAGCTTCGCCGATGAGATTCCCCGCGTAGAAGTAAGCATGTACGGTGATCGAGATAGGCGGGTTGCATTGTTCGATCCAATCTAATCTATCTTCTCTAGTGAGATGGTGGAGGGTGAAGCCCTCCGTGGGCCGTGCGACGATGGCAATTCCACGTCACCTCCTCGACAACGGACCTCTCCTTTCCCTCTACATACTCTCGCATATTTCGTCACAATAGTAATGGCCGACGAAAAAAAGTCGCGAAAGCGGCAGCGATAAGTAGCCGTATAGCTGCAGTCCAATCGCTTTCGGAAGTACAGATGGGGTCTACATCTACGACCCTTGTTCTCTTCCTGCATTAGCTTTATGGGCCCTCACATAGCTGTCGGCCAACTGAGCAGATAAGCATGCATACCCTCTCTTCTCCCCATACACCTACGCTCAGTGCCGTTTAGGTAATTGTAAATATGAATGTCACTGCAGCAGAGACCATGATACGGCTTGCAAGATGGCGCACTTCACGCCGGTCACCGCGGCGTCCGAATCAAGGTGGACCTTTGGCGCCTTTGTGTCATTGAAGAAGTACCTCATCCATTGAGAGTCGTCTCGCACCTCCGTTGAGCTTGCAAAGCACTCGCCGCCCTAAGGACCATGGACAGCTCTCAAGACCAGATTCAGGCCAACGACTCGTGGCTGCCAAAGATGTTCCGCAATTCCTCTGCGAACCCAAAGAATTTCGAGCGTACGCCAAACGAGCAGACTTCGCTGCTACCTCCGGACGATGATCATGCCGCCGGCGAGACTTACAGTATCACAAGTGATCCGAAGGAAGAACTCAAGCTCGTCGGTCACGAATTCTGGATCTTGTTCAAGGGAAGCTTGCCTGTGATCGTGGCATATTGTCTTCAGAACAGTCTTCAAACCATCTCGGTTCTGATCGTGGGCCGTCTGGGCCCGGAGGCACTTGCTGTGTCTGCTTTCTGCTACAGTGTGTATTCATAGCCATCTCTAATTATGAACGTTGGGGCTTTCACTGATCTTAGCATTTCAGTGTGGGCTATGTGCACCGCATGGCTGATCGGAATGGGCGGCACCACTGCCATCGATACACTCGCCAGCGCATCGTTCACGGGAGGCAAGAGCAAGCACGATTTGGGTATCATCTTACAACGAGCTTTCGTCGTGTTGAGCCTTTTCTACGTGCCAGTCGCAATCCTCTGGCTGTTCGCCGGGCCGGTCTTCCGCGCTCTCGGCCAGGAAGAGTTTATTGCACGCGATGGCGCCAAGTTCCTACAAGTGCTTCTCCCTGGTGGCCTTGGATACGTCTACTTCGAATGTCTGAAGAAATACCTCCAAGCTCAGGGTATCATGCGACCAGGAACTTATGTTCTGCTCATCACTTCGCCAGTCAATGCTGGCCTTAATTACCTGTTTATCTACACGTTCAAGAAGGGACTACTCGGCGCTCCTCTGGCCACGGGCATCTCGTACTGGCTGAGCTTCTTCCTACTGTTGGTCTACACGCGTTACGTCAGTGGATGGGAGTGTTGGGGCGGCTGGAGCAAGAAGTCTCTGGAGAACATTGGCACTTTTGCGCGCATCGCCGCCTTGGGCGTCGTCCACGTTGGAACAGAATGGTGGGCCTTCGAGATCGTTGCAATTGCCGCGGGCAATT
The DNA here is from genome assembly GCA_035771495.1 of Cladosporium oxysporum. Lineage (NCBI taxonomy): Eukaryota > Fungi > Ascomycota > Dothideomycetes > Cladosporiales > Cladosporiaceae > Cladosporium > Cladosporium oxysporum. The sequence continues at coordinate 1,971,044 of JAWNKS010000010.1, forward strand.
TGGGATCGCTCTCTTTGGCTGCGCAGTCCTGCATCATGACGGCCGACCAAGTTCTCAACACTATTCCCTTCGGACTTGGTGTTTCCGCAAGCGCCAGAGTTGGCAATCTCCTGGGCGCTCGCAATCCCACAGGTGCTAAAAGGGCAGCCAACACTGCCGCTCTTCTCTCCATGTTCCTCGGAACCCTCGTTCTTGCGGTCCTGATGGGCACAAGGAACGTCTTTGGTCGCATTTTCAACGACGACGACAGTGTCGTCCGCCTCACGGCAGAAGTCCTACCATATGTGGCTCTGTTCCAGATCGCCGACGGTCTCAATGGCAGCTGCGGAGGCAGTCTTCGCGGGATGGGACGACAGCACGTTGGCGCGGCCGTCAATCTTGTGAGCTACTACTGCGGAGCACTGCCTTTGGGTATCTGGCTGGCGTTCAATGGTTGGGGTTTGGCCGGCCTGTGGGTCGGGCAGTGCATTGCCCTCTACTTGGTCGGCTTTGCCGAATGGGCAATCGTTGCATTTAGCGACTGGAACAAGCAGGTCGAGAACGCGTTCAAGCGTATGGATCACGGAGCTGAAGCGGAAGTTGGCGGCGTCTGAGGGTAGATTGAATGCATGGCTTTAGATCGGTAGATACAACGAAAATTTCAATCGTTACTGAAGATCTGCCCACTTAAAAAATGTTACATAAAGCAATTCTTCCTTATTTCCTATCTTTCAGCCACAGCGCGCGCGTGGAGATGCCCAGAACCAAGGACATGAACTCCGGATCTGCACGCAGCATGCATGTAACCCCGGTCCTCTGAGCCCGGCGCCTTATCTTTACGCGCTGCCATCTGATCGATGACCAAATCGTCCATCCAACGTACAGACGGAGATTTCCAAGCTGTCTATTACAGAAGGAGAAGGTCGACTCGCTGTCCGCGGGCCCGTCTGCAACTAGCAAGGCGCTCCACGTGTGCGCCGGAAGCTGCATCTCCTCGCCTATCTCCAGGTACGACATCAATGGAGCTGCAGCATAGCAAGATGATGATGACATTTCTTGATGCCCGGAAGCTCTTGTTGGAGCTCCCTGGTCGTGGCAGTAGCTAGGTTGTTAGTAAACAGCGGATGTCATGACGAGGAGCTTTCCCGTGCGCATTGAGGCAGAAGATCCCTCAAGAAATTATCTGCGAGCTTTTATATCGAAAGTGTTCCCATTCAAGTGGATTTTTGAGTGATTGAACATCCCAATTTGCAATCATGAAGTATTTCGCTGCTGCCGCCGCCCTTGTTGGAGCAACCTACGCCCACGGCCATCATGAAGACCAGACTCCCATTGAGGGACCGCACCAAGGCCTTTGGTACAACACGCTTCCTGGCGATGGTGGCACCCAGGTATGGTGGTCTCTTTTGGTATCGACATGGGCTTTGTTGACAGCTGCAGGCGGATTCCGTCTTCTCGGGAATCTCGACTTTTGGTCGTCTCCAGTATGCTCCTTGCCTAGCCACCGACAAGGTCAAGTACGACATTGCCTTCCTTGGAGCTCCCCATGATACCAGCACAAGCTACAGGCCTGGTGCGCGTTTCGGACCGCAGGGTATCAGGCAGGGCAGTCGTCGTCTCAACTTGTAGTAAGTTTGATATTTTACTATTGCTGGAGTATGCACAATTAGCTGATCTCGACGCGCTCGATAGTGGAGGCTACAACGTGCCTCTCGCCGCCAACCCGTTCGACAGCTGGGCTACGGTCATCGATTGCGGCGATGTCCCAGTTACTTCTTACGATCCAAAATGGGCCATTCACCAGATCGAGGAAGGCCACAACAGCATCCTCATGCGCGACCCTGCCACTCACGCCGACGAGCCGGGACTTGCGAAGAAAGATAAGACTTTCCCACGTGTGATCACCATGGGCGGCGATCACTCCATCACTCTGCCTCTGCTCCGCAGCATGAACCGCGCGTATGGACCTGTGACTGTCATCCATTTTGATAGTCATCTTGATACATGGAAGCCAAAGGTCTTCGGCGGTGCCCCAAGCAAAGTGGCATCGATCAACCACGGTGAGTAGATCGCCCAAGATGATGTCCAAGACACTGGACTGACATATCCTCCTCACTCCGTAGGCACCTACTTCTACCACGCAGCCATGGAGGGTCTCTTGAAGAACGACACAAATATCCATGCAGGCATCAGGACCACGCTTTCTGGCATGTCCGACTATGAGAACGATGGCTATGTCGGATTCGAGATTGTTGAGGCCAGAGAGATCGACACCATTGGTACTGCTGGTATCATCAAGAAGATCCACGATCGCGTTGGTAAGTGCCATAATGGCGGTGTCGGGAGCGTGACGTCTTGCTGATGTTGTTCCCTAGGCAAGAACTCTCCTGTATACCTGTCAATTGACATTGACACGATCGATCCGGCATTCGCTCCTGCCACTGGCACCCCGGAGACCGGTGGATGGTCGACGCGCGAGATCCGCACGATCATTCGCGGCCTTGAGGGCATTAACCTAGCGGCGGCGGATATCGTCGAAGTCGCCCCAGCTTACGACACGAACGCAGAGCTCACTACCGTATGTCGTGCAAATGATCTGACTTTTCACCTCCTTAGCTAACGAATCGCTTCTTCGCAGATGGCTGCCGCCGACGTTCTCTACGAAGTCATGACACTCATGGTCAAGTCCGGTCCTATGTCTCTGGCTGGACAGAAGTCGGGTGGGGCTAAAGTTGACCTGTAGACTGTGCAAGGTGGGAGGAAGACGACGAAGACATTGCTGTAGGGAGAGGCTGTAGGGAGAGGCTGACGCGACAGGTCTGGTCGTGGTGCGATTGCTTAGGTGTCAGGTTGGAAAAGCATGTTCGGCTATAACAAAATGGTATAATTTGTCGACCATCGAGGTAATAGTCAAATCCTTGCTTGTGTCCGGAGTAATGCCCGCGCCGATAAAGTGCGATGATACTGCATCAGCATCGATCACAGGTCTGACCGTGATGGCTCCCTCAAGCGAACGGCTTGGCCCGTCCTCTACAGGCGTCCAGTGTGCTCATAAACTTGTGAACACTTATTATTATCCTGCGCCTCTTCCTAGACTTCGGTACTTATGGCTCTTGACATGAAAATGACTACGTCAACTATCCAGAAGCATAGCTGAATGCTAAGAGCTAGTGCTGGTTCTGACTGGGAATAATTAATGGCCTGATTCACTTTCAAGAAAGCGTACACAAAATTACGCGTAACAAATGGCTGTGAACAGATCGAGATCTACCCGGGACAAACGTCAACTGCCGCCGCCGAGCCGCAAGAGCACTCGGACGTTCGTTGATGGTCAGCCCCTCCAATTGCTGATCGCGAACAGGCCTGGATACAGCCCCAACTCCAAAATGCAGCCCACTCGTTTCTGATTTCACGCGCAGTCCCCTGCTGACCCTTCGAATCCAGGAAGACAAATACATAGAACACCTCAAGCCGCGATGAGCCGCAGGATAGGAAATTTCCAAATGCAATGGCAGCACCTTCCTCGCACAACTACAAACCACCTCTTTCCTCGATGCACGTCGACGATGTTTACGAACGGTTGAAGCAACATGACCCTGAATGGCTCGCTACGACTCTCAAGCAGCGCTGGGAGCATATAGCCACCTCCTCGAAATATGAAAATGATGCGATCAAAACGCCTCTGCTCACTGCAGCAGCGCAAATCCAGACCAAGAGCCAGTCCTCCATACATGCCTGGCCATTTGATGTCACATCACCAAAGCTCCCGCCAGGGCGCTTAGTCTCCGCGCATATCCAACTCATCAGATCTCACGACTGGGCCGCGTCAGAGCTTGGCCCGATGGAGACTTGGTCTGTGGAACTACGGCGCCTTGTCAACATGTGCATGATAGATCCGCGGCCTGCTGCTGTGTGGTGTAAAAAGAGTAGGAATATCATTTACAACGAAGGGTACGCGTCAATACTTGGGGAAAGGCATCCGTCTGTTCTAGGTCAGAGCTTCGTAACAGCATGGCCGGAGCTGATAGGGAGTTTTGACCAGCACTTTCTCAGGTGTGAGAAGACTGGAGAAGCTACAAGCGGAGACAACGCGTTCTATACAACGGAGCGTAATGGCTACAGCGAGGAACTGTGGGCGTCTTGGGTGATCATTCCAGCCATGGCGGAAAACGGTGCCATCGGATTCTACAACACTGTGTTCGAGATCACAAAGCAGGTGATTTCTGAGAGACGTATGTCCACCTTGATGCTGCTTGGGCGTTGTACTTCTGCAGCGACAAGTACACAGGATGTTTTCAAGCAAGCTTTGCGAGCCTTCGAGCCCAATCACTACGATATCCCTTTCGCGGCGGTTTATGCTGCTGCAAGTCCCGAAACATCCGTGCAATATTCACACACACAGAGCGAACAGCGCGATGCAGTGTCCGATACTTCTAAATCTTCTTCGGAACAGTCTTCCACATTCTCAGAAAAGCAATGGACACTGGAGGGCATGCTGGGACTGCCAGTCAAGTCCCCTGGCTTGCCTTCAAGGATCGATTCCGAGACCAGTGCTACCGCGATCACTTCGCTTTTCAACAAGATCATTACTACCGGCAAGATCACCGTGCTGAGGGTCGAAGATGGTACATTTCCCAAGGGCCTTGAAGGCATTGCCAAGTCTCGTGCTTTTGGCGACCACTGCACAGCTGCAGTGCTATGTCCGGTCGGACCTACAAATCGGAAAAATGTTCTAGGGTTCATTCTCATTGGCATCAATCCTCGCCATGCTTACGACGACGACTACAAGACCTTCGTCAACATTCTTTCGAGGCAGATGGCAACATCAATTGCATCTGTTGTACTCACGGAAGAAGAATTGCGGCGCACTAGAGTTGCAGCCGATTTGGCCACTCAAGACAGGATCAGGCTATCTGAGCAATTAGCTGTCACGAAGCAGGAGGCTGAGGCAAGTGAGGTGCGCTTCCGTCGAATGACCGAGCTGTCTCCCATGGCGATGTTCCACTTCGATGAACTAGGCAATGTCCTGTACGCCAATGAAACGTGGTTTGATCTCACGCAGCACCCTCGAGACTCTTTCCATCCATTGTCATGGTATGATGTGATCCATAAAGATGATCATGCTATCATGGACCGCGAATGGGCGAAGCTCACTGCTGGCGACCCTGTCCATTTCGAATTGAGGCTCAAACGACCCTTCGAGACTGACGAGTCGCTTAATGGTGAGTCCATTCGTGGAGAAACATGGATACTGGCATCAGCATACGCAGACAAAAACGAAGATGGGATGGTCAAAGGAATATTAGGTTGCCTGACTGAGATCAGCCGACAGAAATGGGCTGAAGGATTCCAAGCCCGGCGCACCGAGGAGGCTGTTGAGCTGAAGCGTCAGCAGGAGAACTTTTTGGACATGACATCTCATGAAGCTCGCAATCCTCTGTCAGCAATAACGCTTTGCGCAGAGAGTATTCTCACCACTCTGCAAGAGCTTTTGAGCATGAACGATGGGCAAGATCGCATACAAATGACAAAGGACACGGTCGAGACTCACCTTGAGAGTGCCGAAATCATCATGGCATGCGCCCAGCATCAGAAAAGAATCATGGACGATGTACTCACCCTCAGTAAATTAGATGCGGGCCTACTAATGATATGCCCGATCGAGTGCCAACCAGACGAAATCATCAAGCAAGCTTTGAAGATGTTCGATTCCGAGTTTTTGAAGGCAGACATACAACTCGAATACACGCTGCTTCCTGCGTACTCGGCTTTGAACATCAACTGGCTTCGTCTGGATCCTAGTCGCCTGCTGCAAATCTTGATCAACTTAATTTCCAACGCCGTGAAATTTACCGCGAACTGTGAGACACGAAAAATCACTGTGACCGTGGGAGCCAGTACAGAGCGCCCAGCCATCTCCAACGACGGGCTGGAATACCTTGCTGACCCAAACCCCAAGGATCCTTCAAAACCGCGTGCAGCCGATGAGGTATATCTATCTGTCACGGTCAGAGACACTGGACGTGGCATCACACCGGATGAGATGAAAGGGCTCTTCCAGCGCTTCATGCAAGCTAGTCCCAAAACATACATCAAGTATGGAGGAAGTGGTCTTGGATTGTTCATCTCTCGCGAATTGGCAAGTCGACAAGGAGGCCAGATCGGTGTTGCTTCAGAACCAGGGGTAGGGTCTACCTTTTCCTTCTACGTACAGGCTCACATATGTACCGCGCCACAGGCGAAGGGAACACGCGATACTCCATGGTCCGCAACTGGCTCTGGAGCGCGGAAGCGATCCAAGACATCGGTTTTGCCTGTTGCCACGACAGCGGAAGAGGAATTGCAAAACCACGTCACCCACGATTCCGCTGTACGAAAAGCTGGCGAGCTCGATGACATTACTGCGAAAGAAATCCACCTACTTGTGGTGGAAGGTGAGTATCCCTTCAATGCAGTCTTGGCCCAGCTCATTGCTAACTTACTAGACAACCTCGTCAATCAACGGGTGATGTCCCAGCAGCTCAAGCGCGCAGGCTATGTTGTCACTGTTGCAAACCATGGCGTAGAGGCCCTTGAATTTTTGAAGAAGTCTCGTCATGCTGACCCCAGGAATGGAGCTCCACTCGACATTGTCCTTTGTGACGTTGAAATGCCAATAATGGACGGACTGCAATTCATGCGAACAGTCCGCGAGATGGAAAGCCAAGGCACTTTGAAAGGACATCTGCCTGTCATTGCCGTCACGGCGAACGCAAGAGCCGAACAACAAGCGTTGGCTCTGGAAGCCGGAATGGACAGCGTTGTGACAAAGCCGTTCAGACTTCTAGAATTACTCCCCGAGCTCAAACGCGTCATGGAGATGAACTAAAATCGAAAGACAATAAAGGCCGACATGTGCCATCAACTTCCACTACGGTGGAGTGGATTTGATTTTGTAAACGATTTCTGCGCGCACACTGAAACAAAGTTGAGTATTTCAATGGTACTTGTGCTCCTATCATGCGTATATGTCAAAACCAATGGTCATACTAGGATTTCATATGCAGACCTATAATCGCTATATTTCTCCGCGCCTACAACGAATCTTGGGTAATACTCTCATACCCTCTCTTACAACTTTCTCCGTCTGGCTGTACGGAGGAAAGGAATGTGCTTTTATTGCGGTGATGCGTCGTCGGGTCGGCAGTCAACCTCCACAACTTCTCAGAGCCACGTGCTACGTGTGAAAAGGGCTGTAATGCGGCTCAAACACATGGCATAATTCTATAACCTTTGACGCTATAGCTCTTATCAGAACCTCGGGTATGCATGCACTCGCTTGAAGAGTTTCCACTAGCGAGCTTTCCGGGTTGTAGAAACAACATTGCTACAGTATCATGTGCTCAGAGATCACCGAGATACTGCCACCGGAACGGACTTACCCACATCCATTGGACTGGCATAACGTGATCCTTAGTAGCGTGGGTCGTCAGCTTGATGATAAATCAGAATCCTGATCTGATGCGATACATAAATGTCTGCTCTGTTCGCTTCTCTTTCAAACCTCTGATTATGCTTATCTGCCGTACATTCGCGCCGCTCGAGCTCTTGCTTTGGTAGGAAAGCTTGTACCGCATATCGCTACCAAGCTGCAACCATTGTGTGAGATTAATACGAGGCGTACATCCACCCTGCTGCCGTGCACCGTCTAAATGGCACTTGAATCACGCATCCTCGAACCGAAGCACCTTTCTGGGGCCCCAGCTGGGGTGGTGTGGATCACATTTAGCCGTCTCCGCAAGCCACCGCGCCACCGCCTGACCAGCAAACGCCCAAAGCATAAATATTAACCGCCTTGGTAGACCACACAGCTGCGACCAAGCAGATACAGGACCCCCTCCCCCGCCGGAGCCAAGCGCATGCTTGAGTAGCCGGTGTAGCGTACAGATGGGTGTCGGGGCGGGTGACCGATCAGTCAAACGATGTATATAAGGTCTCAATGATATACTGATTTTGCCCTAATTCAAGCCTCCACTGGCGCGTCTTCCGGCCTGACCTCACGTTCGACAAGATCCACTCAACATGGCCATCGGTGCTGGTGCCAAAAATGCTGCTGGTGCGGCGGATCCAGTTCTCACCCACGCAGTCGAGAACGACCTCGTGCCATGGTACAAGAAGCCGAACCTGCGTTATCTCTATTTCATGCTGTTCCCAACATGCATGGGAATCGAGATCACGTCGGGTTTCGACTCGCAGATGATCAATGCCGTCCAGATTGTCGATGCATGGAAGGAGTTCTTCAATCACCCAACAGGTGCCTTGCAGGGCATCATCGGGTCCATGTACTCTCTCGGAGCCATCTGCTCCCTGCCGTTTGTCCCAATCATCAACGATAGACTCGGCAGAAGATGGGCAATTTTCATTGGAAGTTGGTGTAAGTATATTCCAGTGCATCTCAACGACACGCGTTCCCGCTGCATATACTGACAGAATCCTCAAGTCATGGTCGTCGGCGCTGCGATTCAATGCGCTTCTCAAGGAATCGCCATGTACCTGGTCGCTCGCTGGCTGCTCGGATTTGGAATACCCATGTGCATTGTCGCCGGCTCCTCCCTACTTGGAGAACTTGGCTATCCAAAAGAGCGACCAGTCCTGACCTCTCTCTTCAACGCTTCTTACTTTATCGGTGCTATTCTTGCCGCGGGTATCACGTTCGGCACGCAGCAGATTGCAGGCAACTGGGGATGGCGCATCCCATCCCTCTTGCAGGCCTTGCCCTCCTTCATCCAGATCTCACTGATTTTCTTCGTCCCGGAAAGCCCTCGTTTCCTTATCAGCCACGATCGACACGAGGAGGCAAGAGCGATCTTGGTGAAGTACCATGCGGAAGGAGACGCCACCTCAGCTCTCGTGAATGCCGAGATTGCGCAGATCGAGGAGACTATCAAGATCGAGCTCGAAGCATCTAAGCAGTCCTGGGCCGACATGATCCGTTCTGCTGGTATGAGGCGTCGTCTTCTCATCGGCAGCTTACTTGGCCTGTTCACTCAGTGGGGTATGTGATCCAGCATCTACACATTTTGCCAAATCTATGCTAACCCGCCTCCTAGTATGTCTTTCTCCGAACTCGAGCTCCTACGCGGAAGAAATTTCCCAACAGGTTTCTTCTGCTGATAAGATGCTCCCTCCTGATCCACAATCGCCCCTGCATTTGAATCATTACATTGTAGCTAACTGCATGTCTTCAGTCTGGTAACACGCTCATCTCCTACTACCTCGACACTATTCTCACCCAGGTTGGCTTCACAGACCCCCAGGTGAAGGGCAAGCTTAACATCGGTCTCAACTGCTGGAACCTTGTCAACGCCTTGACTCTTGCTCTCATTGTGAAGCGCTTCAAGCGACGCACGATGTATCTGTTGTGTACAGGGTCATTGCTTTGTGTATACACGGCGTAAGTGTTGACCTGTGGATATTGCTGTTGACTCATGATGCAAAACACTAACGTCTTCTAAAGTTGGACGATCACTCAGGAAAGATACCTGGCCACCAAGAGCTCTGCGGTCGGCAGTCTTGTCATTTTCTGGATGTTTGCATACTCGCCCTGCTACAACATGGGATACAACGCGCTCACCTACACCTTCCTCGTCGGTAAGTTCCCCTTGTTCCCAGATGATATATAGAGTTGCTAACATATACCTCGTAGAACTGTACCCGTTCGCCACGCGTGCTCGTGGTATCGCTCTCTTCCAACTCTTCGGACGCGGTGCCAATTTCTTCAACACATTCGTCAACCCGATCGGCATGAAGAACGCGCAGTGGAAGTACCTGCTGTCCTACGTCGTCTTCTTGTGTTTCGAAATCACCATCATCTACTTCTTGTGGCCCGAGACTTCCGGCCGCACGCTTGAGGAGCTTGCATTCTTGTTCGAGGACAAGGATAAAGCAGAGCAAGCGGCAGCAGCAACCGACAAGCAGCTCCAACACGACGATGGTGCGGCAGAGGGCTACAGGACTGGCGTGTCGGAGAAGGACGGTCCTACGGTGGTGCAATCGGAGGGATCTGCCGTGGCAGAGAAGGATGGAGCTGGCGTGACCACTATTGAGAACAAAACTACTTAGATTGAGGTAGCGGTCGGATGTTCCGGATCATGCACTGGCTAGCAAAAGCATAGCATGAGAATGTCACGTGTTTCTATGCTCGCCCGACTTCCGGCAAGACCTCCCAGGTCTGCACATGATAGACAGCCTTGGTCTCAGTGCAAACATGGATTTTGCGCGTTCATGTTTGATGAAAGTATCATCATCGCGGCTGAGAGACGCTTAAAATATGCGCCGCCAGTGATAAAAAGTTTACGTGTAAGTGATAGTTCAAACTGAAGTGCACTAAACGTCCTCATCCAACTCACCCCTGTACTCCAGTATTCTTACGATACGTCCCTCGTCGCGTTCTCTTGAATGCATAGTCCATTCCGCATGGCGATCTGTGCTGCACGTATACATGTGGTGATTAGTAGCATTTTCGTTCTCACACATTGCATGCTATTCAGGGTTAGTGTTGGGGTGTCGTCAATCCTAGATTTTTCCACCATTGTTGAGATAAAAGCGATGATTTCGTCAGTAAAACAACAATTTGTATGGTTTTTTGCACTCTTATGATGGTATATCGCCTAGAATGGAGTGTGTCTGTGTGCAGTGATGTTTTGCTCGTCGAATGGAGGCTTTCCAATGATTTACTCGAAAAGCACATGCATGTATGCTGCTGCAGAGCGCAATACTGTGCACATCGAATCGATACACCAGTGCAAAATGTGTATCCATGGATCGACAGAATGAAACGAAACATACGTATTCTCATAATGCACACTACCTGGAAAATGCTCTAACAGTTAGTATCAGAATGGTGTCCATTCTGAACAAACAACGACGCGGTTCACAGGCAAATTTGACGTGACGACCATCGAACTTTCTGCAGGTCGACTTCAGCCACCAGTTGAACAACCCTGCAAGCATTATCAACACTACAAAACACAAAACAAACCACACATCATGTCTGCCGACGCACTTTTCGGACAGGGCATCTTCGAGGACTTGCAACGCAAGATCGATGAGGAAACCGCTGTCAAGGATGTATGTGGCGACCGCTAACCCTGGACTTCCAATGGCTGAGCAAATGGATTAACATAGAATGCAGGCTATCCGCGAGATCGTCCAGACGCTTGAGAAGCAGAGTAAGGCCACGCAACCTAGTAACGGACTCATCGAACTGAACCTCGACTAACATTCTCACCAGACCGCGCCACCCACGCCGTCCTCTCCAAAGCACACTCCACGCCATCGGCCGAGCGTAAGATCATGAACCAAACATGAGAAAAAGTCACCACAACACAAAAAGGCTAACATCATTGAAACAGTGCCCAATGTCCTGACCGCCGCCCGCGAGAGCATCAACAAGGAGATCGCCTCCATCCAGACCCTCTCCACCACCGCCTCCAAGTACCCCTACTACAAGTACAGCCACTCGTGGACCCGCGAAATGCAAGGAATAGTCTTCAGCATCCTCCTCTGCGGCTACCTGGGCGGCATGGACACCGCGCGCGGCCAGCTGCTGACGCTCGACGACGTGGGCCGCATCCTGGACGTGCCGACGAACCTCAAGGACCGCGACGCCTTCCACCTCACCATCGAGGAGTACCTGCAGAGCTTGATCTCACTGCTGGACGAGCTGGCACGCTTGGCGAGGAACTCGGTTACCCTGGGCGATTACAGGCGTCCGATGGAGATTGCCAAGTTCATCAAGGAGGTGCACGCTGGGTTCCAGATCTTGAACTTGAAGAACGACTCGTTGCGTAAGCGTAGCGACGGCGTCAAGTACAAGGTCAAGGAGGTTGAGGACGTGGTTTACGATCTCAGCCTGAGAGGCTTGCTCCCGAAGGAGGAGTAGAGAGCTGTGTTCACGATAGCCATGAGTATGGTCAGAAACGAGAAGAATAGCCAGTAGAAGGGTGCATGACGATAGCAAGCACCATTGACACAATCAAAAGTGAGACGTGATAGCAAGCCAAGGATGGCGGAGCAGATTTACAGCGCAAACATTTGCGTCTTTTCGTGGCTTGTACATGGTATGGTAAGGGCTCGTAATAACACAAAGATAATCCGACAACTCGAGCCCAACTCTCCAGCAAGAGACCAGCACTAGGCCTCCATAGAGTCGAGTTCTTTCCTTTCTCTCAGGATTTTCCGAGAAAGCCAAAAACTCCATGCAAATGCCAGGTAGTTCAAAATAATACAGGATCCGTCCCTTCCGCGGACGTTTGTTTTCAATCTTCCGTCATTTTCAAGCGCTTCTTCTTCGTCTTGGTCTTCATCGGCTACACGTCTTCATCCAGTGTTCCGTGCTTATCTGCCGGGAAGGCCGCCCTGCTGTGCCATGGCAGCGTTCTGCTCTTGGAAGCGCTCGCCGAGCCTCTCAGAGCTCTTGAGGAACTTGTCGACGCAGCGCATGACGCAGCCTTCCTCCTTGGTGAGAAGCGACTTGGAGGTGAAGTCGGTGACGCAGTCGGTGAAGCAGCGCTGGACGAGGTTGGAGTACATCTGTAATCGAGAAAAAGTGTGTCAGTCTTGATCAAGACTCCGAGGGAGTAGTCGACTTCATCCCAGCAAGACGTACGTTCATGAAGTCCTTCATCTGCTTGCGCTCCATACGGCTCTGCAGCTCGCGCTGCTCAGCGGCGTTCAGCCTGTTGCGCAATAGTGGTCAGCTAGGTGCTATTTGCGACGTCGCGCCCAATGCGCCGCTTGCTTGCCGTGCAGGCAAACAACCATGAGGTCGGTATCTGATCTCAGGCGAGACCCGCGGGTTCGTGTGTGACCTACATGTCCATTCCGCTCATGTTGGGCTTGTGTGATTGTGGAGATGTGTTTAATTATAGGATTGGCGGTGTGCGAGTCGAGATAGCTGAAGCGATGGTATGGCGAGGGGTACTTGCGGAGATGCTGATGCAAGTGTCGTGCTGTATAGGTACAGACAGCCACGGCTTGCTCGCTCGCTCATCATGTGCTGTAGCCCGGACTTTGAGACTTGATTCTTCATTGGGTTTAGTGTCAGATGGGCGATCCCGTCGACTTGGACTTGGATGTCAGGCATCACTGCCTTGCTATCAGGCATGAATAAACGACACGATACGAGCGAGGATATGCCTGATCGGTGTCCGACGTCTCGCCTGGACGATGTTGACGACTAAGGCATTTGATACGATGCCAGATAACCTTACCCCGTCGACCACGACGTTTCAAAAGCTGCACATGCTCTCCTGCACGCACTACGTTTCAGCGCGGGCAGAGGTGTGGTGGGATCTGAGGTCATTCATGTTGTCACTCGGTTGTGTTGGATGAGAAGGATGGGAACTATTTTTGGCGTGGCTCGCGTGTCGCCTTGATCCCAGGCAGCATGGAAATGGAAGAGCCTGGCATGATGCAGCAGCAGCAGCAACAGCATGTCCATCCACGCATCCACGCACGCACGCATCCATGGCTCACGCCTTGCAGCGTGCGTCCAGCATATTCAAGGGCGTGATGTCACTGTCGATTGACGCGGCCAGCATCCCCGTCCAGTGGTGCACTGCCAACCATGTCCATCCATCCATACATACGTACATGTGCATGGTTCTCACTCGCTTGTGCCTGTTGCCGGTTGGAATCGATGGCCGTCTCCACCGGCGTGCCATTTGGCGGTAGCTTGTTAGAGTCAACAAAGTGTCGTTCCAAGCCATTTGCTGCGTGGCGGCCGGCTCACGGCGCGTTCGTTACATCATTCGTTGTACCTTTGGTAGAGGAGAGGTCACGCACTGCTGCTGCTGCTGCTGCTGTCTGGTGTTTCTGCCCATGTCTTGCGTGCCTGCTTTTGATCCTACTACTCCTACTCTTTTATTACACACACAGACTGCCTGCCGTCTCGCTTGCCGCCTCAACACGACGCCTCAATCGATGCCCTCGCGCACAAGCGAAATCAGCCTTCCCCAACGCTAGCGGACGGATTAATCTCGAGAACTGACTCTTTTGCCCATGGGCTGATGGACACGCCAAGCAAATACCAACCGCCGAAGCCAGCCTAGACACCCTACCCTCTCCCTGCCCGGAGCAGAAGCAGCAGTAATAGCAGCAGCACCAGCAGCACTACTACTACTACTACTACTACTAGACCGTTGCGCCTCCATAACCCTTCCGCCCTGTCACCACCGCCGCCCTGCTTCTGCCACTGACTCTGATAACTTTTGACGCCGCCACCTCTCCACCACCACCGCCGCCTGTGCGCTCTGCTGCACTTGCTGCTGCCGCCCTACAGCGCAAAGTCTCCGCTGTACCGCGAGACCGCGTGCCCTCGTGATCGGCGAGGTCTGCGATCGTCGACCTGGCCACCAGCTGTCTGTCTCGCTTCCTCTCGCCGTGCGCCCTGTGCGTCCTGACCAACTCACCAAACAGCCTGCTGGCCGCGCCGTTGTAGGAGTGCCGTGCACCTCCACGCGCTACCCTACGCCCACACAAAGGCCTGCAGCTGCGACGACGACGCATCGTCGACACGCGCTGCAACCTGCAGGAATTGCTCGTCGCACCACAATCGTCCACGCTGCTGCGCCCTGCATCGCCGCCTCCAGCTTGCTTGCGCATAGCATACACCTCCGCCGACACCCCACAGCGCGACGCCTGATGCTGGAGTCGACCGCCGCATAGCGCATCCCACCACACCACTCGCCCTCGGCCATGGCTACCGGCAGTCCTGCCACTGCGCAAGCCATCGCTGGCGGGCCCAAACCTGCGCCGCCCGCCCAGAGCGAGGCCGTCCAGTCGAAGAGGGACTTGGCCAGCTGGTGGAAGCAGTTCAAGAGGAGCGATAAGAAGCCACAAGAACAAGCAGGTACGCGCGCACATGACCATTCCCTTCTTTGCGGTGTACACCGCCGGACTGCATACAAAAGCACAGCGATCGCCTGTGTACTTCTGGACCACTATATACTTGTTGCGGTCTTCCGAACAATGACTAACATCGCACAGCAACAGCACCTGGAATATTCGGCATCCCATTGCACACATCGATTCGCTACGCCAACGTTGCCATCTCACTCTTCAACGATGAAGGCCAGAGCTACATCTACGGCTATGTACCGATCGTAGTTGCAAAATGTGGTGTATTCCTCAAAGAAAAAGGTAGGCTAGTACTGATTCTTACACACCTTGACATCTTCTGACGTTACATAGCGACCGACGTTGAGGGCATCTTTCGTCTTGCGGGTAGCGAGAAGCGCATTAAGGAGCTCAAGATTGCGTTCGATTCACCTGATCGTTACGGCAAGGGACTGGACTGGACAGGGTACACCGTACACGATGCTGCCAACATTTTGCGACGATACTTCAACCAGCTTCCTGAACCGATCATCCCCTTGGAATTCTACGAGCGCTTCCGCGACCCTTTGAAAAATCACCAAGCGCAAGCTGTTGGCGTAATGGACGCACAAAGCCCGACTATTGGTGATTTTGACCAGGATGCTGCTATTCGAATCTTCCAAGGTCTCATCACAGAACTTCCTCCACTTAACCGCCAATTACTGCTTTACATTCTGGATCTCCTGGCAGTGTTTGCGAGCAAGTCCGATCTGAACAAGATGACCACGCCGAACTTGGCTGCTATCTTCCAACCTGGCCTACTCTCACACCCGCAGCACGACATGGCTCCCCAGGAATACCGGCTCTCGCAAGATGTTTTGATCTTCCTGATTGAGAACCAGGACAGCTTCCTTATTGGTATGCCGGGCACTGCCGCCGATCACGAGACTGTCAAGGACGTGCAATCGGGCGTGCCGAGCCCTACCAAGGTTCCGGGTTCACCTGTCACGCCTAGCAGATCCAAGACAGTTGTTAACCGGTCAAGCTCTAACGCAAGCAACAATGCCGAGAGTCGATGGAACACTTTGCGAAGAAACGTGTCTGTTTCAAGCAAGCACAGCAAACGATCTGAGGCTGGACCTACACCTGTCACACCAATTGCTGGCACACCCATTACTCCGGGAGGTAGCGTGCACCGGAGCAACACAGTGCCTTCCAGGAGACCTGGTGCAGTTGGTACTTCTTCTGCACGCTTCGCGCGAGAGAAGAACTCGAACCCTTCAACGCCCAGCCGCCCCTCGCCAATCGTATTGGCAGCTGACAGCGAACAGCGGGAATCCTCTCTACAGAGCACTCCAATCGCTGCAGTACCTCCAGGGCCACCGCTCGCACCACCTTCCATTATTTCTGCCTCCTCAAGCGAAGCAACGACTCCTTTGGCCACTATTGGAAGCGATACATCTTCTGCCATCACTCGCGACTTCCAGACTCCGAAGAAGGACACTACTCCCTTGCTAGCACCGCTGAACGTTGCATCTGATACTCAAGCTGTCAGCGGTACGCCCACCGGTCCATCGTCTCACGGGTTCTTGAACATTTTCAAGCAATCTCCTTCATCCGACGGTGAAGGCAGGAAGCCGAACAAACTGCAGAAAAAACGTATCCCCGGTTCCGCACTCTCAAGCGCCCATAGCTCCACCCACGATCTCGGGGATGAGGGCGCTGATCAAAACCAGCGGCCAGCAGCTCTACCTGGACTTCCAACTAACATCACTGGGTACACTGACCACGTAGCTACTGGTGAACAATCTCAGTATGCAACTGCACAGACGACACCAATTCATGTTACACCCCAGCGCATGCCCACCGATGCAACCTTGAGGCCTACCCTTTCACCGGCGCATTCATTCACTAGCCACACAGACCACAGCCATACAGACGTCACTGATCAAAGCGACGCAGACATGGTGGGTGATGACATGCCTACACCCGGCGCTGAGTCGGAGAGAAGAGAGAGACGAAGGCATCGTTGGAGATTCTCCCGAAGCCAGAACAAGTTGGATCAGCCCACATCGCCACCTCCTCCTGGAGGACCACTAGGGATGATGAGTCCAAAAGAGCAGGCCATGTCCCGCTCTACGATTGGTAGTAGTAATGCCTCAGCGTCGCAACCTCGACGCAGCTTCCAGGAGCCTGTACCTCTTCGAGGTTCTACGACCGACGCAAGCAACACGCCCACCCAGACTCCAGCCCAGCCCGGTGGAGCAAACGATTCCGGTGTCTTTTCCGATAGCGAAAGGGAGAGAAGAGGACCGATGGGCTGGATCAGGGGGAAGATCCAAGAGAGGAAAGATCGTGACGCGGAGAGAAGGACAAGGACTCCTGAACGTAACCAGTCTTCCGCCAATGGAAGGCAGGAGTTCGGTACTCCAGTGCACATGGATTCTCTGACCGAAAGACAAAGAGATGTCACCAGCTCCGGTACTGGTACTGGCGCTGATGCCGGTGCGTCGCCGCAGAATGTGTCTGGAGCAACAGTCGCGACAGCAGCACCCACTGCAAGCACCACCGGGAACCCATCTCCAATGCCACCACACGTGCAGGCACAGGCACAGGCAAACGCCGAGCCTAGTCAGGCTTCCTCCGCTCCAGCGCCTGCCGAGTCGGTTGGCGCACCTCAGTCTAATGCACCTTCTGATTCTGCGACGCACGACCGTGTCGACGCAGTCATGGGTGGCAAGTAGGTAGACCGGAGAAAAGATCTGGGAGACTGGAAAGACCGGCGAGTGGACAATGGCGGCTAGGGAACGGGAATGGGAATTGGACAACTTGGAGCAAAGCCAATGCTATTAATATTTCTTTTCTCTTTCTTCCTTTTCTCGTTTTCGTATGTACAGGGACCCAAAAGGATGTGTAGAGAGATGGAGGCAGTATCAGCAGAGCATGCAACAGAGAGGCGGCGGAGGCATTGCGACCATATAGATCAGAAAAAACGCCAGGTTTCGAACCCGCGAATGACTTCCCATGCTCAACAAGGGCGTATCGGCCAAGACAAGGGTGAGTCCTGCAAACCATACCAGAGTAAAAAGGTGAGGAGAGGGCGAGGGGCACCGCTATTTGTATGTACACTTTCGATGATGGCTTGTCACATGTGTGTGCAAAGCCATGTAAGACATCTCGATCCTTTCGCAAGCCAGCTCGCTCAACAGCGTCAGCGTGGGCCCATATCAGCTTCCACTATCATAACGTGCGTGGCTTGCTATAGCCCCATATACCGGCGGGCGAGGTCTCGATTTCCACGTGGTAGTCCCGGCGAGATCTTGTCGATTTCTTGACGCTCCTCACTGCTGCTTCTAGATGACGCCACCGATGTGTCTGTGCGCTGGAGTGTCTTGTGAATGGCAGGCTTTGAGGCTGATCTGCTTTTTGATCGGTGTGACTAGAGACAAAGTGATTGATATTGTTGATAACAGGCATTCTTCATGTGGTGCTACACAACCCGGATTGCTGCAATCGATGAGACTACTGCCATCGAGTGGCTTTGCTTCTAGGCTGGCGGGATGCGGACGGGCGAACCTTATTGGAGCTCCAGTCCCAAAGATAGGTGTAAAGCGGTTTTGAGGCGATGATTGGCCACGCTTAAAACGATGGCTTCTCTCACCACGCGGGCGGGGGTGTTTGCCCGGGTCGGATGGCTTTCTCTGACTGGAGATCGTTGAATCGTTCTGTGCTGATAGCCTGATAGTGCCGAGCCACGCAATCGCAGTGCAACGAGGTACTGTAAGACTGGCAGCAGCTCTGGCGATACACACATTGGCCGCCAGTGCTACGGTCTGGTCACGGGTCGAGACACAGGTTAGGCGAGTTATGCAGGGCTAGGAAGGACAGTACCAGCTATGCGGAGGCCACTAGGTACGCATTCGCATGTACACCATCACCTACAGTTACATCCCTATATCCAACGCAGCCCTGATGATCGCCGAGCAGCGCTCTGGAGGTCGGCTCGAGCTCTCGATGCGGCACGGAAGCCAATTCTATCGTATTTGATCCAGCAATGACGATGATGTGTCAGGCAGGCGGGACGTACAACTGCTCTGCTCGGCCGTACACACACATATTCCCTGTCGTCCGCGGAATGGAGAAGGCTGCACGGATGGGAAATGGCCGACAAGAAGTTGGCCACCAAGGCACGGCTCGGGCGCACGAGTGATGAGAACGTCATGCCTGGACCTCAGATGAAACCACGGATCTCACGACATCAAACCCTTCTCCCGTTCGCTACCACAGAGGATGGGTGGTCTAGAAATTGCGCAAGAGACCAGATGCTTATGCAGTCACGGCAGTGCCATCGAAACACCAGGGAGACCACCGTCTCGACGCCGCCTCCAAAAGGCTATAACGGCGTGCGAGATCTTCAAGCATCTTGGCCGAACGAGGCCTGCGCCCGACCATGCAAGCGTGGTTTTAGTAGCGTCGATCGCTTCTCGTGTCTGCGGCAGAGCCACCAGGACCAAAGCTTAGGCTCCGCTTTTGCCGCCCCAAGAAGCCTCATCAGCATCGCCATCCTTCCTGCGGCCGTTGCGCTCTCACTATTATTTTCCTCTCCATCAGATCAATCATTCTTAACGCCTTTCCGTCTTCTAGCGTGCGGACTTGGAACACCATCCGCTCTTGCCTGTCCGACTGCTTACCCGTTTGCAAAGCGACGCCCCGTGAGACACGCGACTGCAGGTTTTGGCTGGTGAATTTATAACACCACCATTTGGCCAACGGCAAAGTAAGCCACCACTCCCACGCAACCTCGTTTAGGCCAGCCACCCGCCACGCCGCGCTGCCTTTGGAGACGTGAGTACCGGATTACCCTCTGCCCAGCACGGTCATCCGGTGCATCCTGCGGCATCGTGTTACGACGACTCTATTATTTCCTTGTTGCTGACTCCGCCATGCGATAGACCTGCGACATTGCCAACTTTTCCCACGCTCGTGAGCGTCGCTCCTGGTAGCATCGTTTTCCATTTTCACTTCTTCGTCTGCCTGGACGCAGCACGGCTCGCAAGCACGATGCCTTCTTTACGATCACTTCTTCTCTTGGCCCTGCCATTGGCATCCGCCGGCGTCGCACACGCCTCGGACTTCCAGGACCTGGTCAACGATGTGCCTAGCGAGTCCTTGCGTGCTGCTCTCGAAAAGCTGCGCCCTAAATACCGCGAAGGTGTTTTCGAGGACCACCAGGATGCCATGAGGGCTGTGCACCAGGACAATCCAGCCCTAGCTGAGAAGCTGGCCGAAATGGCACGCCAGGATTCGCTTGTCAACGCAGAGCTGCGCAAACGTCAGGACGACTCCAACACCAATGGAACCACGACCACCGCAATTGTTGTGACCGACTCTACGACTACTGCCGTTACCATCAGCACGCAGACGTCTTCTACTGAGGACTCTGAAAGTTCACAAGGTCAGTCGTCTACTGCTGTCTCTACCACCGCCACTTCCGAAGAGGAAAGCACAAGTTCGCAAGGTGAGAGCTCGACGTCTCCTACCCCTTCCGCCTCCGAGACACCCACGCCTTCAACAACCGCACGGAGTACCGCCACCACCGCAGACGAGACTTCGGCCGAGCCAACCTCGACCGATGAACCGGAAAGCACTACAGTTCAGACATCACCCGCGAGCACTACTGCTATCGATGAGGAGACGTCTAGGTCGAGCGCTGCTTCTGAGACCGCCAGTGAGACTTCGGCGGAGGAGACGACCGAAGCAACTACTGACGGTAGCAGCTCGGCGAGATCAACTGATGCTTCCTCTGCCACCGAATCTTCCGGCGCCTCTGTGACATCTAGCGCAAGTGCTTCAAGCGATGATCAGGAGTTAACGTCTTCTTCCGTAGGGTCGAGCAATGGCGGAACCACTGTCGCTGTGACGACCACCGACGACTCTGGCAGCACCAGGACGACGTCTTTGGTGGCGTCTTCAACCACTGAGGCCTCCAGACCGCCACCTGAGACGACCACAGACGATTCAGGCAGCACAGTCGTCAGCACACCGCCTGCCGTCACCGGCGACGACGAGACCTCTGCTGCTGAAACCCAGACAGGCGTGCTGGTCCCTGTTGTCGTCTCATCCACTCAGGAGGGCGGATCGGTTGTTCCTGTCACAACATCCGCTTTCATCACTTCTGCCAGTGAGAGCGTGGACGTTCCTGTCACTTCTACCGATGGCAGTGGCAGCACCTTCACCACCTCCACTCGCGTCGCGGCTGCTGTTGTTACATCTACCAACGAGAACGGTGATGCTGTGACCACCACCTCGCCTTTGGCTAGCGTCCGGGTCAACACTGCTGGTGATATCATCACATCTGCTCCTGCACCTGGCGCTTCCTCTTCGCGCGGAAGCAACAACAACAACAATGATGATGATGACGACGACGATCTCACTACTACCGATCGCGTTGGTAGCTCCATCACTCTCTCCGATGCGACCGTTGGCGCTGTTATCACCACTACCGACGGAAGTGGCCGCACTCTGGTCACCACCATCACCCCTAGTGGCGGTCGCGTTTCCGAGCTTGTTCTGAGAACCAGCACTCTTCCCGACGGTGGTCAGCAGACAATCACGAGTTTCGAGGTTGTGGGCGCTGCGGCTACCTCGACACAGGCTTCCGAAGAGTCTACGGCGACAGGCACTGGCCGTGGCGACCCTAGCTTGCAAGATAGCATGGCAGCACCGAGTGTCCGCTTCACTCACGCACTTGCGGCGTTGGTTGGCGCTGCGATCGGCGCTGTTGCTTTCTTGTAAGCAACTGTGCTTTTCCAGGCTGGCACGATGTCTAATTTCTCTTTCTGTTGATACGTGTACATGGACGGTTTTCCACACGGAAACGCATAACGAAAAAACTTTACGTATCACTCACTGTTTTTGCATAGCGAGCGGGATTCTAATGGAACAATGGGAACGGAACCGGGGACATTCAATGGGAGTTCTGGGTGCACTGTTTTTCTTTCCATGTACACACGAAGTTCATACGCTACAAACGAAATTATTGCCCCTCGAGTCATGGACTGCATGAATTGGCGTCACTGCGTTGGGTTATCTTCGATTGTGGCGGACGTTTGAGAAACGGCGTGCTGGTGCGCATCGCGCATGACATACTGATAACAGGAGGACTTAACCAGCCTCGTGCTTCGATATAAATGACATGTCCGCCGTGACTATAGAAAGTCTCGAGCTCTGTGACAGGAACTCGTGATGTCTTTCCAAAAAATCCCTGCTAAGGTGATGACCATTCTCCCTTCATCGAAACAGGCTTAACTTGTCATGTTCATTTTTTTGTGCTTAGCGAGATGTCGTCCACCAGCGACATACATGAACTCAGTTTGGCCACACCGCCTCATGGCGTAATCATAGAGGCTTGTGCTGGTGTGCACATCTCAAGATCTTCAAAGCAATATGCACTCACAGCACGGCTAGAAAGGTAGGTGGGAGATCACCAGCTCGCTAGTGTGGCGCAGCACGGAGATCGCACGAAGGAGGCGCCAGAACGTCGTCATATGGCACGCAACGCCAAGAAAACCAAGCAGGTTTACAACCCATTGTCACTGCCCATCGAGTCTGTCCATCATTTTCTCGCAGTGCATAAGAAGCAAAGCGAAAGCCACAAGTCACAAAAGAAATCCTTCTTCATTTCTCATCTTCACCCAAGCCTCTCGAACAACAAACAAATAACATTCCAAGTCTTCGGAAGCTCTCCGAAAGCCAGCTCTCGCGCAAACGCAACATCAACAAACAACACCCGCCAATACCAAGCAACATCGGCCCGCGGAGCGCTTCAGCGACTCACGATATCATCTACCTCAAGCAAGCAACACTACCAAGCACGCAAAAATGGGTCTCATGTGGACTAAAGGCTTCGGCGGCAAGCACGCTGGTAAGACATCCTCCTCCTTGAAAGCACGACTGCTCCGCTCTGTGACGAGCTTGATCATTCAACCTCTCAACTACACCATCGGGCCGCTTTGCCTAAACAAACCATACACATGCAGTGTCTTCGACAGTGAAGCTAAGAAAATTGACAGGTGGCGGCGTCATCATCGACAAGCACGGCGCTCGCCGCGCTCCCTTCAGATTCTCCTTCAAGGGCCTGAACTGCTTCAAGTGAACGGCCCCGTTTCTTCAAGCACCAGCAAGCGGAGACAGCGACGGAGTTTTCATTTTGGTTCTGGGATGTTCTGAAGTGTTTCGATCCCTTTTTGCTTTTACCACGACCTATTTGTCCTTGATGGACGAGTAATGCACGACACGGCTGGGCGGAGCGTTAATGCGGCATGACAAAACTATTATACCCCTCGATAATGAAAAATCAGGCATAGCTAGGAAATGCAGGAAGTTCGAAACCTTTGCATGGATTTTATTTCACGTGTTTTCTTCCCACTGATACGAGCATTACTGAGTAGAGGTCGATTGTTTATGGAATCATGTACGGCCTGATATTCCAAGGTAGTTATGGATGAGTTTCAATTCCAAAAGTTAGCAAGTATGAGTCCTACATTATCCTCAAAGATCAACGCGGTCGCTAATGGGACGTTGTGCGCAAAGTCGTAACAAAATGCTGTAACCATCGAATGTCTTGTTCGCGTTGCAGATAAGAATTTCTCTCTCTTACAGCTTGCTCTCTCTCACAGGAGCGTCGCCGACCTCGCTCTTTGCCAATTCCCTGAGATCCTTTCGCATGATCTTACCAGATGGGTTTTTAGGGATAGCATCCACGAATCCGACTCCACCAGCAAGGCGCTTGTGAGGCGCCACCTTCTTTGCGAGCCATGCAGCAATTTCCTGAGCGGTCACGGACTGCGCTTCCTGGAGCGCGATGTAGGCACGTGGCAGTTCCTCTCCCTTGATCGTAACGCCGACGACAGCAGCGTCTTGCACAGCCGGGTGATCGAGGAGTAGAGCTTCTAGTTCTGCGGGAGCAACCTGGTTACCCTTGACCTTGATGAGTTCCTGTAATAGCATCTGTCAGCAACAGCCAAGCTTCATGCGAATGATTTCATCTTCTTACCTTTTTCCGATCAACAATGTAGATGAAGCCCTTCTCGTTTCGATAGGCGACATCGCCAGTCTTCAGCCAACCATCTTCGGTCAACGTGTCCTTGGTAGCCTCAGGCTTGCGCCAGTATCCCTTCATCACGTTCGGTCCTCTGACCCAGAACTCTCCCCTCTCGTTCACGCCCACCTCTTTGCCCTCTTCGCTCACAATCATAGCTTCGATGTTAGGATTGAGCTCGCCGACGCTGGCGTCGACGGCAACTTCGTTCGGCTCCATGCCGCAAGCGCTACATGTGATCTCCGTCATGCCCCATCCCTGCTTCAGATTGACCTGACCAGCAGGCCAAAGACCCTCAAACTCTGTCTGTGGCTCTCTTCCAAGCGGCGCCGCACCGCATCCGGCGCTCTCGACAGACGAAAGGTCGAACATGCGAGTCTCCGGGCGCTTCGCTAGTGCGACGACGATTGGCGGGACCAGAGCGAGGCTTGTGATGCGGTATTCTTGGATGTACCTGAGCATCTTGCCGAAGTCGAACTTTTGCATCACGTAAATAGGTACTAGTCTGCGCGGGGCAGAGACGCAATGCACCGTTTGACCATAAGCGTGGTACATCGGAAGCATGGAGAGGCCGCGCATGCGAGCAATCACAGCTTCAAAGTCGGGATCGAGCTGTGAGACGTAGTCGGTCTGCATGCAGTTGCTGACGTAGTTCAAATGTGTGATCTCAACACCTTTGGGAACGCCAGTTGTGCCGCTGGAGTAGTTCAGAACGACGGTGGTGTCCATTTGCGCCTTCGATTTGAACTCTTGCCAACGGTAGCGAGAGCCTTCCGACGGTGAGGCCAGGAGGGCCGACCAGTGCTGAACACCCTGCGTGGTCTTTCCTTTGCCATCGAAAGTGTCGTAGCCGCCATCGAAGCTGAAGATCTTGTTTGTAGGAAAGCCAACGCTCTTTGCCGCTTCAAGCGCAGTGTCCAGGCTCCCCTCAGCTGTGATGAGGAATTTGGCCCCCGTATCCTGTAGCTGATATGCGAGCTCTCTTGCCACGTAGGTCGGGTTTGCGCCGCTGAAGATTCCACCTGCCATGATCGTACCCTGTAGAACGACAGGAAAGAAGATGGTGTTGCCAGAGTACAACAACAACCTGTCGCCTTCTTGGAAACCTTGTGCTTTCAGGCCGGCAGCAAATCTCTTTGACCATTCTCGATAGTCATGCATTGAGAGGCAGTAAGATGGCTGCTCAGCATCAAGGATTATGGGCTTCGGGTCGAGAGTGGCATCTTGGGACCCAAAGAGGTACGTTGGGAGAGAAACAGTAGGGATATCGATGTGCCAGCGCGATTTCCAAGGCATTTTGGCAATATGCGATGTGTTCAGAGCAACGAGCTAGGCTTTGAGATAGGTATCCTCTATTCAGCAATGTAAGCTGGCACAAAATCACCCCGGCGATGCTTCTAATGCTCAGCGCTCTATTGCAAATGATTGACAGGGAGGTAACAAGACTTAGACAGTGCCTAGAGATGTCGTGATACGACAGGTGGGCGCACAACCACCTTATCAACAAAGCAGTAGCCGACATTACCGACATTTGACTTGGCTATGCATACGCTGCGTGACCTTGCAACCGCGGCTGAAGATGTTCGCCTAAGTGCAGCCACAAGCCGAACCGGGTGGATTTGACAGCAAGATTAGGCGCTAAAGAACGAATTATGGGGTTAGCGCCAGGGCAGAGGCGGGGAGACGTTGTGCGCGGCGAAATTGACAGATGGGTATGGGTATGGGTGGGCGGGTGGAAGAAATTTGCCTCGGCACGGGGTGAAAGGGAGAAATGGGTATTATAGACGCCAATCCTGGACAAATAAGCTACGAAAATGCTCCTGATGGAGCTTGGAATGAGGTCGTGTCGTGCGTGAAAGTGGACTTTTGTGATTGACTGCTCGAACTCAAAGCCGGATCCACCATAGCAAAGCAATAGGCGCCTGGTTACACCTGATCGTCTTTCAGAGTCCAATTTTGTGCATGCAAGAAAGCAATGCGATACGCTTAGAGCTCGGCGGAGAGAGCCTGGATCTTCTTCTGGATCTTCTCGTCGCGCTGAGCCTTGGTGAGCTTGCTCTCGCGGTACTTCTTGCTCTCGGCCTTCCACTCGTCCTTGGACTTCTTGGGGCCCTCAGACTCGACCTTCTTGAAGGGGTCCTCACGGATCTGCTTGTGGGCCTCCTGGTAGAGCTCCTCAAGACCGTCGGCCTCAATCTCCTCGTCGATGTAGCCAGAGAACTGGGACTTGTAGCGCTCCTCATCGTCGTCGGCGAGAGTCTCCATGTACTCAGCGACGTGGCCGGCGAAGATGTACTTGCGGAGGGTCTCGGCGTCGAGCTCCTTGGACTCGATGTCGTAACCGGGGAAACGCTTCTCGGAGTGGGGGATGTAGAGACCACCGTCGGAGGCACCCTTCATGGCACCGAAGACGCGGGCACCGGTGGAGGTGCGGACAAGACCGACGTCGAGGAAGCACTTGAAGGGGCGGCGCTCCTCACCGTCAACCTCGGCGGGCTCAGTCTCGGTGAACTCGCCATCAGCCTCCTCAACACCAGTGAAGGCCTTGTCGAGGCCGAGCTTGACAAGAGCGCGGCGGGCGACAAGGAGACCAACGCAGTAGGCGGCGGCCCAGTTGGTAAGACCGTGGGTGATGTCGTAGGCCTTGAGCTCGTGGGCGTAGGCAGAGACGAAGACCTTGTCGCCGGTGATCTCGGAGGTGACGATCTGGGCGATGATGTCGCGGTTGGTGAAGCGGACAACCAGGCGGTACTTGGGAGCGTTGTACTTGTTCTTGGCCTGGGTGACGAGACGCTTGCGGGCGTAGTAGTCGGTCTTACCCGCGCGTCTGCGGGCGTACTTCACCTGGAAACGGCTTGAGGAATGTTAGCATGCATTGGATTGGGCTGTCAGCTGATTGATTGACTTACCTGAAGTAGGCGGAGTTCTTGACCAACTTGGTCTGTAAGAATCCTCGAGTCAGCAATTTGCGCTTCAGGACCACACCCGAAGCATCTTGCAGCGACTCATCGCGGTGTGTGTGGTATGCGCGCGTCGAGGCAATGCTCGACGGCGTGCGCGAGACTTACGAAAGGCATGTTGGCGGTGTTTGACTGCTGGAGGCCGGTCTTGTCGTAGGGAAGCAGATGCAAGGCGATCGCGAATTTTGTAAAGCTTTACTTCGATGGTGGGCAATAAGCTCGCCAAGAGTTGTCGCAAACGATGGTTGGGACCACAACTTTCTGGCCACCTACTTCACACTGGTAAACAGCCTGCAATCGTTTCAACTCCCATCGATCATGCGACGAAGGCTAATACACATATTGAGTTGCTGGCAGAGACGAGCTGCGGATTGGAATGATTTCTTACAAAATATTAATGCTCAACTTGTCGCACTCGCCCTACACATTCAGAAGTTTGAGGAAAACCCTGTATGCAAACATTTGCTACAATCTTCCTAGCCATTAATGTCCTACATTCTCAACAGACAAAACTAAGCCATTGAAATACAATACGATGCAGGCAACTATGTTACTGACTAATGATCTGGTGCTATCAAGCATAGTCATTACATTGTCGGTACCTGCCTTGGAAGGCGCCAAACAATCGCTCTCAATGATCGGCGCTGTCACAGAACAGCACAGAGCCTCGTATTAAATACCGGATTCGGGTGTCGCATCTTCTGCGGATCATCATTCACATTTGCCAGCACACAAACTCAACGCTCCTAAATAGCTGTCCACTGTTGCAATTCCAGGCTCAGGCGCCCCGTCAAGTACAATGTGATGTTTTATGCCCGAGAAGTCAAACCGTTCGGACGTCAACAAGGCGATCGAAATGACCACCATCCTCCATCAAGCATTTATATGCCCCTAAGGCCATGGAAGAAAAGTGCAAAGACGCGAAAAGGGTGGGTCGATACATTGAGCTATGATGTCGAGTAATATACGCTTGAACTCACACGTGAGGAAAAACCACACATCCACCCATCTTGGGTCACAGACCTGCTCCATAAAGGTTAGCGTCGATCAGAGAGGGCGGCTGCTATCAATATTCCCCGCGCTCATCCTCCACCGCATGTTACTTCTGCGGGTTGCAGCGAGATGTACAATCGACAGGGTAGACTCGGTACATGCGGTACTCTTATCGCCTTGCCACTGCTTCAGCCGCAGAAGGCGGAAAATATATTACAGGTGCCTTGCAAGACAAGCATGGAACATGCGGTCCTTCCATCTTGCTCAACCTTACCCTCACAACACTGTTCCACTGAAAGCGATTCCAAATCAACATGCCGAAAAAGATCGAGCATGACGACTACAGCTCGAGGCAAGTGTACAGCTCCGCCCGACCCGCTGGGTACGACGAGGAGGATGTCTTTGGAAACGAAGAGTCGCATGACATTCGCTACAAGACGCTCTCGTGGCCTATGGTGGCAGTGTTGATGATAGCCGAGATCGTCTCGAATGGTATGATAGTTAGCGCTTCCACAAGTAGCAAGATACTGAAGCGGTCATAGGCATGCTGTCTCTTCCATCTTCACTCGCAGTAGTGTATGTGCATTCCTTTGAGAGCGATAGTCAAAGTCAAAGCATCACTAGCAACATTTTACTGACTCAGATCGCTCTTGGACAGTGGTATTGTTCCTGGTGTGGTACTCATCGTTTTCTTGGGCGTATTCGCCACCTACACCAGCTGGCTACTTGTAAAGTTCAAGATCAACCACCCAGAGGTCCACACAATGGGTGACGCAGGGTACATTCTCTTTGGACCGATCGGACGAGAGGTCTTAGCCTTTGGGACCGTGGTATTTGCCATTTTTGCCACCGGAGGTCAGCTACTCGCCGGGCAGATAGCGCTTGCTTCTCTCAGCGACAACAAGCTTTGCACCATGCTATATACTGGAATCTTTGCAATCCCGACCTTGATCTGCTCGTTCCCAAGGACGTTTGACGGACTGGCATGGCTGTCCGTCTCAAGTGTGCTTAGCATCATCGTTGCTGGTATCGTTGGCATGGTTGGGGCCGGCCTCCACCCTGAGCCAGGGAGAGAAATCGATATTGTTCGGACGACAACCTTCTACGACGCTTTCATCTCGATCACAAATCCAGTCTTTGCCTTTGCTGGTCATTTCATGTAAGCTGCTGCCACCAGGCTTTTACTGAAGGTTCACTAACATGTCCAATGAAGGTTCTTTATCCTAGTGTCGGAGATGCGTCGACCACAAGACGCCATGAAGGCGGCTTACACGCTTCAATTCACGGCAACAAGCTACTACGTTATCTTCGCAGCTGTCACATACGTTTACATCGGGAGCACCGTTGCATCGCCTTCTTTCTCATCTCTGTCACCAGTGTGGCAAAAGGCGGCATATGGGATTGCACTGCCAAACTTTCTAATCGCTGGCAGTCTTTATGCTCACACTGCGAGCAAGCTTGTATTCGTCCGTATCTTTCGGCACTCGAAGCACCTCCACTCGCATACCGCTCTTGGCTGGAGTGTCTGGACGCTGTTGATCTTGCTGATGAACAGCGCCGCGTTCGTTCTAGCTGTCGGAGTACCCATCTTCAACTATCTGATAGGTACTGCTGCTCTTGCGTCCGTATTCTCTAGGCCTGAAAGCTGATCATGTTACAGGCATTGCTGCTTCTCTCTTCGCCGCGTGGTTCACGTATGGAATGTAAGCGATGTGTATAATCATATCAAGCATGATCAAGTATGCAGTCAGCTTTAAAGTACTGACGATATCGCAGAGCCGGGTTCTTTTTCTTGCACGACGAGTATCATAATTTGGGGAGCACACATGGTTGGCGACGGAAATGGTTCCAGACAACACTCTGTCTTCTTACAATCATCATCGGGGCCTTTATTTGCGTGGCGGGGATGTATGTGACGGTCAGAGCCATCGTCAATGCATACGAGAGCGGTGCGGTGCCTCCGCCTTTTGCTTGCTAATATGTTGTGGTAGCGGACAATCGTAATACTCCAGAGTACCTACATTGAACCTTTCAGAGTCCATTCGTGTCGTCTCACTGGCAGTAGTACCATTCTTGCATCCACGCCTGGTTGTAGAAGCACGTATACTTTGGGAATACTCATATGTTCTGGGTCCCATCTGATCGCTGTTGAGGCCTATATCTATAGCTAGAGTCACAAGATCGATTACTTTACCAAAGAAACACTGTAATAAGCGCCAAACCTCGAAGTCTGGCATTCGCGGATAGATACAATATGAGCACAATTCTTGAAATCTGGCTTACTGATCTGGGACAGTTGTTGTGACATGAATAATTTCATCGCTAAATGTCTATAAAAGACTAATGTTTGTCATTAAGCTGAAGCTTGTTGACCCTCTTCCCGACGCCGCGTAAACACAGCGTTCATAGCACCCTTTACGTCCGGGTTGTTCTGAATTGTGTTGTGTATCAGCCACTCCTTCAAGCTTCCCCTTAGAGAGGTCATGGAAGGATCCTCACTTGCAAAGGGCGCAAGCTCCAGGCCCGTGAGCCTGGTGATCTCCTGGTCTGTCGCTCTAGAAAGCGCTTCTAGATGATCGACTTGCTGCGGGGTGACCACAGCGCCTTCCGGTGCCACCTTCTGTGGACCCTTCACTAGGGGTCCGAGTTGTGCCATTGCGATAAAGAATGTGACTGCAATCTTTCGCAGCAGTTCCAACAGCTGGAAAGGCAGATAGGGTGGTCGACTCCCCGTCGCAATTAAAATGGGGTTGATCAGCTTGCTCAGTGTCGCCGGAAATTGAGGCCGAGTCATTACGTAGAGCTCAATTGTGAACAGAGCCGCCATGACCACGTAACGCCAAAACTTGCCAGCCTGTAGCTGACCGAACACACTAAGCAGAACGAGCGCTGTACCGGTACCAATGTAGTAGACGCCGATGTTCTGAACTCCTGTAAAGACATAGTCGCGGATGGTCTTCGCTTGACGCCACTGCAAAACCTGCGGGCCAAAGCGGTCGTAGGCGAAGCGTTTGGTAGGATCGATCAACGTGTCGCGGGCCAGTTGCAGGCGCACATAGATTGCCTCAACGTTGGAGCGATCGGACCCTGTGGCCTTGTCTGGATGGAACTGTACGGTCCTACAATCATGTCAGCAGGTATAGCAAACTTGATCGGAGTAAAGCAACATACAATCGTCTGAATCGGCTCTGCACTGCCTTCTCGGCGACGTCGTGCGCAACACCCAAGTCTTGGTAGAAATCACCCGCAAGTCGCAGCTGATAGTCTGCTTCGTAGACTGTGTACAGCAGGTATGCAACAATCACAAATATGTGGATGCGGCGTCGATCGCGAACAAAGCGTGGCGAGCCAGGAGCGGGCTTCGGATCACCAGCGCGAATGAGAATCGCATACAGGGCAGTTTGAACATAGCCAGTCACCAGCTGATTCGTGTTAGTAGTTGTTCGCTTAGTCGAGTATCCAAGTGAATATTTCTTACCCCTGGGAGGAAATACCAACCAGCTAAGGAGAGGAAGCCGTTGGCCGACATTGTAAATGTATGTGTTTGGCGAACAATTTGGAGTATCCCACACGTGTGATCAGTACATTGAGTTGGTTGGATTTCGCTCCGGTTCAATTATTGATCGCATCTAATCGTATTGATGTTGCGTACCTATAGGTAGAGAGACAAGTGTCAAGCGCACGTAATAGCACTGTGTAGGCGCAAGCAAGCAAGGGTCTTTGGCGGCAGAAGTCGCGCTCTGCCGCAAATATTTTGTCACATGATCGTCGAGTCGGCTTTCACCAGGTTTTGTCTTCCGGCGACTTTTTGCGACAGACTTGCGCCAATCAGCACGCAAATATGTCCACCGAGAACATGTCGCCCGCTTCGAAAGACAAGGCAGACAAGATGTCGAAGAAGAGGAGAAGGGAGGAAGAGGAGCTTGCGCAGCAGAAAAAGTTGAAAAAGTCCAAGAAAGACCGTGAGACCGCTGTGAAGCAGGAATCCACCGAAGAGCCGGCTGAAGAGGCGACACCATCCAAGAAGGAGAAGAAGAAGAGGAGAAAGAGCGCGGAGGCGCAAGCAGACGAAGAAACCACCCAGGACACGAAGCCAGCAGCTGTCGCGACAACCCAAGAAATCGAGGACAATGCCGCGCAACCCAATGGCACAGACGAGACCAAGCCTCATGTTCCTACGACCACAACGACTGCAATTAAAAGCAAATACCTGTCATCCAAATCGCCTTTCGTCCAGCATACGACTTCGTTCTATCTTGCGTTGTCTCCAATCGCACACCAATTTCCTCTGGAGGGTCTTTGCGCCGAACACATCTCGCCTCTACTTCTCACATATTACCCGCCAATGAAAGGCGTGGTTCTGTCCTACAACAACCCGCGATTGTCAGAGTCACCAGAGACCGGCTCGAAGATCGCGGAAGGCAGCAAAGCAAGAACTGTGCTGGGTCGCAGCGTTGATGAATATGCCGTCACCTACGTCTGGCTTACCGTCGAGCTATTGCTGTTCAAGCCACAGAGAGGAACGGTCCTGGAGGGCTACGTCAACTTGCAAAACGAGAGTATCCTTGGTCTGATCTGCTACAACTACTTCAATGCTGGCATTGAACGATCACGGCTGCCTAAGGATTGGCAGTGGGTCGCAGATGAGGGACAGGAGGAGAGCGGCGAGATGTCGCGTACAGGCCGCCGCGAAGCTGCAGGTCATTATGTCAACGCCGAAGGCAACAAGGTGGAAGGCAAGATTATCTTCAAAGTGAAGGACTTCGAGGCGACGGAAGGAGCAGAGACAGGAAGCGGAAGCATCAACATCTATGGTACGCTTTTGGTGGAGAGCGAGGATCAGAAGGTCGATGAAGAATCGAGGCAGAAGAGCCTCGTAAGAGAAAGACCTGCACGTAGATAGTAGCGCATCTTTATCACATGCTCAAAGACGAGCATTCATGTATATTTTTATAGCGACTTTACTTCCTACCACGACTTTGGACCGCCATTTCCCCGCAAACTCGGACTTTCCACTTTCACGTGCTTAACTTTCTCGGTCTTTGCCCTGTCGCGACTTGGATTTAATTGCCATGCATTTTTGCATGTCGAGATAACAATAACCATCCGCTAAATCACACAACATGCGTCTCCGTTTGCGCGTCCAGCGTAACGAGCTGCCAGCCGTCAATACCCTGTGGCCTCTTTCCGAAATCCAGCAGAAGCACACAATTGCGCAGCTGCTCGAAGCTGTCAACCAGACATTTCCTCTCGAAACCGACAAATGGGGCCTTGAAGACTATGTTGTCACTGTCGCAAGCTACGAATGTCTACACTACCACGAGATCGGCGCGGTCTGCAAAGATGAGGACGAGGTCGTTATACGGCCTTTGACCTATGCGGAGGTCAGAGCGAGGACCTTAATGGGGAGGAGTCAAATCAGTGTTGATGGAAGGAAGCTTGAAGATGGAATTGCGTTCGGGAGACCACTTTTGAGAGCACCTGTCAGGCCAGAGGTGAGGATACCGGCAAGAAAGAGGAAGCGCGGTGGTGAAGACGAGGAAGATGACGAGGGCGACAAGAGAGTCAGGTTCTTGAATAATGGAGAGGAGATCGAGCAGGCTGAGGCTGTGCCGCTGCCAAATCACAAGACGGTGGTAGTGGTTTCGGGCAAAGACGACGATAGCGAACAGGATGAGGATGACGAGGAGGATGATCAAAATTTTGAGCTCGAGGATGACGGTTCCTCATCTGAAGCAGAGTCTGATTCTTCCAAAGCGAGCTCATCTTCGAGTGACTCGGATTCAAGCGAAAGCACTGAGGATAGTGATTCCGACGACAGCTCCAGCAGTTCTTCGAGCGATTCTTCGAGCGATTCCTCAAGCGACGAGTCGAGCAAAGCCAGCACTAAAGTCTCGCGAGTGAAGAAAGCTGCTTCAAGCGTCAAACCGATCTCACAAACAGCAACGGAAACCAGCACGAAAACATTATCAGGGACGACGAGCAAGCCACAACAGGCCAATTCTGGTGCGCCACAATCCGGAGCCATCCCACACGAAGGGAATAGGAAAACCCAAGAGCGCAACGCAAGGCGCCGCGAGTCAAAAAAGCTTGCATATTTGAAAGAAAACAACATCTTGCCTCCGAGCGCAGACCTGATGACTCTTCGCGCATGGGAGAAGTCACCCGACTGGACAAAGCACATGAACGCAACCGAGACCTCCAGCTCTACTATGCAAGGTACCGATGACCTGAGCGAGGAAGTTGATTTGGCAACACAGCGCCAGCAACTACTTGATTCTATAGCTTCTGGTGGCGTAGAGATTGGCGCAAACGGCAAGGCTGTAAGAGAAGAGAGTGGAGACGAAGGACCAGAAGTGCATAGCAACAGGATTGCCGCAGAGCATGCAGCCCTTACGGAGCGCCTTTATCGCGAAAACATCGACAGCATGACTGGAGACGCTTCACCAGCCGCGCCAAGTCGTCGCGGTCTCGACATGAGCAGTGCCGAGCGTCTACTTTATGGCTCGCTAGGTGTTCGTGCGCCGAAGACGCAAGAGCAAAAGGATGCACTGCAGAAACGACTCGCTGGACGCCAAGGTACAGCAGCGCCAAAGTCCAAATCTAAAGCTCAGCCCAAGCCGTCTGAGATTGCTGAGCCAGAAGCTGAAGAAGAGGATCCCGACGCATGGCTGCAGAGAATTGATCTGCGTGCAGTTGAGTGCTGCGACGAGGGAGTCGAGCTAAGCACACCACCTTTCCCCTTCTACCAGAGATGGGACTCGCAGTACCGCAAGAAAAAGAACAGGAACATGGCCACTTACGCCAATGCGCCACGTAAGCGCAGACGAGGCAATCAGGGCAATATGGTTGGTGAGTTTGTCGAATCTTACGACAAATACAACCAAGATGGATCCGGCGATGTTCTGGACTACGACGGTGACGGCGCAGGCAATGACGACTGGGATCAAGATGATCTCGCCGAACAGCAGCTTCTCAATGAAGTGAACGCTGATCTGCCCGTCGACGACTTTCCTGCTCTACCCGAGAATGTCTCCTCTCTTCCAGCGCTGACTAGCGAGGATGCGCAAAGCGGCGACTTTGTCACCTACACAGAACTTGTGTGCTCACCAGCCACAAGCTGGCAGCCTTTGATGTTGACTCGAACAGTACAGCTGATGGAGAAGGATGGCGATGGTTGGAAGGTGAAGCTTGCTGTAAGAGACCTGCCGCCAAAGGAATACGACGCAGATGGCAACCGAGTATACGGTAAGTTTGAGATGGAGGAAATGAGCGATGATGGAGAAGATTCAGGAGAGGATGAGAGAATCAAAATCATGGCTTTCACGGAACTTAATGATGCGAGGTTGCTGGAAAGGACTGAAGCGGAGGCAGCGACGGCAGCAGGAGACGAAGCAGGAGACCAATAAGTGAAGTGGAGTACTGCTCGAATGTGCGAGGCTATTGATTTGGCCTTCAGATCCTAGATACACGCTGCCCAAACTCACACAAGAAGACCAGATTGCAAGCATGCCGCTGTGTTGCCAGCAACACCGGGACATGATATGCCAGCGATATCAAAGTTCTTTCTTGCCCACCACGTTCTCGTGCCAGATCCATCTCTCATATCGTTCATCGTAATCTTTCAGCTCATATTTCTTCCAGCGCAGTATCCTCTCATCGCCCACATCACTCACTCGCCACTTCACACTTCCGCAG
The DNA here is from genome assembly GCA_035771495.1 of Cladosporium oxysporum. Lineage (NCBI taxonomy): Eukaryota > Fungi > Ascomycota > Dothideomycetes > Cladosporiales > Cladosporiaceae > Cladosporium > Cladosporium oxysporum. Next base: position 2,006,633 of record JAWNKS010000010.1, read on the forward strand.
GGAACTTGGTGCTTTCGGCTTCGTCTCTCGCCAGCAACGCTTGTCCTGCAGAGCCGATGGCGTCCACATTTTGTTGCTCCTGAAGCAGCGTGACGGGAATGCGAAGACTTTGGCGCCCATGGAGTCGAGAGCTTTGGTGTCTCTCTCGTTGTACAGGCGGTTGATGGTGACACGGTCGCAGCCGTTCATGTTGACTCTGGCGAAGTAGGTGTTCGGGATCTTGCGGCATTTCTTTGACTTGCCCATGTTGAAGGTGAAGGTGGTGTCGAGTGAAGTGCGGAGGTGAATTCCGGCTTGCGCGAGCAGTGATTAGATGATTAGGCTGTGGTATGTATGTTGGTAGATGTGCGAAAGATGTTTGTGTCGAAGGGTGGCGCGCGAAAGATGTAAGAGGTCGATGGATAGAGGGTCGTCGAGCATTAGATCATTGTCGCATTGTGCGTGCTGCACAATAGTGACTCTCAGCCTATTGACCATGAGTTTATTTAGAGGTTGGAGTGAGGTTAAAACGCCCTGCTTCTAACTCTCAGCCACTCGCTTTTGACCTCAACCACAACCCGTCTTTACAATAACCTCAAAGTCTGGCGTCTGACGAGTGGCGAGAGATTGGCATGCTGCTACAGCGGACATTCACAGTCAACCTTGCAAAACCTCCGGCTGTGAAGACCGGAAGCAGATGGATAAGAACAGAGCACGAAAGCGCGATTGCGCTCGTTCGATTTGATGAGGTGGTCTTCATACTTGATAATACACGAAAACAATCCCCTGACGCCTCGCTTAAATCATTGACTTGTTCCAAGTCGCCACAGTGGACCGCGAGGCCACCGACACCGCTTACTCTAGCCCAATTGTCCGATGCTGTTCATTACGCCTACAATCGCTGCCTGTAGCCCGTCATCATGGCCACCAGCGCCGCCCTTCGAAGTCTGCAAGTTCAACTCCCTCTCCGTTGAAGGGGCAATTCTATCCCTCAGACTTCTCTCGTTTTTCGTCAAGCTTTCCACGTCATCTCGAATGGCTTGTACGTTCAAATTCAAGTCTTGAACATCAGCTCCGGCGATACCTTCCGCCGCACCAATAGAACCAGCCGAACGTAGGACCAAAGAGATCAAGATCAAGCTTCGTGCTTCAAACATTGCGCCGAGCGTCACAGCACCAGCGCGCGGGTTGCGTGTTGATGGCTTCGCATTGACCAGCGAGATCTCCGCGCGCTTGAGCTGTGCAGGGAACGAGTTGAGGAATGCTGAGATTTCGGCGGCGATTGCCGGGCCGACTGCGTTGAGCAGGTTCAGACACAGAGGTAGGAAGCCATCCGACCAGATGCCAAACATACGCTGAGGCTCATCAAAAGGACCTTTCCCTCCATCCTTGCGGAAGTAGTTGCTGATGTTCGCGGTGCTGAGATGCGATAGCACACTCTCGTTGGCCATAAGCTCGGCAACCTGCGGCACGGAAGAGAGGGACACCAAGAAATTGATGGCAATTGTGCCATACACAGGATCCTGCTCTGTGTGTTCCGCTAGCTGGTCGGACCACGAGAAAAGGCTGAGGCCACCACGGATCAAGTTGGACCCAGCGATCACGTCTGCGATCTGAGCATGAATTTGGTGTACGCCCCGAACCGATAGTACAGCTCGCAAGAGCGCAGAGAGAAGAAGGAAGTCTCCGGCCTGTGCCAACTCAATGCTAGTATGTAGGTTGCCGCACAACGCGCGGAAGCCAGTAGCAATTGTGCGGCCGACGATTTCTACCAAGATAGCTCCAGTCGAAGGATGTAGAATGACGTTGGTACCCATTCCAGTCACTGTTGCTTTCGGGTCTAGGTATGTATGCGGCTGTAGAGAAAGATACAAGATCTGCAGCAGGGTCGTGTAGTATTTGAGGTCTTGAGGTGTGCGCGCAACGTCATAGTCTACTGGACTGGTTTTGACGAGATGCCACGCCAAAGACAAGAGGTCTCTCACCTGATCAACCGTGGATCTAACGCTGACAAGCCGTGAGATCAAGACAAATGCAAGGTCGGCTCTGGTTTGTAGTATTTCTGCAGCATAAGGCATGTCCAAGTTGGTGTTGTTGTTCGCTTCGAGAGCGTTCCGGGCGGTGGCCGCGAGGACAGATTGCAGCGACGGTTCGTCTTCGATGCATTCCAGGAGGGTAGTCGCCAATGTCTTCCACGAAGTCAAGAGGCGAGTCTGCGCTTCCACAAGGCTCAAATTGATATTAGCGCGACTAAACTCTTCCTTGAATCCCTGTTTGCCGTGCCAATGTGTGTCGTAGGCCAGCATCTTCCGAGCCAATTCAACATCGTAGAAGTAGCCGTCCCCTAGAGTCGAAGGGTTGGCCTGGGTACGCCTGAAGTCGGAAGGCGCACATGACAAGTTCTTCGGAAGGTTCCTTGCGAAGTTTGCATGTAATGAATTGTTGTAGCCGTCCACCTTGACCGCTTGCTCACTGACGAAAGTCAAGTACGGCACAATAGACTTGAGCTGCGACTTGTCGCCAATCTCGAGACTGGCGTGCAAGTTTACTGCAAGAACATCGCACACAAGTGCTGCCATTTGAAGTTCCGGGATGGCGTTCTTAGCCTCCGTTACATTTCCAGACCTCGACATTGGCTTTAGATCATTCAGCCAAGCGAGAGCATTCTTCAGGAACTCAGACTTGGTGCGAACTTCCTCAGTGGCCCAGACCCAGACTTGTTGCGCCTTGGCAACAAATTGTAACATGGCGATCGCGCGTGGAGGCGGAAGTGCTCGGATGTCAGCGAGCTGCTCAAGTGCATGGGCTAGAATTGTCCTCTTGCTTGCTGTTTGGTCTCCAGACTTGTATTTATCCTTCGGGAGAGATCCGGTCAGGAGATACATAGCGAAGTACTGTTGACCGCTCTCCAAGACTGCGGCCAGGAACGACCAGATCGCGCACTCAGTGGACGTATTCGTCAAAGGCCTGTCAAGCTGCGAAAGCAGTGCCAAGAAGTTTTTTGATTCTTCGTGACTCAATTGACCCAGGATAGAGGGGATCTCGGTGTTGTCGGCAGGAGAGGGCGTGAGTAGCTCGGCGAACAACTCAGCTATTGGCCTTTTGTAAATCTGGCGAGAGGCGAACAGGTTGCTGAGCATCGAAGACAGCTTCACTAGTTGTGTTGGAAGAGAGCCCGCGGTTTGGCTCCGGAATTTGAGGGTGCGGATGACCGTGGTCAAATATCTGCAAACAGAGACTGTTTGTGCATCGATCATGCTCTGTTGTGCTGGGACGAATGAGGCATGGTTGGCGTGTATGCCCTGGGCGAGAACTGTGGAAAGTGGAGCAAGCACGAAATCCGAGACAGTCTGCGTAGTTGCTGCAACAGACAAGACTTCTGTCAATTTGCTGCTTTGATCGGATTCCGAGCCGATGCCGTAGGCTGCCGTCAATAAATCGTTGAAAGCGTTGCACAACCTCGTGACCACCATGGTCTTTTGCTCAATCACGCCGAAACCCCACTCGTTTAGGTTCAGCAAAACGTCCTGTGCAATTCGCGTGTATGCGGCCAGCACGACCGAAATCGTCCTCTCGGGAGTCTGCTCAGGCGTTTCCATAGGGGGATCGAAGCGCCGTCTGGGCTGAAGTGCATCAGTCTTGGGCTTGCGCCTGACGACGCCATAGATAGCATCATCAAGTATAGATTCGTACAACTTGATGCAAGAGCTCAAAAATCCGTACTGGCCAGCCCTGACTTCGACGCCAGAGACCACAGCAACAAGAGCACTGACTCCAGCATTGATGCCGAGCAGGCAGCTCCGTGAAAGCCATGACCAGGTACGCTCAGGGGTGTAAGCGACCAACGCATCGAAGAAGTCAGTACAAGCCACCAGCAGCTGCAAAGAACCCTCCTGGGCATTCTGGTCAATGAAAGCCAACAATTCAAGTTCCATAATCTCGGTCAATATGGTCACAATGTCAATATCGTCCTTGAGCGAGAAGCCAAGGCGCCCAAGGACGTGGTCGCTCTCGTCCCGACTACGAGCGCCCTTGACAAGTGCGACGATAAAAGCCACAATCTCGGAGGCCGTATGCCTGTCCAGAGCATTGGCTGACGCAGGAACAACAAGCTCGGAATTTGGCAATAGTGTCGACAACAGCACGCCAAGATACGCGAGTCCGGAATGCTCATGTTGAAGCATCAAGACAAAAGGCCTGGTATCCTTGATGATGACTCCAGATGTGCCACGTGGAATAGTTGAGATGGCGTTCGAGCTACGACCATCCGCAAGAACAAGAGCGCGAGCACTTTCTTGGCTCTCATAGTGATTGAGTGATGGTCGAGGGTCGAATATCGGATAATCCTCCGTCAAGTGCATACTGTTTGTGCCTTCGTCTTCGTGATCCAATGCATACGAGCGGAAATGTTCTGGCACCTGAACAGTGAAGCTCTTCAGTTCGTCCATCAAATACACGACGTCTGCCACTCCGTCGGTACGTGCGGTAGCCAAAGCCGTGAGAATCCTCAAAAGTGGGGACAGCTCATAAGGGTAACGCGCAAACGCCTGGTCCAATACGAATGGCCTGAAGCGTTCACCATCTGCCAAAGCACGATCACACAAAGGACCGGACGCGTCTTCCAGGCCTCTGGTTGGAACTTCTGGCACAAGTAGTGCAAGGAGTGCTTCCAAAACCTCTTCTTCATATTGCACAATCGCCAAGCTTATTCGAACGAGGTCGAACAGAACGAGACGGCTGGTATAGGCGGTGGACAAATCTGACCCTGATGCAAACGTAGAAGCAACATTGTTGCTCAAGGTTGTGATAATTGTATAGACGTGCAAGGTGTCGGTAGCAATGATCGCGAACAGCTGCGATGGATCGTCGCGGTGTTCCCCAAATTCAAGGTCTTGGAGGACCTCCCAGGTCTTCTCGGTCGCACTCTGTGCTCTGCTGGGCGCGCGGATGGCCGATGGGCGTCTGCTTGATTCGCGATCGCTAGCGTCATCTTCATGACGAGACTGATCAATTTTGGCGTGGTCGCGAATGTACATCGTGATAATGCTCCAGGCGTAGATGGCAGGGGCTGCAATTTTGTTGCCACGGGCCGCAGCTTGGAACAGAATGAGGTTGATGTCCTTCATGCATGCGTCGTCGGAGATGTAAGATCCAGATCCCAAATTCGGATATGTAATTGCGCTAACTCCCTGTGTCGAAGCTCTCTTTTGCTCGATGGTCTTCATCGTCTGAGGAAGATTAAGGACGGCGGCGCTAGTGATGGCCACCAAGCATTGCAGAACCTGGATGTGCATACTCTGCGCTCCGGTTATGGGAGACAGGCTGTCAAAGAACGAAAAGGTTTGCATAAGCTTGAACCAGTCGCGAGCGTCTGCAGGACTGATTGCAGATTCGGTAGCGAAGACCTGTGCCAGAATAACTCGCACAGCGTTGACAAGGTCCGATGTCACAGCATCATAATAAGTGGCCGTCAGTTCGGGCCGCTCTTTCAAAGCACTCGGCTGGTGTTCAGGGCCGTCAAGGGTGGAAGCCAGTTTTGTCACAGCTTGGATACAAAGTGACAATTGGCCTGCTTCGCCAGATGCTGCGCGATACACGCCTTCCGCCTGCGTGTCGACCCATGTTGTCTCATCGCCGGATCTCGTGTTATTAGCTGCCAGCGAAATCAGGAGCGCACTGCAGGCAATAGCAGCACTTTTTTCCTCGAGGCATACTTTAACTAGTCGCTGGCGCCGGAGCTCGGTGTCTTCGAAATCTGGACCGGCCTTGTCTTCGGAATCGGCTGGAGCTGCTGTGCTCTTACCAAGGTATGATTGAGAGAAATCCAGACCATTGCTCTTGCTCTGTACCTTTCCCAGAAGTAGGTCTGCTGGCCTCTGTAGCCATTCCACGGCGGCGCACCTCAACGCTGAAATCTCATTAATCCCAAGCTCTTTTGATAACCACAATGAATCTTCCTTCAATTGCTGCAAGTCGTAGTCGTTGTTTGGTGGTTGCGAGATGTTGATCTGCGCAGTCTTCGAGTCGAACAAAGACTTTGTCTGTGAGGACGCCTTTTGAAAAGGTTCCAGAGGTCTTGCCAGCGTGTCGCGGGTCTCAACATCGGAAATAAAGCTTTCCAATGTGCTGTTCTGGCTGGCACTTCGGAGATCGCTCAGACCTGTATAAGCCGATGTCCAAGGAATCAGAGTCGCCGCCCCGGACAGGCATTTGTCCAGCTCAGGGAAGTAGGTAGCCTCCGGTGTCTTCGCCATGGTGGTGTAGTATGGAAAGTTTCGCAATGTTTTGAAGATGAAATGCTGCGTTGATGACCCGGGCTAAGAGTCGGCGGCAAGAGTGAGAAGTCGCGAATCAGTTCATGCCTGTGAATATGTTGCGCTGGCGGAACAATGGCAGCATTGCGCTCTGCGATTCTCGAGATGGCTTGCTCTCCATTCACAGCTCTAAGTTTATTGTACGGGCGCGCAGCTGCTTCACGCGACAGAACAGAGGCCCGAGCGCGCGGGTAAGGCCGCGGGCTAGGACGGTTTGGCCAATGCCTCGCGACTTCACGATGGCTGAATGAATGAATGGTAGAGAGAGCAGGCAGGGTATACGAGAAATCGCTCACTCCTTCACCACAAAACACACAACATGACCGTCACCGAAACTCTCAAAGATGCAGTGGGCCTCGGCCATGGCGGCCCCAGCACTCGTACGTTCACCCTCCCGCGGCCACACGCCTGAGCACACATGCGCCATTGGGAACAGGAAGACCATGCCATGATAGAGCGGCAGCGCTGACAGTTTGTAGCTGCCACCAGGCAAGAGATGTCCGATGCGAAACTTCCCCTCGCCTACCGCGACTCATGCGCTCACCTACTCATTCCTCTGAACAAATGCCGCCCTGCGAACTGGTACCTGCCCTGGAAGTGCCAGGTACGATCGCCCGCGACCTCTCTCATGTCCAGCGCTGGATACTCGATGCGCCAGAATATTTGCTAACACAAAGCAGGATGAGAGGCATTCATACGAGAAGTGCCAATACGAGGAGTTCAAGCTGAGAGTGAAGAAGATGGATGAGCTGAAGGCACAGAACCCGGGCTCCAGGAGCAACTAGGTGGGCTGTTCACTGCGCGGAGAACCTGGAGAAACGAGACACAAAGCCAAACACAAGATATCACGATGTGGCTGCTGTAAATATTACAAAGAGAGGAGCCACTTTGGCCCTGCAGGAATGATCATACTATGCTTTTGCTAACCAATCTCGAACTTCTTCACCTCCACACGGTTTCCGCATATCATCAGCTCCACTCATTTGCTACACTGACAGATTCGCAGATGCCTTGCCACATCCAAAAGGACAGCAGCGCCTAGGCTGTCGAATCTTCGTTCTTGAATCATCCATTTAAGGACCTCTTCGCTGCCGGCTCCATGTCCCCGGCCTCATCCGCATCGCGCTTACGCTTCTCGACGAAAGCAGCGGCTTCCAACTGCTCGGCCTCTGGAACAACTACGTGTCCCACGAACGCGGGTGTGCCAGAGTTGTCCTCATTAACACTGTTGATGTGTTCGAAGCCAAGGAGATCTTCGCCAACCTTAGTCGCAAGCTGAGTTTGGTCCGGAAGAGTGTGCATGTCGCCACTACCAACATTGCCGATCCCAGTGACAAACGCCATGCCTGACTGCTCGGCTCCGAAGTCAATGTCATCCTGGTCGAACACGAACTGTTGCTGCTGCAGCCCAGCGAGGTCTCCTACGTCGAATATCTCGTCTCGCGGAGGAAGCTCGTGCGCACTGGCGAGCAAGCTGTCCACGTAAGCTCCTGTGTCCATCTCGCTGGATGGATCACCGTTTTCCCCTGTGGCTGTGGCGTTGGTAGCACCGAGAGCTGCGCTGGTCACATCGTCACCAAAGCTGTTGCCACTACCTGGCGTACCAAGGGCATCCGGCTCGTCAGCAGCATCGTCTTCGGTGAGATCGATCTGGACAGGTCGAGCATCTTCGATCGACTGACGCGGCGGCGACGATGGACCGTCTGGGTCATAGCCATTGCCGCCACTCATCATCCACTGCTCAGTGCGGTCTCTGTGCTCATTCATCTTAGCCCTCTCCTGCCTCAGCACCTCTGGGACCTTTTCCTTGCCATGCGGAAGCCAGCCACGAGCGGCATGAAGCGGTGGCATGTACTCGAACTTGCGCTTCTCGAAGGGCACGGCGTCCTCGGCAGCTCTGGTCTTGCTCTTGATGTCGCCATTCTCTCCACGACGTGTGCTGTAAAGTCCAGGAGTTTCACCGTCGCGGGCTCGCTCTCGAACACGCTCATTGTGGGCCTTGATACGATCGTCCCAATTGACGCCGGTCTGCTCCTGGAACGCTTTACGCCACATGCGTATGGCGGTGTAATGGTTCGACTCGCTGGCGGCGAGGATGTTGTTTCTGGGCTGTTTGCCTGTGCCGGCAAAGTGCAGGTTGGTGGAGTAAGTTGGCGGGTTGGCGGTGTTCGGGACGCCCTTATTGGACTCATAAAGCTTATATGACCAGTCAGCAAATGTGTAGAGCCGTGTGCTTCATGTTAACTTACAGTGAGAACAATTCGTTCGTTCCTGTTTGTGAGGGTGTCGACCTTGGTGAGCGTGATATCGTATTCGAAGCCAGTAGTGTCTTTGAAGACGTGGTGGTCCGCTTGGAGCATGTTAGCGCTGCACAAAATGATTACAGGAGATCTTCTTACCATTGAACTCTTCACCCCTGCCTCTCTTCGCCGTTTTCTTCATGAGGTCGGCGCGAGCCTTGCGCTGCTCTTCGACCGCTTGCTTCTCCTGCTCCTTGCGCCTGGCCTCAATCTCCTCGCGCTCCTTCTCAGCTTTCTGCCTTTCCGCATTCTCAGCCTCGAACACTCGGCGGTCGTGGTCGCCGACGTAGTCTTCCGTTCCCTCTTGCAGGACTTCTCCCAGCATGGCCTGGTGTGATCGCGCCCCTCCTTCGCCATCATCGCCCCCTTCTTCGCCTTGGCCCTCGCCAGCCTGCTTCACACGCTTCTTGCGCTGATCACCAGCAGCCTTCTCATCAATCTTCTCCCACATATACTCCTTCTCCCGATGCTTCCTCTGGGCGACCAGGCAATCGTCCAGCCACTGCGGGGTCACGATGTACACCTTGCGGCCGTTGTCATTGGCCTCGAGAGCAAGCTGGACGACCATTGTCTGGTTCCTCCACAGCTGCTCTTCAATTACCAGGTGTGTGGTGTTTTGCGCGTCAAACTCCTTTTGGAGCACGCCTCCGGCTTGCTTCACCCACTTCTCGAGCTGATCTTTGGTCCATTTTTTGGTGGCCCAGGTGCGCGGGATGATGACGCAGATGCGACAGCCGCTGAGGATTTTGGCCATGGCGATTATGGTATGTTTTTTTTTGTTTTTGTCGAAGGATTGTTATGGAGCAGAAGCCTCTCACTTCTCGGCTTTCGAGTGTTGATGTTTGTCGCCTTAGTGCGAAATGAGTAGGTTGAAGGTCATTGAGCAGATTCCCTGTTGTCAGAGTCGTGATCGGTTTCGTATGGTGTGGTATGTTGGGTAGGAGGTGGTGAAGAATGTGCAGAGTGCAAAGGGTCAGAGTCTTATATACTTGACGTGAACTGCGAGCACATACTGTGACTGATCAAATGCTTGCATGTGAAAGACTCACTTCCATCAAACTGAGTAAAGGCTCGATGCAATGCACGTGAAATGCGAAGCTGTCGCGACTGCTGTTGAAGTGAGGGTTGATGATCATTCGTGACCGTTTATTCATCTATATACACCAATTATCTCGATGCCTTCGCCGCCTTCACGAAGGCTCTGATCTTCTCCAAATCTTGCTCGCCGTCTGTTTCTACACCGCTGCTGACATCGACGCACACAACCTTTTCTGCTTGATCACCAAGACTCTGAACAGTCTTAGCAACGTTGTCAGGGTTCAAACCTCCAGCGAAAAGCACGTGCAAGCCGTCATCTTTCCTCAGAACATCTACAACAGTGCTCATGTCCAACTGCTCTCCAGTGCCTCCCGCGCCTGAGTCAAGGAGAGGCAGCGAGTGGAAGCCACGTGCCGCGATGCCAGCATCGTTGGGCTTGAAAGCGCGGATCACAGGCACGGGGATAATGGACGCCCACTCCAGAGGCTCTTGCCCGTGTAGCTGAACGATATCAAGGTTGAGCAATCGCTGCTGCTCCAGAACGTAGTCCAAAGGCTGGTTCTGGAACACACCAACAATCAGCGCACGAGATGGATGCTGCAGCGCATACGCTCCCTTGTGCTCGAAGAATGAGACGGCCTTCTCAGTGCCAGCAGCTGAGGATTTGACATGTGACGACGTCGACTTGGGGGTGTTGTGCACTGTCTGTGAGATCGCAAGCGCTGTCTCGGTGTTGACACAACGCTTTCGGCCTGTCACGAGGATCATGCCAATGAGGTCTGCGCCTGCTTCAATGGCGGCTTTCGCAGCCTCTGCGCTTCGTGTACCGCAAATCTTGACTGCTAGATGCTCGGACGTTCGTGATTTGATCTGTTCTGAGTTGCCGCCCAGAAGCTCCGAGATGAACTTCGTGGTGTCCTTGGCACGCATAAGAGCCTCGCCCACAAGCACGGCACCAACGCCAGTCTTGAGATAGGGCTCGACGTCTTGTGGTCCAGTGATGCCGGACAAAGCGCAGAGTGTCGTGCCGGCAGGTACCATCTCCATGAGGCGGTTTGTGGTATCCATGTCAACGTCGAAAGTTGTGAGGTTGCGGTTGTTGACACCAATGACCTTAGAGCCAAGCTTCACAGCAATCTCCATCTCGTCTGTAGTGTTGACTTCGACGACTGCCTCCATACCAAGGCTTTGACCGTACTTGTACAGTCTCTCGAGCAACGGGGTGTCTAGCATCTTCACGATCAGAAGGAACGTGTCGGCACCAGCCAAGCGAGCCTCGAGAATCTGGTACTCGTCGAAGATGAATTCTTTACGTAGCACAGCTGGACGGTTTGGCATGCCGGCAAGTGCTTGACGAACTGCTCTCATGTCGTCGATAGAGCCCTTGAACCAATCGGGCTCTGTGAGGACACTGATGACACTTGCACCTGCCAAAGCATATGTACGAGCCTGCGCTGGCGCGCAGGTCGAAAGCGAAATGATGCCCTTGCTGGGAGAAGCTCGCTTGATCTCAGCCATCAAAGAGAGTTTGAAAGGCGATTGCTTGAGACGGTCGGGGAAAGAGATAAGCGGAGGAGACAAGTCGAGATCGTAAGCAGCCTGCAGATCCTCGGGGCGCTGTGAGGGCACGAGTTTCTGTGCTTCAACTAGTTCTCTCCTTCGTGCGTAGATACGCTCGAGGATCGAAGCCTTCTTGTCGCCATTGTTGGGCGTGGCTGTCTGTGCAGTGCCGGCCGACGACGACTTGGTCTGCTTCTGCAGCTTCTCGTTCTCCGCCCACGTACCTCCCTGCATGAGCATGAAGTTCTTGATCATGACTCGACCTTCGGCAGAGAGGATGCTCTCTGGGTGGAATTGCACGCCTTCAATGACGTATTCCTTGTGTCGTACACCCATGATGACACCCTTGCCACCATCTGGGCCAGCAGCAATCCAAGAAGTAAGCTCGAGGCATTCAGGAAGAGTTGAATGGGTTCCAGCCAGCGAATGATATCTGGTCACAGGGAGATCCTGTGAAAGGCCAGCATACAGGCCTTTTCCGTCGTGTCGAAGTGGCGAGGTCTTTCCGTGGAGGATCTCGCCTGTTTGCGAGACAGTACCTCCAAAGACGGAGAAAATACACTGCTCACCCATGCATACGCCCAGGATGGGAATTTTGCCAGCAAAGTGCTCGATCGCGTCCTTGGAAATGCCAGAGTCGGTAAGTGGATGACCGGGACCGGGAGAAATGACCAGCTGGGTGGGTTTCAATGCAATAAGCTGATCCAAGGTGATTTCATCGTTGCGGTAGACGGTGGCATTTGCACCCTCGAGCACAAGGTATTGGTAGACATTCCATGTGAACGAGTCGTAGTTGTCGATGAGGATGAGGTTCGAGGCTGTGGCCACAGGAGCCGCCGGGACCGGCTGGTGAGGGGAGTGGTCGGTCAATTCAGCGTTCGACATGCTCAGCTTCTCGTCCGGTGTCTTGATGGGTGCGATATGCAGCTGTGAAGTGCACAATGGCTCGGCATATATAGTCGATGCCACCTTCGTATCCCAGTCATCAGGCAGTCCGTTCTGAAACCAGCGGCCGCGGCTAATCCTTGGCGCTAGCGAACCTTCCTCGCGTTAAGCTTCCGCAACGCGACGCGACAGAGTGCTATCACTTGGAAGTGCCCTGCCACCGAATGATACCAAAACGCGGCCCCCAGAACTATCGCACGTGCCGCTTGTCACATACTATACCGCTAGAGAGCCGAGTGGGTAGACTTGCAGTGTTGTCGCGTCGGATTCAGCGTCCGGTGCATCGTTGACAGCTGCCGTGGAGCTTTCGCAGGCATTGCGCGACTGCCCAGCATGACCGACAAAGTGTACTCGGCGACATACAGTAATGTGAGTGTACCTCCTTCGAAACAGCCGCTCCAACCATCTAACATTCGAGCAGGTCCCTGTCTACGAGTTCAATTGCGAGGGCAATCATTGCATGCGACGCCGAGCAGATGACTGGATCAACGCTACCCATATCTTGAAAGTCGCCGAATACGATAAACCCAGTAGGACTCGAATCCTCGAGCGCGAGGTGCAAAAGGGTGTACACGAGAAGGTGCAAGGTGGATACGGAAAATACCAAGGTACATTGGATGCTTGCAAGTGGAACGAAGACGAGCAGGTCTAACCTGGTCAGGAACATGGATACCTCTCGCCGAAGGCAGGCTACTCGCCGAGCGCAACAATGTGTTGGAGAAGATGCGTCCCATATTCGACTTCGTGCCAGGCGACAAGACACCTCCACCTGCGCCTAAGCATGCCACTGCTGCGTCAGGAAAACCGCGCATGCCGCGAGGTGCTGCGCAGCAGAAAAGAGCACCTCGAGCAATTCGTGAGATCTCACTTTGCTTTTCTGTGCAATGTAGCTATCGCTAACGTCCGTCAGCTGCCTATATGCCACCACCTGACTTTGACCAACTCGAAGCACAACTGCACGACCCCAGAGCTGTCACCCCAGAAGGCAGTATAGCAACCGAGTCAGTCTTCGACGGTTACGACACCCACCCCTACGGATCCTCACGCAAACGCCGTCGTCTCATGGAAGACCCGCAAGTGCAAGCAGACAACCTGCATCAGTTGTGGGCGGATGAGCTTCTCGATTACTTCTGCCTCCAAGGAGAATATGCGGACGCACCATCGTCCGTACCTATTCCTCCCGAAGGCGCGAACCTAGATCGGGCCATTGACGATAAAGGCCATACCGCTCTTCATTGGGCAGTCGCAATGGGCGATCTTGACATTGTGAAAAGTTTACTGAACCAGGGTGCAAGCATTGATGTCCAGTCTAAGAGTGGTGAGACACCATTGATGCGCTCAGTTCTATTCACCAACATATATGAAAAGCAGAACATGGAACGCATCGCCTCATTGCTAGTCCGCACAGTCAATATGCAAGACTGGGTTGGATCTACCGTCTTCCATCACATTGCCACCACAACAACCAGCAAGAAGAAGTACCAGTGTGCTAGGTACTACATGGACTGTATACTCAACAAGATGGCAGAGGTTCTCTCGCCCGATCAGATCGAGCGCATTCTGAACGAGCAGGACAACCAAGGTGACACTGCCATTACCATTGCAGCACGCAACGGAGCCCGAAAATGCGTTCGCAGTCTTATCGGTCGCAATGCTGCAGTCGACATACCAAACAAGGTCAACATCACTGCAGATCAGCTCATCGTACAACTCAACAATCGTCGCCAGGAGCGTGCTCGCCAGCTCAGCTCGTCACCATTCCAATCCGCAGATCCAATGAGTCTTCTCGGCGGTGCCGTCCAAGCTCCAAGTGCCATACCATTCGACCCTCTAATACCCCATACATCGTTAGATGGGTCGAATGAGTCAGACGACATAGTCTACCGGTCAGAACCAGCATTAAAACTCGCCTCGCATATCGTGCCTACACTGTCTGCCAAGCTCCGTTCACTTGCTTCTGCAATAGACGCTGAGCTTGTGGAAAAAGACGCTGAGCTGGCAGAGGCGCAACGCGTTGTCAACATGCGCCAAGCCGAGATTGAGAGTCTTCAGCGTCAAGCCGATGAGTTGCGCGTGAAAGAGCTTGAGCAGACAGCTGGTGGCACAGAGTCGGATGAGGATCTTCAAACCCAGCTGGACGCTGTCCAGTCCGAGTGCATTGCTGTGCTTGAAGCCGAGCAAAAGCGCAACCTCGATGCTCTGTATCAGTCGCCAATCTCAGACATCCCGTCGGGCCCACCTGATGACTCCTTGGACGAGGAAGCTCTGCTCCGCGTGCAGCTCAAATATGCACGCGAATTCATGTCGATGATAGACGGGCGAAAAGAGCTTGTCAAGGACGTCGCTGACGCCCTTGCACGTGCAGGCATAGGTGGAGGCAATTCGCAGCAGTACAAGAGACTTATCACTGGCGCCCTTGGGGTGAGAGAAGAGGAGCTGGAGGGTCTTCTGCCTGAAATTGTTGAAGAACTCGAGATGGGAAGAGGCCTTGAGGGCATCGGAGTTTGATGCAATCGCGCTCTAACATCGTTACGTTTTGGGTTACTTGGGATTGTGACTTTTGATACCACTTAGTATATGATTATAGCGAATATCGTTCGTGTTGCTTACAGTCTTGCTGTGAGATCTAGTATGTCTACTCGCTGAAGCCAGCATATTATGCCGCCACCTCTGTACTTGCTACTTCAGGGCCCCGTTCGCTTAGTATCGAGGGTCCGATCAGCAGTGTTCCATGTGGGTCTTTCGTAGGATCACGAGTGGCAGTTCTCATCTCTACACCTGACTATCAGTTCGGACCCCGCGTTTAGCTTAAGAACGGACCAACGAAGACGCCCTCAAGCCAGCGAGCATCTCATCCTCTTCAATCACGCCATCAGCTCATCATTTCGCGGCTGCCGTGTACCTGCGTGCGCGTCGTTGTATCAGGGCTTGCTTTTGGCACTACCGAAGATGTGCTTGGAGCCTCGCGTGGCGCTGTCCGAATACTCCTGGTACCGCTTGTTCACCGAAACGTAAGCTGCTTGACCGCTCGCCGGCGTACGTGGCGCCCGAACCCAAGATCCTGGTAAGCAGAAGTGGCTTATTATCTGTTCGACCTCCAGCATTTCGGACCGCATCTCAGGGACGTCGTCTGTTTAGGTAGCGGACGTGCAGCGGCCCTTCTGCCACACAAATCACGACATCTCCCCAAGACGCCATTGAGCAGCCAATAAGCTTTCTTTAGCTTTGCGATCAACCGGCATCCATTCGACTACAGCCTGGCTGCACGCCAGGTGCCCGGGATAATAGGGTAGCTACGTAGCTAGCCATCATGCCGTTGCCTTGCTCGCCCGTCTCGCACTCAGCGCCCTCCGAATCGCAGTCTTCTTCTGTTCCACCGTCCGGGGAGGAATCAGACGATTCGCTAACAACACCGAGAGCTGGACCCTCAGACCCTGCTCAGAGAACCCATGCGAACCTGAGCAGGCCTTCTCTACCGCCAAATTTCGTCAGCAGCTCACCAGAGAGCGTACGCGAAGTCCATGGTGGGAAGACCAGCCGAAAAGGCAGTGCTAGCAGTGGTACTAAGGAAAGCATTGGCAAATCAGGCCGCAAGAGCTCCTCGAGACCCAACAGTCCTCCCACCGGCACAACAGCCAGGACTGAAAGGCGAGACACGCCTTTCGAGACCCAGACAGAGGGCCATCCCTTCAAACCCTACGTTCGCGGCTCACCGCCCCGCAAACCAGCATCAGCTCTCAGCTCAGATCGACTTCACTCTTCGGGGCGTAACAGTACCGTCGCCTTCACAGCGCAAATAAGTCAAGCTAAACCCGCACGTCAAGGATCGTACAGCTCACACTCAATGTCGCGCAGGACTCCCAACGCGAGTCCCCACACCGCAGCCAGGCAGTCTTACGATGAATATGAAAGTAGTGCGGATGAAGCAACGGCAATTTTCACGAGACCTACGGCTCGTGTATATGGGACGGCTGGTGCAGGAAATGGACAGGGCACAGACGATGTAGGAGGAGCCGGCTACGAAGGTGCAGCTGAGGAAGACAGCCCTAGGCGGAGAAGACCCGCCAGCTTTAAAACCCAGGCCCGCAATGGGAGCGCGAGTAATCAGGGCGGACGTGGTGATGATGCGCGACAGGAGGGGGAAGACCACGAAAAGTGGTGGAGGCGGATGGTAGACAAGTATGGCAGCTTGGAGTTGGAAAACAAGGGCAGCGTAGCTCGCGATCATCTTGCTCTGGGTAAGTAAGGATTTTGCTGTATTACACTCTCTAATGGTCATGATCTGCGAAAGGCCATGCTGACTCGGCGCAGAGCGTACCTTCCTGGCCTGGCTCCGAACATCGCTCGCCTTCGCCAGCATTGGCGTAGCTGTCACGCAGCTATTCCGCCTTAACACTTCATTGCAATCCAAAGAGCAAGCCGACACCTCTGAGCTCTCTATGTTCGAGATGTTGGCTTCGAATGCTGAACCAAGCCGGAAATTGAGGCACGTAGGCAAACCGCTGGGAGCGACATTCCTTGGGATATGTAAGTCGTTATACCCGTCTCACCCAAAGGGCGTCGAATGGGTCTCTACAGGCACTAATCTGATTTTTTTTTCCAGCAATCCTGATCCTCCTCCTAGGCTTCCACAGATATTTTGAGAGCCAACACTTCATCATCCGTGGAAAGTTCCCAGCGTCTCGAGGCAGCATTGTGCTGGTGTCGCTTGTGACGTTCGCACTGATAGTGGCGAGTCTAGTGGTCGTCGTGGCAGTCGCACCGACTGCCTTTGAGAGGAAGTGATTGGGAAGCCGTTGCATGGCCATTGCATCGCATGCTGGATTCCAGTGATCAGTTTGCACATATAATGCACGTCAACTCATTGTACAGAGAGCAGCAATCAAGCCTCAAGGCAATTGATCCTTTGCCCATGTAACGCTATATCCGAATACTGTGCGGCGGAGGAGCTCGTCCTGGTTTCACAGTCAGCAAACACCAAATCGGACAGTTTCGGCAACATAGTGCAACTTACACCAGGGTCCTCCTCAAACATTACTTTCTCCATAGTGTGCTCGAAGAACTTATCAACCTCAAACCCAGCCTCTTTGATCAAATCGAAGAAGGCAAGATCATTAGGGAGAAGCCACGGTCGATACGGTGTGAAGAATACGAGAGCCTTCGCTTCGGGGCTGCGCTTTAGCATTTGCTGTACGCTTGCCACCAGCTTGCGGTGCTCGGAGTGGTTGAAAAGGAGATCCGCCAAGATCAGAATGTCAAACCCGTCTTCACCACTTGGCAGACCAGCA
This sequence comes from Cladosporium oxysporum, assembly GCA_035771495.1. NCBI lineage: Eukaryota > Fungi > Ascomycota > Dothideomycetes > Cladosporiales > Cladosporiaceae > Cladosporium > Cladosporium oxysporum. Next base: position 2,024,057 of record JAWNKS010000010.1, read on the forward strand.
ATGAGTTTGTCGGTTTCAGCACCCCAAAGGTAACCCTTGGCCTCGATGTTGCGTGCCTGGGGCAGAAGAGCGCAGTGATCGACATTCCATTGTAGGTTCTCCACAAGTTCAGCGTCCGGATAATCCGTAACGACAACGTGCTTCGCGCCATGGATAGCACTGACAAGACTGGGCAAGCCGGCGCCGGCACCTAGCTCGAGAATTGTTTTGCCGTGAATGAGAGAGCTGGCATTGCTTTCGAGATGAGTGGCAAGCGTACGCCCTGCATTCCAGAGGAGGTGGCCCTGCGCATTGCATGAGCACATTAGACCCAAAGCGATATAGACACCTTGATGGCGCAATGCCGATGACCACAGGCTGGAGTGGCTATCATTTTACGTACCCAAAGAGGGTTGTGCCCAACCATTCGCAGGTTCAGCTCCCTGCCATCTTGCATTTCATGTTTGGCGAACGTTGGCTCCTTCTCGGGCTGGTAGTAGCCCTCGGGCTCAGCGAATATGCCCAACTCGCCTTCCGAGTCGCTGTGAGAGTCTGACATTTCGACTCGACCGGGCCCAGAGGCTCGGTAAGGCGGCACCCTGCGGCGGCAAAGAAAAGCAAACCCTGTGCACGTGTAGAAAGCTCTAACCGAGGTTTGTTGAGCTCAGGCCGGGTAATAAAGCAGCAGTGGCAAAGGTGAAGTCTTCCAAGCGCAGCCTATCAGTAGTAGTTACAGTAGTAGTAGTGAGTCGACGGGATATGGCAAACTTCTTGACCGACCGCTATGCCGATATTTAGCTCAAAGAGAGCAGGGCGCCCCACTTAAACTTCGATATGCTGCGACCCTGGAACGTCTGGACTTTGTGCCTGTGTGCAACGCTTGCTTCGCGGTATGCCACGGCCCCTTGTTGTACGGCATCGCATCGTGCCAAATGGCTTCACCCCGCTTGCTGCCCCTCGGCATGTGTTATGAGAATAGCCACCGCCGCCATTGATACCGCCGCCACCACCCTCCTCCCCTCCTTCCGCCGCCCGCCGCCCTCCACTCCCGGTACAGCTGGTCAAAGCGTCCCTGGAAACTTGCTCACTCACGAGAAGCTGACACAGAGAAGCGAGCAAAGGCAAAGGTGAGCCTTTCCTTTTGATACGTCATGGCGTTTCTTCCGTCCTGTACTTTGCTCGATATTGCACACGAACGCCTTCGCTGCAACATGCCCCTTACCTGGACCGCGCTCGCCACCTGGTCCCTTTGTCATGTGATTTGAACCCTGCCCTGTCCGACTTCCACCCCTCGAGAGCGTTGACCCGCGCGGGACCATAATGGCTGATAGAGAACAGGCTACACGAGGCTCGGTTTTGCAAGGACACCCTGAGTGCACGCCACCATGGACCAGGAGAAGCCCTTCAAGACCATCGAGGTCATTGACGGCCGCACCAAGCAGGTGTGCAAGATAGCATGCATGTCATGTATTCGTGGCCACCGTACAACATCGTGTGGCATTCCGGTATGTCGCCAGAAAATCTTCTGGACAGTGAAACGCCCTGGCCGGCCTTCCAATTCGTGCACGTGCCGCTATGGCTCAACTGGCGGCTGCAAGTGTGTTACGGCCATCCCAAAATGTCCTCACAAGTCGAAGAAGGGCGAGAAACGATCGAGCGAGTGCCGCTGCGATGAACAAGGCAGATATTGCTGCTTGCTGGAGCCAGAGCATTGGGATGTGCTGTTCAAACTACAGAAGCCTAGCATCAACTTCTTCCCTACCAGAGAAGCACTGGAAGGAGAACAACCTGCACAAACACCAATGACTATACCGAGCACACCCGGCTACTTTTCTGAAAACACATCGCACCGCGGGTCGAGTTGCTGTGGTACTCCGGGGCCAACACCGCAGCCGGCGCAACATATGCATGTTCCACCCACTCCATATAGCGAAACGATGTCACCGAAGTCCGACGGGGTTACAGCACGCTTTGGCTTCATGGGTATTGGAGGTCCTATGGGAAACGCCGACACAGTACTCCCTGACCCTTTGGCCTGGAATGGTATGTCTCCACCAGCGCCTAGAGCATATAGTGGCCCACCAGACCCATTGGCATGGCAAGCAACAGCATCTCCAGCACAGCTTAACTATAGCGCCCCACTGAATGCCATGCCTTGGACAGGCACAGCTTCTCTTCCACCTATGGATTATGCTACTCCTCCTCCATACCAGCAGCCACCACCTGCTGAAGAATCGTCTTGTTGTGGCGGATCCGCGAAACCACAGCCCCGTTATCCAGAACCCGAGATGGAGATCGAAGAGAATTCGTGCTGCCAGTCGTCGCAGACAGCACTCGAAGGGCCTGAGGACTTTTCAATGGGCGACCCATTCATGCAAGACACGCATCTAAATCCCTATGAGCCCGCCGTCACCCAACCACCTTACGAACAACCATACGTGCAGCCTGCGTTCGATTTCGACCGCTGGACCCGTGATTACGAGGCTTACCAACAACCCGGTGCTATTTGTCAAAAGTGCGGCTTGAACGGCTGCACCTGTCGCAACTGCCCGCCGGTCATGCAAAATTATGGCACAACGAGCTGGGCTCAATGCTGTGGCCGTAAACATGCCAAATTTGGCCCTCAACCGCCACAGCCGCCACCACCACAACAACAAGCAGCGCCTCCGGCTCACATGCCGCTGAATGGCCACCCTCACGTACATCAGCAGTCAGTCGATTTCGGCTTCCCGGCACAACATCCGCACCAGCAGAGGATGAGCATGGGTATGATATCGCCGCCGCCTCAGCCTCAAGAGCTGAACACTTTCGATCACAACTTCGACATGATAGATGCCCCCGACACGGTGGCATACAGCGACTTCCTGCTTGACGAACTAGATCGGCCGAGTCATACCCATGGACAGAATGGTTTTGGCAGCTGACATCACGGGTGAAAAGAACGGATGATCGAGAAGGAATGTATTGGCGTCCACAGGGGCAAGCGAATGACTTGCAGTGCTCATGAAGTGGAGTGACTGCATAAGCAGTGCAGGGCTCCGGTTTGCCGCACATACACGTTCGGTGTTTATAGGCTGCATGAACGGGCATGAAAAGCTTCGACCAGATATCGTCGGGTCTCCTCTGTGAGAGAGGGCGACCATGAATTGGGAGGAAGGTGACTCCGATACAGAAGCTGGAGGCAACGGATGCAGCGACAGTTGAAGCATTACTTGCGAGGGAAAGGCGTTAGCGAAGCGGTGGAGGCAACAGTGCGGCACCCTCAGAAAATGTGAATAGATGTACCGGAAACCAAAGATTCCACTCGTCGCTCGCAGTGACCAATGCCTTTTTTGTTTGCATTCGTGTACCAGCTCCCTGACTTGGGCCACCTGACGGAAGGTCGAAACATTCAAAGACGGTAGGTTGTATAGTCATTTCGCCCTTACATTCGAAGTTCTGTACAGAAGGTATATAAAATTAAAGGGAAAGAAAATCGCGTCCAGTGCTATGCCAGAGTTGCTTTCGCGCTCGCATATCCAAAACAAGACGAGAAAACCGTGCATCCATCTCATCACGGTCAGCAAACATTTGCCAACCTTTTTGCTAATTGATCTTTCCTGAGATGAAACGGCTGGGAAAGAGAAAGATAACGAAGAGTCCGTATCAAGGCAAGCTCTGATAGCCTCCGCCGAGAAAGGAGTAAGAAGAGGAAATTACTTGCCGCCAGTTCCAACCACTCCCGTTCCAAAGATTACACCAAGCACAATGGCGATGATGCAGAGAATCAACACGACGATACCGAAGCACCACCATTTGAGCCTGCGGGCACGGCGTGCGTGTTCGATGCCCTTGGTCAGCTGCACGTTTCCGGCCTCGGTGTCGTGCTTGACCTGTTCGGTGTGCTGCTCGGTCTGTTGGATTTGGGTGTCTTGCAGCACGATGGTGGACGCTAGATCTTCCATCAACGCCTGCAGCTCCAGCATCGTGCGCTCGATCTTCATGATGTCGTTGTGGCGCGCGCGGACGTTGCCGAGAACGGTGTTGGCAGCTGCTGTGCGGTTGGTTTTGAGCTAGAGAGAACAGTCAGGCTTTTGAGTCGTCAATCGCAATCCCTGACATGATGGCAGACTTACAGCTGTCTGGAAAACACCCTCATTGCCCCAGTCTGCGTCCATGGCTTCCTGCACTTCAGACTCTGTGGCTTCTGGGTTCACGATCCTGTACTGTCGTGCAATCTGCTCGCGGTACCGTCTCTCATAGTTGGCTTCTTCTTGCCTGTACTCCTGCAGCTGCTTTGTGAAACTGGTCTTGAGCTGTCTAATCTGTGTATCCTTGACGGTGTTGCCCTGGCTCCGCGCAGCATCGGTCTCCAAGTATTTGATCTGGTCCTTGATGCTGGTGTTGAGGACCTGCGTCTGCGTGACCATGCTCTCGAGCGCGTTCGAAGCACCCGCATTGTCGGCGCTGGATATCGACTGCTGGTGGAGAGTCGCGATCTGGCCAACGTGGGTCGTGAGGGTTCGGATATCGGCCTTGACGGCTTCGACGCGCGAGAGGAAGTCGGGGTTCGAGAGGGTGTTTGATGAAGGCTGCACGTACTCGACGTGGCCTTTGGGCTCCGAAGGTAGCGGCGGCGCATTGGCACTGGTGGTGTATGCCTCACCGGCTTGCTGTGAGTAGCTCGAGTCCTGCGTCGCCTGGCTGTACGTCGAGTGCTGGTGCGGGAGCTCAGGCGCATTCAGGCGCGTTCCAGGTTGTTGCTGGTGCTGCTAGCGGTCAGTAAGTGCAACATAAACAGGTCGCGCAGGACGATGGTAGACTGACTGGCTGTGCGTAATCTGCGCCGTACGGGTTCTCGCTACCGTACGGGTTGGCGCCGTATCCTCCACCGCTACCATATCCGCCGGCCTGCTGGTCGTCGCCGCCGTACGGGTTGCCACCGTAGCCACTGTACTGGTTGTAGCCGGACATGTTTGCCGTGTTGCTGTGTCACGGACGGACGGCTGGCTGGCTGGCTCGATGTTCGCGACCGAGGATGATGATGGCGCTGAGGACCTCGAAGCTCAAGCTGACTGCCTGTCTGACTGACTGCGCGCAGCTGTCGGCAGCGCCGGATGTGCTGTGGTAATATAATATACGGCTTAACGCTGCGGCCTGACGCGGTATATGGGCGTGCTGGGTGACGCTGAAGGTGCCGGTGTGGTATGCAGTGCTGTCGTAATAATGTCACCGCGCAATGGCTGGGCACGCTTCTCTCACAGTCAATGGCGGGCCCGGAACGATGAGCACTTAGGCGAGCGTGCACAGTCGTTAGTCCCGTCGTCACACTGGCAGCGTGGAGACTGCTGTCCCGGGGCTCCAGTTCTTTTCTCCATTATACACTGTTTACCCACTGTGCAAACCCATTTTGTCTAAAGCTTAGCATTTACCTTAATGTAGTCTCTAAATGCCTGTCTGTAGCGTGGATTGCACTCAACGGACGTGGGATGTATCCGTCTCGCTGATGTTGGCATCCCCATAACCCTTGCCAGCCTCCTGCATACCTACCTAGATTACACTCGAAGCGTGAATTTGATATGCTCGCTCACCGGATGGGTTTCATCAGCTGGACCTGAAGTTTCGACACAGAAGAACAATGATGTGCAAGTAATAATGTAAATCAATTACAGCTTGTGTATGTGGAAGGTCCGACAACACATCCTCCGCATGCACGTCATACCGGTGCGGAGATTCTACATGAAAAAGACCAAGCAATCGCTTCAATGCTAACCCAAACCCTCATAATGCCATATTGGCTCTCTCATCGAGGAGCCATCCGTTTACCAGTCCATATTAACGCCGCTAAAGTCACTCTAGTCCATAGGTACACCTCATCTCCCACCATCCGCTACAACTCCATTTCATCAAAGTCTCGCATCAAGCAGGCCGTCTGCGCTCTTTTGGCAGCCTCGGCAACGAGGTTGAAGTCTTGAAGAAACGGCGCCGTCTCGGGCGCTCCGTGGCCACCGCCTCTTTGACCCATGTGCTGTTGGCACACAGATGTCCTGTGTTGTTGTGATGGCTGTTGCTCAGGGTGTGATGTTGGGCCCTGTCCTGACGTCGACCCAAAGTAGCTCTGACGCTGGACGACTGAGGGCGAAGGCATGGGTGCGGATGTGAACATTTGCTGAGGCATGTTTGCGGCAGCAGGGGTTGCAGACGAGCAGTTTGGACTCGTTGTGTAGCTGAGACTTGAAGAACTGTTGAACGCAGACGATGGCGTCGAGGTCGGGGTATTGTCTGATGATGACGCCGCCGACGACGATGATGAGATCTGAGGGTATGCTGGTCTTTGGTTGAAGAGCTGGCGAGTCTGAGATCTGGTTTCCATCATCTTTAATGGTAGATTGTCGGGATGTGGCCGAGGTGACTTCGGTCGTCCAAGGTATTTAGCCCGAAGGACAGCCGGTCGAAGGTAAAGTTTGGAGTGACGCCGTGAATGTGGCCGGGAGTCTTGGAGTGGCGAAAGAGGTATGTTTCGCCGGACCAAGTGCCTGGTGTTTGTCAACGGCGATGCTGGGAGGGCGTGCTGTTTGTAGTGTCTCCTTGTCGTTTGGATGTGACAGGAACGATGACGAGTTGTCGACACGAAAAAGCACCTGCGGCCAAGGCGGCGGAATAGGCAATAGGAAGCCTATGTCGGCAACTGATTCGTCGGATGCGCCTGAAAGGAGTCGCGACGCTCGCAGGGAAGCGTGGGGTGCTGCAGCCACAGGATCTGCTTGGATCGAAGGCCCGGGCGGATATCGACGACCTTTGGACGCAGGGCGGGATGGTGATGCGGAGGAATGAAGGCCGACCTGGGAATAGAGCGAGGGCAGGGATCTCGGCACGGTCTTATTAAAGCAGACGTTGGTACAGCGTTCACGCGACACAGAGCTTCGAGGGCGAGTAGCCGAGGGAAAGCGAGAGATCTGTTTTATAGTTCCTTTCCTTCTGGACGAGGTGGAGGCAGACCTGGGGAAAACCTTGGGGTCGTGGGGCTGTCTTGGAGACAGCCTCGAGACGGAGAAACGGTTGATTGCCGGGCGGTCGATTGACGCGCAAGACTGTTCCCACAGGCAGATCAGCGAGTTTGTCCCTGCGGCGCGCGGTGTGGAGGGCCCGTTGGAAAGAAAGAGCGAAGATTGCTGCTTTTGCTGCGCCGGCACACGAGCAGTGGGCCGCTAGACCTTAGCATCTTCGAAAAAGATTCGGACCTGGCATGAGGCGACGTCCGCCCGGATTCCCCCGAAGTTTCAACACGCTCGTTCTTCAACAGGCGCTTACGATAAAAAGAACTGCTTGTCATGCTGTGCTTGTGCGGTCACGACGATGCATGCCGAGAAAATCGATGTTGCTGTCTCAGTAGTATGTAGTCGCGTTGTGCTACGACAGGGATATCACACCGTACGATCATCCTGCTATATGCTCTTGTGTGTTAAGAACGCCCATCAGCCACCCGAATCCGAAACATCTTGTTCTTATCTTTGTTTTGTGACTGTGTGCATGGATATCGCCACATGCTGTTGATCTTAGTGAATCGAACGACTCGTTGGTCTGTTGTCACGTCTTTTCCGTACACGCACACAAAACCTGAGTCATGGCATCAATCAATCTGATATCTTTATTGAAAAATGACGTCCATGGCTGTTGATTTATTAACGTCGAGAGCCTTTCAAACCCCGATCGCCATATGCATCGTCATTTTTCACAGTCAACGATGTGTGGTATAGCCTGGGCTTGGGTCTAGCCTTCCTCAAGACTCAAGCCGGCAGTCGAGTTTTCCGCCAAGAGAAGCTAGCCGCAGCGGCCTTCCATGCAATCGACGCTTCCAAGCTGGATGACGATACCTCACTTCAGCGACAAGCCAAACCATGCCGGTGCGTACTCGCGCAAACCCACTCGAGCCCGACGTCACCCAGAAGACCCTCTAACCCGTCCCTATCACGAACAGCTCCTCCTCCTCTCCGGCTACCCCAAATCGGGCAAGACGTACCGCAGCAAGCAGCTCATTGAGAACTTCGAGAAACGCATCGAGGGGTCCACGGAACCTCGCATTAAACGTCTTAAACTCCAGCACATCAACGACGACACTCTTGCTCTGGACCGCAATGTCTACGCCACCGCACGAGCTGAAAAGGATGCTCGAGCAACTTTCGACTCGGCTGTCAAGCGTGTCCTGAATCGCGACACCATCGTCGTCGCCGATGGCATGAACTACATCAAAGGTTTCCGCTATCAACTATACTGTGAAGCCAAGGGCGCTCAAACGCCAAACTGTGTCGTTCAGATCGGTACTCAGCCAGACCAATGCCGCAAATTCAACGAGGCCGCTCTCGAGCAGTCTGCTAACGCCACCTCGCCACCATACGACCCAGCTGTGTTCGACAACTTGATTTTTAGGTACGAGGAACCGAACGGCATGAACCGTTGGGACGCACCACTGTTCGCCGTACCCTTCGAAGACGAGGCGCCAGACTACGATGCGATCTGGGAAGCGCTGGTGGGCTCCGATGGCAAGTCGAAGGTTGTGCGACCTAATGCTGCGACCGTGCAGAGGCCTGCGACTGAGCAAGACTACCTTTACGAGCTTGACAAATCTACGTCTGATGTTATTGCGGCGATCACGGCGTGGACGGCGGACCACCCTGGTGAGGGTGGAGGAACGGTGAAAGTGGGCGATGACCTCGAAATTGACTTGCCAACTAACCCGCCCTCGCTGCCGCAGCTGCAGAGGTTGAGGAGACAATTCATCCAGCTGAACAGACAGCACAATTTGAGCAAGGCTAGAGTGAAAGGTCTATTTGTCGGGCATCTTAACGATGCCTTCGAACAATGATTATGTTTTACCATGCTGTGCTTGAAAACAGTATAGACCGATAGATGCACCTGCAATGGCAATACTACTACAGAAATCGACATTACCTCTCTATGTCTTCATGATCACTGTTAACTCGGAAGGAATACTAAGATATTATCTCAAAACTATTCACATACATCAATCCCAACCCTAACCCGCCGTCTTCACACTCTGAATCTCCTCGACAATGAGACCGATGGTCAGACTTTGGGTTCTGCACAAAAGTAATATCTACAGTTGAATCTAGGCAGCTCCCCGCGCTCGATTATGGACATCCCGTGCTTATACACTCAAGTAAAGCCGTTGGGAGGAATCCATCTGCTAACGAGAAACCAAGAAATATTATGACATTGCCTGCATAGTTCTACTACGCACTACTCGGCCTTGGATATGGACGAGTGCGATCGCATAATCATTGCGATGGAGAAGCATACAGTATTCAAGGGACATGGGTGCTCAATTATCGCAAGTGGCTTGCAACGATCATACTTGGCAATCTGCCCGTGCCGACTGATCGATCCTTCTGAAACGCTTCTCTTACGGAAGCATGCAAAGGACTGCATTTCACAGCAATGGAGTTGGTCTGCTCCCCAGTCGCCTGCAATGCAAAACATGTACATGGCATCGTGCATAGACCTATGACAACGCTCTTCAGAAGCCACGTGCCGTACACAGTCAAGACTCGCCGTATCCTGCTACTAAGCACATAAGCGCGTCTGCATCTTGTATGTTGCTGACGGGAGCATTGGTATCCGACAGAGGTGCTCGTTTCCCGAATTATTGCGCCTCAAAGGTAGTAGGCATAGCCATCGGTACGTGCGGCGTGTTTGTGCCACTAGCAGAAGACTTGTGTGCCACTGTGCCACGATCTCAATCAAGTCCGCGGAACACCTTTTGTAACGATAGGGCACGAGCCTCACGCCTTGACTCTCTGCAGGGACTGTCGCCAAGCAGGAAGCAGATCAGGGTCATGTCTTGTCTCTTGAATCTCGTGGCGACGATGAAGGTTGTATGACTACATCTACTGTGATTTGCTCATGACATCACGAGATCGCTCACAGCCCGTCGGTCAGATCCCTTTGCTGGTCGATTGCCCTATGAGCGGTACAGACTAATAGTGAAGGATTGCCATCCAGCCAATCGTGCCGCTTCATGATGTCAATTTCGGATCTGCGGCTGGAGTGCCTAGGCTGGTTTGAGGCTATGAAGCCCTCACAGTCGCAGTCGCTTAGTTAGGCTGCTCATAACAAGGCGCAGTCCCTTTGTTCACCACGCCACGTTTGTGCCCGTGCTACCTACATATAACCGGTCCAGCGCACATCTGCCTGAGACAGAAACTGCCAACGCATTGCGCATACGCCAAACCGCGACAAATCCACACAACCACTTTGCGCATACTACCCCACGACCCCAACCCATACCCACACTTCATCTGTCTGTCGCGACAGACAACCGACGTCATCATGAAGGTACAACAGACACTACTATACCTGCTCGGCTTGATCACAACTATCCAGGCGCTTGCCATGCCAGCAGCCTTTAACAACCTGGTCGACTCCAGCTCAGAGCTCTACAAGCGCAAGGGCGGTGGAGGCGGGCGATCGGGCGGCGGTGGCAGCTCCAGCAGTGGTGGAGGTCGAACAAGCAGCTCTTCATCAGGAGGCGGCAGCAGAGGCAGCTCGTCATCCTCTGGCAGCGGTACACCGCGCACTTTCGGCGGCGGTTCACGTTACGCTGGCGGCGCTGCTCAACCATACCGCGCCGGCGGCACTCCCAGCGGCTGGAGAGGTCCTGCGCCCGTGCTTCTTGGTGTTGGCGCCCTCGCCCTGTTCCCTGGTCTCTGGCTGGCTGGTGCCTACAGCTACCGCTACAACGAGGACAGGCCCGTGACATACTACAACGAGACCAGCGGCCAGAACGAGACCAGGCGCGCGCAGTGCCTCTGCGCTGAGAACGCCGAGTGCGGCTGCGACGACACCGGTGACCAGGCTTACCTCAACGAGGTGGCAAATGACAAAGCCGTCTCCTCAGTCAGGAACAATACTCTCTACATCAACGGTACTCTCGAAGAGGGCACCACTGCCCCCGGCACTTCCAGCTCAGCAGCCGCTGGCAGCCTCATCCAGAAATTGCTCGAGGCGTCCGGCTACTGGCCCGTCGTGGCTGGTGTGGCATATACGATGTGGTTCTTGTAAATCTATATGCGAGGACTATGCTTGACTGAGCAAAGAGGCTTGACGAGATTTTGTTACGACGCACACAGGTTAATGATACCCGATTCGATATGAGGGCGTTTGGAGGCAACAATTATTTTCATGGCAGAGACTTTGGTGGTGACTGGCATGGCTTGCGAGTCGTTTGTTGGATGCCTCTCGGGAGTGCATATTTCTTTGTCAATGTATAGTGTCTCAATGACAATTCTTTCGGTATCCAGCACGATTGTGACATGAAAATGAGTCTAGCAGTGGCCCTAATCAAGAGTGCCAGATTCCATAACAAGGTAGTCTAATTCTCACGTGGTATTAATTTTGGACCGCTCGTTTCAATATTTTTGCCGTCCAATTTGTGCCCTATCCACTGACTATCTGAGGCTCGACATCTCATCAGCCCATGTCATTTCCAGCCGTCGAATCGTCAAGTCATTTCCCATCACTGTCCGTTTCCCTTTGTGGAAGACAGCCAGATATCACTCAAAGCAATCCCTTGGCCTTCTCAACCATACTGTCCACTGCATCCTCGCCAATCTGAGAGCCCATCCAAGTCTTCGCCTTCTCCACCACCATTTCCCAAACATCCTTGCTGTCAGCCAGTCGCGCCTCCATATACGCAACAGCAAGGGAAGTAGCCATGACCTGCTCCGAGACAAAGGCAGCATCGAACTCCAGCTTCTTCCCCACGACAGCCAACAAGTCATCGTTCCATTCCCATGCACCCGAGAATGTCTGCAAGCTGATGAGGCCATGCAGAGGAGAGACAGACATGGCAGCTTTCGGGGCCGCTGGTGCATCGTCGAACAACCCATAGCCCATGTCATCATCGTCATCCTCCTCCTTCTCTTCCTCGCTTTTCGCGGAGGTTGCACCCATATTGATGCTGAAGGCCGAGGGGGTGGAATTAGTGGCAGTAGATCCACGGGACCTGGGCGCCGCTGAACATTGCTGCTGCAAGCCCACGCCAGGGCCATGGCTCATCGCTGGTCCGGTGCCTGCAGAGGCAAATACTTGCGGACCGAATGCCCCAGTTGAGGCAGCAAATCTAGAACCAAGTAGTGCTGAGCCAGATCCCCCAAATGAGGGCGCACATCCTTGGGCAGTGTAGCCTCCTAGTGCAGGTGGTGGAGGAGAAGCGGATCTCTTGGCTGAACGGTTCCCGCCACTGCGGGCTGCGCGTGCAAGCCTATTCGTGGTGCGTGTCGAGAGTGGTCGAGGGGGAGCGACTGCAGAGCCAAATGATGCTGAGCCGAATCCTCCGGGTGGTGGAGCATACATACTCGAGGTGTAAGCTGCAATAGCTGGCGGAGCGGCATAAGAAGCACAAAAGCGTTGCGTTTCCGTGAATGCTGAAGGCATTGCTCTTCGAGACACATGGCGGTGATTTGCAGCGTGGCCAGCATATGCAGGCTGTGCCGGCTCCTCATCGACACGGCTCGAATCATCTGCGTTCACAGCAACGAAGGACGTCCACTTGCCAGCGACCTGGAAGGACTCACCGAGGCGGACAACCTCACGTTCAATGAGCTCATCGAAACGACATTTATGCTCGTCCTTGATCAGTGAGCCTGTGCTGGTCTTTGCGGTTTGCAGCCAGCCACGGCCTTCTTCGAGCTCCTGAATCGCTTTCTTCGCTGCGAGTTGGTGAATTGTGGTGCCGACGGCTTCTTTCTCGTCGACGTTGATAGTAAGCTCCAGTGGTCCCTGAGGTGAATGGGCGCGAATAATGATGGAGGAGATGAGCTCTTGCGGCGCATCTGGGCCGAGAAGCAAGTATATTGTTGTCCTGTTGAAGGGAAAAAGAGATGGAACTTCGCTGGGCACTTGGATGATCTTAGGCGTATCAAACGTGGGGAGATGGGCATACTGATCGAGATCAATTGACTGAATAGGCTTGTCCAGGTCGGTTGTCGTATCATAGAACGACATGGGCTTCTCAGCCGCTCCATCACTTTGTGGTACTGGACCGTTGTGTGAGTCTTGGATGTTGAGACAGTAGTCCACTCTCTCAACAAGCTCGAACTCGTCGTCTTTGGCTGTGTTGCTCTTGCTATACCTCGCCTCCATCGTGCGACTCGTTAGATGTGGAATAAGCGCGCCCTTGAGCATGCGAATCACCTTTCGATCAGTGCCCTCTCCTTCTGCGACAAATTGCGCAAAGCCATTGCCGGCTCTTGCAACGCCTTCGACAAGAGTGTGTGAGACATCATTACCAATACCTAGAGCGAAGACTCTTGCATCAGCACCGTTTTCAGTGATCTGCGTGTTGATGTAGTCAAATAGATTTTGCTCGCCCCAGATTTCACCATCAGTCAACAGCATGACTTCGAGCGGCATGGCGTCCAGCATTTGATCAAAAGCTGCCTTGACCGGCTTCAGAAGTTCGGTTCCGCCATAGTCAGCGCTGAAGGTACCAATGAAGTCAATAGCCGCCTTCATGCTGGATTCGTTGTAAGCTTGTGATGCGGGCCAGAGAGATCTGAACGAGCTGCCGAATGCTATGATGTTGAAGCGGACGCCCAAAGGCAGAGACTTGACGAAGACCATCAGAGCAGAGACCAGCGCATCATTCTTGGGCCCTTGCATAGATCCCGATTGGTCTGCGATGAATACAATCTCTGGGTGGCTTGTTGGCAGACTGAATTTTGGAACGAGCGTCGCCACGACGGCACGGGTGTGAAGATCTGGGTGCTTTTCGACAAGAGCTTGTGGCTTGGAGATATCATCGATGAGGAGCTGCACAATGAAATCATGGGCGAGTTCGGTCGTGCCGAGAGTCAGAGTGGTCGAGGCTTTTGATGGTGTGAATGTTTCCGGCGCAGCATCTGAAGAGATAGCGCCCATTGACACTGCTATCGGATGTGAAGGCGATTGCAGCTTTCGAATGGCGCTCTTGCCCACGTCCACATCGACAGTGATACTGATTCCGCTGTTGCTGACAGCAGTGGATTTCAACAACTCTCCAGGATAGTCTCCATAGCGTGGTGCTATACTAGTTGGTAGCATGAAGCGTAGGCCGTCGACACCAGCATCGTGCTTGAGTTCGCCATAGTAGACAATGGTGACATGCACATCGGTCGTCGGGGGCAAATTGCCAAGTGTGACACCGAATACGCCTGCTGGAAGAGCTTCAAGTAAACCTGCAGTCTCTCCCTTTGCGACTGCAGCTTCATACGTCTTCTTGGCAACTTCCTTCTGCTGGACTTTCCCCCGAAGTGTCGTGTCGCCGTATGTGATGGTGTACCCACTGACGGCCACTCCATCATAGAGCGGGAATGTGTAGCGAGCCTGGGGAATGGCTTCTATGCTCGAGTTGCTGAAAACTTGTTTCAAGGTTGTTGTGTAGCAGAGTGGACTCAAAATTGTGTGAGAGTCCAATTTGACCTGTGGAAGATAGCGCCGTTTGCTTTCGCCCGCCCAGACGTCTACAGGCTGAGTTGAATTGAAGTAGAGGGCACAGATGTCGAATTCACCGCCACGGGCTCTTCTGCTTGATCGCATTTTGGTTGGCAATGGCTTGAGTGAATGACGGTATGATTTGTTGTCGTGATTGTTCGATGTTATAGCTTGTGGTGAGGTTGTTGTTGCTGAATGCGTGCAGATAGATGATCGAGGGAATGAGAAGGAGGGTAGAGTATACTTATGCCGATACCTATGTTCTTGTTGCCTTGCCCAGACTTGCTGCCTGCTGTTGTGTGATAGAATTGGTGACCGGTGAGATGACTCAATGCGGAAGGATGCTCCCCGCGATCAAGTTGCACCGTAACCAAGTTCCTCTCGTATTCGATCTCTCGGCGAACTGTTTGGTCGATGCAGGTTTATGAAGCGAACTCGAGGGATGCTACCCCAAGAAAGCCGATAGCTTGTGGTGAGCGACAGCGGAGTCACCTCTTGCGTCACGTGACCAGCCCCACTTCCATGATTCACGATCTGGGCATTCAGAATACGAGCCTCTGGTATCTTGAAGTAGGCAGTCTGCATGATAAGCATAGCTATATAGGCGCGGCTACCCAGACGCTAGGTGATTGAGTCACAGAATGCTTATACACAGACTCACGCGTGCGTGTGTGGGCATCACACGGCATCGGACCTCGCGCCGAGTGGAGATAGTGGACCTCCTCATGATTTAGCCTTTCTACAGAGGTAGATCATTGTTTACTTCGTCTAGACATGATGCGAATATTCACCACTGAGATATGCTTCCTACCAACCCGGTCAAAATGGCAACACCCTGACTTTGTCTCACCACTCCAACCTCTGAGCCGAGTGTAGACGGCCATCCGGACCAGCCATGGGCGTCGTTGTGTCAACAACGGCTACTACCTCGCCCTTCTTCCTAATCTCCGGAATAATCGGCATGGTGTCTTTCGCCTTCACCCTAGGAACATTCATCAAAGTCGTCTGGACAAACCTTACGACCTTGACCGAAGCCAAGCACGAAGTCCACGCCTACCTCACGAACCTCCGGCAAGAGCTACTAGAAGAACGAACATCCCTCAAATTCCTACGCAAGAGCTGCAAACAACGGCACAGGGAGCGCGATCCACGGAACAGTAGAATGGTGGACGAATACATCGACTTGCAATTGGACGGTGCGACGATCAAGACCATGTCCGACGCTGTGCGGCATATGATCAAGCAGTTCCAAGAGCTCGAAAAGCCGTTCCTTGAACCGGGAGAAGAGGGGATTCGTCAAGTGGGCGGCAGACGGTCTCGCAGAAGAGGAGAGTCGTCTAGCCCATACTACACACATGAGGCGTACAACTCGCCCTCGTATGAGAAGAGGCCTCGCAGTGCGAATGAGGATAATGACGATGACGAATTTTGGCCGCAGCGCGTAAGATACTGCGACTTCACACTGCATCGGCGTCTGCAATGGCTACGGAGGAAAAGCAAGGCCCAGCAGTTGTTTGAGCAGTTGAGCCGGATGCAGACGAGACGTACTGCCAGGCAGGTAGGAGGTATTGCTCTAATGATGAACGACTTTGCTGGCACGATATCGAGGCTAGATCAGTCTGTGGCTGAAATAGAAGATCGCGTGCATAGAGTAGTCGGAGTAAGAAGGGTTGATTGACACGACTTGTAGAAGCATATACAATTCGATGGGCTCAAGACCTATATATACCATCTCAACTGTGGCTTGCGAGTGTCTTGATTTCACCATTTACTAAGGACAGATCAAGCTTTACGCTGTATGTGTGTCATTTTCAACGTTTTTTGTCGATTTATCGGTTATCTATTTCCTTGAAATAACATTACCGTAATTGCACCAGCCAGAAATAGCTTTCCATCCTCATTCAAATTTTTCGAGCAACTCTCGAACTGATCTGAAGATGAAAGCAGATTTGTCGGAGCATCTCGTCGATGGTATGAAATCTCAAAATCGTGGTCAACAATTTGACGCTCTCGTGCACGCAGCACAAAGCGTGAGCACCAGGGTTCTGCTCATCCCAAGAGGTACAAGAAAACAATACAGAGAAAGAAGCAAAAGGATAGCTCTCGCTCTCGGCATTGGTCTCCGACATGACTTAGCCGCACGGGAGATCTGACAGCCAGCGCAGCTTAGATGGCGAATGGCTCTAGAAGTCACCATCTTGCCTCTGCTTGGTGTCGACCGGAGGCCCTTGCGGCGCACCGTCTTCGGTGGCGTCAACATCCATGCCCTCCAGGGTGGAAGTCAGGCCTGAATGCTGGAGAGATGGTGGGGCGACGGTGTTCTTTGTGCTAGGAGCAGACGATTGCTGGATGTACTGAGTGGAGGCCTGCCCATTACCGCCAGACATCAAGCCCGGAGCAGCTGTAGCAGCTGAAGTTGGGCTTTCGAAGTCTCGTAACACTGTCTGGCCCCAATCGTCTTGAGTAGGAGCAGAGACATCAGAAGGAGGATACGGATCGGCGATGGGCACGAGCGTATTGCTACCGCCTATGCGGTGTTAATTTTCTCCAGACCATGGATATCGCATGTTGTATACATGTACATGGATGTACATGTACAGTGAGAGTTTCGAGGACGCGAGATGGATGAGGTCAGTCCCTGAGATCGGCGGTCGGCGAATCGGGCCTTGGCAGTGAGAGAAGGCAGGCGGGGGAATCTTTTGCACATGCCGCTCGTTCAAGTTCAAGGTTCAAGGTATTGTCGCAACAGCTCAGTCATCCGTCATACAAATCCTCCACGGCTCTCTCTGGCGATACTGGTACAACACTGGACGATGATACGGTAGTAACACTCCAATCCGACATAGCACATCTCCACCATGTCGAAGCTATCTGAAGAAGCGACCAACCTCCACGATGCGACTTTCGCAAATGCGAAGATTTCGACGGAGGGCGTCAGCAAGTCCTTCGCCCAGCGCGAGCTCATGGACTTGAGCGGAATCACAGAGCCTGGCGAACTTATTCGGATCGTGCAAGAGCTTGTGCGCCACCAGCTCTTCCGCACCCTCAAAGCCGAGCGCACTCTATACTGGTCTCCGCGATCGCGAGAGGTTGCCTCACAGCTTTCAAGCTTGGACAATGACGAGCGACTTATCTACGAAGCGATTGAGAACTCGGAAACTACGGGCATATGGTTGAAGAGGCTGAAGCAGAACACCGGTGTTGCGCCAGGCAATGTGAACAAGATCATCAAGAAGCTGGAGTCGAGCCAGCTGATTAAAAGCATCAAGAGTGTCAAGTCGCCGGCGCAGCGCATATACATGCTCTTCCACCTCGCGCCTGCTGAGGACGTCACCGGAGGTAGTTTCTTCGACTCAGGCGATCTTGACGAGGGCTTGGTGGAGGAATTGGGCAACTTGATCGTGTTCCATGTGCGCAGTCAGAGCTGGGTGGAGGTGAAGCCTACACGGTCGCGGCACGAGAGCAACGCCACACCTATCGATGTGGATGCGGAAGATGGAGAGAGAAGTGGCAGCAAACGGAAACGGAACTCTACTGGTGGTGAGGATGCGCCGCCAGCGAAGAAGCGCAACAGGCAGAACGAGCCTATGATCACCCAAGTTGCATTCCCAGCCGGCAGCCGTGGCTACCCGACGGCAGACAGCATCCACAACTTCATCACAAACTCGAATGCCATTCGAGAGTCAAAAGCTGCTTCCATCACCATCCGCGAGGTGCAAGAGATCCTCAACGTCCTGGTCTGGGACGAGAAGCTCGAGAAGGTTGGCAACGGCTTCCGCACAGTGCTTGGTGTGAAGTTCAGGCCTCCAGGGTCATTCGACGCCGACGGCATCGAGGACATTGTTGGCAATGGCCTTACTGAAGCTCCATGCGGAAGGTGTCCCGTCTTCGACCTTTGTGCTCCCGGTGGCCCGATCAACGCGGGGAACTGCGTATACTTCGATCAATGGCTCAAGGCGTGAGCAAGGGCGTGTGGCGATGGTGTGACGTTGCCGACGTTGGTGTTTCATACAGAGGCCGTTGACAGGGACGGAGTGTAGAATTGCGGGTGTCATTTGACTGACGGTTTTTAGCGACGGCGTTGGACAGGAATAAGGATGCGCATCAAGCATTTAAGCAACTCGTGTATAGAATTATGGAATGGTATCGATGTACTCAGCATGTCTGTCATCTTTGCGGCTCTGCAAAATGTATAGTGCCGAAGACAGTGCCGAAAGCACCAGACAGTCCCGAATGGGAAAGATGAATATCGCCCACCCCCTAGAAGGTGCAGCTCATCGATCAGCAGAAGCAAGCCGCCAAGGAGTCGCATCTTCAAGCTACAGCCAAGCTGCGTCAAGCCAATCTCCGTCTTCACAGCGTTGCGACGCCGTCAGCCAATGATCGTGGTGATTCCTTTGTTTAGCGCAACGGACTCCATTCACCATAGATTGGCACTTCTGGGGCTCCTGGGCTGGAGGGAAGGTTGGCAATTTTTGGCAACGACGAATCCATTCATCATGCGCGATGGATGGATGGATGGCTGACCGTTGGGGGAGCGCACGTTCGAGGCCTCGTCGCCGACCCGTCCACAGCTGCTGAATCCTTGTACCTGCGTGTTTTGTTACTGTTTTGTATGTAACCTCTTCTTACATTCTCTCTTGTCGCATCTTTGCTCGGTTTCGTGTCTTCGCTCCTTCTGCTGTGCAAACCCACCCATTGCTCTCTTGCAGTATACCTCGTCACCAGTCGCTCATTAGGCACAACAATCACATTCCTTCGACATTCTCCCATCACATCACATCACGAGCCATCCAGCACCAGCCAGCCAGCCAGCCCTACCGATACCAAATCTCCCAGACTGCATTCCAGAGCCTGCCTCGGGATAGTACAGCATCATCGCACCACTTAAGCTACTATAGGATCAACACCTTTCACCGATAATCTCAGCTACCGGACGACTATTCACACGTCTGTATCGCTCACGACAGTCGGGGCACAACCACCACGCTCAAGCTCAAAAAGCAGAACCACCCCCCATATATCAACAACCAAATACTCAAATCAAAATGGCCGGCGTCCGCGATCCCGCTTTCTGGAAACGCTTTTCCGTCGCCGTGCACATGGACGAGGAGCAAGGCGAGAAACTCGGCCCCCAATATAAAGACCCGTAAGTGGATTCTAGCCCTTCCCTCTGAGCTTCTAGCCAATCTGACACGACCACAGAGACTCATGGCTCGCCCGCCAAAACAGCAAGAAAAAGAACCGCACCATGGTCTGCTGGTGCTTCTGGATCTTCTTCATCGCGTTCGTCACTGCCGTTGTCGGCGTGATCATCTGGTTGGTCGAGAGCGGCACTTTCGACAAAATTGGGCAGAGGGGCGATGGAGACGCATCATGACCTGAGACTTACGGTCCGTCTCCTTCTCTCGTACTCTTCTTTCTTCTTTCTTTCTGCGACGCCTCGCTGCGGTGTTATGATGGTCCGGCTCGAAACCAGACGGGTTGCTTTGAAGGCCTCGCACTTGCCGCCGGTGGGGGGGTTTTTATGTATAGATTTTTATATGATACCAATGATTGGGATGTGGACTACTTGGGAGAGTCTACAGGGGTGCTTTGGATAGGAAATTGGCTTGGACTTTGAGAAAGGGTCACTAGCTTTTCTAATGAATACATAAAATAACTTCTTGTTTCTCCGAATCGCGCTACTGTACATCTATCCTTTCCTGCTAGCTTTTCACGACTTTGCTGAGAGCACTGGGTATCATTCGCCTCATCTGGTTGAGCGCTGTGGTGCCTTGGAGAACAGTCGAGTGCCTCTGTCGGAAGTGCTTTGGCGCACGTGTATGCACCTCGCAATGCTTGTTGTTTGCCTCGGAGTCCGGTGGTCGGGTGTTCTTTGCTGTACCTGGCCGTTGGCATCTTTAGTCGCCGATGATGTTGTTGACTACTCCTTCGCCCATGTGGTGCACCCCTTCATGTCCGTCTCATCGAATTGTAGACCCGCGAAAGTCCTGACGGACAGTAAAGGGTATCGGATCCCTACGAGTCTGCACACAGGACTAATTAGGCCACAATTTTGCCAACTGTCCACCTAATATCTGGGCCTCGAAGGCTCTGGGCTTGCGCTCCTGCTCACACTGCGCTCATCCCTGCCACGCTCGCGCAGCCACTTCTTGGTCGCCAGCTCCAGCTCCCTGTCCAGCTCCGGCGAAGGTTCCTTGCGGTGGATGAAATTGCAGAACCCACCGCGCACGCAGCCCTCACCACTGTTGAGCCTGCAGCACGCTTCGCGGAAATCCGTCACCGGGCTGAGCTCGCTGTAGATCGGCCGTCCCGCGTACCACCTGCTGTTCAAGCTCTCGCTCGCCGCCTGCGCCGAATCCTCGTACTTGAAGCGCGCGTACACATTTCCAATCAAGTGGTCGTTGTTGTTGTCGCAGACGACGACCTCCTCGATCTCGCCGAACTTGCACATCTCGCACCAGAAGTCCTCGTAGAAGGCGTCGAAGTGGTTCTGCAGTTGCGCGGGCGTCATGCGCGATTTGCCGTCGTAGGCGGGGTTCTGGTAGAGGTTGGGCAGGAGGATGGTTTGGCTGTAGGAGGGTTTGACGTGTTTGCGCGAGCAGCGGTCGCCGTGGCGGCAGGCGCCGATTTTGTAGTAGAAGGAGCAGTTGACCTTGTCTTGCTCGGTACCGAAGATGGAGGCGAGGTAGTTGGCCATGATGGCGGTGGTTGTGTGTGGTGTTGTGGAGAGGCTCGAGGGTGGCGGGAGAGGTAGGGGTTGATGAGCGCCTCAGATGTGTTGTCGCGAAGTGGTTTGTGACCTTTGGTATGTAAGGTGCAACGCGACGATGGAGGTTTCGACGAGCCGCGCTGTGTGGCTTAGGGTTGGGGTTGATTACCTAACTCTACCCCAACACGCGTGCATTCTAGATCCTTCGAGGGGTGTATATATACATGTATGTATAATACATGCAAGTAGCTGTGGACAAGGTCTCGGCACCATCGCTTGGACTAACGAGATCGCTTTATGTCCGGGCTCTTATTGGGCACATACTGGACATACATTATGGTCGTTCTTCTTCCTTTGGTCTTGCACGGCAAACAACCCCGAACTTGTGAGAACACCACTCTGTAACAACCTCGGCCTCTCTGATCGGTTTAGCTCTTCCGTCGCCTATGCCAAAGTTTCGACAGCCGCTCTCTCTGGCACTTGTCATTACACGCGTCATGCAGTCTAGGAGGTAGCCCAACGCCGTGGCTGCAACATCTTCTTTGTAAGATGCAGCAGCCTTGCAGCCGAGTGAGGGGCAAAGCTCCTAAGGAGGAAGGACCAACGGGACCTAGCCCTCGGTACGTGAACATAAGCGAAGAGCATATCTCGTGTTCATCCTTCGTTCATATCTCCTGATTCTATTCCCAGCCTGCTCGTTATATAAAGTCGACCTGTTTTCCGGACAGGTCATCTGTATCTACCAGACACAGCTGCCAGCCCCAACCCCCCTCGCCAACATGGCTGCCAGACCTGCGACTTTGGGCGATAAGCTGATACTCATCCCACATGTCTTCGTTGGATTATCAGCGGGCCTCCTTCGTCTCGCTACAAGGCCAATCACAAACGACGTGAAGCCTCCGACAGCATTCAAGGACTTTGTCTATGCCGTGTTCCGCCATGTGCTCGCTAGGGTAACGATCACACAAGAGAAGTGGCTCACCGTTCCGACTGAGAAGACATATCTCACCTGGGCTGCGAAAAAGAACCTCCAGACTGATACCGCGGTTTTGGCGAGTGGTTTGAAAGTGCATTGGATTGGGAAGCCTTCTTCCGAGAAAGTCTTCCTCTACTTCCATGGTGGCGGATATGTGAACCCTATCACGCCCCAGCACCTGGACTGGCTTCTGGAGCTGCAAAAAGACCTGTCAAAGACGAAGAGTGTGGCCATTGCTGTCGTTGGCTATACTTGTTCTCCGGAAGGCCAGTATCCTCTTCAGCTTCGGGAGGGCGCAGAGAGCCTTCTTTGGCTACTGAACGCGCAAGGCAAGAAGCCCGAAGATGTAGGTTGCGGCTTCCTATCGATAGCCAGTCGAAATACGTTAGCTGATACACCCTATGCAGATATTCGTCGGTGGCGACTCAGCCGGTGGCAACATGGCTCTCGGCCTGTTATCTCATATCTTGCATCCTCATCCCAAGTTCGAAGACGAACTTCGAGTCAAGCTGTCCAGTCCACTCGCCGGCGCAATCCTCACTTCACCATGGGTGAAGTTCCCTACCGATGACGAATCTGCCACGCGCAACGCAGGTAGTGATTTCGTCTGCAAGGCAGCTGCAGACCGCTGGGCCAATGCTTTCCAGGGTATGTAACACCATTGTCTGTTGGACTCAGAAGTATGACTGATCAATGACATAGGCTCGGCACCTTACGACAACTACACTCAGCCTTTATTGGCAGCGAAAGACTGGTTCTCTGATCTCGACAAAGTAGTCAAAGGGATCATCGTCTGGGGTGGAGAGCAGGAGGTCTTGATCGACAGCATTGATGCCATCGCTCAAAAACTCAAAGACAGCTTTTCCAGCACGGAATACGTCCGATCTCCAGGAGGTGCGCACGTTGGATGGCTGTCGCACAAACTCATTGGAGTCGAAGGCAAGGAAGAGAGCACTCAAGCTATTGAGAGCTGGATGGCTGCCAGATTGTAGTTTACGCGGCATGCTGCCGATCACGGCGTATAGTCTTCTTGAACAGCAGCGTTGCGTGCTTTGAGAGGGTTTATCAGCACCCCGGCAGGTCAATCGATCGTCGAGAGATGGCTCAGCATCGGTCAATGTGAATAGCGGTACAGGAGCCAATGAGATGTCAAACTTGCTCGCACGTCCACTGAGCCTGCCCGAAAGACCCTATCGGCGAAGGAAATAATCATCGGCGTAGGATTCTGAAATTTTGTGCCTGTACTGTATGCACCAAGCCTGAGCCCCATCTTTCAGGAATGTAGTGTTGCTAAAGGCATCAATTCAATCGTTCACACAGCAATTCAGTCTCATGAGTGTCCCCAAGGTTACACTGAATAATACGCCACTTGAGCAAGGTCCTTTGATCGTCAGTCAAGGTAATAATTCCACGCAATCATGCAGTTCCGCCTGAAGTGCGGTGTCTCCAGGGTGCCCTACCTTCGTAGGACCTGCCTCCGTCCACATCGGACCGTCACAACACCATCGGGAGGCACGCAAAGAACAATGCAGCTCTCTCCAAACCTCCCAGAGGCAGGTTGAACGATATCACAATATGTAAATGACTCGCTCTGGTACTTGAAAGCTCTAAGTTCAGCTATCAAAACGAATTACAGCTTGCCATTTGCCTGTCAACCACTTCGTAGCGCAATACCGATCGCCGGGTCCGTGGTTTTGGCGGCGTGGCGCCAGTACGGCTCGCTGGAGCCGACTATCTGAAGATCTAGCAGAACCCTGTCTCTTACCACAACGCTCCACAACGCATGACAAGCCCTATTCAATCTACAACCATTTTCTCCGTTTGTGGTGCATCACCCGATACTAAGCCCTCCCCACACCCCTGTTGCAGTATTCACACCGAACTCATTCACGCGTGTCAGTCCAAGTCCCGCACGCTACTACCACGCGCCGTAATGCCGTTATTCGCAGCAACCGAAATCTTGAACTATATCGCAGGTGCCGTAAGGGCTGAGTGAATGGATCTTCACAGCATGGTGGTATGTTGGGTCGCAATCGCCCCTTGATCGCCGCACCGTGCAATGTATATTGCTTCGATACACGCTGCTGCCGCTCCCCGGCCTGCAGTGCCCACATTGAACCTTACACATGTAAGGCCTTTCATTAGCTGCAACCCAGAATGGCTTTGAAACCTGCAGGACGCGGCATACAGGTCTTTGCGGTTTACTTGCTGTTCCTTGCCCTCACAACGATCACGGTCGCACTGCGCGTGTACTGCAGAGCTCACATCCAAAAAGCATTCGGCACTGACGATTACTTCGCCGTGCTCGCTTGGGTAGGTCATCTTCGAATTAAGCACTATTGCCGACGAGAAAGACTGACATGTGTAAGATCCTCTTCGTTTTACATGCTGCCTTTGCGATCACAGGTGTCCATCATGGAACTGGCCAACACGCCTGGGATATCCAGCCGCCATCAGAGCTCCCTATCGGATTGAAGGTATCTTGTCTCATCAACACTATTCAGAAAGAGCAACATACTGATCAGCGTAGAACTGGTGGCTGTGCGAGCCGGTCTACGTGGTCTCCAACATGGCCATCAAAGCAAGCATTGCCCTAATGTTGCTTCGACTAAGCGTCCGAACTTCTCACAAGTATATCCTCTGGGTCACCTTCATCATTACTGAGATTTACAGCACATTCTTCTTCTTCCTGTTCATCTTCCAGTGTGTTCCTTCTGAGTATTTCTGGACGCGTTTCACTGGCGGTCAAGGCTCCTGCCTTGACACATCGGTCATCATAGCAGCAACCTATGGTTACTCAGCAATCACGTGTGCGGGCGATCTCGTCTTCTCGATCCTGCCAGTACTTCTTGTGTTGCCGCTGCAGATGGGTCGCAAGGAAAAGGCTGCAGTCATCGTCGTCTTGGCCATGGGAGCTATGTGAGTAATCCCTATGACCTTTAGAATGAGCCCATTCCATCCATCTGGGAATCCCCATGCTCTACGCCCTTCCTTGTAATTCGTTACATCAACATAACTAACAATGTGGCCACACAGTGCATCGGTAGCCACAATCGTTCGAATCCCGTACGT
The DNA here is from genome assembly GCA_035771495.1 of Cladosporium oxysporum. Classification (NCBI taxonomy): domain Eukaryota; kingdom Fungi; phylum Ascomycota; class Dothideomycetes; order Cladosporiales; family Cladosporiaceae; genus Cladosporium; species Cladosporium oxysporum. The sequence continues at coordinate 2,049,268 of JAWNKS010000010.1, forward strand.
CCACACACTCGGCGACCAGTCCGACTTCCTCTACGCGACCGCCGACATCGCCATCTGGTCCTGCAGCGAAACAGGCCTCGGGATCACAGCAGCCTGCTGCGCTGTCCTCCGTCCTCTGTTCAGAGAGCTCCTCGCTTCCAATCGCTTCCTCAGCTCAAGGGCGCTGTCACGAGGCGCTACACAGCATTCCCGCGGTCAGAGCAGCGCAACGTGGGCCCGTGAGAGTCGGCGCGGATACAAGCGTAGCTCGAGTAGTGGCTGGGACGAGGAGATTACGCTGCAGAATTTGAAGACGCATGGGCAGATGCCTGGAAAGGACGGGAAGGGTTTTGGCGTGACGACTAGTGCATGGTACCATGAAGAGTCTGAGATGAATGGGGATCCTGAGATGGGGAGTGGTCCGTTGGATGGGGAGCGCGAGGCTATCGTCGTTACAACGACGAGAAAGGTCACTTCGACTTGATGGTTTCGCTTATATGACCATTGTGGACACTCAGTAATGGAAAAAACTGTCATGGAAGTCCACCTTCAAAAAGGGAGTGCACAGGCCAAGTGGATAGAGTCATCCACACCCTCGTCGAAGCTCTGCTCAAAAGCGAGATTGCAATTGCTTAAGAAAATTTCCTACATCGGGGTATACTCAAAAGACGTGTACGAATCAAAGAACCAAAGAAACATGGCCGACATTATTCTCCTAACCTCTGCGAGGCTTCCAACTCTCAAGGTGTAGGGTTTCCTGGAGCTTTCACTTCATTGCTCTCCTCCAAAGCATTTCTTGTGAAAGTTCCGTTGGGTCCCATGCCACCAGCATCATGAAAAGCCTGGGAAAGAGCTCCGCCGTAGGACGTGGAAGGTCTGGATTCGTTGTTCATGTCCGATCGCAACGGAGACGAACTCGCGCTTCCGTGGCCCGAACTCGATGGTGCTGGAAAGTGATTCGAGTGGAGGTGAGGAAGAGAGCTTGGTGCGGCTTTCTGTTTTCCGTTGGGATTGTAAGAGTATCTGCGATTGGTGAAGTTTTGAGAAGGCGAACTTATTTGGTGATGGCTTGCGTTGGCATCGAAGCTTTGCGGACTGCTTGTGAGAAATTGCTGGCCATCGAGAGGGAGGGCAGTTGATAGCGGCTCGATAGAATGTTCACCCTGCGCCTGCCATGATGGGTTGCGGAACTTTGGAGTGTTGGCATTGTGTAACGAGGGATGCTGGAGATGCTGGGGACTGTCAGTCATGTCGACGGCAGAGTCTACGCGGGCTATGTTGTTTGAGCCAAGACCTTCCATGGGCACACCGGAGTTGGAACACGGTGGTTGCATGGTCGAGTTGCACGGGAGAGACATATGTCTGCCGTATGATGGTGAACTGCTGAACATTGACTGTGGGAATTGTTGATCGAAGCCAGGGACGTAAGTTGAAGCCGGATGACCCTGCTGCCTCCAAGGCATGTCTTGAGTGGTGAGTGGATAAGGCGATTGTCTGTAATTTATCATATTTCCAGTAGCTGGAGAAGCAGAAGGCACATATGAAGATGGCTCTTGTGGCGTGCTAAAGCTGGCACCACGAGGATCGAAATGCGATGGGTCGTTCTGCCAGCAGTTTGACACTGCCTGTCGTGTCGCCATCTGACAGGATAGATATGCTAGGAGTCTGCGATCGAATTCTGCACTTTGAGTCTGAAGGTGCGCGTTCAAACGGCGATACTCCGTAGGTAGGTCATTGACCTCTTCGTACATCTCTTCGTTGATAACATCGGCTTCCGTGATCCGTAGAGCCCGACCAGTACGTTTTTCGTGAATCGCCGATGCACGCCGTGCAGACTCCATGCGTGCTTCGAGACCACGATCGCTTCGACGAGAGGCAGCGATGTAAGCTCTTCTTTTGATCAGCGATCATGTTTGCTACTACAAGTATAGCCGACTGACCTTTCCTGGTTTTCCTCATGTGTACGTTCATATCTGACAGGCTTTGTTATTGAGCCTGTTCTGAGTGGAGGCATTGTGGGCGTTATGTCTTGTGCGTAGAGGAAGACTTGACGAGTGATCCGTTGTGATACCGTCCGTTTGAATGTCGCTTTGGAAAAGCAAACGAGGGAATCGGGAGTTTCTACTTGTCATCTCATGCGTCTTGAACCGAGGATCCACCCACATCGTCGTTTATCGTGGGGCTCAGCTGCCGGCGATCTATTGATGTTGAAAAGTCTCGATGGGCCAATGGGATTATCTGAAACTGGGCTCAATTTGTCCGCACGGCACGCAGGTAGCTATGAGGTGGAGGGACGGCTGCTGGAACGCCTAGCACCGGGTCTTTGCTGACCCACAAGGGCTTCCAAGAGAGCTTGACCTCCACGAAGTGCACCGCACCACCCGCAGAGAGGAGATAGAGCAAAGGAGTGAACTGGCTACGATGTTGAAAGAATTGCCATTGTCGGCGAGAACACTGGGTAGAGCTGCATGCTACCTCCTACCTCGTGGATCGTTGGAGACCTGAGCTGTAACTTGCATCAGAGCGTCGTAGACCCCGTCGGATCAACTTGCGTCCTCATGATATCCCCGTTTTGGGTTTATGAAGGAGATGGGTCCGACATCGATCCCGTCGAATCAGATGCGGAACTCAGAAGAGTAGGTTTCTGGGGCCGCCTCACCTAGTTTTGCTCATTTGCTGTGCTTGTGTACCTCCAGTATCTGCTCTTTTCTTGACTGGGGCCTTGCCATGCTGATCTGCCCTGGAAACGACTGTGAAAGCTTTCTAGGGAAATGTAGACTAAAGAACATTGCTACCGCTATCAACGCGCGAGAGATCTGACGTTGCTCTGACTGGAATGCAGCAGGGTTGTCCAGATCGAGTGCATTGTATTGCATAATCCCCGGTCACTTTCCTAACTGCCGTTTCTGTTTTTCAACCCGATCGATCCCTCTTTCGCTTAGACTGTACTGTAATGTAGCCAGCCGATCTCCGGCGTCAGCAGCGATGGCAACGAGGCTACATGGTTATGGTCGCAATTTTCAGGTGGGGCGAAAGATCGCATAATCGGCTCCTGTTGCTCTCTCCTGGGCGATCACGTGGCGATGTCGCAGGGGTTCACTTATAGGCACAGATGTGTGGATGCAGTCGGATAGGCTCAACCGAAGAGTCTCAGCTTTGTATCCCACTGCTCTCCCTTATCTGCTCTTATGGCTCTGCAACGAGCTAGCAAGCTTATCTGTTCTCACGGAATTCTGTTGAAAACAAAGGTTCCCTGAACCACGGGTTGACGAACGTGACACAATGCAGGTAAAACCCTGTCAGCCGTCACGGTGGTGGTGGCTCTAGGAGAAATGCCTGTCCAGATCAGCCAGCCGCCCACCACGGAGATATGTGGTTCTGGCCTCTTGGCCAGACGATCTATCCGAGCCGTCGACGTCGATGGTATCAGTTGAGGCAGCTCAAGCAGTTCAAGCAGCTGAGCTGTGTGATTGCCCTATCAAACTGCTCCGCTGTGTGGAGGGCGATGTGATGCACGTTGAACGTTGGAGTATGGCGCAACCAAACCGGTTCGACCAAGTGGGCGTTTCCCTTTGCCGTTGTTGAAGACACTGGTTCAGTTCGGGCACTTGGGGAAACCTTTTTTGCCTCCTGGTTCCCCGCCCCACCATCGTCTCTCCTGTCCCCATCGTCATTGGACAATGAAGTCGAGCGGAGCCAGCTCCGTCGGGCTGTCTAGAATGACCCTGGTTCTTTTGGCGGCTGGGACTGATTGAAAGCCACTTAGGGCAGGCATTTGCTTTCAACATCGTGTTCATCTTGCGTAAATTGACGGAGTCCAACTCCACGAAACCGGCCATTTCAATCTCGCAGGCTTGTGGGTAATCGAGCTGCGACTGCGGCAGGGTTGCCTGAGCTGCTCGATAGAGATACGACGCATTGGCACGTATGTATGACAGGGCCGCGCCTGGGGTAGGAGGCATGGTGCTCGGGTCTTCTACTTCCTACCCCTAGCGAGCCTCAATCTGACGCCTCTGCTCTCACTCGCCGCGCTTGTCTGGACTCCGTCATAGAATTTACTGGATTGGCCTCTACTTGGGTCCCGAGAGACTTCTGCACAATGGAATTTGATCATACATCCTGCCCGAACCAGGCTGTCTATCACATTGACAGAGCCGTTCCAAAGGCTTTTGACAGTGCAGTATGGCCTAGAAAGGAGCCGCTTTCGGTTATATCTGAGCTTCCCTTTACATCACTTCATACAACGCAAGCACCACACATCAAGCGCGCCTCTGAAGCCACAAGCGCTCCAAGCTCCAAACAACCTTCTACAACGGTGGATGAGGAAAGCGTATCTAAACCAGACCCGCCCAAAGCTAAAACCGCATGTCTACGGTGCAGAGGCAAGAAATCGAGATGCTCTGGCCAGCGACCCTGTGGAGGGTGCACTAATGACGGTCTCGACTGCATATGGGACGACGATGGAGCCAAGCCAAAACGAAGCGGCCGCAGAGCTACGTCAGCCGAAGACAAGAGAAAAGCGCTCAAGGGCAAAAATCACGTCCAAGTGAGAAGTGCCTGCACTCGCTGTCAGCATCGAAAAGCGAAATGCACAGGCACCAGGCCCGCATGCGCATACTGTGTCGAGCGCCAACTCGAATGCACTTACGACGTTGCAGAGGGCGAGACTCGGACCAATGACCTCAAGCGCAAACTTAAGGACGCCCAGATCAAAACCCATGCCTTTGGTCGTATCCTGGCGGTGATGCGTACAGGCAACATCTATCAAGCGACAGAGGTTCTGGCAAGGCTGCGCATGGGCGAGAATCTCCAGGAAGTCCTTAAGTCGCTTCCCACGAGTGTTGCATCTGCATCTCCTATCGACGAATCTGTGCAGTTGGGACTGGATCGGCGGTTTTCGGCATGACGACGACACGCAGTTGCTTGACGGCGATTGCAAGGTGTAGCACACTGGAGAGGCTGTTTGATATTTATCTGCGCATTTCAGCACCCAAGAAAGTGAATTTTGGCTTCTGGTCTCTGACTTAAAAGGATTTTGTTTCTTTCCTTCTTCCGCACATCGGCTTCACGCATAGCCACGCGTGGCTTTCTTTGGTTCTTTGGACGCTTAATAATGGTCGAAAATGGGAGGTTCCATATCTATAGCTGCAGTTACGGTGATGCAGTATACGATAGATGCATTCGATATGATATAACGACTTACGATATGTTCATCAAAGTCCTAACCTTTGCGACAACATAGCAAATTATGCGTCTCAACGTGCACATCTAAGAATAATCACCCTGCCGGCTGTACTGTCACTTGTGTACATGCTTTCCCATACTTGTAAGTAAGTTATCGGTGGGCGAACGGCGCCTATGGTTTGTTGGCATGCATGATGAATTTTTTTGCTGGCTAAATCCACGCACATGATCAGAGAAGTTGATCTTATGGGTCTCGTACAGCGTACGTAACCAACCAACGTGCAGTGTAAGCTTCCCCCACTCAACAGTTGAACATAGACTGACGTGTGAATTAAGATTATCAGAAGTAAGCTTCTACAAGTTCTCTCATACGAGGTAAAAGCTGTGTCAGTAAGAGAATTGTTTTTCTCTTAGGGTCCTGTGACTGATGGTAGTACCATAAACACTACCAAAATACTCATCCTTCTCTGTTATCATTTCAAGCGAACATGGTTTCATTTCGATTGACTATCGCGATCGTACATACATAAAAGCTCGGGGATATGCGTAGTTACAAGAAGCAGAGATTGTGTCAATTCGCATCGGCCGATGTCTCGCAGAACAGCTTGTAAGCATCGGTATCATTTGAGCCAGCTACCCCCTGATAACACACATGTAATGTCAAGCGCCACCGCAACTTCGCTTTCGCATACGGAATGGCGGTAGTGGCGGGAATAATGCTTTCGTCGATCTGGTGGCATTTGTGGTCGGTGTGGACTTTTCGGGGGATGGCATCGCGATCGCCTCTACATCCCGATTATGGAAAATTTGGCTATATCGAGGCTGATTGGTTCGAACATCTAGAGGAAGAGCGTTCGAAAATTGCGGTTGCTTTCCCCTTGAGACATCCAAAGGCATTGTCTCCTGGTTCAGCGGACTCTCTTGCGCGGCCTGGAGAGGTGTTGTTTCTGCTTGGATGGTGTCAGCGGCCAAGGCGCTCGAGTGAATGGCAGAGGAACGTCGATCAGAAGAAGACGCTTCGGCTGCTTCATATTGAGATTGCTTTGTCTTTCGCTCCGAATGCACCAAAAGATGGTAAAGATGGCGAAGTCCCATGTTGAATGCCTGTGACTGCTGTATCGGCAAGGTAATCTGGAAGCCTTATTATTGCGCAAAAACAAAGGGCTGGCTGGGTGCGTGAACCATCTTCAGAGATAACCTGATTTCTACTACGAGTGCCAGCTATGAGTAATCTGGACTAGATTGTTGTATACGTGAGGTAGTACGATAGCAAGCGCTGATCCGACGCCGTTGACTGGAATTTGACGATGACAAACGTGTTGGAAAAGAAGTAGCGAGCGTCTATCAAGATGATCCTGAATTTTTCTTGGTGTCTCGATTGGACGCATTCGCATAATTATCTTATACAGGGCGGTATCAACAAGGGAGGCTGGCAGTGGTGAGACTGGACGTCCACAGTCCTCGGTGGATCCTCCCCGCCATGTCTCGGCATTTGGCGAGAGCAAGCTCAAGCTGTATCGTCACCACCTCTGACGTTGAGCACGTGTCTGGTCTGCTGGTACCTGATTCAACTCGATTAGGTGGTATTGCAGGCAGTCGTTAACATCAGCCTTGCCTGCTGTTCACTCCATCTTGACCTCTATGCTGTGACTGGCCATACTGCCAGCAAGCAACACAATGGCGCAGGTGCCCGAGAAGGTCCTCTCGTGGCTCTACAGCGTTCTCCATGTACGCCATACCGCACACGCCTTCAGAAGATAATGCGCTCACACTCGCGCAGGAATACCAGGACCCGCAGCGCACCTACTCGGATATCGCGCGCACTCTTTCCGCCTTTCCATCGTTGGGCCCTCGAACCGAAGTCTACACCTACGAGAATGGCGGCTCAGCACTACTTCTCACGGTCTCCGGAACTCTGCCGGTAGACTTTCGTGGAGCAACATACCGCTTCCCAATCAAACTATGGGTACCTCAGGCCTACCCGCAAGAGTCACCAATGGTCTATGTGACCCCAGGCAGGGACATGTTGGTGCGGCCTGGGCAGCATGTGGGTGTGGAAGGGAGGGTATATCATCCATACCTAAGAGACTGGAATAGCATGTGGGACAGGGCGAATACCTCCGACTTCCTCGCTCATCTCCAGCAAGCCTTTGCTAGAGAGCCTCCACTTGTGAGCAAGGCCCAACAACAGCAGTTGCAACGACCAGTAGGGCATCAGATGCAAGGACCCAATGGTAGCCATGCTGCGCCACCACAATTGCCTCCCAAGCAACGTCCTGGTGAGATGATGCCTGCTGAGATGCCAACGGCAAACACACCTCCACCAAGACCACCGAAACCAGGCGAGGAAAATACAAGAGCAGGCTCATCACGACCATATGCATCAGAAGGTCCTCCTCTGCCTCCATTGCCAGGCGCGAATTCACAAAGCACACATCATATGCCTCAGAATGGCCAAGGTCCGGCATTGCAACAACGACCAAGCTCTTCTTTCACACAACCTGGAGGCTACCGCAATGAATATTCTGCCGGACAACCTCCGATAACTGCCCTTCCGCAGCACGTACAGTACGAACAGCAACGATTGGGAAGCGACAGGAGCCCCGTCTCGCCGATTTCTCCCCCCCATGCGCAATCGAACGTGCAATCAAATAGGCCACCTCACTCGTCTCATCCGCCATACCAGCCACAGCCGCAGCCATATGCACAACATAATCATCAACAAGGACCTCCCCCGACTCAACATCCTTACCACTCGCAACCGCACCATCAGCAAATGCCACAGCTGCCCCATCAATTGCACAACTCATACGCCCCACAGAACCACCAGCCTGCCTTCCAAAATGTGCCGCACGCGCAGCAACAACCAAAGAAACAGCCGCCTCCTGACTTGCTTTCGGACCCCTTCGAAATTGCACTACCATCCAACCCTGGTTCTGCAGAACCAGCACCTCCAATTCCTCCTAACCCTGAAAGAGAACATCTGCTCGCAGCAATTTCTGCATCTCTGATACAGCAAGCTCAGCAGAAAGTCAATCAGAACATGTCAGCGGTAGCCCCTCTGCAAGCACAGCAAAATGCTCTGCGTGCTGCTCACGCCCGCCTGGAAGCTGAAATAGCTCAGCTGGAGCGCCTTGACGCCACACTGGCATCCAACGAACATATTTTGCATCGCAGCATCCAGGACTGTACCACCACCATATCGGAAGCAAAAAGCAAAAAGCAGCCGCCTATTGATGAAGTGCTCGTGGCGCCGACTCTTGTGGCTCAACAGCTATGGACTTTGACGGCAGAGGAGGCGGCTTGTCGAGAGGCCATGTATGTGCTGCAGAAGGCTGTTGACCGCGGTCGCATCAGCGGAAGTGACTTTGTACGGCAAATGAGAGGATTGGGAAGAGAGAGCTTCCTGAAAATGGTGTTGGCGAGGAAGTGTGCCAGGGGTTTAGGTCTGGATGCTGATCGCTGAAGTCACCACCAGGTTGAATGATTCCGCTGAAATTTGACGGAGAATTCGCATAGATATAGCACAGCAAGTTTTGAGCTCTGGAGCGCCTGGAGGGCTGTCTCAAAACGTAGAGGTAGCTGTAGTCAACCAGCCAAAACGGCCCTTCAGGCCAGCCTTAGGTGATTGTAATGAACGCTGTCTCAGGACAAAACGATGTATCACGCCTCTGACTCGGCCGATTGCAGGGCGGATGCTCTGTTGTACACTCAGCTGCTTTTAATGTAAACCTGGTACGTGCCGAGTCCATAACAGTGATATCGTTAGTACCCTCGACTACAGCTTCAGAGCTCCCGTGGCCCTGCTACGAAGGACGTATGCAGACTTTCGGCTACGGACACACAATTTGACCTCTGCGGTATAAATTATTGTGCCGCCGTGCCAACACAATTCCGCAGACACGGAATTTGAGTTTACCATACTCCACGAATATCAAGACCATCTCGAATCGATAGCTGTCGCAAACAGAGTACGGGAACCAACATCGATGCCTCGATGCCACAAATCAACGTGACAGCACGACGGAATAGGATGCTTACGTGCTCTGCATTATGCATCGTCAAAGCCAGCATCATGGTCGGAGACGACCAACCACGATCAGTGGGTCCACTTTACATCATGGCCGAAGTGTGACCAAAGTGTAAAGTAAACTCTGCGATGCTGCCCGAAAATCTGCCAACACCGCTCTGGGGCAGCGTTGCAGGATACGTTGTATGAGCCTTTGGATTGCAAGATATTGTTAACACAGTGGATCTCAGAGTTGTGATCAACCGAAAAGAGAAAAAAAGCAAAATAAGAATTCAGAAGTGTATCAATCATAAAAAAATTAAAACTATGGGATCCGTCCAAGACGCAACAGAAGCATACGTCCTGCAGCCCATTCCAGGCAAAGGCAAAGGCCTAATCGCAACCCGCGCCATCAAACAAGGCGATCTGATCCTCAGCGAACCACCACTCTTCACAACAGCTTCTCTCACCGATCCAGCAACCTTCGAAAAGGACCTAGGCGCCATCATCAAAGGCCTCCCCAAGGACGGCCAGCGCGCTTTCCTCTCCCTGCACAACAACAACCCCGGCGCAGACCCGTTCTCCAACATCGTTCGCTCCAATGGCTACCCCCTCGGACCCAACAGCGAGGTCGGTGCTATTTTCCCACTCGTCGCCAGATTGAACCACGCCTGCAGACCCAACGCCCAACATGCATGGAACGAGGCGCGAGGCATCGAAGTCGTGCACGCCGTGCGAGACATCAACGAAGGCGAGGAACTCACCCTCTCATATCTCGCCGGCGGGCCATCCTCAGAACGTCAAGGCCGTCTGAAAGAGTACTTCGGCTTCGACTGCTCCTGCGAAGCCTGCTCGCTGCCGGCCAAAGATCTCGAGGCCAGCGACGCTCGGGTCAAGCGCGCGCAGAAACTCGACGAAGCCATCGGCGACCCCAGGCGTGTCCGCCACTTGCCTGAGCGTGCGCTGGCGGATTGCAAAGCCCTGCTGGGGATTTACCAGGAAGAGGGCATCTTCGACCTCAGATTGCCGAGATTGTATTACGATGCGTTCCAGATCGCGGCCATGCACGCTGATGGTGCGCGAGCGAGCGTATTTGCCAAATCTTGCGCTGACGCGAGGACTGTGTGCGAGGGAGCGGATAGTGAAGAAGTCACGAGCATGAGAGCGCTGCAAGCGAAGCCATCTGGTTTCGACAACTGGGCCGCGACGAAGAAGTGGAAGAGCAATGTCGAAGACGTGCCCAAGAACTCCAGCACCGAGGCCTTCGAGAAGTGGCTATGGAAGAGTGATGCTTAGATGTGGAGGCGTGTTTTTTTTTTCCTTTCATGATCAATGTGTCCAAAAGATGACGGGTTATTTGGAGGAGAAGGAGTTTGATCTACGTTCAGGACCATGTGGCCGCTTTCAGGAAAGCCGGGCCGTCTTTTGCAATAGATGCCATATAGCTAGCTAGGTAGCTGAGCCGGGCCAGTATGCCAGCGCAATATTACATGACACGACGTGCTGACCTCGAACGTTACACAACGCTAAGCACGCACGCATGCATGCGATAAGGCTGTACCGTACTGTACACTGACTGACAGAAACTCGCTTACAAAGCCAAAGCTTCAGATATATAGCACCAGACTCGGTGATTGCTCGCGCACAGCTTCCAATAATAATGGTGCAACAGCGAACAGACAAGGATCACGTTGCATACTTTTGATTGTTTGCGCACCACCACAGGACAGGGAGATAAGGGCGAGCCTTCCTGGGATTATGTGCCGTGTTTGTTAGGCGTGCATTTCCACTATTTCTGGGTTCTTGATCTGCGCGGACCGCGAAAATGAGACGAGGGCTTAGGAACGAGCTTTGCCTCTAGTGTGGACTCGTCCGGTGCGTCGGTGCTGATTTCCAAAGTGTAGAGAGAGGCCGGGCAGGGAATCAGGGGTCTTTGCTTGGGGAGAGTTGGTGAATCTCAAGGGCGGCAGTTGGTTCTAATTTGTTGCTTTATGGGTTAACTTTGAGATAGATTGGTGTTGCTCGTCACGATGTCATAGTGCTAATGGAGATCTACAAGTGAAGTGAGGAGCAGGATAGAGGTCAAACGCAACGCTCCCTCGTGGGCGGCGGACGGGCAGTTGAACTGGTGTACGAGTGCCCACGCACCCACGCTCCGCTGCCACGTTGGGCCAGCTGCAGCTGACGCGAATCGCGTGTAAGATGCGATTTCTTGATTGCCTGTTCACCGCATGAACCATGCTGCACGTGGCTGCAGGGGTGGGGATTTAATGTGGCACATGATTCTTTAGGCTAGGAAGTTATCTGAGACGTTCGACTCGTCAAACTGCTGACGTTCGCAGACAAGATATGGGGCCATTGAAGAAAAATCGCAGATCGTTGAACCAGCTATGGCAGTGCTTCTTGAGTCGTGGGATGTCACAGCCAAACGATAGATCACGCCACGAGGCCGCGGCGAGTCATGGGAGAGCGTGCCAAGGCAGCTGGCATTTGGAAACACCGGGAGCTCGCGTGGCTGGTGACGGCGTGGCTGCGTGATTCGAAGGTTCGGCAAAGGGACTGGAAGGTGAAAGGCAAAACCCCTAGGAAATCGTCTAGAATTTGCGGATCGCCATGTGTGAATGGAAACAAGGTTAACAAGGATCATGCCACGCCGCAGCGCCGCTTCATCAACGTCCTGCAATTTTTTTGGTCCGACGTTCTGTCAGAAAATTAAGCACTTGAGTGTTTGGACGACTCGAGTTCGCTCGGCGATCACACGCAATCGCTGGTACCTTACATCAGATACATTGCATGCTAAGGCTGCCGGCTCGGCTCATGGAGCTCCGCTGCAGTTCGTCCATTGGGCGCGCGTAGCCAGGCACTATAAGATGCTTTCTATAGAAGGCAATACTGCAGCGGCCGGCGAAGGTATAGAGGCGAGCAATATTGGGATGGTTGCGCCTTATGTGCTCAAGCGGAAGAATAGCTGACGCGCGGGTCGCCCAGCGCTCACGGAGACACATGTATCTGCAGGTCGCGCCGTATGAGGTAGCATTGGATCACGATGCAGCAGCTCGTGCAAGCGTATGCCGCGACCCGGTGGCTTGCCTGCGCAGCTGCTCCTTTCAGCGCGCATCCCCTGAACGTGGGCAGCAGGGCTCTGGGCCACGAGGCTGCGAGCGAGCGAAGCGTATACGAGTAAGTCGATGCGGGCGGACGTACCCCGGCAGCGTTTTTGGCCGCGGGCGGCGACGCTATGCCCATTAGTCAAGAGGCACCGTGCCTATTGGTGCGAACGGACGTGGGTGACAGAGCAACAGGGTGGTGGAGGAGTATTATTTGTAGGGGAGGAGGCGAGGAGAGGAGAGAAGAGGAGCGTGAAGGCTCAGCGTAGGGCTGCCTGTATAGCAATGGTGATAAGTATGTCCATTGAGAGCAGCAGTCCCCAATAATGGTGTATATATCGATACATATGTATCCCGCCTCACATCAGCAGTCAAAGCAAATGCCGATTGCTGGGTTTGTACGTGAAGCGGCTGACTGTCACTGCTGGCTCCGCTCTGGATGCTGGTGGTGTTGATCGTAATGGATCCAGGTGTGACAGGTCACTACCTTACTCCTCTCGTCTCCTGAGGCTGCCAGCATCTCGTTGATCAACAGCCTGTCACGGTGTAGTGAGTAATACCTAGTAGTAGTAGTGCGATCGCTCGCTCGAGCCTCGTGCCGCGCACAATCAGCACCAGCACCTGATGCTGACTGTCGCCTTCCACAGCTGTGTGTAAGTTACAGTCAAGCGTGTGCTACCCGCGGCAAACTGCCACTCCCTGCTTGCTGGCTCTGGCTGATGATAAAGTGCAATCAATCAATCAATCGATCGCGCCGCCCACACCGCACCACCCCCAACGCCATAGTCCGCCGCACATCCCTCCACCCACCGCGCTGCCCACTGTCACGGCTATTGCCATCGATTGTCGCCTGCGCGCATCCATCGTCCATCGTCCGCCGCCGTCGCCCGTCCTCACCGCACCGTGCGGCGTTCTGGAAGCCCTTTGTCTGCCCTCCCTCCCTCCACCCTGTCAATTCCGGCCTCCCGACCCAAGCACATCGCGCGGGAGCTATAACACTAGCGCCGCGCCATCCGCCTACCCGCAAGCTAGTCGTGTCGGCCGGCATCAAACCCTCGTTGCAGCAGCACGCTCCGCCGCCGACAGGAGGAACCTTGGGAGCAGAGCAAAGAGAGAGAGCGCACTTCCTCTACTACCGACGCGCCCTGTTTCACCTCGCCTCTCTCTCACCTACACCCCTCTCTCCACCACCACCACCACACCACTCCACCACCCATCCTCTCAGCGTCGCCGTCCACCGTCGCCTCAGCACCGTCGAGGCTCCGGTGCCACCTCCTCACACCCCCTGTGCTACTGCGCTCGGTGCCTTGTGAGAGTTTCCCACGATTCGGCCACAAGTGAGAGCGACGTCTCGACACGGCGTCTGGCGTCGCACAGCAGTCTGCTCCACTAAGCTGCAACCTGCTCACGGTTGCTCCTTGGAAACCTGAGCGCCTGTTCCCGCCCGCTGCGTCCTCGCGACTAGTGCCAACGCACTTCTACACTTCCAGCTCTCCACCAGCTTCTGGCCAGTCGAGCGATCATTTCTGGTGTACCGGCCGCCATCCACAACCGTACAGCCTGATTTCCTAGACCCGAGGGTCAGTTTTCGCCGTCATGTGTTTCGGCGGAGACAAGGCAGGGGACGACCCTGATGCGAAGAAGAGCAAGGAGATTGAGAAGCAGCTTCGCGAAGATCAGAAGAAGATGGCCAAGGAGGTCAAGATGTTGCTACTCGGTAAGGCAGCATCTCTAGCACATTTCAAAGAGCCATTGGCGTGCTGACAATACTAAAGGTGCCGGTGAGTCTGGCAAGTCGACCGTGCTGAAACAGATGCGCCTCCTTCACACCAAGGGTTTCTCATCATCCGAGCGAAAACAATGGAAGGTCACCATCTTCAACAACTTGTTGCACGCCTTCCAGGTCATCTTCGGCGCCATGGAGGAGCAAGAAGTTGATTTCGCACACGAAAGCAACATTGTAAGCCTACTATTATGCCAAACTGCGTAAAAACATGTACTGACGTTTCCCAAGCGTTTCGCGGAAATCATTGCTGCTGACCCTGAAATCGGTACCGAGGACTCTATGCCCCTGGATTGCATGAATGCATTCAAGAGCCTCTGGAGAGATGAGGGTGTCCAGACTGCTATTCGCAAGGGCAACGAATACGCGCTACACGACAACCTTCAATAGTGAGCTGCTGTGTCATATTTTAACACTCCTATGCACGACTAACCACCTTCCAGCTACTTCTCCGACCTCGATCGCCTCTTCGCGAAAGACTTCACACCCACAGATCAAGATATTTTGCGCGCACGGTTACGAACAACTGGCATCAGCGAGACCATCTTCGACACTGGCAACCTAACATACCGCATGTTTGACGTCGGTGGACAAAGGTCGGAGCGTAAGAAGTGGATCCACGTGTTCGACAACGTTCAAGTCGTACTTTTCCTTGTCGCAATCAGCGGATACGACCACGTGCTTGTGGAAGATCGCAATGGCGTAAGTCCGATAAACACTTCAGCAGCAACTTTAAATACTGACCCCTACAGAACCAAATGCAAGAAGCTCTCATGCTGTTCGAAAGCATTGCCAACAGCAAATACTTCGAGAAGTCGGCGCTCATCCTGTTCCTCAACAAGATCGATCTCTTCCGTGAGAAGGTCATGAGCGGCAAGTCGCCCATTCGCGAACACTTCCCGGATTTCCCTGGCGGCGACAAGGACATCGACGCCGGCCAAGAATTCTTCGCGCGCAAATTCAAGAACCTCGTGCGCGACCCTGGCAAAGAGGCCTACGTCCACTTCACCAACGCAACCGACACCAACTTGCTCGACAAGACCATGAAGAGCGTGCAAGACATGATTGTGCAAAGGAACTTGCACCAGTTAATGCTGTGAGCACCCTCGATTCCCGTTCCTTCTATCCTGTACTTTGCCTGGAAGCCTTTTTTTTTCCTTTATCATGCGCCTTTGTGGACGCACATTCTATGTTTTTTTTTTTTCTTGAAAGACACTTTCCTCCATTTGCATGCTGCGATTAGAGCAGCGCCAGGGAAAATAAAAGGGCAGCAAGATCGGAAAGATGGAGAATATGCCCCAGAGTAGGGTACGGACATCTGGAACGACTATTATCTCGTATTTGTCCATCCGCCTTATCACCTCTCCTTCCCTCTCGCGCCGTCCGTAGGCAGCGAGGGGGGAAACTCTCTTGTCCTCGCTGTTGCTCCCGAAATATCATAACCTCGTCGAGGAATATCACATATGAAGATCACCATTCTGATCATTTGGCGTGTTACCTCGCAGACTGAACTAAGCGTAAAAATACGACTTTGCGCACGAACGAAGAAAACAAGGACCCCGGCACCTCTTCTCTCTCTCTCTCCTATCTCCGATTACGACCACTCCAAAGATGGACAAACAGATTCAGGCATCGTTGGCGGACTCTTCAAAACACCTTGTTTTCAATCCACGAGCAAGCGAGCAAGCGGGGAACCACAGGCAGGATATACTACTTACTACTACTAGTACTACTTTTTTATTGTGTTTAAGAAAACGTTGACCGATGTTTGTTTGTTTGTTTGTATGCTGTTTCTTTTGTGGCGTGTGTTGTCGGTGGTGATGTGTTGTGTTTTGTCTCAATGGCCTACTCATTGGTTCGTCATGCCATGTCAGAGTCTGGCAGCTCGACATAGACAGTCGCCGCAGGAGAATTTTATCCCGGATAGAAAGCGAATGTTTGCTTTCGATTGCTTACGAATAACGTGCACGCACAGTCTTGCATGTGGCTTGGTTAAGTCTGCCACGAGCAGCCGGTTCGATGTTCAGATGGAAGGAGCGACCAGACCGGTGAGTTTGTTTTGACCTCACCTTTTGAGCGCACAAGCAAACACGCGCGCGATCTAACATTCAAACACCACAAAGACGGATAGTGAATAGGTCACGTGCCCTGTGTCACTCACTCCTAGCATCTTTCACTAACACGACCTTGGTCCTCTGCTGTTACTCACTGGTTGCAATTCTACTACTGTTCCAGATCCTGAGCCAGCTTCTCCTTCAACCTCACCATATACGAGACGAATACTCCGGTCGGAACTTACAACCCGTCATGGACCGGCCTCTAACATCAGAACTACGGCCTACTGCGCCACCAAACACCGTCTTCACTACGGATTACGATCCTCCTACACTCGAGCACACCAAGGACACCCTCTTGGTCGCCAGACTGCAGCACCAATCTGCATCATTGCTTCACCATCCTTACGACCCATCTAATTGGATTGCTCGCTCGGCTACGCTGACCACCCTCGGATTCCCTGAGCTGGCTGTTGGCGATGCTCACAAGGCTACGAGACTTTGCAGAACTATGCTTTCATTCTTAGACTCGAGGCCTGATGAACATTGGTCTTTGGGCGGTGGGA
The DNA here is from genome assembly GCA_035771495.1 of Cladosporium oxysporum. Classification (NCBI taxonomy): domain Eukaryota; kingdom Fungi; phylum Ascomycota; class Dothideomycetes; order Cladosporiales; family Cladosporiaceae; genus Cladosporium; species Cladosporium oxysporum. Next base: position 2,065,950 of record JAWNKS010000010.1, read on the forward strand.
GCGGGTTCTGGATGCTTGAAGAAAGTATGACCATTGTGAACGAAAGCCAAGGCGGCCAGGAGCAGCTGAGAACCGCACTGCAGACGTCTAAGCTACAAGCGAGCCAGCTACAAGAATCGAATTACCGCTTCAAGGAACACAAGGAAGGGAAGTACGTCCCGCAAGAATACCCATGGCTCGAAGCGAAGCACCGTGGAAGAAATCAAATCGTCCTTGACGACATCACAGCCGAGATTGCGAAAAACGAAGTTACAACAGCAGGTGGACGACCTTGTGTCGAGGTCAAACGATGCACTTTCCGGCCAGGCGAGGAAGATGAAAGCGACGGCGCGGCTCTGGGGATTTTTGCAGCTTGCGATCTACCCAAGGACACCAAAATCCTTGTTGATAGAACCGAATTCTTTGGCTGTAACGGACCAGGTCCCAACAATTGTAAAGCAAACTTGGGAGGTGGTGCAGGATGTCTGCACCCCATACATCCCAACATCGGTGCCGACGAAGGAAATCACGATCTGCGATGGGTTCGCGAGCGCGCTGGCAGCCATGCTGCTGATCCACTGCTTGTTTGCCGTGTATTGATGGCCTGCGCTCAAGTCAAGCTTGACTGTCCTCTCGATCTACCGGCTATTGCACGACTCACTGCAACATATCATCGTCAAGCTGCGAAGACTTTCCGCTTGGATCACGATTTCGCAATCCTCAACGACGCTCTAGAGCTATTCGGCTTCGATATTTTCGCCAACCAGAACTACGACACCTGGGTTCTGTTTACACTATCCGCGAGGTTGAGCAACAACAGCTGGACCAACCCTATGTCCGTCAGCTTGAATCCGCTTTTCAGTCTCTTCAACCACAGCTGTGAGCCCAATGTCAACTGGGCAACTCAAAAGGATCATCGCACAGTGGTGATGCGTGTCTCGAAGGATGTGGTGGCAGGAGAGCAGCTCTTCGTAGAGTACGACGGATTCGAACACGACAAGCCAGTCGAAGAGAGGCGCAAAAGACTCACCAGGTGGATCGATGGCCCTTGCATGTGCAGCAGATGTGTACGCGAGGAGCAGGCGCGGCGGGTCGCGGCATCGGGGAACGAACATATGCAAGATGGGCAAGCTGCAGATGTGAGTTGAGCTCTTTTCACGATCACTATACAATTCGATGCGCTGACGGATCAAAAAGACTACAGCCTCGCACGGCTTGAATGGTGCTTTTGCATGTAATGGAAATAGCAGCGCAATGACACCTGCTTGGGACACATCAGAAAAGCCAACTTTTCCCGAAGATTCATACTGGGCGGCAGTCTTGTGATATATGTGAGAGTTTTGGACCTTGATTTGCCATTATGTAAGCAATTTTGCTTGTGAATTGCTGTATTGATACAGAGAGGTCGCGACCGAAGGCATGCATTTCCGATTCCCATTCCCATTGCCATCCCCGTCGTTGGCAATATGCTGATTGCCATTTTCACTTCTCATCCTTGCCATTGTTATCCATAGTGGTCATTGTTGACTACCGTCTACATCCCGAGGGCACAGGAAGGTGCTGCTACGTTGAGCCACCTCGCCAAGAACTGGATCTGTGACCATTGAGAGATGTAGTCTTTCGCTTCCGTTGTCCATCGTCCGCATGTGCTGCTGCGTGGAGAAGCTTCGTCAAGAATGGCTTCGTAATCATTGGGAGGCTCGATCTTCGCAGATTGAAATATCCTTCTCGAGTTCTCACTGACGAGGACAATGGGATTTATCGGCAGCGTGTTGCGCCTCCAATTGGAATTCAAGCAGCCTCTCAATATCGTTCGACATAAGCCGAGTCGTCTCTTCGAAGGCACGCTTGGCCGGGTTGAAGATGTTCCTCGCGCGGTCGCCGGGATGCGAGATGCTTTCGAAGGTCCTGATAGCAGCCCGCGAAGCGTCCAACAGCGGCTGCGTGATCTCACTCTCGGTGGCGCCGTGGCCGTTGAGACTTTGTCTGTAGCTCTCGAGAGTTGCTTGGGCGCGTCGTAGAGAGCGAGCTGCGGCTTCGGCTTCCTTGCGTTGTTTTGCGTTGAGGTGCAGGATGAGTAGCGGGCGGGCGCTGTCTTGACGCATAGCACGTGCGCTATTGTCGTTGCTGGTGCTGGTAGGAGCACCATTGCTTGCAGTGGTGTTCTTGAGAGTGAGACGAGGCATTTTCGGTTTGGTTGATGTGATTTGGTTTGGAGTCGTATTGGATGGTTTGGTGTTCTGGTGTTTCAGTGGAAGATGAGAGGCGATTGAAACAATGCAGATAGCACTACCCTTGAGGAATGGTCGCGGCCATTGAAAAATCGTCCATGCTGTAGTGTTTCCCTAGCTTGGGTGTGAGGACAGCCATGTCAGCACGCACAGGACACGCATGTGAGGACCAGCGAGACGTGCAGCGAAACACAGAACCGCATAATGTCACCTCTATTCTTCGAATTGTTTTACGCTACACTCTCAATGGCTACTGACTTCCGTGATGGCATAGTCGTGGCGCGTGGTCACGGGGGGTGATGACAAAGCCGCTGAGAGTTTCTAGTTGTAGGCGTCAGAGTGCACACATCGGCATTCGATATTATTATCTTGGTCTATCGGCCATGTCAGCGAAAGAGTCTATGTTTACAGCTTTGCCCTCCCTTCAGCCAAAGGAATACCAGTGATACGTTCAAGCTCCTTTACCGCCTCATCCGTCTTTCCCAATGTCACCTTGACCGTCTGCATGCCCACCTTCTTGCCAGTGCGCAAGTTTCCACCAATATCATCCAGGAACACCACATCTGACATCCTCACATCTTCGCCATTCCATCCCTTCTGCCGCATGAATTCCGCGACACGACCCAAAGTGTAGAAGTAGATATCCTCAGCCGGCTTACGAAGCCCAACATGCGCCGACGAGACAAACACGTCAAACAAGCGCTTGAGCTCAGCATTCTGCTTTCCCTCCGGCGTTGAGACATCATTGAAAGCGTGGTCTGCCGGGAATATCGAGGTGTTCGACATGGCAGCGATAACAAGCTTGCCCTCGCTCGCGTCCGCCGCAGCGCGCAACTTCTTGAGGGCAGGATACATGTGCGGATCTGGTTCGCGCGCGATGCGCATCATCTCCCAGTACAGCCACTCAGCATCGATGTCTGGGACCGATGGGACGTTGTAGGCTGCTTCCTCAGCGGCGTCGGAGCCCTTCTCTTTGCGCTCGCGCGCTAGGTGTTTGGTGTAGAACGCGCGCCATCTCTTGTCGTCCGAAAGATCGCGCTTGAACTCTGCGAACCAGGCACTGTCGAGTGGGACTTCTCCGCGCTCGAGTTTCTGCCAGGCGCCGTTTGGGTTGGTGGCTGAGATGGAGTGGTTGACCCAGCCGGGTGGGATGCCGTTGGCGCGTTCATAGTCCAGGATCGCCTGGAAGGGTGAGATCACCTGGGTGTGAGTTCAGCAACTGTGCTAGGCATCTGTCTACGATCAAAGTCAACATACGCAGACACCGCCGATGTCGAAGAGCAAGACCCGCGGTCTGCTTGGCTGTGGAGGAGGCATTTGGAAGGTGGAACCGAAGAGGATGTACGACTTATTCTTCTTGGTCCAAAGACTCGACATAGCGGCTAATACATTGCCTTGTAAGTTATATCTGGGGCCTACTCTTGACGAGAGCCTCGGCCAGTTGAATGCGCCATTCCTTGGACTCGTGTGTGATGGGAGTGTAGCATTCAGGTCTTAGCCGCGGCTATCACTGCAGCTTGCAGATCAGCTTGCAGATGACGGAGAAGGCAATGTGCACGAGCCACGCGTATGACAGAAAAGGGCATTAGAAGGATAATTATATATCATCTCATGGCTGTTGGGCCTGGTGAGCGTCGATCATATACATGTGCTCACATGTACTACAGTATCTTACAATCATCGTAAAGCTCGTATTATACCACCATGCCGGATTCAACTCTTCCCTCTAACGAATGCTTGAACCTCGTTGGCAAGCTGCTCTTTCTGCCATTGCGCCATTTGCCACACATTACCTTGTTGAGGACTACTACCATTTTGTGGTTTATGTGCCTGTTGCCATAGCTCGTCTCCAGCGGCAGTCTTCTCCTGTTGCTGTCGGTTCCATTGCATCCTCATGCACATAAGCTGCATACGTCTTTGGCTGCGCAGTTGTTGGCGCTTTGTGTGCTGCTGCGTTCGTTCAGTAATCGCCGCGAGTCGTGCGGTTAGACGCTTCTCTTCCACAGCCTCGCTGATGCTGAGGCGACGAATTCGAAGTGGAGGTTGTCCACCGTCATGTTTCGCAAGACGCTTTCGTTCTACGGCCTCGCTGACTTCTAAACGACGGATGCGGAAGGCTGGTCGTTCCTGTTCTGTACTGCGGGAATCTACTGAAGGCAAGTCTGCAGTGACTTTGCGCACATTTCTTGAAATTCGCGTGGGTGGTGACGGCTTCGGCATCCCGACAGCATTCGCTGCCAATCGGCGAGCTCGGTTTCTGCGATTCTGCCGTTTCAATCTCGGATCGTCCACACGACTTCCAGCTTTACCCCTTGCAGGTACAGAAGGTGGACTCTGTTGCGAGCCAATAGTGTCAATAGAGCACAAAGCCCCCTGTTCCGTCATACGTTCAGTCTTGAGCTCGACTAACAGTCGTTCCAAGCGTTTCACAGCGGACAAGCAAAGTCGAAGCCACTCTCTCTTCCTTTGAGACCTTGAAAGCTTAGCCCAATCTATGCCATCAATCTTCGGCTTCAGATCACTCGAGACAGCATCCGTCATCTGTTGACTAGTGAAGCCTGCCTCGGTGATCCTCTCGTGCGCGACGCTATATCGCCCTATCAGAGAACCGAATTCGTGCCGACGAACCTGGAAAGGCCAAGTAGCTGCGAGAGCTCGGTACGCATCATGCAGCAGGTTCAGGCTGTCTGTTTTGGCGAGTCACTGCGATTGTGAAGGCGAGTCCGACGTCTCTTCCTTCTGGTCGGTCGGAGGCGTTTGTGCGTTGCTCGTTTCATCGTGTTCGGCAAAGCTCTGGAAAAGATCTGCCAATTCGGTATTAACAGAGGAATATTCAGTCTGCGCATGCTCGGTGGTTTCTTCCGCTTCTTCTATGCTCTGAGGTTGTTGCGCTGCACTGGCCTGGGACAATTCCCAGGCTGATTCGATGTTCTCGAAGTAATCTCTGATCTGCGCACGCTCGCTGGTTGCTTCCGCTTCTTCTGTGCTCTGAGTTTGTTGCGTTGCGCTGGCCTGGGACGAATCCCTGGCTGATTCGGATTTCTCGAAGTAATATTTGATCCGTAAAGGCTCGGTGGTTTCTTCACCTTGCTCTGTGCTCTGAGTTTGTTGCGCTGCACTGTCCCGGAACGTCCCTGAACCGGCAGCGAGGAATTCGTCCCATTGCGCAGCGCTTTGAAGTGGGAAGTAGTTTCTGTCGTGGTGGTGGAAAACGTATGTTCCATAAGGCACGTCCAGTTTCGATTGGAAGCGACGTTTTTTCGTGTTGATAGTCACTGCCATTCCGCCTTCCGAGAGCATACCAAAGCGGCCAGGATAGTGACGAATGGTGGCGCCGCTCGTATCAGAGGCGACGTTCTGAGGGGCCAGGTCGATAGACGAGGGAATAGCCCCGAAAGTAAGATCGAGCAATGTTTCCCAGCCCGTGTCTTTCGGTTGAGTTCGTGTGTCAGGTACATGCTCCGGTTTTGGAGCAATGAAGAACATTATTCTCTCCCCTTTTTGCACAATCTGGCCCAGAGCTTTGTTTTTCTGTGCCTCGGTGGCAGTCTCTGTGCCGTCGTCGATACCATCAAAGTCGAACTTCCAGCCCTGATCTTGACGCAGATCGCGTGTGGAGTATTGAACATCAGGATCTAGACTAAGCAAACCAGCCTTTTTGCCCCAGCCTCCTCCGCCAGAAAGGACTCTGATGAGGCGGGCGCCATATGGAAGCAGACGTCGGATTGCGTTACTAGTACTTTCGACCATCGAGATTCCAGCCTCTGTCCTGGAGTGCCATGCGCTAGCGATCGACTTTTCATCGGCAGCGATTAAATTTCTAACGTTGACGCCGGTCATCACTTTCATCTGCCCCTCATATTCAGGCTCCGGTGGCACCACTAAAGCCCATACGCTCACAGTCTCCGGTTGCAAATCGAGCGCCTCAAAGTATTTCGATACCGATTTCTCAAGCTCTTGAGACGCGGGGAAACTAGTGTCACCATATTTAGAGCCCTCGGTCTGATCGATCTTTTCATTCTCCGGGGCTGTTCTCGCCCCAGCGGGCTGTGAAGACAGCTTCCTGATGATGTTGCCCATGACATAGTCGATCCTCCGTAAAGGTGTGAGCGGAACCAGGGGCATATTGAGATATTGTGTGCCTATGCCCTGCTGCACTGCGGGCAATTGCAACGTCTGACTCTCGAGACGTTGCTCATCAAGAAGCGTTAGTGCAGATGGTTTTGAGCGGTGGGTGTCCACAGAGAATGTCCGGTGGATGAGTGTTGACACCAAGCCAGTCGTGAAGACGGTCTGTGACAGAGGAAGCTGAAACTCATAGTCCCTATCAGGAAAATTATGACGCAATGCCCATCTGGGCATCCTGAATGTCAAAGACCCTGGTTTCTGTGCGGACTGCTGGAAGGCCGTGCGATCTTCAGGCTTGGCCATTGGCGGGCTGCGGAACAACATATATGCCATGCCCTCCGAACCCTCTGGGTTGCCACGTTCTGCGGGCAACCGGTCGACTATGGCGGATGTGGTTTCAACTGGCACTCCAGGCTTCCTCCGCATCTTGAAGCGTTGGTACAGAGCTTCTGACAAATTGCTGTCTAGTGCATATCGGGCAAGACCTGGCGTCAGCAATATGACTAATTGAGTCGGATTTTCATAGTTGCCTGAAAATTTGGCGCTTGGTAATGGTTCAATGTCTTTGACGAGTTCGTCGAGGGATGTGTCGGAAGGACGCGATGTCGTTATGACTCCAAAAGCCACCCGACCTGAAAGAGGGATACCCCTTATGTCCCTTGCATCTTTCGGAATTCTATTCCACGCCCTTCTGTTTTCCGTCTCCTCGATCTGCTTCTTGTTCGCCGGCCTCCTTTGCGTATCATTTGATTCTTTTCCGCGTGTTTCTTCTCGGAGGCGCTTCCACTCCGCAGCTGCGTTTTGCGAAGACGTGCTCTTTTCACCATCCTGGTTGCCATGGGGTTGGCGAATGACGTTGACGCGAGTTTTCGTAGAGCCCACGATGAAACGTATTCCAGTCACGGGTCGTCCATAGCCCACTCGTGCCGGCAGAAGCCCTCTTGCGCGGCTGAGCATTGTAGCGAATGGACTCCGACAGAGCGGACGCGCGCGCGATGTTGGTGAGATGTAGCGTGAAGAGCGGAAGAGTGGTGTGTTTTGGTGCTGCTGCTAAGGAGGAAGCTTGACCAGCCGCGGTCCAGATCGACACTCAGCACAGACGTCATCACCAACTTAGTCAGCCCTACAGAACTGAGCATATCATTACCAGCGGACGTACAGCTTGTTTGCTTGGTTATGTTTACGAGGCAACGATCTCGCCTAGTTCTTCGTGTTCTTGGTACCAAACACCGTGACTGAAAAAGCATATCGACCATAGAGATATGTTCTCAGCAGCCAGCCATTTCAAGAGCTAGGAAGTCAATGTCACCAGCCTCAGAGCTAACATGATCTCTACTCTTCATATGATGAGACTCTATACGCGGATTCAGCGTGGTTTCTGCAGACAAGACATCTCGCATTAGAATGTTGCCACCCTCAGATCACCAAACGAGTCGATTGAGCTGTAGAATAGGACGTCTGTACAACGTGCGACACGACAACGACTGACTTGAGCAAGCAAGCGATATGCCAACTTCCATCTCCACGGCAATCATAAACCCACGCCTGACACGACCGAATGCATGCACCTCTCCTTTTGAAGCAGCTACCGCGCAAGACCAAGCTTCTCCCCACGCCTCCTGGCTCATTGCCCTTTCCCTTCCTTCCACTGTGGCAGGTCTGCTTTGATGCCCAGGTTTTCGAGCTCGCCAATAAGCTCTTCCGGCACTGCTGCGCTGTTCGCCGCAAGCACACTGGAATTGTGGCGCCTCACTAACTCCTCAAACTCGCGAACGCTGCCCACATTCACCGCAACAGCTCTTAGTCCAGTGTCACTCATGCCAGAAGCAGCAGACTGGTTGCTCGATGGTGGTATGTCGACCGAGTTGGCAGATGCAGTCTTTCTCCTCAAAGCAGTAGCGTGACTGGCATCGGGCAGATCATCCTTTGACATGGTACTGCTCGCCGGATCGGCCCTCTGCGGATGTTGGTATTTCGTTTTCTGCTTGCCATTTCCTTTTTCTGGCACCAGTTGCTCGTCCGCATCCAGTCCAGGCTTCCTGGCTGGTTCAGAAATCTCAGACGTCCTTTTGAGCCCTGTGTCTTTATTCGGCGGACTTGCCCTTGATTTTCGCACACCATCCGAGACTGGAAACACTTTCTTCTTCAAGCTCAGTCCCGGGAATGCAACTTCCTCGACAGATTTTTTAGGGTGAGAGCCGTCTCTCAACCGCCTCATCTCTCGCTCGCGCCAAGGTGATTGGGTCCCTTCTGGCAGTATGAAGAGCGGATCTTCCGCCAGCTTCCTCGCGAATGTGTTGAGCTTGGCAGCTTGGCCCTCGGGGTACGCGATGTCGCCTTGCTCCTTGTACTACTCGAGTCGGCGGAGGTTTTTCTTGCGCTTCGTTGATTCGAATGAGAGCAAGTCCTTGCGGCAGCAGATGCCCGACAAAACGTACTTGGAGCAGTCTCGGCATTGAATCACGTCGGAGGACCATGAGGGGATTCGGCCTCCAGGATGGTAGACGCGCATACCGTGGAATACATTCGAAAGGACTCGCAGGAACTCGGGGCGCGTGAGAAAGGGAGCTGAAGTTGGTCTTTTTCGTCCGAGATGATGTTCTGCTTCGTTTCTTTCGATGTGCTCTTTTAATACTGGCTGCTCTTGCGTGTCCTCCTTTTCTGGCCGCGGGTCTTGTAGCTGACGCTCCCGCTCTGCCTGCTGCCTCTCATTGTAAGTCGGGCTTTCGAGTGGTGTCGCGGGTGTCTCGGGCGAGTCTCCTGCGATCATCGGCTCAAACCATTCACAGTAGCACTTGTAGAAGTCCTCGAAGCGGATGTAATTGCCATTGCAAGCAACAAAACACATTCTCAACCAATGCGAAGCCCGACGTGGTTCTGGGAGTCGACGAAGCTTTAATTCGTCGGATCTTCCAGGCCCCGGCAGCTCATTAGGCTCGTCATCTTGCGTGGTCGAATGTTTCCTGCAAGCCTCATTTAAGTGGCGATCCTTGTCAAAAGTCCCTTCACGGCGAAACCTGTCATCAATGAGGGCATAAGCCACTGCCTGGTAATATTCTTCCTAGCCGATGTTAGAACTACAGCCTCGAAAGATGCGCGCCTGTTCGCTGATACTCCTGTCAAGCCTTCTTCGCTGCAAATACCGGGGTCGGTCTCCGTTGAGGCAGTCGACATGTTGATGGTTTATGAGCGCTAAAATTGCAAGTTCTTAGCGATTGCGCAAAAGCGAAAGGTGGTGTGATTGTAATGGATGTCGCAAGAATATAGTTTGTATGCTGTATTGTGAGGATATTGGGAACGTCAAACCCGAGAAAATGCACACGAGCAGACGAGCAGGAGAGAGATGTGGAAGGAGGTAGGAGCAATTTGGACCTCGACTCGTCACTCCTTTCTCGGTCACACGCAATGTCTCTTGCATCACCAGCTTGAATGTGCCAGCGAATACTAGTAACATAATCATAGGCATTGTCGAAAAAGTGATGCAACACTTGCTTAAATGTCGCTCAATATCGAATCGCGATCAACTTAACTCGGATCTCGCTGGAACGCATATGACATGAATAAATAGCAGCATACATACCGCGCATCCGACCCTTTTTAGTATCCCTTCTTCTCTCCGTTCTCCGCAGGTGACAAGATGCCTTCATACCCACTTCCTGCTTGTCTCCTTCCCTTTGCACGAATGTCCTTGGCCCACTCGCTCATCGCGTACAACCAGCCGCCTGCGACCAACACGCCAGAAACGACGTTGACTAAACGGATGAGCAGAGACAGGACGGAAGCCCATTCTTCCGCGATTGTAAGCATGACCGGCTCGATGTCAAACTTGACGAAAACACCGGGAACACTCATCTCTGATACGGGATGTGACTGCTCAGTCACCGCGTACTGGTTAGTGAAGACGGTGTCCTTGGCGTAGCGCTTCGCATGCTTTTGCAAGCCATCCTCGCCGCTTGAAGGCGATTCGTGATACTTGTCGGAGTATTTCTTGAGAGCTTTCGGGTCGGTCGTGTAGACTGTGGGAACCACGGAGAGGTAGTACTGGAACTTCTGGAAGTGGTTCTCGCTCGTCGCAACGGTGTTGTCCAGCGGGTTGACCAGTGACGGGTAGTATGGGCCAAAAGAGAGCTCGTTGATGTGGTGGGAGAAGTTGAATGCTGTAGAGTATGGTTAGCTCGAGCGATACATATGACTTCGCCAAATCCGTGCTTACCACTGTGGTCAAGGTGTTGGCCCATTTCCATGTAACCGTGGCCTCTCGCTGTGATGTGGAAGTCTCCCTGTACTTTATTGCCCTCCATGCTGCCATAAATTCTGCAGCTGTCCGTGAACGCATGTTTCGGCAGCCTGGGGGTCTTTGCCCATTTCTTGGTGGCCCTGGCCGCTCCGAGGTAGTTGTGGACATCCTCCTCCTTGTATTCACCAAAACCCGGGTATCCACTCAGATCCAGTCTTTCATCTTTTGACTTGGGCAGGTAATGTAGCTTGCGGTCAGCCCCCCACTGAACCCAAGATGTAGGATCCTTGTTCAGCTTCGAGCCAGCCAGAATCCTGTCTCCACTGGCATCTTGAACATTCACGTGCAGGTCCTCGCACTTCATGTGCACCACGACATCCAGGTTGATTTGCAAGTCGTGCCCGATTCCTTGTTCCACGCTGAATGTGTGTGTTGTCTCTCCCGTCCACCATCGTCCAAGCTCTGTCGATCCCAGCCAGATGCTCGCAAGCACCAGCACTACTGTCCAGATGCCGCCCGAGTGGCTCTGTTCGGTGTATGAAGGTTTGGTCTTGGGGAATGCGTCGAATGCTTTCACCGCATTGAGCGCACCGTTTCCGCCAAAGTTATCCTCGTCCATGCCCGAGTCGGCGAAACCATTGTTGCCGTTCATGGCGGCGTCCGGGTGCAGTGAGCGCGAAAGCCGAGAGGCTGTGATGTGACGGCGACACGACGCGACGCAGTGATTTTTGTGTCCAACTTGGACTATTGGGAGAGCATTGGGGAGTGTAAGGAGTAAGGAGAGTGGATGGTATATTATTGCAGTAAGGAGTGGGTGGATCTATGAGCCCTGTCTCAGGTTATGGCGGCTCCCCCGAACTGCCACATGTCCAAACAACGTCGGCTTCGGAGGCTGAGGCTAAATTAATCCTCTCTACAATAACTCGAAGGTTACCCTGAATCATCGAACGGCCCGCCTTAAAGTCACTCGCCGACGCGGCTCTGATTCATCATTAAGACGAGGACAAGTTTATTATTCTTTTTCTCCGACTCGTGCTAGGGACTTTTACTTTCTCATGATCTTGCTCCTTTTCCATCATGTGGAGACTCTTAACGTGAACTGTACAGGAAAGAAGATCATGCGAAGACATGATATCAGTCAATACAACATGCTTCCACATGCCATCTATGCATGCATTGCACTACGAGATCCTAGCGGGTGCGATCGCTTCGCTCAGCAAGACTTCATACTGTTATAAGATATCCATTCGATTTTCGCCTGCCAGGATCCGATACCTGTGTATGCAACTGCTGATGATTGAGGCATACCTACTAAGAACCTCGCTGCGATCTATATGACCACCATACTTCGAGTCGTTCCGGTCACTTTGGCATCTACACGGTGTCATTGTAGTCAGGCTAGTGCATGACAGTTGCATCTCTACCTGTCTCTGTACGTGTGGGTGCAAGGGGACATAGCACGTCCATCCGACACATCACGAATTTCTACAGCAGCATTGGCGGTTTGCAGCACATTCTAACACTTATTCTAAACTCTCTGTTGTCATCAGTGATACTTTAGCTAAAACAGTGGCGCGTCTAGAACCGTAGCGAGCCGTAGTGTGGTACGTTAGGGCTTATTACTGCTTGGTCGTGTGTGGGGAGCGCTCCGCAGACAATACTACAGTACCATGCTCGGCGAGCGCCCTCCACTCCACTTCACCTTGAGGCGGTCTTCACGTTACGTGCGTGCCGTGACATCACACATTCACTTTTCCGCATGCAAAATGCTAAGCAACCCCCGACAATGTCACTGGCCATGACGACGGAGCAGCCTCCTGCGCAAAAGCGCAGCTTAGCGTCGAAGGGTACGTGCTGGTTCGCCTATGTTCGTGATTGATTGAAAGGGACACTAATGTCTTGCAGTACGACAAAGATCCCCGAGTTTATATCTCATGTGGATGGCGGAACGAAGCGATACACTAGACATGCTTCGTTTACCCAAATCGTCCTTGATCAATGATCTTGCGAGACCTCACCCACTTGGCCTGAGGGCCTTGCGATCAATTCCCGTGCTATATCCTGATGGTGATGTTCCAACTGACAATCGGTGCTATCTAGGCATGTGACGGTTGTAGAATGAGGAAAGTAAGGTGTAAGGATGCTGGCACTGCTGGACCGTGCAGCAGATGTATTCATCTTTCGTTGGCTTGCACGTTTGACCTACCATCTTCAGCACGAGGGCCAAAGCGTCGGTGAGTCGCCTTGTTCCAAAGGCTATTGTACTGCTCTAACCTCGTTATAGCAAGCAAGATCTTCCGCCCATACGATTACCGGACAACAGTGTTGAGTTTGACATACAAAACGCCTCGTCTGCTACGGGCTCGACTGAAATCACCGAAGCTGTCAGCAGTCCAGGACTACCATCGCCAGATGATACTCGCTCCAACTTCAGCGGCCCACCAACAACGACAGTCACAACTCCTGGTACTAGTATTGTATATGCTACGGACTCTCTTTGCCCACGAGAAATGGTTCTGTGGATGCTGGACGATTTCCTCACCTCTCTTTATCCCTTGATACCAGTGATACACAGACCTAGCTTCAGGAGATCCATTGCAATGAATCAAGACAACGAAGACTCAGACCTGCGAGGCCTGATATATGGACTTTGCGCTGCTGTGGTTGGAACGATGCCTAGCAAATATCTTGCGTATCGAAACCACAATCCTGCACTAGCCTTCAAATCTCGCCAGGATTTCATCGATCACGCCTACACTGTTCTGCTCCAATTACGTGGGCCCGACTTTTTTGACAAGATCAGCTACAAAAAGTTCGCGACATCTTACCTGTTCGATATAGCATACCTCCAGATTGGAAATGCGAACCGAGCTCGAATGATCGAAGTGGAGTGCTTACAACTTGGGAGAATGCTCAATCTTCATCGCATCACCGAGTACAAAGGTCTCAACCATATCGAAACACAACTAAGGAAGAAGGGATTCTGGCTTCTGTTCTACAGTTATGTACACGGACAAGTACAGTCGCTCCGCCGAGAGCGCCTTACATTCCTGGATCCTACTCTGGTTGAAACCATTGATCTCGAATCGTTGATACCCATAGACGTCGATGACGAAGCGATATTCGAAGATAGGATTGTCCCTGGCCTATCATCACGGCCGAATCTCACGACGGCATATAATCTCACGTCGGCGGTTTTTTGGGCGGCGATAGAGTCGCGACAAGCTTGCACGGCAGTTGGCACCACTCCAAAACTGTGCACATGCGCTCAGAATAACAGGCAGAAACAGATCGCTCACCTCCAGAGGCGACTGCAAGACTTGAAGTATAGCTTAGACACCATTCCGCCTGAATTACGACAATGGTCAGTGCGGCCTATGCCTTTGTCTCCAGACATGGCATCCAATGCGCCAGGCGTCGTCGTATCCCAGCTTGGAGCTGTTCGAGGCAATCTCCACGTTACACATCTGTGGCTACAAAGCGTCTTGCTGGATCAGCTGGAGGCGCTCTTGCAAGACGACTCCCCTCCGTTCGATACACCGGCCTACCTTGCGACCGTCCGCAGCAGGTGGTCAGAACGGGAAAGCCTATGTTCCCAGCTCATACACGTTCTCACCAAGATCCCGCAGAAGGACCTCGAACCGAACGGTTTACACTTCGTGTTCAAGGTGCGAGACGTGGCCGTCGGCCTCCTCAGCTGCCCCTTTGAACCACACGAACCAGCTTCCCTCCGCGCTGCCGAGTTCGTGCGCGAGTTTACACAGATACTCTCAATACTGGATTCTAGCGAGTGCATCGCGACTACAAATCTGAAGACTTGGGTAGACACCGACCGAGAACGTGGCCGCAAAGGTTTACATGACATGCAATGCGACGGCATCTTTGGCTGGTCTTGAGGCGAGCGAATATCACACTTTTATTCAAGATGGATTGCGCGCTAGGCGTTATTGAAACAAAGTCAAGCCCAAAGAATATTACTGGTCTGTTTCAGATCAGCGTACGCGCATTTTCTCTAGACCCGCTCCTGATGCTCACTCGAAATGATGACGGCGCCCTTTTCCGACACCAGACTCTTGGATCGCTGCGCCATTTCTGCTGGTGATGGGAGCTCGGCATGGCCATCAAAGATGACGGCCATCTGCTCCAAGGTGTGGCCTCTTGTTTCTGGATAGAAGAAGTACACCGTGATGCCCAACAGGATGAGCATGACGATGAAGACGAAGTAGTACTTCCAGCCGATACTCTCGAGAGCGACAGGGTTGACGAAAGTGTTGAAGAAAATTGCGATGACTGAAGTCGTCAAAGTGACGACTAGGCCGCGGGAACGCAGGCGATACGGCCAGATCTCGCAAGGATACGCAGTTTGGAATGGTGTCCTGATTTTTCGGTCAGCGTGTATGTCGAGAGGAAGATATCCGCCCGGGGACTTACATCGCAATGTCGTAACCAGCGAAGAAGACGAAGAGGAAAGGGATGACGGCGATCCCTGTTGCGCCGGCGCCTTCCACTGCGAATGCGCCTGAAAGGCCAGTTACGAGAACGAAGCCGACCAGCATGATCGCCGCAGATGCCAGAAAGAGAGGACGTCGACCCACTCTGTCAACGGAGAATGCTGCTGCAACAGAGAACAGCAAATTCCAGACATTGAGGAATGCTGATATGAGAGTCTGGTCTGTGACGCTGGTGACTCCGACAGTCTCAAGGACGAGAGCTAGATAGTAGCTGACGACGCCATTACCAGCTGTGTTCATAGATCTAGTGTCAGCGAGTCTCATCAATAGGAAAGGGTGAGATGGATTGTACTTACACCACTGAACAAATATTCCGAGCGACACGGAGATAAAGAGGCGGTGTCTGTTACCCTTGGTCTTAAACATCTCAGCGTAGCTCGCACTGTCATGTGCGTCCTTCTCGGCTTTCAAAGTCTCCGTAATCTCCATCATCTCATAATTGATCAGAGCTGAGTCTCTGTCACCACCGGCATGCCATTTCCCCAGCAGCTCTCTTGCTTCTTCCGTGCGGTCGTTGGAGATCAACCAGCGAGGTGACTCTGGCGCCCAGATCAGACCAGGAAGACTCAGTATTGGTATCAGGACTTGTAGGATTGTTGGGATGCGCCAGGCCATGTTGCCCTCTACGTTACGGGTACCGAAAGTCTATTGGAGCGAACCGCGTGAACAAGCAATTCCAAGAATAGAGCACATGCGTACGACTTACGATAAAAGCAGCAATGGTGCCTCCGACGTACCACCCACACATGAATAGTGCATTCGCAATACCACGGTGGGTAGGATACGCAATCTCGTTGATGAGCAGCGGGACCGTGGCAGCGAAGCAGGCAGATGCACAGCCCACAAAGAAACGAGACAGGATGAAGCCGGTCTCGTTGTCCGCACCGCAGAGCCCGACTCCCAATGCAAGGAAGCCGTAGCCCATGTATACGCCCAGCTTGCGGCCGTATCTGTTGGATATCCAAGGCATGGTCAGGTATGTGATTCCGGTGCCAGCCCAGTAGATCGCATTGATGAAGCCGAGCCAGACGCCTGTAGGCGTATTCATGAAATCGCGCCATTGGTGTAGAGCTTGAAGACCGTTCATCAAGGACCCATCGTATCCGTTTGCAGATGCTGAGGAGGTCAGCGGCTAGGCCTTCGACTTGCAAGGCAAGGCAACGTACAGAACATGACCAGCGAGAAAACGCAGAAGTGAAGCCTCAGCATGTGCGCCTTCTTGTACCACGGCAGGCCATCTTTGGGCAAGACAGCGAGCAGTTCAGTGCCAACGGCCTTCTTTGTCGCCGTGTCTCCATCGTGACCCATCTTGTAGGCGTTGAAAGCTGGTGGCGAAGGCGAAGAGGTACCACGAAATGTCAAAAGATGACTATGGATGCACCACCGGCACCACTCAGCAGATCATCAAAGCCAGCCTGCAGCGTGTCGAAGGAAAGTGTCGTATATACCCTCGAGGGCTTCAATCGAGATGTTAGAGACGGTACCCTTGCGAGCCTTCCGTGTCCGCGATTCGGAGGCATCGAAACCCCCTCCGCAGACGCCTCCAGAAAACTCCACATTAGACTCCAGACTCTGAATCTTCTCTTCGATCAGTGGATCATGTGGGAGAAGACTCCGCCGGCGGTCGAGGCGTTAGGCCTGTGCCGAAACGCTATTTCCCGCCCTCAACAGGGATGAGAGGCTGGAGGGCGATGCCGACCCGGGGTTGAGACAACTTTGGCGCCGGCGCATAAACTGATGAAATGATGAGGTTGGACTTAGACTGTGAAGGCTAAGATACACTCTGGGTTGGAAGCAATTATGCTCATAATATTGCGGCGTATGCACGAAACGTTGTTGGGTTAACATTGGCCTTGTGCCATGGTACTTCGCTACCTTGATACATGCACTGTCGTGACCACCATTCTGGGCGACAAAAATCTCCCGAACAGGTAATCCGCAATGCATAACCCTCAACCCTAATGCAGCTTTCGTGTGCGGCTCGACACACCGCGCGGAATATCACCAGAAACCCAGGTCGGATTCTCCGCTCGTTCATGAATCGTGTCCACCACGCAACGTGGTCGTGATCGGTTACGCGGGGCGCAATACCGGTCTCCACTACGACGAAAGGTGCATCCTGATATTTGGATCTTAGCTTGGTACTCGCACTAACTTCCCAGTAATCACCATTGGCATTGTAGATCTCAGAAACGTCTCAAATGACAGACACGCACCCTGTCTTTCAGGCTTCCAATCCCACACTCTGCTCTTGTCTTGAGACTAAGATGGCGGCTTCTGAAACGGGTTACAGACTGTCAGGCGGCGACAATTGTGCCATTGGGGGTTTGATTGAAGGCGAATTTGACGTTGAGTCTTTGCTCGCTCAATTGACCATTGAAGAGAAAGCTTCTCTACTTTCCGGTATTATCGCCACCTATGCAGAACGATTGGAGACAGTACCTAACCGTGTGTAGGAAAGGATTTCTGGCATACGCAGGAGATCCCTAGATTGAAGATTCCGTCAATTCGCACTTCTGATGGACCCAATGGCATCCGTGGAACGCATTTCTACGGCAGCACACCTTCCGCGTGTCTACCATGCGGTACTGCTATTGGAGCGACTTTCGACAAAGACCTAGTCCACCGTATTGGCAACCTGCTTGCCGATGAGGCAAATGCCAAAGGAGCCCACGTCGTTCTTGGGCCTACAATTAACATCCAGCGAGGTCCTCTTGGTGGCAGGGGCTTTGAGTCGTACTCCGAGGATCCCCTGCTGTCGGGAACTCTTGCTGGCGCATACTGCAATGGCATCCAAGAAAAAGACATCGTTGCTTGTCTGAAGCACTTTGTTTGTAACGACCAGGAACACGAGCGTATGGCAGTCAGCTCTATCGTCACCGATCGTGCTCTCCGCGAGATCTATCTATTACCCTTCCAGCTGGCGATCAAGGCCTCCAAACCCGGTGCGGTGATGACGGCGTATAATCAGGTGAATGGCTTGCACGCATCGGAGAATCCCAAGCTACTACGTGACATCCTCAGAGGTGAATGGGGCTGGGAAGGCCTCGTGATGTCAGACTGGTGAGGTCCTTGTAGCCCTTCAACAAAAGATCAATAATGCTGACAGTAGGCAGGTTCGGAACCTACAGCACAACTGAGTCTATTCAAGCAGGTCTCGACCTCGAAATGCCTGGCCCGACAAGATGGCGTGGTGCTGCCTTGACACACGCAGTGTCTTCCAACAAAGTCAAGATCTCCGAGCTCGATGCTCGGGTCCGTGAAGTACTGAAGCTGATCAAGAGGGCTAAGAAGTCTGGAGTCCCAGAAAATGCTCCAGAAAAGGAACTCAACCGTGCTGAGGACCGCAAATTGCTGAGAGAAGTGGCCGCCAATGCCGCTGTGCTTCTCAAGAACAACGAAAGCATTCTGCCTTTCAAGAAGGACAGGAAAATTGCCGTAATCGGCCCAAACAGCAAGATCGCAACGTACTGCGGCGGCGGAAGTGCAGCTCTAAACGCTTACCGAGCAGTGACTCCCTTCGACGGTATCAGTGCCCAGGCCGAAAGTGGCGTAGAATTCGCGCAAGGTGCCTACGGCCACAAAATGCTCCCCGAGCTTGGCAAGGATCTCGTCACTGCGGAAGGCAACAAAGGATTCACAGTCCGTACTTTCAACGACCCACCAAGCGTGCCTCATCGAAAGCCACTTGAGGAGCGTCACCTCAGCGATGCCAACATCTTCTTCGTCGACTATGTTCACCCTAACCTCAACACGATCTGGTACGCCGAGGCAGACGGCATCTTCACTCCGACTGAATCAGGCCTGTACGATTTCGGTCTTGCGGTCACTGGTACTGCCCAGCTATTCCTCGATGGCAAACTTCTGATTGACAACGTCAAAAACCAGAGACCGGGTTCCAGCTTCCTCGGAACAGGCACCGTCGAGGAGAAGGGACACAAGGAACTGGAAGCAGGCCGTTCGTATCATGTCAACGTACAGTGGGGTTGTGCGAAGACTAGCACGCTTCACAAAGCAGGTACTGTGGACTTCGGCCACGGTGGTTTGCGCTTCAGCGGGTGCAAGCGCATCGAGACTAAGACTTCGATCAAGGAAGCCGCCGAGCTTGCTTCGAAGGTCGACCAGGTCATCATCTTCGCTGGTCTCAGCGGCGAGTGGGAGTCGGAGGGCGAGGACCGCGTCACCATGGATCTTCCTCCCAACACCGATGATCTGATCTCTCACGTGCTAGATGCCAACCCGAACGCGGTCGTTGTCATTCAGAGCGGCACTCCCGTAGCCATGCCATGGCTCTCGAAGGCCAAAGTCGTCGTCCAGGCCTGGTACGGAGGCAACGAGACCGGCCATGGAATCGCAGACGTGATATACGGCGATCTAAACCCTTCAGCAAAGTTGCCTCTCACGTTCCCCAAGCGCGTGAAGGACAACCCAACGTACCTGAACTACAGGTCTGAGGGTGGGCGCGTGCTTTACGGAGAAGACGTGTACGTCGGCTATCGATACTACGAGCAGCTGGAGACCGAGCCAGCGTTTGCGTTCGGCCACGGCTTGTCGTACACGACTTTTGAGCTGTCGGACCTCAGTCTGCAGCAGAAAAAGGGCAACGAGCTCTCCGTACACTGCCGACTTGAGAACACTGGCGATCGTGAAGGCGCTGAAGTCGTGCAAGTATACATTGAACCCGTCTCGCCTCCTATCAAGAGACCTGTCAAGGAGCTCAAGAGCTTCACCAAGAAGTTGCTGAAGCGCGGCGAAAGTGCAGTCATCACGATTGACATGGACATAGTCAGAGCGACCAGCTTCTGGGACGAGAAAGAAAGCAGATGGTGCAGCTCAGCAGGAGAGTACAAGATCTTGGTCGGCACGAGCAGTGTCGGTGACTTCCTCGAAACATCGATCAGGATCCAGAAGACGACTTACTGGAATGGCTTGTAATGTGTCCGTGTCACGGCACACGGAAAACAGTGTTACGTTAAATCATATTTCGACACAGTATCGACACATCTAGCTGATTAGAGCGTACGAACCGAAGCAGGTCCGGCTGCAAGTGACTTCACAACGTCTACTTCAAAGTCCCACACTCTCCATCATCTGGTCGATGTCTTCGACCGTTGCATCGTCTCGTTCCTGTCGTCTCAATTGAGTTCCTCCCCACGCGGCTCCCCATACTGCTTCCTCCGCCATCGCAGCCTCTTCTCCGTAATCGGCCGCAATTCTGTTACGCACGTGGTAGTAAGCACGGTCAGAGCTTCTCGTCATGAGCTCGTTTAGTGCCTGTACCCACAGGCTCTCACCTTCATCTACCATCTTCTGCCATTTCTCGCGCAAGATCTCGAAAGTGAAAGAGTGATCTTCGACGTCGTTCTTGAGCGCTACGTGCAGGCTCAAGCGTATGACTTCTCCCTCGTACCCGTCATCGTAGAACGCCACGGCAGCGAGATGCGATGTGCCGGGTCCACTGGTCATGCTCTCGAAAGCGCAGTGCTGGGATACGAGATCGTCTATGAAGCCGGCACATGCGTTGTCTCGTCTCTCGATAGGAATGTGAATTCGATATGTTGACTGGAAGACTCCCGCTCTTCTCTGATCGTGAGGTGGCGCCTCGCGCTTAATAAGCTTGGCAGGAGGTGTGAGCAATGGTTCTGTGTCGGGCGGTAGAAGACCAAGGACCGGGTACTCGATCTCGAGGACGTGCTGGGTAGGCACATCCTCGAGTTTTAGATCTTCGAACAAAGAGACGAGGTGGTTTGCCATGGCGTAGTGGACTTGGTGATTCTACCGTTTGCAGCGAGAACAAGCGGCTAATGTACATCATTATTGGTGACTGTTAGTGTTGTTCAACGCTAATGTAAATTCCACCCTTTCACAACACCACTTTTCACTCATGTTCCTGTGCGGCTTTATAGCAACAAAATGCCATTGTTCTTCACAAGCGACTGAGGCATTGTCTGCTTTCGCAACCCCAAAGTTAACTCCGAAGATAAGTGAATTATGTCGTGGAACAGTCGAATGCGTGGTTCACTGGTGCCCACGTGAATTAAACTTCTAGATGTTGCTCCTGAAAGTAAATTGTCTTCGTATTGGTCGATCTCGAGCTTGCGACGTGTCGTGAGGTCGTATGGTCGACCACCGCCTTCAATGCCACCCGGTCGGAACCAAGCGTCTTCTCCATACATGTACAACAGATGTAGACCGGCACGCCGCAAACATACCACCCGTGGGAGCCGTACCGTCCATTGACCCGGCTTACAGCCTCATGGTGCGACATGCATTCCCTCATGCTTTATGTCATGACCTGATTCTTTCAGACGAGTCCCAGAGCTTCCCAATAACGATTCTCCTCTTCACTCATCATCGACAAAACTACTCGCCAGCCTCCCAAAGAAAGGCACCTCGACCCTATCCAGCGTCTCCGCATGTCTCCAAGCGCCCAGAGCCAAATACGCAATCAACAGCACATCGAACACAAACAGCATCCAACTGACAATGCTCGTCCAGCTGAACATCACATGCAGCAAAAACAGCGCGCCGAACACCAACGAGCTCTGCCACGCGTGGAAGCGCACATAGTCCGACTTGTGCTCGAACAGCAGTAACACCACGCCGCCCGCGGGCGGCAGCACGAGGTACGCGAGGCATGCCTCGAGCTGCAGGGATATGCCGAGAGATGTTTCAAATAATGAGGTGTTGCCGGTGTATGTGTAGACGTCGCCGCGGTTGTCTAGGTAGTCATTTTGGCGGGGGTCGCCGCGCTCGAGGTCGGTGTAGCCTCCTGGGCCGAAGTCATCTTCCTCGTCGGCGTATTGTGATGGCGAGGGTAAGCGCTGCGCACGCGCGGCGGCCCAGGGATCTTCGTTGCTGGGAGTTGTGGCTGCGGAGAGGTTTGTGTGTGGTTTGGGCTGTTGTGGTTTGGGCGAGGTGGTAGGAGAGCGGAGGGGAGGAGATAAGGCCCGCGTGGACTCGGGAGGAGAGGATTGGTAGGGGGCGAAGTTCATGGTTGGCGGTTGAGCTTTGCGTTTTGAGTGGAACGAGGTTTCCGTGGTACAGGGACATAGGACACGAGTGTCTACAGCAGTTGGACAAGTGAGGGAAGATGCAATGGTCGGTGTGCTTCACCACCAGGGCTAGCACGGCTCACGGTCCCGATCACATGCCACTCGAACACTCGGCACGTCATCCTGAACTTCCACATCTCGTTAGCGCCAAACATACACACGTGCCTGAAGACGCTACTCTTATCTTCGTGTTGTTAGACTATCACTCCTGTCCTATTGAGTCTACTTTTGCGTGTCACGCCTAACTCTATGCCACAGAACAAAGGAAATAGACTCGACGTCCCGACAAAGAAAGCATTGTTTAATATTGGAGTCAGAGCTATGTCTGCGCAACCTTCGGACTGCTTCAAACACCATGATACTTAGGATACAGTCGATAAGAATAGCAAATCCGCTTCACGCCATCAATTTCTCGACAACGTCTTGAAGGCCAAACACGCAGAATTGGGACTCGGCGTGCGACTTGCATCCTGGCCCATCAAACGTTGCAAGTAAGTCAGTGACACGTGCCTTTCCATCCTTCTCCCACCGCTGCTGCGAGTTGGCGTCGAGCCTTTGGAGCCAGGTCCCGCATTGTCGAATTCCGCCAGCTGTATGTCTGAGCTGTTCTTTGGCATAGTGCTAGGAGATCCGCCAGAATGTATGGCGTTGTATCGCGCGTCGCGCTCAGCACGCTGAAGGTCGAACAGCCGCCGATCGCCCATGGAGGGCGTGCGTATCGGGCTGCTTCCGGGTGCCTGTGGGGTTGAAGCGCTTGCAGGCGTCTGAGGCGAGGGTGCGGTATGACCCGGTGTAGTGTTCGACTGTTTGCGAATGTTAAGCGGTGATGGCTGCTCGACAGTGCGCTCGAACAGTCTGAGGTCGTCGCACGATTCGCTATCGTCGGACTCTGTGTCGTCCAGATCCAGATCCAGGGATGGCTGGCGTGGGTATCGGACGGGGCTGCTCGTGCTGGCCGTACTGTGTGAAAAGTACTTCTGCCGCAGAGATGGATCGGACCCTGGGCGGAACACACCAAGATGCTTTGCGGCAACACGGTCAAGGATCGGCTTGAAGAGCGTCGACTCAAAGGAAGCCTGTTTCGCCGGCTTGGGGCGTAATGGTAGCCTCACTGGGCGCTCTGGAGATGGCGGTCCATGCTGGTGGACGATTTCGTGCTTCGTACCTTCGGACAAGAACAAGTCGTTTATGTGGTTCTCCTTGAGCTCCTGAAAGTGAGCTGGTGAGCGTGTTGTTCTGGTTGAGATCTGAATGGCGTCGAAATTTTCGTCCAATGGCGAAGAATGGGCAGTGGGCACTACGGTTTCGCTTCTGCAGAAAGCAGGTGCCGGTGTTCCTGGGGCTCCAACAAAGGGGTTCTGTTCCACGTGCCGAGTGACTTCTGAATCCAGCTTTTCCAGCTCCAAGCCTTCCCCGAGTCCTGCCAGACTATCTCGATATTTCTTCTGCGCGCGGGATACTTCTGTGTCTGCTGGAGCCTCATCGCTGTCATTTGGGTTGTCCTTTGAAGGTACAGGTTCTGTTTGTTCAGGAATGCCAGTACGCTCTGACGATGATATCCTGAGTGCCACCACCGGAGAAGGAAGCTGGAGCACCTCGATTGCATCATCAGGCAGCTCCTCGCGTCTGCAAACAGCATCAGTTGGTGCCTGTAATTCCATTGCCCTGGCCGTAGGGCTCGATGGTTTGGACACATGGCATGTCGTCGCCTCTATACATTCCAGGCTTTGCTGTCCAAGAATACTGTCCTTTCTGTGATTTGCAGCGGCTGAATCGCGCAACACCTTCGACGAAGGGAAGACATCATGGAAAGGGTCGTCACAATCCACTTCGGGAGGAGCAAAGCTATGCCCAAGATGCTCGTATACAAGGGCGACGTGTGACTCTCTGGAGCGAGTATGGCTGTCATGCCACAGGTCTGAAGCACAGCGCCCAGAGATGTCATCTTTTTCACCAACAGAAACCGGTGATGGCATGACGCGATGCAACTTGACTGGGATCTGCTGGCTACCGACCTCTGGTAGCTCACTGCTTGCTGCGACTGCTCCAGGTTGCAGCCGCAACGGCGTATGTATATCTGGCCAGTTCAGTGGGCAAGAGTCTGGTGCGCCTGTGGTGATATTCGATGGGTCTTGTAAGACTTTGATCTCAGCGAGGTCTGAATGAGTCAGCTGGAAGGGCGAGAGCATTGCTGGCGGACCAAGATCGACTCTCAAGACAGGCAGCGGTGGTGGTATGTCGATCGGTGAAGACGGCAACGGGACCAGAGTCGCAGGGTCTCTGCTCTTGTCTCCATCTTTGACCGGTGGAGGTGTTGTTCTTCTCGTGTCTTGCGAGTTACGAGTGATAGTCTCCGGACCATAGGCACCACGAAGGCTGGATGCATCGACACTTCTGCGAAAGACGTGCGACATGCTTCCACGCCCGGAATGGCGTGAGTGCCGGCTGAGATTATGGCGCAAAGACGCAATGGCAGATCTGGGATTTGGTGACCTGTCGCGAGCTGATTGTCTGTCAGGTGTAGCGCACTTGGTGCATGGAACGTCCGGGTGATTTAGGTCAGCGTCTGATGTACTATGCTCTCTGTCAGTCGCTGTGGCAGGGAGGTCATGGGCACTTGATGGTATACGTACATGCTGTCAGAACTGCCTCTCAAAGACTCCACCGCAGCCTTTGCTGACAGGGCGCCTCGGTGTACTGCGCTTTTGAAGCTGCCGAACCATGACTGCTTTTTGTTGAGTGTTAGTGAGGCATCCGGCGCTGTTCGCGACGGCGAGCCGTCATCTGATGCTCGAGGAAGCATGTTGTGTACCACTCGTTGATGTACAGAGGCATAGACAAGAGGAGATGCATATCCTACCTTGTGTTGAAAGGCTTTGGACATCAATCGAAGGTCGCTTCCGTTTACTCAACTGTGGCTTCCATAGAAGTTGCTATGCTTCGGGATGTTGCTGCCATCAAGCACTCGTGTGTTGCCAAAGATCGACTGATGGTTTCTAGGAAGGCAGACTGCCTGAGCAGTGAAGCCATGCGAGAAGATCACGGACCGTGTTGTATTCATTGATGAGCATGCCTACATTGAGTACATTCTTGCGTCTGTCCAGTGAATGGTGTTGCCACACGAAGAGCGAGAGTACGAGAGCTGCTGTTCCTGCTGCTGCTGGAAAAGTCCGGGGAGTGAGCGATCGGACACGAGCTTGAGCCAAAGTTGCAACGCTCCCTCGCGACAGACAAACACTACTGCCTCTCCACCACAAGCATACCAAGCATACCATACCTTACCATCCCGTCGCAGCCTCTTTTTCGCATTACCGCCTTTTAATCTGACACTTTGTCAATACTCTCTCTCACACACAAAACTTCTCACATCACCATGGCCGACGGAAAGAAGCAGCCAGTCTCCTTCGACGACATCATCAAGGCTGGTGAGCCAACACCATGCGCCGGACAAGCAGATAAAGCATCCGTCACTAATCTCACACCAAGGCCGTCAAAAGCGCAAGAACGAGCAGCTCGCACAAGACATCTTCGGCAAGAACCGCCGCCAGAGCGCTCCTGCTGCTGGCAACACCAAGAAGGGTCCCATTGGAGGCAGTCTGGCCAGCCGAGTCGGAGTGACCAAGGTATTCTTTGCAGATCAGAATCGCAGTTCTCGAGCAGCACGACTGACTACTTCCACAGCGCACAGCATCGATCCCTCGCTCGAATAGCGCGACACCTCGCAATGGCCGTGGCCCCACCAGGCCTCCACTCCCAAGCAACAACAGCAACCGCGCCGCCAACGCACCCTCGAGACTTGCGCCTGAGCCCAGAAAGAACAACACAGGGAGAAACGCGGCCGCGAATGGAGGCAGCATCAGCATAAGAGGCGCTGCTGGCGGACCGTACGTCGTGATGGCCAGCAACTTCGCACCTGGAACCACGGCGGCAGATATCGAGAGCGTGATGCGAAGCGTCGGCGGCGACCTGCAGTTCTGCAGGCTGATTGCCGCGCAACCTACAGTCATCGCTGAGATGGGCTTCACAAATGCTGAGGATGCTGACAAGGTCATTGAGACTTTCAACAACAAGAGGGTAAGTTTGACGAAAATACGCTGGAAATATGCATAAAGACTCACACCATGGACAGGCCGACGGCAGACTTCTGCACGTGTATTACAAGGACAGCAGCGCAGCCGCGAGACCTATTGCGCAACCCATCGAAGAGCCAGCGCACGCCGAGGAGGACGAAGTCATGGAATTAGACGACAGCGCAGACACAAGAGAGGCTGAGAACCGTCTGCGCGAAGAGCGTCGCGGCAGAGACGGTAGAGACGACAGGGACCGCCGCGAGGTCTTCCCGTCAGGGCCTAGAGGTGGCAGAGGCTTCTACGAGGACTGGCAGGGAGCCAGACCTCAGCCCAGTTACAATGATGGTCGCTACGGCGGTGGTCAGGGCGGCTACGGTCCACGCGACAGGATGCCCAACGGTCCCAGGTACGGCCGTGGTGGTCAAGGCGGCTGGAGATCGTGAACGAGGAACACATCACGAGGAGTGAGTGAATGATTCTTGCTGGGAAGCGCGGATTCCGCGCTACGAGGTCCATGCATGGCAAGACTCTATGGAAGGATCAGCACCTATGTGCTTGTAATAACAAGGTCAGAACTCTGACTGCTTCGCCAAGTTGGACTCTGGGAGGGTTCCTTTGATACCCTTAATCGGTCTAGGTCTAGAAGACATCGAAAATGAACATCAACTATCAACTTCACTGAGCGGCCCCACACGCTCTCCACGACCCCATTTGTCTTCCACGAAATCGTTCAATTCCATCAAGTCTCGACAGTTCATCAACTCCATCTTCTGCTTCTTGCCCATACCGTCCATCTTAGCCGTCATATCCACAACGTGATGACGAACCAACTCAAAGGGAATCGGACAGCGAATCGCATAGCCCATGAACATATGCACACACTCCACAGGAGTTATATCATAGCCCGCGAACAGAGCAGGATTCTCCAACATCCCTCGCGCAGCCATAACACCATCAACGCCAGTCTTCGCCGCAATGTCCTTGACGCCCTGCAGCGTGTACGCATCACCATTAGCAATAATCGGCACGCGTGCATACTCCTTCAAAATCCGCACAGCCTCGTAATCAGGCGGTGTGCTCGACCGCTGACTCCTCAGCCGTCCGTGGATCGTGATATAGTCGACATTAGCGCCCTGCACGAGATCGATCCACCGCTTCGTCTTACTCAGGTCTTTGGCGATACGGATCTTGACGCTGACGCTTTTGCCTTTGGGCGCGAGAACGGCTTTGACTGCTCGTACCATGTCGGCGACCAGCTCGGGGGTCTCCATGAGGTGGCAACCAATTCCCTCTTTGATGGCCCAGGGTTGCGGGCAGCCGCAGTTGAGGTTCACGCCGTCGACCCAGGGCTCGATGAGAGCGGAGGCGCGGGCGAATTCTTCTGGGGACGAGCTGGCGAACTGGGCGATGAGGACGTGTGGGCGGTTGTCGTGCGGCGTTACTTGTCGCTCCTGGGGGTGTGTGGTGAAGTCGCTGTCTCGGGCGATGTGGCTGCGGGTGAATTCATGGGCTAGCATCATGGGCGTGTAGAGCACGTCGGTGGCATAGTGGCGGGCGACCATCCGGAAGGGCAGTTTGGAGTATCTGGTCCAGCCGTGTGAATACGCTATTGAGGTGTACGGGAGTGGACGATAACGAGCTTACCGCACCATAGGCGCTGAGACTGGGCGAGGCTTTAGTGAGTGGTACAGGAAAGGTATGATTGTATTGAGATTCTTCCTACCGTGCAGCGGTCTGCCCTCGGCTTTTGCATTATCGAAAAGCGAGAAGATACTGGTTGGATTGCTATGTTAACAACTACTACATTTTTTTTAAACGATGTCGGAAGTTGGACGCCACTATGTCTTCGATCTTGCTTTGCGTTGCAAAACATGATTAATCAATCTGGATGTACCTACCGAGGGCGAGGAGGCTTGCCGTCCTCCAGGCTAAGGCTCTCCATGTCTGGTATGGCTGTGTACTCGATCAAAGATATGTCGTCAGGTTTTCGGGTTCACTCCCAAGCCTGCTGGAGGCTCTAACATGGGTAGTTCCGATTATCAGTTCAGATAGGCTTTCGGGGGAGCCAAGGAGCAGTCTGCGGCGAGAACGAGACGTGATTGGCGCGCATTCCACCGCGACTGGAAATAATCGGTCGGAAAGTCAAGTTCACAAGCGTTGGGTTCAGCCTCGGGCACTTGGTTGCGGCTCTTGTTTCTTCTGTCGCCCCTGTGGTGCGGTGTGAGGTACTTGGGTACATAATGTTACATCTATGTCATGGCATGCGCCTTGAAGTCAATTTGTGAGATGATGACACTGCAGGATTTGAAGTGGCACGTTGCCAGCTGATATTGCAAAACGGGCTGACCAGTGTCGTACCTTGCGCATGATACCATCAAGGTGTGCGTTTGAGCCTCTCATAAGGCGCCGGAAGACGACTCCTGTGACTGTCGAACATCAAACAACCTTTCGTACTACATCACCCTTATCCGCGATTACGCCGACCCATTTCTCTCCCGTCGTGCTTATCATCATGCCGCGGGTATGGTCATAATGGTGTGATGCTAGGAATGCTGCGATAGCGGCCCTTTGTTGACTCTCGTGCTCCTTCTCGTCCCTCTGACTCTTTGCACTGTCCCTACCGCTCATTTCTAGCCTCCCAAACCACGTCTTGGTCAGAGAGTGAACTTTACACCATGCAGCCTTCGTATACTTCTTGTGTCGAGCATTACCGCTCTCAACAGCCTCCGGTGCAAAAGATCCCATTGCCGGCGGCCGCTGGGACCGAAGACTCGACTACTCTGCCAGGGGATTCGTGTTTCCTTCGCCTACCCACAGAGATTAGGTTGCAAATATATCAGTTGCTTGTACTGCCTCGCGAGCACGACGAGCTTCTCCCGTCATACAAAAAGATCACTGCCAGTGCGCCAGACTTCTTCGACTACGACCAAGTCGTGCCAGGTACAACCCGTTTAGCATCCGCAGACCTGCGCAAGCCAACCCTACGCTTCCGTACGATCGATCCTCTCCGACACAACACACGCTTAGGAAGAATCGAAGATCAACATGTACGCAGCACCTACAGCGTTCACTGCGATCGCTTTCGCGCAAGATGCTTGGGAACAACATACCACTGCGTCAACAGTCCGAACCTGAGCGACTGCGTCGGTCTCATGCGTGCGAACAAGCAGATCCACGAAGAAGTCGCCGAGCTGCTTTACGGCCACTACGCTTTCGACTTTGACAACCACGTTGAAGCCATTGTGCCCTTCCTGCAAGACCTCACGCCTTTCTCGCGCTCGTGCATCAAGTCGATCAGGGTTGTGAAGCGCTCCCTGGCCTATGAGAAAGAGTTCGACAAATGCGAGTGGGCGAACGCGATGCAGTCTTTGAGCTGTCCGGAGATCGGGCTCGGGCTCCAGAGCCTTGATCTAGGCATCGTCGCAGGGCGTCCAGGGCCCAATGGCTGGGATATGTTTCCTGCTTACAGCGCGGTTGAGTTTGGATGGCTCAAGGATATGGAAGGCATGGAGTGGCTGCGAGATCTACTGGAAATCAAGGGACTGCGAGCGCTGAATGTCAGTGCGATCGTGGAGCATTGTCCGCCGGCAACGACGAGCAGAGCTATGGCGGGTTATATCCGGTTCTCGTCGAGCATAGAGAGCGGTCTGTCGGAGTTCTTGCAACGGGAGATGTTGGCTTGAGATGAAAGCCATGTGTGTGGGTAGGAGCGGTATACAGGACGCGCCCTATGTTGTTTATGACTTTGAGATTAGAGCCATACATTTTTTCGATGATATATGTAATGCGTTACGCAACCTTGGATAGAAACATTGACAAACCTGATCCGACCGCTATAGGGCCACAGTCTGAGCTTCGCCGGCTGTTCCTTCCGCGTGCGCTCCTTTCAATGCAGATCCAAAACGTGCGCCCTTCGGCAACTTCGTCGCAACCAGACTCCACCACAATGCAACCTTGAACAGTACTCTTCGCATTGGCTCTCTATAGATATGTGATAATGGCATCGGCCAGCTCCGCCATGTATCTCAAAACGCGGTATCGAGGCTATCTCGCCAGATCCGGCACAATCGCACGTCCACACTTCGAAGAAAAGAGTGGACCCACTCTCTTCGATGCCATCATTCTCCCCGACTCTAACGTCTTTTTTCTTCTCTATCAGGGTACCGCACATGGCAGCATCGGGACACGGTGCCGTACGTTCTCGGCGCTACCGTCTTTGCAGTTTTCGAGAATGGATACTTGATCGTCATCGCGTGCGATAACTGTGATAGCGTGCGCGATGGACGGCACGCTTAGGACGACGAAATATGAGTCCGTCGCGTAATGTGCACGGTACAGTATACTGGACGACTAAGAGATCAGTGCTGGATGTACATATAATTGCGCCGAATCCCCATGGCTTCTGCGTTTGCTGCTTGTTTGTCTTGCTAACCTTTGAGCGATTTCAGTCTTGAGGGATACTTCGTCTTCAACATGCTCGCCAAACAGACACTACTTTTCTCGACGCTGCTGTCAGCTGCCTTTGCGGCGCCAGCGTCTGATTCGCAAGGCAACTCAACTGCTGCAGTCAATGGCACTGGTGCGGCTCTCAAGCCCAAGGCTATTCTCGACAACGATTGGTACCCGGCTGGATTCCTTCCTTACGCCCAGGTCCTTCGCGCTGGTTGGGATGTCCTGGGAATCACTTCCTCTACCGCCAACTCGTGGGCTCGCCAGACAGCTTACCATGCCCTGGCCACCCTCGAGAGAGGAAACTTAAGCTGTATCCCAGTCTTCTACGGCTCGGACTACCCGCTCCTCAACACTCCCAAGCTGTTCCAAGCATGGGAGGAGGTTCACGGCAAACTTCCATGGGAAGGCGCTTTCGCACCGGAAAACTCAACGACTGAGAACAGCGACCCTACAAGCGGCGATCCCAAGCGCATCGTCCGCTCGGCTTTCACAGCTGGATTCCCCAACAACACTGCGAACGCAGATCTCAGCGCTGCTGAATTCATGGTTCAGAGCGTCCGCAAATACCCTGGCCAGGTCAGCATCTGGACTGCCGGCGCTTTGACCAACGTTGCTCTCGCCATCCGCTTGGACTCTTCCTTCGCCGCCAATGCCCGCGAGCTCGTCATCATGGGTGGTTACCTCGACGTCAACCTGCTCATGACGACCGGCAGCGTGCTCCTCGCAGACTACCAGTCAGACATCAACCTCATGATCGACCCCGAAGCCGCGAAGATCGCTCTGACAGCCGACTGGAAGAACGTGACCGTCACTGGCAACGTGGCAAACCAGGTCCTGATCGGCCCTTCGTTCTTTGAGGCAATGGCCAACGAGACCCAGAACGCTTACACCGACATCCTGACGGACACTTACCCTACTCAGTTCCCCCTGTGGGATGAGACCGCGGCTGCGTTGATGGTTGATCCCAGTCTGGCGACGAACGTGACTGAGTTCTACGTTGATGTTGACACTAGCTATGCCAGCTCCAGGTACGGCAACATCCACGCGTACCAGGAAGCTCTTGCTCCTGCTGCGCAAGATTTGAAGAAGGTCAGATTTGTGCTGGAGGTCGATGAGGAGGGTGTCAAGGAGAACATCAGGAAGGCTGTTGTGGAGCCTGTTAGCTGTGCAGATCTGTAGATAAATGAATAGCATGTTCTCGTTTTCCTGAAAAGTAGATGGATTGGCTCTTCCGTATTCACTATCTCGAGTTCATTTCCAGGACAAAAGGACGAAACGCCTAGAATCGAAAATTGGTGGTTCTTGTCATGGTTTGATGTTATACTCGATGGCGTTAACCTTTCTGAAGCCTGCCAAGAGTCCGTCAGCAACTCGAGCTTAAGCTTGTGTCCCAAACATTCCTCTACACCGTGAACACTACTTTGCCATATGATGTGATGCGCCCAACGCTATACAGGTCGCGGAACGCTCTCTTCTTGAGCGCAAAGCGATATCAACACAATGTGAGCGCGACACAACAGAAGCCCAACGGGCTCGAAGGAACCATCCACCACGTCAAAGATGCCATTGGAGCCACGACGGGTAGGAACAACACTGCATCTCTGCCTCCGACCTTAATACTGACGTATCAGCTCAGGCTCGCTCGCCGGCAAATCGATAGCAGTAAAGGACAACATCGTCACAGCATCGAAGCCTACCACCGCCGCCTCAAAGGTTCTCTCCGGCTTCACCTCGCCGTTCGATGCGACAGTCGTCAAGCTCCTTCAGGATGCCGGCGCGAGCATCCAGTCGAAAGCAAGCCTGGACGAGTTCGGCATGGGGTCTCACTCGCAATCTAGCTACCCTGGTCCTGTACAAAGTCCTTTTACTCGTAACGGCGAGTCGCTGTCGCCAGGAGGTAGCAGTGGAGGAAGCGCGGTGGCTGTTGCAAATGGAGAGGCTTGGGCTGCTTTGGGTACGGATACTGGAGGGAGTGTGAGGCTTCCGGCTGCATACTGCGGTGTGGTGGGCTTCAAGCCGAGCTACGGATTGCTGTCAAGATGGGGAGTGATACAGTATGCGAACTCCTTGGACACCGTCGGCGTTCTGGCGAGGAGTGTTGGCGATGTGGACAACGTCTTCGGTGCTCTCAACAAGCACGATACCAACGACCCGACTAGTCTGTCCGACGCCGCGAGACAACGCATTGCCTCGCAAGAGCCGTACAAGACTACCAATTTGCGCATCGGCGTACCTCAAGAGTACAACATCGAAGAGCTCACCGCGCCCGTCCGCGCAGCGTGGAACAACACCCTTTCGAAACTACAGCAAGCCGGCCACACGCTCGTCCCAGTCTCTCTGTCCACCACACAGCAAGCGCTCAGCGCCTACTACGTCCTCGCGCCCGCCGAAGCAAGCTCAAACCTCGCCAAATACGACGGCGTTCGCTACGGCCACCGTACCGCAGGTTCAGACGCCACGCCTAAGGAGAACTTACCCCTCTACGCCCGCACGCGAGGCGAAGGTTTCGGTGACGAAGTCCGCCACAGAATCCTCCTGGGAGCATACGCCCTGAGCTCAGAGGCCATCGACAACTACTTCATCCAAGCGCAGAAAGTGCGCAGGCTCGTGCAGCAGGACTTCGACTCTGTGTTTGCCGCGCAGAACCCGCTCCATGATGGAAACGAGAATGGATTGGCAGCCGGGGTCGATTTCTTGATTACGCCTACGGCGCCTTCGCTGCCGCCGACGCTCGCTGAGCTGGAGCGCCAAAGCACGGTGGAGAGCTATATGCTTGATGTCTTCACGGTGCCGGCGAGCTTGGCTGGACTGCCGGCTCTAAGCGTGCCGGTGCCATTTGGAGCTGAGTCTCGTGGCGAAGTGGATCCGCGTGATGTTCAAAGCGTCGGAATGCAAATCATCGGGCAGTATGGCTCTGATGAGGCTGTTCTGGCTGTCGGAAAGCTTGTTGAAGAGCTGAGTGCGAGCGCTTAGTGTGTATCAATCTGCCTTGCACAAGACATCCATTGCTCAAACAAATCATTCGTGAACAATCGTGGCTGGGATGCCTGTTTTCATTTACATCGTAACAATCCGAATCCCTATTGGCTATCGCTCACTCACTACTCGCAGTGATCGAGACTAGACATCGCACCCGTTGACTTCACCTGCCATACCCAACGTTACCCGCACTCTCTCCAAATCTCACCTCGTCGTCTCCAACTGCCACACCACCGCCTCCCACGCCTCTGCGACTGCTGGCAGTAGTGCTCTGGCTCTCGCTCCTCTCTCGCGGGCCGGCGACACCGCGTACGCCGCCATCGCCAGCTGCCCACGCTGCAATACCTGCAGCCGCATTAGTGTTCGGGCTGGTGGCGTTTGGGCTCACAGCACCATGATCTCGCTCTCGTGTGGCTCTTAGTGTAGAGTCTGGCGCGCCCCTGTCGGCCTGGCTGGTACTGCTGTCGCGTCTGCGAGCACGTAAAGCCCGCTCGAGCGCTCGCACGCGTTGGCGCAAATTCTCGTTTTCTGCTTTGACGAGCTCCATTTCGGATTTACAGGCAGCGATGTCGGTATAGTGTTGTGTAGATGCGTGGATGCTCTGGCTTGGGCTCTGAGCAGGCGATGGCAAGGGCTGGGGGACGTGGTGTGGCGTTCCGGCCAGCGCAGTAGTAGAGCCGGCGTAGCTGTGGTCTCGCGAGATGGATGGTCGGTGAGGGAGGGTGTAGATTGTGCCGCCAGAAGGTATCCCGCCACCGATGGAAGGATTGCGGAAATTGTCGAAGCTTTGACGAGCTGGAGTTGAGGTGCCGCTTTGGGCTGAGATCGATGGTTGGCGAGATATAGTTGCACTCCCCGTGCCACCTGTCGCCGCTGCTGCACGATCGAACGAAGCTTGGCTTACGCCGCCGTGGGTGCCTGGATGGGAGTGTTGAGCGCTACCGCCTTGAGCCTGAGTGCCCATGGTGCTGCCTGTAGCAGACATGGATGTGGAAGGCGTAGGTATCGATCTCGATGACACGGACGACGAACTCCGGTCGCGACGAGAGGGCGTTGGATGAGTTGCTCCCAGGATTTGATGCGTTGGGTTGGGGTCTGAAATGTCGACCGGAAGCAGAGATGCGGAAGTCGAGGTACTTGACTGAGAGTGGTTTGATGCCACAGACACAGACTGAGCACGCAGGGCAGTAAGCTCCCGAGTGAGGCGGTTGACCTGGATAGTTGTTTCAGTGTTTTACTCTAATAACAATAAACCGGAAATGATGTGCATACCACAGCTTCTTGCTCTTTCTCGCATTCAGCATACAACTCGGCCGCAGTCAGAGGCCTTGGGTGCCTCAACGGCCCATCGTTCTCGTGGCTCGACGATACTCTATGCGGCATATGGACTCTGTCCGAGTTGGTGTGATTAGGACCTGCAGCAGACGCAGGAATTGTGGGTGGTCCCATGAGTTGAGAAGTACGTCTCGAGCTGGCACCAGAGCGAGCTGACAAGGAGGTCCTTCGGGTAGGGTGAGAATGTTCGTCTCGAGCGGGCTGTGAGAGCATGTTCAGGTCTGGAGCCATTCCCTCGTGCTGAGGGTGCTGAGATTGTGGTTTGGGGAGAAGATGTATAAGGAAGAAAGTTCGAGGGCTGATACACGTGTGGTATGAGGTATAGTGTATTGGCGGGGTGCACACGAACACGCACGCTGATAAGGAGGAGCAGGCAGGCACGAGTGGATAGAGTGTTGCGCGTCTCGCGACTGACTCTGAGATATTCGGGGTGCGGCAATATGTCGCAGCTACGCAATGGTCACGTTGCAAGGCAGAGTGAATGAGGTAATATCAAGATGGACATGAAGTGAAGAAGCTCCGACCCTTTGTTTACTCGAGGCGGTGATGAATTGCGCGAGACTTTTGGTGCTCGGGAAGAGGGGTCTGCGTAATGTTTCAAGAAATGGTTTGCTAGGAATGCTCCCTGGCCGCCGATCACACTATCACATGCACGTTATTGGCGGGGCAAGCGAGCGACTTTTGGCTGTCTCAAAAGCGCACGAGTTGAGGGTGTCCTGTGGCATGCACACACTTGGACAACGTCTGTCTAATAGGACAGATGATCATGTTAACAGACTACGTAGACAGTCGGGCTGGTGCAAACGCTTCAAATGTCCAACTATAGGCCATTATTGACACTACCGCCTTGCTCCCGCTATCAACAACACAACAAGCAACCATCTCTAATACAGGTACATCAATACCTTACGCAATCCTAAAGTGATCTAGGGTCTGAACAATCAAGCTTTCAACCTGACACTCTGCAGATCTTCTTTGGCGTCTTTCAACAAGAAACTGTCTCGCGCGTTAGTACAGCGTCTCACACAGCCTCAGCACAGTCGTGGCTACTCACTTGTACCACCAGATCGTTGGTCCGACAGTGCCAAAATGCCACAAAGCATGGGCATCGAGCATACCCCACCAAGGCGGGAAGTCGAACAACTCGAGACTCATTGCCAGAATGATCCATGCAACAATCAAACCAGGCCAAGCAGCCCACAGACTGCCAATCTTCCTGTATCTCATGATACTGAACCCTGTCCACATGATGTTCTGAACAATTCCCACAGCCACGTTTGCGGCCATGTTGTAGGTGTAGTCGAAGCGCACAAACGACAAGTACGATACGTGCGCAATGTACATCGATGCACACAGCAACGTCCAGACGCGAAGCAGCGTCGCAGACTTGCTACTGCCGGTGAGAGGGTTATGCCGATCGAGTCTGAAGATACGGATGGGAGTATAGTACAAGCCGTACATGACACTCAGACCTGCGGCGAAGTAGTCCAACTTCTCGGTGAGATTGAAGTCGCGCGTGTGGAAGATCATGCTGAAGATCCAGCTCGCGAAGCCGCAGTATCCAAATCCAACATAGTATTTGCGCAGAGTGTACCCGGCGGGCACCTCAGCCTTCAACTTCGACACTCCCCAGTAGTGTGCGAGGAAGTTGAAGAGCGAGAACAGCACACTTGCGGGCTCTTGGATGCCTGAGAGGCGGTAAAAGGGCCATTTGCCGTGGAACTGGAGGATTGGCTCGAGATAAGGTGGGTCGCGGGCGAGGCGCGTTTGGGTGGTGATGTGTTGACAAGTGTAGTCACACTCGGATGGGCAGTCCCAGAGGAGAAGGCGGCGGTCGAGGGCTGTAGGAGTGTTCAGTTCAGATTGTCGTTGGTGCGTCGGTGTGTGTGCTCATACGAATGGACGGTCCACCGGCGCCGCAGTTGATGTGGATGCAATCCTACAAAACATACTATCAGCACTGTCACTCCAAGATCACATCGCCGACAGGTCGATTGTCAACTTCCAGGACTGGGAACTCACGTGGACGCAGCTCTTGAACTCAGGCTGGCGATCGCCTAATGAGGCATGCACCACAGGAGCCAGAGCGAGGGCAATGCATAATAGAGACGACGGCTGCAGTGGCCGCGCGAGACTGTGAAGGCGCATGGTCGTGCTCTGTGTTGGATATGTAACAGCGTGTCTCCCGACCAAGGGAACCTCGTGCGCCACAAAACAGCGCCACGATGGAACATGGCGTGCATGGATCAACTGTCTCGCGTGTGTGGGGTAGTAAAGGCAGGTACCTTATCTTATCGGCAAGCTTCGCGACGCCTCCTCCATTTCAATACTGCGACTCGATTCAAAACCCTACCTTTTTCCATCCAGCCATGGAGCGTACCAGGAGCTGAGCCAGAATTGCCAACGGTGGAGGCGTGTGGTATCAGCGCATTCGGACGGCCCGAGTCGTTGTCATATCCAATTGGGATGTGCGTACCATCACAATCATAATTGCCACCATCGCAGACGTAAGCTAAGTCTTTCAGCGTGTTTTCCTTGCAATTCTCACACCATGTCGCGCCGAACTACCGCCAGGAGGGCGTCTGCCAAAAAGCGCTACACTCTCGACCCTTTTGAGGGGATCGAGGAGCTGCAGGATGCCGACTCCGAGCACTCACCCGTCCGCCGATCCCGCGAGTCTGACAGCGAGGACGAATTTGTTGTCGAGGCCGAAGCAGCTGACGCAGCCGAGGACGATGACGACGACGACGAGATGTCTGGCATGGATGCGGAGCCCGAGGCGCAGTCTGATGGCGCGAGTGACGCTGGCGAGCAGGACCTGGACGATGCAATCTCCATCGCCGTGGACGAAGAAGAAGGCGACGAGGACGACGAAGATCGGCCTTCTGGTGGCCGCAGTGTTCCTCGGAAGCCCAGAGCACCTCTCTCTGGACCCGACGGACTCTTGTTCAATCGAGGTCTGCCTGACAGCGTAACGCGAAAGAGTGGCAAGCACGACAAACGACTATTTCTGTTCGGATCGTCTATCGAGGAATTTGCCGCCATTGAGAAAGCTTGCATCAAGTGGGATGGT
The DNA here is from genome assembly GCA_035771495.1 of Cladosporium oxysporum. NCBI lineage: Eukaryota > Fungi > Ascomycota > Dothideomycetes > Cladosporiales > Cladosporiaceae > Cladosporium > Cladosporium oxysporum. The sequence goes on from JAWNKS010000010.1 coordinate 2,104,000, forward strand.
CAAGATACATTGCCTGCACGGCGCAAACCTCAAGAAGCTGCTGGAAGCGCATTTGATTACAGCTACTGGCAAGGGCCTGCAGCGCGCAAGCGCGAGGAAGAGGAGAGCTGGAAATGGTACTTCGATCTTGGAGGCAAAGAAACTTATGCGAGACGACAGACTACCAGCCTTTTGAGCACCGAAGAGGGCCAAGCCAGGATCTTGACAAGCGATGTGCCGGAAAGATCGTTTCTCGCAGGACCTCTGAACTCTCCTCAGCTCATCAAATTAAATGTTGGCGCGTCCATATCGATCAAACAATTCTGGAACCAGCCACAACCCAAAGGATTCAAGGCAATGCCGAAAAATGGGTCTGCAAGCAAATCAGGCTTCATACTCAATATTGGTGCCAAGATCAGATGCACTGAATGGGCGCCAAACCAGACAGGTTCGTCACAGTACCTCGCATTATCAACTCTACAAGCAAGAGAAGTTCCGAAGGGTACCGCTCCCGCATTTACTCCACAACGACCTCATAAGGCGGAGGTGCAGATATGGAAGTTTACCGCATCTTCACGGAGCTCCATAGACTCGGACATCGCACCAGCTTTGAAATATGTTCTATGCACTGAGTGGGGCGATATCAAGTCGTTGAAGTGGTGCCCTGCGCCACACAAAGCAACTTCAAACCTCACGAAACAGTCACTTGGACTTCTTGCAGGAATCTGGGGTGACGGAGGTCTGAGAGTGATCGATCTTATGGACCTATCCGAGCCATCGACAACCGATTACATACATGTGACGAAAGCCGCTTTTGAGTCACATCCTCCAGACACCCTCTTCACTGGGCTGACTTGGCTCTCCGCGACACGCATCGCAGCAGGATGTGCGAACGGCTGCGTGGCGGTATATGACTTGGCACATTGCTCTACGTCTGGTAGCACTAGGCCTGTCATCTACTCATCAATTGCCAGCGGCTACATCCTCTCAATCTCATCATGCTACCCATCGCACCAAAATCTGCTCTTGACCACCTCCACAGACGGATATCCACGCTTGACAGATCTCAACGAGCCAGATCCAGCCACGCCAATGGCGACAGTGCAAGCGCCCCGAAGTCGTTCGACCCAGGATATTGCCGTTTGGAACGACTTTTGCCAGAACGCACTTGTGATGGACGACAACTTCGCACTGAAAGGTCTTCCTTTGCGTCGCTTCTTCACAACCATCTCGCTGGGCCGTTCTAGAAGTGTCGGCACAGCACTTGCAACAAGTCCATGCCATCCATTCGTCCTCATTGGAACGGCTCACGGAGAAGTCACGGGGTCTAACCCCATCCGCCGCATCATCCAACCCAAGGTCCTGCCTATCCTGCAAACCTGGTTCGCCCATGAGTGGCGGCGCCCCATTGAAGCAGAGCTGGAAGGTAACGAAACTAGCCCACAGGCCATTGGGCCACACGGGTTGAGCAGGTTTGTGGAGGGTCACAAATTGGAGCAAGGGCAGCGTACATACCGCGAAGGCTCTATGCAGAACTCCGACGACAAGGAGCACGGGCTGCACTTCCACACTATTCACGAGGAGGAGACGGCTGTGTCCTCGCTGGCTTGGAACCCCAACAAGGAATTTGGAGCTTGGGCGGCGGCTGGGTTGGCCGATGGGTTGGTGAGGGTTGAGGATTTGGCTGCTGCTTGAAGTAATGCCGTCTTGCCGTGTTGAGTTGGCTGTTTCTTGTCGTATGATTGCAAGCGGTCGGAAGTTGTACTAATTATTGATCAATACAATTGTGCAATATGTCAATATACCCATACCAAGCAGCCTCTTGAACTACAGGCTACCACGTCTGGCATCCGATCCTTTAGATTCCAGAGCGACATTCCCATCAACGACTGTTTATGTGTAGATTACTGATCTCCCGTATGGCATAGCACATCGATCTTTTGAAGCGTGGAAACGTCCAAGAGAGCAAAAGTTCAAACCGAACGGTCCAGGATGAACTAGGATGGGCAAAAATGAATGCATCGGCCGGGAATCGAACCCGGGGCTGGCCGATTCATCTGAGATCTGATGATCTCGAATGGCAACGGCCAATTTTACCACTAAACCACCAATGCTGGTTGTTGTTGTTCGAGCGTGTGAAACGTATATGAAACAGCACGTGATCACAGACACGATGTCCCATGAGCAGCATCCTTCCAGATTGATCGTTTCCGTCAGAGTATACACGGATGCGTGGTGTAGGTGTTCACGGTGGTGAGAGAAGTTTTTCGTCCATCGAGCAGACAAAGGTTTCAGAAGGATGAAGTGATGATCAGCCTCAGAGCCATGTACCTATGCCATTGATGGCCATCAGCACGGTAGAACCAGACTGAGTTCCAGAGACGAGGTATTGCGATTCACGGTGTTGCTCGCACTGATCTGCACATTTGTCATCTGCAGTGCTAGTGATTTTCTCGGGAGTCCACGTGCTTACTGCCTGGCAACAGAGACTCAGGTTGGCACTGGAGGCATCGTTCTCTGGCATGCAGTAGGTGATGGGAATCTGGAAGCATTAGGCAGGACGAACACTTCGTAGGAGCTGCAAGACATAAAGTCATGAAGTTGCTTTCGAAGAAGTCAGTACTGAGAGATGGTCGTCAAAATTTGAGCCGTAGCAGGTGATGCAATGAGCACAGTAGTTCGAATGCCTGGTTGCTTACTGCCCATTATAGGAGCGCACGGACCCTCTTGCCCCGCCCACGCTCCCCTCCACTCAACTCTCAACTTTCCCATGTGACAAAGTCCTGGAAATTTTGTAAGAGTGCTATCGCGACTCGACTCAACCCACGCACTGATCTGTACACGCATACTTGCGTCCTCTACATATCACAGCAGCGGCGATCACAACACGTCATGGAGGAGGATCGCGCAATCGCCGACCTTGGCCCCGAGCTACCCGTCGATCTGGACGGCGAGGACGAGACGGCAAAGAAGACGCCCAAGAGACGGTTCATCGGCAGACGCGCAGCAGACGCAAAAGCTGCAGCCAAAGGAGATGCGCAAGCGAATGGAAGTGGCACAATCGAGGACAGCGGAGCAGTACAAGGTGCAGATTACACTTATACAGTTGGACATTACAGTGGAATCATAAGCTCATGCCTTGCGCAGTCGCTCCCCGCCGCCGCGCACCCCGTGCCTTGAACAATGTTCCCGATGAGATCCTACATGACGAAGCCATTAACGAGGCTATTGCCTTACTGCCCAAGAACTACAGCTTCGAGCTACACAAGACCATCCATCGTGTGCGAACCTCTGGTGCGAAGAAGATCGCATTGCAGCTTCCAGAAGGTCTGCTCCTCTTCGCCACTACTCTTAGCGATATCATAACGCAATTCTGCCCTGGGACCTCAACTACCATCATGGGCGATGTCACATACGGTGCTTGTTGTATCGACGACTACACTGCCCGCGCTCTCGGCTGCGACATGCTGATCCACTACGCTCATTCTTGTCTGATTCCGGTCAATATCACCCAGATTCAGACTTTGTATGTCTTCGTGGACATTGGCATTGATGTCGATCATCTTCTTGCCACAATCGAGCGCAACTTCAAAGCTGGAAGCACCATCGCCCTTGTTGGCACAATCCAGTTCAACGCCACAATCCACGGTACTGCACAACCTCTCCGAGCCGCCGGTTTCAATGTCATCATCCCGCAGATTGCACCACTAAGTAAGGGTGAGATTCTTGGGTGCACCTCACCTCACTTGAACAACACGAAAGAATCTCCTGTGGACTGCATTCTTTACCTCGGCGATGGTCGATTCCACCTGGAAAGCGCCATGATCCACAATCCTTCGATTCCAGCATACAGATATGACCCATACTCACGTCGACTGACACACGAGGTCTACGACCATGAGACACTGCTCTCTGACCGCAGCAAAGCTTTGACCGGCGCGCGAAAGGCGAAGAAATGGGGTCTGATCCTCGGCGCTCTCGGCCGTCAAGGTAACCCACACACAATGACCATGATTGAGAACGAGCTGCGTTCACGCGGTATCCCATGGGTCAATCTGCTACTATCCGAAATCTTCCCTGGAAAGCTGGCCATGATGCCTGATGTCGAATGCTGGGTGCAGGTGGCATGTCCGAGACTGAGCATTGACTGGGGCTATGCATTCCCAAGACCACTGCTCACACCATACGAAGCCTTGGTAGTTTTGGGTTGCAGAGATGGTTGGGAAAAGGAGGGCAGATATAGAATGGATTACTATGGTAAAGAAGGACTTGGTCGGGTAAAGGCAGAGGATCTTGCTGTGAAGAAGATTGAGCCTGTCCCTACTGCTGCTTGAAAATAGGGGCTTGAAAAATGATTACGATATACACATAAATGAGCACATCTTTCAGGAAGATCGAGGTATTCTTACATATACATGTATTCTTCAACTGGACATCAACATGATGACATCACAGGGTTAGGGTTGGTGTTCTGTGTCCTTGAGCAATTGCTCTACGGGTGGCTCTATGTGTGTAAAAGGTGTGTATTGCGGTTTGACTATTGTACATCTGTCAATATCCAGCACGATGCTACTAGGCACGTCACTATGTGATGCCCTGCTGGCCCAAATGCGTTGCAATACACCTTGGTAAAACGAACCTCGGCTCAAGCGTTCCCGCAGATTGGTTGCGTATCTCTGGAGACAACAAATCATATGTCAGAACAAACCATACATTGCGTTGGAAACATACCATTACCCAGTGATAGACATCGCAAACACATCATGCCAAAACCGCTAGGTCTAGATCTGGCCGCCAAGCGGCAAAGAAAGAGAAGTGATTACACATTCCACGAAGACTATCGAACAAGATGGTATGCTCTTCCCACTCCTACATACTATAGCAGACATCGCTGATAGTGCGGCATACAGGGCAGACAACGACATGTTTCACCACCTAAACAACCCCATCTACGGTGTCCTAATTGACTCCATCATCAACAGCTACCTCATCCAATACTGCGGCTACAGCACATCCGGCGCCAAACACATCGGCCTGGTCGCCAACAGCTATTGCGACTACTTCGGCGCAGCTCACTACCCTGGCATGCTGGACGTCGGACTGCGCGTCGTGAAGATCGGCAACAGCTCTGTTATGTACGAGGTTGCAGTTTTCCAGCAGGGCGAGGAGCAGGTCAAGGCTGTGGGCGGGTTCACGCAGATATGGGTGGATAGGGCGACTAACAAGGTCACGCCGGAGGGTGTGCCGAGTAGTATCAGGGAGCCTTTGAAGCCGTTGTTGGCTGGGAGTGAGCAGGTTGCAGGGGCTGCGAAGCTGTGATGAGGGTGGCAATTGAGGTGGATTTGGAGGGCATGGCTGGCTCGTTGTGTCATTACAGTGCACACGTGGTGATGATAGACTTTACAAGGTGCTCAAATGGTAATGTGAACCATTATGCCTACATGAACTACGGTCACGGAGTCTGACGGTTCGTTGAAATGGTGCAGAACCGTACCACGGCAAGGTTGCCGCTTTGAGACATTAAATAGGCTGGCTAGCAGCAGCACCACAAATGAAGCACAGGAAAACAGTCTCTTCGACATCTTGGTGAGAGCGACTTTTTGCCGATATCGTGGTTGGAAACTAGAAGCGACATTCTGACGCTCAACGCGAACCTGCCGAGGCTTTTTGTGTGGGCTGTCGACGCTTCGAATATCTCACCAACTATCCGCGATCATAACAACCCAAGAATTGGGAGTGACACACTGAGTCTTACAGACCCACGGATCTGGTAATTTGAACTTCAAAGGATTGCGGCTGAAGTGGAGCACTGACTGTTGTCAGACACAGTCTCTCCCCATAAGATTGCTGAGTAATCGAGTCACATCTGGCGTCCACGCCTCCACTCGCAGAACGGCAAGACTCGCTTAACCATTAAGATCTACCGCCAATAACTCTGTCAGGACCTCATCTATCGTTCTCTTAGAGCAATTCCGATTTGGAGAATCTTTGCCACTCGCCACTCAATCAGATATGGCAGCAGCGAAGAAATCTGTCTGTATCGTCGGTGCCGGACCCGCTGGTCTGGTAGCAGCCAAAACTCTCCTCAGGACAGGACGATGCGATGTGACAATCTACGAGAAAGCCGACCGACTTGGAGGCATTTGGGCTCTGGACGAATCCTCAATTGGCAACTACCTTAGCCCTCAGACCCCGACGAACCTATCGAAGTTCACAGTGGGATTTTCTGATCTATCATGGGATTCTGTGGGTCTAAATACAAGCGAAAATGTGACTGGAGCGCCCATGTTTCCCAAGGCATGGCAGGTGAATGCCTATTTGGAAGCCTACCGGAGACGTTTCATTCCTGATGATGTGATCAGATACGGACGCGAGGTCACAAACACTTCAAGGAGAAAGATGCTTGCGAAGGGAGCCCAAGAGCATTGGAGAGTCACCACCAGGGATCGAAATGGTTCGGAGGAGGAACACGACTTCGATCACCTTGTCGTCGCTTCGGGTTTCTTTACAAGCCCAAGACCATTGCAACAGACTGTATCAGCGGCCAGTGACAAGCTGCCCATCAAAGCCATTCACAGTTCCCGCTTCCGTAGTCTCGAGGATCTGTTCCCTGAAGACACTCCGGCTGCTGGAAAGACCGTGCTGATCATCGGAGGTGGCAATTCATCGGGCGAGGTAGCTGCCGCCGTTGCATCAAACCTTTCAAACACACAATGGTCGCCAGATCGCACTCTACAAGAGAGATTCAAGGGGTGTAAGATCATCCACGTAACTCCAAGACCTCTATATGGCATACCTCCCTTCGTGGCGACGGACGAAAGCTCGACCGCTTTCGTTCCGGTTGACTTCCATCTGTACAATCTGTCAAGGCGGCTGCCAGGACCGATCACAGGAAATGCAGGCCGAGTCACTGAGGAAGTCAAAAACATGATCCACGGCGCCATGCGCTCAATGCTGGGAGGAGACCAGTCGGATCTTGGTGCAGAAGCTCTGGTCACGCCCGAGGGTAGTAGCGAAAGAGGAACCGTGCAGGTGGCATTGAGTGAAAGCTATCCTGAGTACGTCCGATCTGGACTGATTGAAGTTCTCGCTGGTCGCGTCACCAACATCCAGGCCAAGAGTGCCGGCGTTACATCAGCGGCTGTACAGAACGGCGAGAACACCATCACTCTCGACAACGTGGGGGCTGTCATATATGCCACCGGCTATAGCCCAGTGACAGCTCTTGATCTATTGCATCCTTCCGAGCACAAAGCGCTGCACTATGACCCCGACAGCATGCGTCTTCCTCTCATTCTGGAACAGTGGCAGACCACAAGCAATGCCAGCTCCAGCTTAGCTTTCATTGGATACTATGAAGGCCCATACTGGCCCATCATGGAAATGCAAGCCCGACTGACAGCCGCACGCTGGCTCAACGACAAGCATATCCCCCAAAAACCACAAGAAGAAGCCGTCAAATTGCTCGAGCTGCGCAAAGCAATGCAAGCTCGCGACCTAGACGTGCCGCAATACTGGTTCGGAGACTACGCCGGCTACATGGAAGAGTTGACCACAGCACTCCAACTCGAGCGCAACGACGGCCAATTCGCCGAGCGAGAAGGCGCCGTGTCGCCAGCAAGATATCTCGCGCCCGAAGACGAGAAGTCCGAAGCCGACAAGATCATGGCTGACATGTACAAAGTCTGGACAGCCTGCCAGACCGAAGGCGCCTACGTCCCACGAGCAGTTTTCCGCGCTCTTCACGGCACCTGGGCCGTTCACCGCCGCATCACCAGCACCAAAGGTTCTTTCCCGTCTGGTGTCTTCTCCGGCACAGCAAACTTCCACCCTCGCTTCCCGACACCCGACAAAAGTGGCACCAACGTCGACCTCGAATACCTGTATATCGAATCCGGGACTTTCACGCCCGAGAGTGGAGGATCAATCACGGCCAGCCGGCGCTACGTCTACCGCTACTCAGAGTCCAAGAAGCAGTTGAGCGTGTGGTTCGTGAAGCCGGATCGAAACCTGGAGGTGGACTACCTGTTCCATAATCTTGCGTTCGCGCCGCCGGGGGAAGCGAAAAAGGAGGGAGCGTGCGTGGCGGAAGCTGATCACTTGTGCGTGAAAGACATGTACGAGACAAAGTACCGCTTCCCGTTGAAGGGTATAGCGTTGCACGCTTTCCAGTGCACGCATACTGTCAAAGGGCCGAACAAGGACTATGTTGCGTTGACGGATTATAGGCGGGAGAAGAAGGGTTTCACGAGGTGAGGGCACATGGCGCAATTGCCTCTGCGAGAAACAGGTCAACGGTTGCGCAGCACAGCAAGAAAGCACATCGATAGAAGACAAAACTTTTTCCTTCATATCATTACATAAAACGGTGTTCTCTCTCAAGAAGAATAGTGCCAAATGGCTAAATGATCAAAGGGTCTGGATCTCCACCCAGTCCATCCACGCCTTGCGCGCCATAAATCCCCAATGGTACTGCGATTTCGAACGTCTCAGCCATCAGTCTCTCCCTAGCCAACAAATTCGCGCCTCTTTCGTCTCTGCCAATCTCCTCCAGTAGCTCTTGGCCATTCTCGTGATCATCATCCTCGGGCCACGAGATTTGCGCAGGCTGACGCTCGGTTGTGAACTCGACGCGCAGTCGCCACAGCAGGCTGACACCAGTTGTTTCGAATGTGGGAGTCGCTTGCGCAGGGATGGCCAGGCTGAAGCTCAGGGAGCGCGCAAAGAGCGAGTTCTCACGCATCGAAGCGTGAACTTTGCGCGTAACGCGCTGGATGGAAGACCCGCTGCGGAGCGCTAGCGAGGGATCAACACGCTCTGCTGACTCGAGCTCGAGGTTGACAGAGTATGTAGGTGCTTGCTCCGAGTCATCTCGCGAGGTGGGGGGCATAGTAAAGTCGATCGTGCCAATGATAGTTTCACCCAAACGATATGCTGGGCGTAGAAGTGTAAGCACCGCCACTAACTGGCCGGAACGGGCAATGTTAAATCTGTTAGAGCTCTGAGACATTCCGGGTTGGCTTGTCTGATTTGAGCGCAGGATGGCGAAGTCAATGATCTCTTTGGTTGTGGTTGGCTGAGGTTCTCCATGGCTCTGCCTGCGTGGAGTTGATGGCGACAAGACTGGCGAAACTGGCGACGTTGGTGATGTAGGTGATAGCAGTACCCCGTTGGCATCCATTGGGGATGCTAGCAGCCGCTCTGTGTAACGCAGAAAGTCTTCCAGGCCTTGTTTAGCTGGTTTTGCTTTCTTGTCGATTTTGTCCGGGAAAGCTGGAAAGGCGCCGGGAGAGGATAGAGGCGCTGATATACTCTTGGTTCGTGCAGAATCTTTTAGCATGATGTAAGGAGACATTAGGTCGTGACCTAGCACTTCTCCGCGATTGTTGACGCTGCCGAGGACACGGAAAGGTATCTCTATCTGCTTGACAGGCTGGCCTCCCGGACGTTGAATACCGAGCGATATATGGTAAGATATCTTGATGGCTCTTCCGCGGTAGGTAGGTGGCAGGCCTCGGGGCAAAGCAAAAGAGTAATGGTAGCTTGAGCTCTCGCCAGGAGCCAGACAGAGGTCGACAAATAGAAGACTCTGCGGCGTTGAAAGCAAGGGCACAGTCTTGGAGCTTGCAGTCGCTTTCATCTGCGCGATGGAGCTCATATCGTCGTTACCGAGCAGACCACCTATCGACTCACCCAAATTACCCCAGCTGAATGCACCAAACATGCCAGATGCTCGCTTCGTGGAACGTTCCACACCAATGACGCCACCACCACCTTGAACACCTTTGCGCTTGACATCCTCGAATGGAGCTGCGTTGACGAGACTGCCGTCTAGTGTAAAATGTCCCATCGTTTGAGCGTGGCCCATCATAAGCGTCTCGGGTTCTGCAGGCGCGGTGTCATTGTGTCGCATCGATCGTGAAGCTTGTCGAGAATGTAGTTGGTTCGCTGGGAGCCTGCCGTTCGCCTGAGATTGATATGGAAGCTCGGATGCCAGGGTCTCGTCGCTGTGGTTGCTCATGCTGTAGAAGTCGCCACTACTCCGGGGTGTCCCACCAGCCGAGGACTCTGTGATCACCCTTGATATGGGATGTAGATTACTCATCGGACCAGACCAACCCTCTGGACGTCTAGGAGAAATGCCCCTGTTCTGGCTGGAATGCATGTTCGAGTGGTTCCTAACAAGCTTTGGTGGAGAAGGCTGAGGTATAGGTCGGTCGTCTGTAGCTTGTTGTCGCGGCGGAAACTCGAAGTTGGGACTCATGCCTCCACTCATTGCGCTTGGACTCCTCCTATGCCCTCGTGGAGTGAAATCGGCAGAGACTGTGCCGGGCCGTCGTCGTGGTGGTTGAAGAGACGTAGATTCATCTCGTGCTCCTGTAGGCGTGAAGGACTCGTACAGTGGCGAGGGTTGTCTGAATGAACCCGATCCGCCAGTGATGTGCGGCGTTGGAAGTGGAGGAGGCTTCGAAGTGACCTGCAAGCTTGCACTTCTTGTGTGACCCCTGGCAGGCCTTTTGTTCGCAGGTGGTGGCATAGTCTGGCGGCCTTCGCTTGGTGCCTCGCTCCCTAGCGACATGATCGATAAAGACCTGCCATGTCCTTTGACAGGACGAGCTGATGTGGGTGTCCGGCCTGGCATAGGGGCACTGTGTAGACCAGCGCTGGGAAGACCACCTCGTGAAGACGTGCTCAAGACATTGAGAGATAGTGCAGGCCTATGTCCTCTCCCATTAGGCGCCTGCCTCGAGCTTGAGAAAGATGGCGCCCAGCTCGCTTGTACACTGCTTTGCGCCAAAGATGACCTCCTACTGGCAACGGCAGACGGCGCTCGAGAGAAGCCATTGGAATACGGTGTTTGTGGTTCATCCTCCTCTTGGGGCTCCTGCCCGGGATACGCGGCTACATTTCTGAAGGTGATTATGCATTCAATATCTTCTCCAGCGTAGATGCTAGGTTCCTTCCAGTGGACGAAGGCGCGTATGTTCGAGGGCGGAGGAGGCATGGTCGACGAAGTAAGGGAGCAGCTTTAGGGCCGCGCATGACATCTTACAGACTGCAGCATGTTCGAGCTCGGCGAAAGCTAGGAGAGTGGTGCTGGCATGTCGTTGAGGCGTAGTTTATTATTTTGCTGTATGGGACAGCGTTGCCCTAGAGTGCTCGAGCAAGCAAGCAGTGCGCACTGGCTGACTGACTGCTGTGGCTGACTTTCAGGGTGTGATGAGATGACGATGCTTGGGCGTGCTTGGACGTGCCATCCCAAAAGAGGAAGAGCGAACGGCCCACATTGAACCACACTTTGTCTTTCTGTCTTCTGCCGATACGAGTTCTACTATCAGATCTCATGACTATGGTGCTGCGAAGCCTTGTGCGACAATGCTGACACAAGGTTGATCACTTGTTACGTTACACTGTCATGATGCCTGCCAGCCCAGCTCGCGGTCTGGCTACAAAGTCCGTACTGTTCGCCCTGCCGTTGAGAGACCAGTACGATGTTTGACTCTGGACCGCGAGCCTGGGTAGGTACAGCAGTTGGCCCACTGGCCATTCTCCGTGAATGGTGGCATTCTACACATGACCGCAGGCCGATAACGTCAAAATTTTGGCAGACGTAGCCCTGCGCATATCAAACAGGAAGACTTATCAAGATCAAAGAAACATGAATCGCAGGAGATCCGAGTTTGAGCTATCATGTTTAGCAACAGCGATGTCTCCATCGACCTACTACCACCAGCACATGGCGGCCTGGGACATGCAAGTGTTCCAGGTGGACTACACGAAGTTGTCTACGGACAGGGAATCGTGCGAGACGAATATACAAGACCCAGAGAACAAGATCGCTGATTTCGAGCAGAAGCTAAGGTCGGCGTCATCTTCTTGACGAGTCGTAGCTCCATCAGGGAGGAGATGATCGTGCCGTCGGAGCATCGTGACTTCCAAACCACACACTCTCCTTGTTGCAGAGGACATGGTTTGCTGGTTTGAAGTAGGTGTTGAAGATTAGGAGTGGTCTCTGGTGGTGTGCCTTGCAACGAGAGTGTAGCTTGATGGGAAGATGCTTTGTCAAAACCGAGCTATTTCCAACGGTTCGTATGCAGACATGTGTGCAATGACAGTGCCTTGCGCCTACCCAGTGGTGTCAAGAGAGCAGGTGGTCGAATTACACAGTTTATCAAAGATTCACGTGCGCTGATGAGTGATGAAACGGAATGAACATCAATGATTTTTTCTCCATGTAACAGCTACTACACTACACTTGACATACTTGACATAGTGCCTCGCGGTCTAGATTTATCTCAGCGGCAAGGACAAGCATGATCCATCTGCGTAGAACGATCACAGCCTATTGAATGCTGGCTGAACGTGCAACACGACAGTATCTCAACATCAATACCGAGCATATAATAGTGTGCTACGGACTGATAATGAGTGTGAGCGTAGATATATTCGAAACCAAAGACAGCTTAATGCCTCAGGCATTCATTGCTCGCTAGCGCCGGGGAACATCTATGGCAAGCCGCAAAGCACCCACAGTGCCTTGGCAGAGCAAATTCCACCTCGACACCTGGAACTTTTGCACGCGACCGATCTTCTCGACAAGCGACCTTCGACAATCAGCCGGCCACCACACACCGTCGCACCGACAAGATGAAGTTGAACATCTCCTACCCGGCCAACGGCTCTCAGAAGCTCATCGATATCGAGGATGAGCGCAAGCTCCGCGTCTTCATGGACCGCCGCATGGGTCAGGAAGTCCCCGGCGACTCCGTTGGCGACGAGTTCAAGGGCTACGTCTTCAAGATCACCGGCGGCAACGACAAGCAGGGCTTCCCCATGAAGCAGGGTGTCATGCACCCTACCCGTGTGCGCCTGCTTCTCGCCGACGGCCACTCCTGCTACCGCCCCCGCCGCACTGGTGAGCGCAAGCGCAAGTCCGTCCGTGGCTGCATCGTCGCCGCCGACCTTGCTGTCCTTGCCCTCGCCATTGTCAAGCAGGGCGACGCCGACATCCCCGGCCTTACCGACACCGTCCACCCCAAGCGTCTTGGTCCCAAGCGTGCCACCAAGATCCGCAGGTTCTTCGGTCTCAGCAAGGAAGACGATGTGAGTACCTCCCACGAGGCTCTATTCCTCTTCGCCAGCCCGTCTCCGTGCCTTATGGCTGCGGCGGGCTGAGTCTGAGACAAATATCAATACTGACCGTAATTGTGATTCAGGTCCGCAAGTTCGTCATTCGCCGTGAGGTCCAGCCCAAGGCTGAGGGTGCCAAGCCCTACACCAAGGCTCCTCGCATCCAGCGTCTCGTCACTCCCCAGCGTCTCCAGCACAAGCGCCACAGGATCGCACTCAAGCGCCGCCAGGCCGAGGCCTCCAAGGACGCTGCCGTAAGTTCATGGAATACATCGATCTCAAAAACGGAACAACCACTAACATCACTTAGAACGAGTACGCCCAGCTCATGCACAAGCGTGTCCACGAGGAGAAGGCCAAGAAGGAGGAGATCCGCAAGCGTCGCGCCTCCAGCATGCACAAGTAGATTATACCTGTGCGTGGATAGACGACGCTCCTAGGTTCCAGGTTTGCCAAGGTACCAGATCTGCAATCTGGGCCGACGACCTGCGCCAGTGGTAGAGCCACTGGGAGGTCAGCTCGAGTCTGCGCGTTCAGCGATGGTTGAGTCCATGTAATGGGCGACGAAAAGTAGACGGAGTTCGACACTTCATAGCGGCAATCAATGGCGGCCTTTCAGCTGCCGTACTCTGATTTTTGATACCCCAAGCTTTTTTTCTGTGAACACTTGACTTGTCCCTTTCTTTGTCCATTCAAATCTCAAAATATCAAATCCAAATTCACTTTCAATGCTTACCTTTGTCGATCAATGTCTTGGTCAAGACCGCAAAATTCGTCGTTTAACCTTCCTTCATACCCCGCTGTCGCCCGCAAAAAAAGTTCGGCCCGGCCTTGGGCGTCATTCTTCAAGAAGTCGTGTTGCGAAGCTTGTTGCGATCGAATGCTTTCCACCATGATACCCAGTTGCCCTAACCAGCGACAAGACACACATTGCCAAAGATGGCTACTAACTCGATCAAACTCCTGACCGGCAACAGCCATGGCCAGCTCGCCAAGCTCGTGGCCGACCGCCTCGGCATCGAACTGGCGAAGATCATGGTCCTCCAGTACTCGAACAACGAAAGCAGCATCTCGATCGGCGAGAGTGTGCGCGACGAAGATGGTATGAGGCTCTCCCTAGAGTGCAGCTGAAAAGGCAGGCCATGGCTGACTGAGCGAGCACAGTCTTCATCATCCAGTCATGCGAGTCCGCCAGCATGAACGATCACATTATGGAGCTCCTCATCCTCATCAACGCCTGCCGCACCGCCTCTGCGCGCCGCATCACCGCCGTTCTGCCCAACTTCCCCTACGCGCGCCAGGACAAGAAGGATAAGAGTAGGGCTCCTATCACTGCCAAGCTCATGGCAAATATGCTGCAGACCGCCGGCTGCAACCACGTCATCACAATGGACCTGCATGCCAGTCAGATCCAGGGCTTCTTCAACGTGCCCGTGGACAACCTCTATGCGGAGCCTAGCACGCTCAGGTGGATCAGGGAGAACTTGAACCCGCAGGACTGCGTTATCGTTTCACCCGATGCTGGAGGAGCGAAGAGGTAGGACATGAACACTCACAGACATGATTTTGAGCATAGTTAGCTGACACAGCTTCCACAGAGCAACCGCCATCGCCGACAGCCTCAACATCGAGTTCGCGCTCATCCACAAAGAGCGTGCTCGTCCCAACGAAGTCAGCCGCATGGTCCTTGTCGGAAACGTCAAGGGCCGCACCGCCATCATTGTCGACGACATGGCAGACACTTGCGGAACCCTCTGCAAAGCAGCCGACGTGGTCATCGAGAACGGCGCAGTTGCTGCCATTGCCATTGTGACCCACGGTATCCTCTCCGGCGATGCCATCAACAAGATTAACAACAGCCAACTTCAGAAGATGGTCTGCACCAACACAGTTCCTCACGAGGAGAAGAAGAAGTTGTGTGATAGGATCGTTACGATCGATATCTCTCCTACTGTAAGTCGTTTTGGTCTTGAATTGTTAGGCTCCATCATTTACTGATTATTATTTTACAGCTCGCCGAAGCGTGCAGGTACGTGACCGAAGGATGCAACTTGACATCACCACCAAGAAACTTTACTGACAAAAATCGTTCACAGACGCACGCACAATGGCGAGTCCGTTTCCTTCCTCTTCAAGCATGCACCCTTAGACTAGAGGTGTCAAGAATTTTTACGACAATTACAAAAACTGGCTTTAGATGGCGATGTGGCGTTCACAAACCCGGTCGCTCTGAATACCATCGGCGTCTTTCCCTTTCACAGAGCTTGGCTCCCAGCGTGATTGACCAGCGTTTATTTGAGATGGCTACCTACCTGACGGCTTCTGCGTTTCGTGTAACTAGTTTCTGTGGAGATACGGATATACAGTTCTGTTCACTGGATCTGGGTTGGTTGAATCTAAGCCTGCAGTGGAAACGCGAGGCGAATATCGTGCAGAAGGTTCAAAGGAAAGAGAACGGTTTAATGATGCCCTGGCTACAGAACCTTACTTGCTCACGAGCCTGCGCATATTTACATGGTTCTCTATGCTACTGCTTTTCGGCATGAGCGTTCAAATGTGGCTGCACACCATTGAGGTGCTGTTGGAGTTCTATCGATCCCAGTCATCCATATGGCAACGATCAGACATGGATAAGTTGGCCAGCAGAAATCACCAGTGACATACTATGCGCAGACTTACTTTTGGGCGCCTGCTGTACAGGAAAATTTTTGTGTGCTCATGCATCGCCAGCAATGTTTGATAGGTTGCATCGCACTACGCGATACGTGCAAGCCTGCTCATGTACAGCGATCTCAATGGCCACACCGAGGAGCCATCGAAAGACACGCGTGTCTGACCGAGCTAGGACTGCCATTGAGATGATACCAAAAGATCTCAGTACATATCTTAGTGATCCATCACTTCGAATTCCATCTCGAGACTGATGATAGCAGCTCAAATGTCGGAGAGACGGCCTACCGCCCTATGTTGAGGTAAGGGCCAAATTGTGAGGTAGCCGCTCACGACATAGCACTGCCATCGTTCCGGAGCGTCACCGTCGGCTGCTGGTAGCAGTAGTAGCACAAACATAGAACGGAGATATATTCCCTCGCGACATCTCAGTAACCTGGAATGTCCATACTGCTCGATTCAAGATTTGAGAAAAAAAAAAAGGACCATACCTGCCACCAAGATGCTTATTCAAGCTTACGCGTCTTTAGGTTCCGAAGTACATCTGTACCATCGAGCGCGGCGCGAGGATAATAAGCTCATGGTAGCGGTAGATATGCTGTTTTAAGTTTACGCGTCTACGAGGAGGCTACGAGGAGAAAAACAGGTTGTTGCATGCTTCTCGAACGCTGAATGAATTCCTCGCCGCTACCAACTGAGATTGGATGCTGCCGAAAATCAAAGAGACGATCAAGAATTACCTAGCGAGCCAGCCAACATAGAAAGAGCATAGCCGGCTGTTGAGACACAGAGTCGACAACAACCAACGATCAAAACATCTGGAATCTGGGAACGCGATGGCAGAACTTGAAGCTTTTAAATTGACATGGCGCTGCGTGCGTAGCGTAAGAAAAGGCTTTTTTCGTTGTTTGTTCCTTGATTTTCTTGACGTTGGCTTTGCACTTTGTTATGCCGTGTCTCAGTATCGTTACTTGTTCCTTCCAGGACGCATTCTGATTCCAACTACGTACACGGTGCCGCGTCTTGGCCACTACCAATATCACGGTGAGCAATCATGCGTACTGCAGCCGACGCTGATCCGAGGATCTAAGAATTGTTGCAGCATAACGTATTAGGACAGAGAAGATGAGATGAAACAGATTGTTTGTGACCAAAAGGTTTTTGGTATTTGCAGTATTATTACGAGAGCTACAGACAAGACTCGACTCGGACGACAAGCACACGACGATCGCAAGATCGCGTATGCAAGCAGTCAAGCAGCGGCCTGAGAAAGAGAGGAAAAGCCAACTCCACACTCCCACTCCGCAAAATCGGAGTCGAGAGGGTTGATCTTTTGGTATCGTGCATCAAACAACAAGTAGAAGAAGAAATTCGTTTCACCCAAGCCTGTTGATCCTTGTTTCCATCTGCCCGAAGAAGAAGACGGGGGTATCCTTATCCTGCCATGGTACGCGTGTTTCGTTGTTGCTTGGTAAGGTCGTGAAGCGGACGTTTCTTATTCTGCTGTCCGCGTGTTTTAGACATTAGGTGAGCTGTGAGGCTCGAGGTGTTGCTGGATGTAGACAGATGGTTTAAGCTGTTTACAAGGCCATGATGAGCATGGCAGCGGCACCCATGAGGGCGGGCGCGGCGGTCTGCATCACACCACCGGCAGAGGAGGAGCCGGTAGCGGAAGCGGCGGCATCGCTGGCGGAGCTCTGGGCAGATGAGGCAGCCTCGGTAGCAGAAGACTCAGCAGATGAGGCACCCTCAGAAGCGCTGGAGCTGGCGTCGGAAGCCTCAGAAGCGGCAGAGTCGGTGGCAGAGCTCATGGCGCTGCCGGCAGAGTCAGTGGCGCTAGAGATAGCGTTGCCAGCAGAGTCAGTGGCACCAGCGGCACCAGCACCAATGGCACCAACAACACCAGCAATGCCACCGGCACCAACAGCACCAGCGAGAGCAGAGGCGTCAGAGGCAGCAAGAGTGGTCTGAGTACCGTTGGCAGAAGCAAGAACACCGGCAGCAGAAGGAAGAGCGGAGAACTCGACGCCAGAGGTAGAGAGAGCATCACCACCAGCAGTGATGGTGGTAGCGCCAACAGCGTAGCCAGAAGTACCGCCGTTGATGGCAGAGATACCAGCACCAGCAGCGGCAGCGCCAGTCTCGGTGGAGTTGCCCTCACCAGTCATGGTCGAGGTGACGGTAGCGGTGGACTCAGCAGAGCCGGAACCAGAAGCCTGAGTAGCGTTGGCACCGCCGTCAGAGCCCTCGGCGGAGGAGAGGACAGAGAGGGCGCTGGCACCGGTGGTGGGAACGCCGGAGGATGCGGACTGGAGGGCGTCTGTGAGTGAGGTTAGATAATGGACAGATGGAGATGTTCATGGATTGTACTCACTCGCGCAGTACTGGGTACCGAAGGCGATCACGGTGGAGGCCTCGCTGGCACCGCAAGCCTCGTTGGCGCAGTCACGGACACCGTAGCCGAAGTTGGGCTCCCTGCAGTAGCAGAGGACGTCGTTCTGGCCGCAGCCGAACTGGGAAGTGGCAATGCCGAGCATGTTGTTGATGCAGGTGCGCTAAGAGGGATGTTAGCCGAGTTCCGGTCGCGTTGATATCGATCGCATCGCAAGCGCATTGAGCATTGCAACGAACGCGTAGAATTCCAATGGCCGCGCGATCGAATGTTGAGATAAAAGACTTACACCGCACTCAGGGAGGGAGGCGACGTCCTGGGCAGCGACGAAGGCCGCGCCGGCAGCAACGAGAGCAATGGAGTACTTCATCTTGATGGTTGGCGACGAGGTTGATCGATCGGCGATTGACTGATTGATGATGCTCGTGAGATGGAGATGCTCGAGAGTGAGTCGAGATGAGGCTGGATGTGGTTGGTGAGTGAGTAAGAAGGAGGTGAGCAGTGAGGTGAGGCACAAGAGGGTTTATGTTTCGCGCTGGGGGGAGCGCAGGGCAGAAGGCAGGTCGACGTCACGGCAAGCGGTGTCTCTGGCGGCGGCGGCGCATGGACGCGCGCGAGCATTGACCCTCAGCTTCCAAGGTCATGGTCATGTACCTACCAACCACCGTCGCCCTGCCGGCTGAAGCGATTGCTGCTGCTAGACTGCATGATACTGCGCAACAGTCGGCGGCGCCAAACCGTCGAGGCCCAGAGCTTGCGCGCGAGCTTGCGCGCGAGCTTGCACAGGGCGCAAGATCCACAGTGCTCCCAATCGTGCGCTAGCAGAGCTCGATCCCTGCAAATGCAGGTCCGCACGGCGCGCAATGCCGCCCCTGAGCGCCTCGCTGTGCAGTCAGTGAAGTCACACTTTGCCGTGCGCTGGCCATGCCATGCCCGAGAGTCTGTCTGCTGCCGACCTGCCCTGCCCTGTCCATCATCATCTTGCGCGCCAAAGCAAATCCTCAAGGAAATCTCCATCCTTCTCCCCCGCGCGCGCCAATCGCCCATCGCCCATGCGTCGTGACCTGCACCCAAAACTTGCTTTGCCGCTGGGCCACGCGAACTTTGGCCTGCTTCTTCTTGCTACCACAGGCTCTCCGAGGACCCATGGCGTCACTCTGTCTCGATCGTGTAGGATCGATTGATTGAATCATGTAATGCACATCCCATTACCTGCTCGACGTGCTCTCGCAGTGCAGGCAGACAGGCAAACACACATCGGTCACCATCCCCGAGACCAGGTTGTTACTAGCGCATGCTACAAGCCACGAGCCGCAATAATTACACACGATACACCCGACTGCAGGTTGCCGTTGCGAGGGGGAAATAACCATGAAATCTTTCGCGTGCACGCTGCTGTTGACTGGCTGGCGAGGGATTTGGATGCGCCGTTTGACGTCGGCTATAGTCCTTGGCTCATATCAAGCTTGCCTGTTCCGTTTGCCCTGTCGAGTGAAGCGCCGAACTCAATCCTCGACGCGCCCCACATCCCTCCTTCCCGCCGTGGGATCATCGCCATCGCCACACACCAAAGCTCAGAGCCACCAGCCACTTTTGGTCTGCAAACCGGCATCGCGTATGCACGAGGCAGCGCCTTCACCATGGTCCGCATGCTTATGGCCAAACTCTGATAGACTGCTAGTAGTGTGACATCGTGCCAGTCTGTACAGTACGGTAGTGGTCCACAGTGATAGCCACCATGTTGCGCATGAAGAGAGCCTGAACATTCAATCACCCCATGTATGTACAGAGTGACTTGTAAACAGATCAACACAAGGAAGCACATCCCCAAATTTCCATCTCCGCACTCTCCATCTTTTGCTGAAGTCCCTGTCCACGCGAAGATCGAACAAACACACAGAACATCTTCCACGCCCGTCCTTACAAGCTCCTCCCACCCGAGTATCAGCGTACCACAATATCCTGCCCCTTCATTTCCCCCACAAATTTTCTACTGCACCCGTTTCTACCTTCTAATAAATCCAACCAGCCAACCACACGCTACACACCAGCCACCGTGTGCCCCTTACCAGATACCCGCCATCTCGGCGCACCCGAACCATCGGAGCTCGCTTCACAGTGCTCTGTAACGAAATATTCGCCACTTCACACAGTACAAACACCGCAGGCATGGGGACTCTGGCTAATCAATTGATCGAACAACTCTCGATCGCCAGCACCTGGTCAATCAGTAGTACCCAGATAGCGCCATCAAATCTCCCCCGTCACCCTTTAGCGCGACCCTGTCCCGCTCTGCAACAAACTCCACTGTCGTCTCGTCTCGTCTCGTCTCGTCTCTCGCACGCGTGCGAACAGATTTTTTTTCTGATTGCTATGCCCACGTGCAAACGGCGAGCTGTCTCTGGCATTGGCCATCAGTTCGGAGTCAAGGAGGGTCTCGCCTCGAGGCTCAATAACGACTAGGGGCAAAACACCGCATGCGCAGCAGCGCCGCAACGGAGTCGATCAAGGAAGCAAGCAACACAGCCACAAGCGCCAGCACTAGGAGATAGCGACGCTGAGCGAAGAGGCGTATCTCGACGGCAAGCACAGCCATTAAGAGGTCTGGACCCAACATCAGTATTTGCATGCGAGATAGATACTACTATTGAGGATCAATGATCAATGACCAGCACAGCCACTTCGAGATCTGGACCCAGGAGCATCGGCGCATGAGGCGCTGAAAAGCATATTCAAGCTCTCAGTGGTGGTAGAATCTCAATGGCGCAAAGTCTCAGTTGATCAGGCAACCACCAAACATTAACAATCGCCCTTGAGATCGATGTCCACGTACGTAAACTTCACGCACACCGACTGTACTTTTTCCAACCCTTCAATAATGCGCGCCGACTTGCGACCGTCCGCGACTTTAATACTAGGCATGTAAGAGCTGCTTAAGGCTGCGCACGAGATACCGTTGCGCCCCTGCAGGATTCCCGTGCCTTCCTGCACTGCGCACATGGCTACCTTGTCTTCTGCGTGTGGGTTTTTTCTTCTTCCTTCTATCTGCTGTCAATGCTGTGGTCGACGTTGTCGATCTTGACGCCTTTTCGTCCCTTGATCCGAGCTACGCCGAATCGCACTTCGAAAACGCACAGAGGCTCTTTGTGGACTCTACCTTGACTCGTATCGCGCACGCGAGGTAATTTGTCAAGAGCTTGTCTTCGCTGCTGCTAACCTACAACCGATCGATGTCGTATAGGCTGAACGTCTGGAGGCCTTGTATATTATTCGCCACCACCAAACGAAATTACAGTAGAAAGCTTCTGTACGTGTATATAGTTTGGTTGGAAGCGAGATAGGGTACGATTGGTTGGCGATCGATCCTTTGGAGATCTGGATTCTCCCTTCGTTGACTCGCGCCTGAATGGTTTGTTGCCGTTTGGCGTATCAGGAAAACATCTGTCATATAGGTATTATTGTAATCATTGTGCTTGCCACTTCGCTGGCACCCCGGTCAATGGAGCGTCCGAAAGCTACACGAAGCGAGAGAGATAGATTACTTCATGGTCCGATCCTCAAGGATCCAGATCTCCGTTGTGATTCGCGCGTCAATGCTCATTGCTCGTTCCATCTACAACTGTAATTGTTTTTTACCCGTACACCCCAAACTTGGACCCTCCCGATCGTCATGTCATATCAGTCCCACCGTGAAATCCCCAAGAGTAAAACTAGATGAAAGATGCAGATGAAGAAAAAAATATGCCACTTGGTGAGAAATCCCATCAGGAATTGCCCAACGATTACGAATCCTTGAAAGCATTGTGCTGGGCAAATGCCGCAAAATCTATACCGCCTCCACCGCCACCGCGCTGTTGCTGTGCCGCCCTGCGCCGCTGAGGCTCTTCTGAAGTCACGCCGAGTGGGTCTCCAACGCTCTGCTGCGCACTTTGTGGCTTCTCTGGCTCGGATGCGGGCTGCTGGGCTTCGGCTTGCTCTTTCGGAGCACTGCCTGAAGATGACTCGCCCGCGTACCGGGCCAGCACATCGACGTCGGTCTCTTGGGATGGCATCGGAGGACGCTGAGATGCTTCTACCGGCTTCGAACCGGCGACACTGCTTTGTCCAGCGACAGCCGGGGTCGAGGCTTCTGTTGCGCTTTCCGAGCTGGGGTTGCTTAGTAGAGACAAGACGCTTGGGATCGTCGTGGTTGATAGCCTGTAGTTGGAATCTGTGGCCAGAGCCTCGGTGGCTCCGAGCGAAGCAGATCGAGCGTCAAGCGTCGTCCGCTCAGGTTGGGGCATCGCTCGCGGGACATTCATCTCCTCGTCCTTCCTGCCAAACAGCATGTTCCACCAGCGCACTTCCACCTCGCGCTCTGGGCCCTGTCGCCGTGGGAAGAGCAGAGGATCGTCCGTCTTTGCGGCGAAGTCAGCGTTCGTGAACTCTGCTCTGCGAGCCAGGAAGTACCCCCATGCGGAGGGAAGCTTTTCTGCGTGCTCTGAGCGCTCACGTTCATTGTTGAAGAGGAACTCCCCGTATTGCCCAGCATATACCTGGTAGAAGAGACGACGAAGGAAGCGTTCGTTGAACTCGAAGGCGTTGGGTACTTGCCACTGGAGTTGGAAGACTGCGTCAAGGAACTGATGGAAAATGGGCGAGACTTCATTCGGATCCATCTTGTGCTTCTTGTCGCTAGTCTTGGCAGATGTGCTGTGCAAGACCGGGTTCGGCGGTGGCGACGTAGGTCTTGAGGTGGGGTTGTCTGAAAGGCTATCACCGCTGGCGTTCTGTTGCTTGAACAAATTGCCACGGCTCTTCTCGAACCAGTTCTTCGCACCGGATAGAGCTTTGGAGCTAAGCGCTTGCAAGTTGTTGGCCTCCGAGCCACGGTCATCCTTCGTTCTCGCTGGCTGTATGCGCTCATTCTCGATTTCGAACCATTTCTCACAGCCCTCAATTCCGTCCCGGTCGCGGAATTTGTGGCCGAAGGAGAGGAAGTCTTTCTGCACGAGCGTGATGAATCCGTCGAGCGTACGATAATGAGGATCAAGCATTATTTGGGCCAACGCGGAAACTTGAGAAGTGCGGTCCCAACCGTCAGAGCAGTGGACCAAGACGTGACTACCGCCCAGGCCAACCACCCTTGCAACCATCTCGGACCCATCGATAAGACCTGCAATGTGAGACAGCCAGTTGGACTTCCGCAAAAGGTCCTGGTTTGGCGCCAGGTCAAGGTAGTCTGAGTTGCCCAGACTCTCGATCACTTTGTCGAGGGAAGATCGCATGACGTGAATATTGGCAATGTTCAAGAAAGCCACTTCGATTGGCATGTCGTTGTGACCGGCATAGTTCGCGGGATTCTCAATACCGCCACCAGTTGCACGGTTGGCTATCACATTCAGCTTCGGTCTGGCATCGGCGATTACATTTTGCCGTGTGCTGCCATAGATTCTCTTTCGAGGTGTTGCGATCTGTTCCTCGAATTGCTCGTCCAATGCAGTCTCGCTCTTGCTCAGGTGTAGGCGGGAGATGTCAGTATCCAGCGACTCATCAGCTGCACCGGAACCGTCGGTCTCGCCAATTGCCCGAGTTGGACCTTGAGAAGGTGAACCGTTCGGAGAGTTCAAAGGCGGAGTGTGGCTCGAGAATATCGCAGATACTAAGCGCTCGTCCTGGGGGTTTCGCTTTCCTTGCACGCCAACCATAGGCTGCGAGCAACGGGTAATGCTGCCGCCGTTGGAATGCAAGTAGGCCAGAGCCGGGATACGAGACTTTTTGCGGAAGGTGCCACCATATTTGAGCATGTTGTCGCTTACAGTTCGCGGCACGCAGAGCACGCTCGGGTACGTAGGGGAATAGGCAAAGTCGTGGTTGATATCGCTAACCCGCCACGCAGCACCTGGGCCCTCTGCAGCTTTAGGGCTGATGCCCATTCTTGAAAACTCCCTGCGCGCATCGTATGGGAAGCCGCAAGCAGATCTCTCTTCGGGTGGCGGTTTGAAATGGAAGGCATAGAGATCTTCGACGTGATCTACACAGCAGTGGTCTCGAAGGCTGAAGAATGCTTGTCGAGCTGCTTCGTCGGCGTCCTTGTCTGAAGTTGTTGGGTGGAAGTGAAGAGCGAGGACCTGGAAGTCTTTGCAACGGATGCGTATCGCAGGGGTTCGGGCGCTACCACCGACTGTCTGAAAGTCAATGGCAAGAGCAACAGGCGACGCGGGCCTACTTGGCGATGCGAATGAATTTCGAGTTGCGGAGTCTGTAGAAGGTCGTCCAGCGGTCAAGCTGGTGCCATACGTAGGCGGAAAGCCTTCGTCATCCTCTTCTGGCGATTCCGTGTCGTCATCAAATCCTGGCGGACGCACAGCCTTGCTCTGCGCATGACTTGGGCGGAGGTTGCAGTAGCTTATAAGAGGATATGGTATATAAATCTCTTTTGATCGGGGCCGAGGCGAGTTCTTGGGCTTGCTTGAAGAGTCGGCCGTATCATCCTTTGCTGGGTTTTCGGCTTTTCGCACCGTACCGTTCGATGCAGGAGCTGCCAGGGTATTTTGGTTGACAGATGCGCCACGACTATGGCTCTGTTGAGTTGGTGTGTCCTTGCCGCCGTTGGTCTGAGCGCTTGGGTAATAGCTGAAGATCAGATGGTGGCGTGTCAGGTATAGAGTGCCGTTTTCTGGCTTTCCTCTCCGGTGGAGGCTGACGTTCTTAAAACGCAACTCCTTGGAGTCTTTTGCATTATTTGCCATCCTGTGCAAGTTGTCTGGCAGCTGCCCGAAGTAGCCTTTCCGATCGTGCCAGCTGCGGAAGTGTGGCTAAGGCAGCGGAAGTCTTCAAGTGTGCTTCGCACCGGCTAAGCTCTGGAGATGTGAGTACAGTCTTACGCTGCCACCTGTATGTTGTCCAAAATTGCGCTCATAGCCCGTGCGATCTGCCGACGCTGTTTGCTTCTTGCTTGTGCCGGTCGTGTTTCTTCTGGTGCATGTGGTCAGCTGCAGTGGCCAAGGTGACGTGTGGAGCAAGCAGCAACGGTTTGCCAGGGCAAGCTTGCCGAACGAGCTTGCTGTGCAAAGGATCTCGCCTGCTGCCTTTGTATTGTCACACCTCAAAGACACAACCGCAATACCACATTTCACGACTTTGCGGTCGGTATCGCGGTCAAGCTGTCATCTTCGTTCGATGCTGGTCTGTGTGTGGTTGAGTAAATTCGAAGGCGCTACAGTTTGAGTACATGTTCGACTCTCAGTGGTACATACATATGGTTGGTCGGTGCTAGGGGTGTAATGCAGTGCCGAATGTCCAGACCAAAGTCACTTCGAACCCATACCTGCTCATAGGTATCTGGATACTCGTGTACGGAGTCAGGTTGTAGAGTGCATACGCCTGCGGTCACGCAGCAAACTGTAAGTTGAAGTCCGGGTAAGCTTGAGCCCATCGCTCCTTCCTTCCCTTCTTCTCTTCGAACATGACAGCCCACGCTACGCTACACTGATCATGCGAGCCATAGCGACGCATACCACTACTGATGACCAAGATAATACCATCTGGTCCACTTTCGACACCCCTCTATGGCGCCATTGAAGCCTATCAAGAAGAACGTCGCCGACCAGCGCGTGCAGCTCATACTGGGTTCGTCAGCCACTTAGCAGCAGTGACATTGTTTATAACATCGCTGACGAGGATCAAGACTTTGCCGTCGCCACCGCGCAAGGACTGAATGACCGATCTCCTTTCACAACGAATACGCTGAGTGAGCTCGAGGCGTTCGTCAAGCAACCTTTCCCATCGCCTAATGCTGTCGCGCTCGCTCGCAAATCCTCCGAGTACGACATACAAGGTGCCAGGCTGTGGAATGCTGCAACCAAGATACTCCGGAATCACGATGATGATCAAGACTCTGGCCCCAAAGTTGACTTCGGTCGATTTGGTATACTGTTGAGGGCATTTGCTTACTTCTTGCTGGATGCGGCTCATAACACCTCTTCACGACGATCCAAAGATACCGACCAGACTGTACGCATCTTCAAGATTGCGCTCAAAGCCTCGCGGTGCTCCCTGGACAACAATGACCTGGATCTGGCACTCAGGTTGCTCGAATCGTGCTCGAAGTATATCAGTGCGTGGGAAGAGGAAACACCGGTCATACGTATGGCAGACAGCGAAAGTGCCGACGAAGACCTTCTCGTCTCACAATTATCTTCCGAATTCTATCTTTGCCGAATGATTCATGCCTCCAAAACAGGGAGAATTGATCTTGCCGACCACTTCTTTACAAAAGCCAACATCATCAGTGACAGGAGACATAAGAACTGTCTTCTGGAGTTAGCAGCAGACCTATGCTACGAGATCGGACGATCGCAACAACATGAGAAGCTTGTTGAAAGTGCTCTTTTGTGGCTAGAGCGGGCGTACCAACTCATCAATGGCGAAGATATGGAGTCCTCATCCATGGAGAATGAAGATCTCCGCTTAGCTATTGCTGCCTCATTCGTCGAAAGCCTGACTGGTACTACCGATCCTGCCAACACATCACGCGCCTGGAACTTATTGACCAGTCTTGAACAAGACCATGGACTCGGTAATCGAATGGCAGTTCTAGCCATGCAACTGAATGTTCTGATGAAGGCAGATGATATCGACATTGCAGCCGCGTCAGCGGTCGTATCTCGAATGGTACGCTCTTCAGTACTGACAGATCAGACCTACCGAATGTAAGTAGTACAGGCACCACTCATCAGTAGCATGCTGCTAATACTCTTGCAGGATCATGCAATCGATTTGCAAAATCAAAAGAATCGGCTTGGATCATGCACTTGGTGCCATCGAACAGCTAGCCACCACCCGCCTGTTGCCCGATCTTGATGCAGTTATGGACAGCGACCAAGTCAAGTCTTGGCTGGAGAAAGCTATCGTTACGTACACCAGTTTCTGCACTGCAAGTACCGGCTCTCCAAGCCCTGAAGCGGCTCAGAGAATGTCCACATTCTTCGACCACTTGTTGCAACAGGCTAGCGACCTACTATCTCCAAGAGCCACACACGCGATGCAGGCGCTGATCTGGAAAGCCTCGAACGGATCACAGGGCTCGGATGCTGAATCTTGGCTTGACGTTCTACAACATTCCCTCTTCGTGAGCGTCGGATCTTCCAACAAGGCTCGTATATCACGAAAGGTGATGATGTCTGCACTACAGCGAGACGAGCTTGACACTGCGCGAGCAGCATTTTTCGGACTTCCTGTATCATCTCAGAACGAAGGCATGACAAGGTATCTTGCGTACAAGCTAGCACTGAAATCGAATGATGCCCAACTTGCCAGTGAGTGCTTGGAAAGCCTGGTGAAACGCGTCGACCGAGAACCACGATACTTGTACGCTTGTGTCTTGGAAGCCCAACAATCTGGAAGCCGGGCAATGGCGGTAGCTGCATTCCAAGCTCTTGTCAATCAGCCACCCAGTGGCGTTCAGATTCCCGCTCTATTTCGGTGCACAGCAAGATTGCTGATGGAAGAATTGGGAGACCCACCTCAGGCACACGTCGAGGCGACAGGTGAACTCGTAAATCTTTTCGAAACAGCATCTGCGAACACAAAGGTTCTGAGACAAGGTTCCGAAGAACAGTGGAGGGCAGAGATCCAGTGGTGGAGCAAGAACGCTTTCAACATTGCTTTGCACCAATGCACCGAGATGCAACCAGAACACCTCGTCCGTCTCTTGAGGGCTTGCAACAAGTTTCTTGAATGCTATCCGGACGATAGCGGACTAATGCATCGCGATGATGTTCTGCAGCGAAAGCAAATATGCCATTTCCTTTGTGCCAGCGCGTTCACAGTGCTCGGACGAACTACAGTCGACAGACAACAACAGCTACAGCATTATCTGGAAGTACAGCGAGAGGTTAACACGTTTCTGCAATCATGGCAACAACCTCTTCATCAAACAGCCGATGATGATTTGCACAGCGCGCGAGCCCTCGAATTGCTACGATACAATGTTGAGAGCGTGTTCAAGCTCGAGCAATGGGACAAACTCGACGCTGCGCTAGCAGCATGTCTGGACTTCCAGGGAACCGCACGATGGGACACGCTGGCGGATCTCGTCATGGTCATCTACGACCAGACGAGTCGCCTAGCAATTGACTCCTCAGCCACCGCCAAAGTCCCAGAACTCCTCCAGAAAATCATCAACGCGACGTGGTCGAAGGACAAAGACAT